>CM020619.1:15576242-15714459 GCA_009829735.1 Pyropia yezoensis
CTGAGCGAGCTCCCCCTCCTGCAACGCATCAACTGGCTGTCGACGACCATCATCTTTTTCCCCGCGATTGCCTTTGTATTGGCTGCGCCTTTGTGCCGCTGCGCAAGCCCACCTTTTACCTCTTCCTCGTGCAGTACATCCTGACGGGCCTGGGCATCACGGGCGGCTACCACCGGCTGTGGAGCCACACGTCGTATTCCGCGTCGCTGCCGGTGGAGCTGGTGCTGCTCGCCTGGGGGGCGGCCGCCTTTGAGGGGTCGGCCCGCTGGTGGTGCCGCAACCACCGCGCCCACCACCGCTATGTGGATACCAAGGGCGGTATGTTTTTTGCTTCTTCTCTGTGGTCTTGACCGCTCGGGGTGCGCCCTGAGTCAGGTTCATGAGTGCTGCTTGTCGGTGGGTGCCGCTTGGTTATGGGCCCTGCCCCCGATCATCTCAGCAATGGAGACCAACCACGGTTGCGGCGCGAGGCGGCGGCCACGGGCTGTGGTGGTCCCGCACCCGCGTCTCCTCGGCGATGCCTGGCGCGATGCTCCGTCGCGCGCTGCATGTAACTGTATCGACTGCATGCTGACTTTTTCCTCCTTTTTTCTCTTATCCCATGCGACTTTTTTTGACGTACTCTCACCCACCCCCAGACCCCTACCGCATTGACAAGGGCTTTCTCTACGCCCATGTCGGGTGGATGGTGCTAAAGCAGGACACGCGCCAGGTGGGCCGTGTGGACATTACGGACCTGAACAAGCATAAGCTGATTATGCTGCAGCACAAGTACTACCTGCCTATTGCGCTCTTCTTTGGGTTTGTGCTGCCGGTGGCCATTGGCACCCTCGGTTGGGGTGACTTCTGGGGCTCCCTCGTGTACGCCGGCTTTGGCCGCATGTTCTTTGTGCACCAGGCGACGTTTTGCGTGAACTCCCTGGCCCACGCCATTGGCGAGCAGACCTACTCGAAGGAGCACACGAGTTACGATAGTGTCATCACGGCGCTGGTGACATTTGGTGGGGGCTACCACAATGCCACCACGAGTTCCCGCACGACTACCGTAACGGCTTCCGGTGGTACCACTACGACCGACCAAGTGGGTGATCCGCTTTCTCGCCACGTTTGGGCTGTGCTCCAACCTCATTGCCTTCCCCGAGAATGAGATTGAGAAGCGATCCAGATCATCCAGGCTGACCTGGATGAGCGCAAGAAGGCTGTGGACTGGGGTGTGCCCGAGGAGGAGCTTCCAGAGATGACCTGGGAGGAGATGCGGACGCGGCACGACGCTGGGGAGCGCTGGTAGCGGTCAATGGGTTTGTCCACAAGGTGGACGACTTCATGGACAAGCATCCAGGTGGGCGTAAGATCCTTCAGTTTTGGGTTGGTCGCGACGCGACGCTGGCTTTCAACGGCGAGGTGTACCGGCACTCCAAGGCGGCGAGGAACCTTCTTGTGCACTTCCGCATTGCTGTGCTCAAGGAGAAGTTGGAATGACCAGTGCCACTGGTGGTGCATTGAACATTTTCTTTTCGCGTCTGTTTTCCTCGTCTCTTTTTTTTTTTTTTTCCCGTGTGTATTGTTGCCGCGACGTTCTCTGGGCTATAAACTAGGGTCTCTGTTATAGTCATATTCGGTCTCACAACGTCCAGGCGAAGCATCACGATGCACCGGTAGTGCCGAGGATGCGCCTGCCGAGCTGCTGTGCGCACGTCGTTCAATGGCTACCACGTGATCATGATTGTACCCACTGTCGCCCCCACCTGCGCGTCACGACCGCCGCCACCGACGAAGAAAAGAGCAAGCCCCGTCGACTCCCCTGAGGCCGCACCGCCCGCTCACGCGCCACGTGGCCCCTCCGCGCGCGCTGCGCACTGGCACTGATGAAGAGTGCCGCCGGCACGCAAGTGGCCACTAGATGTCTTGCACCGAGGGTGCTGCAGCACGGCGCGCCATCTGTGGCCTGCTGCAAGCTGATAATATTTTAGGGCCAGCCTTGGGAGGGAAGCGCGGCTCTCAACGCTTCCCAAGCCAACAACCATCCCAGACGCTGTTACGGGGAATACCCCACGTCGCGCAAGGCGAGCGCGGTGACACCACCACGGTGAGCTTGCCGCTGCCGTAGCCGCCAAGGCTGCTGCGGCCATGGTGACCAATGCCAACCGGCGCGAGCATTGCGCGAGGCACTCGCTGTCGGTGAAGGAACCACCCCTTCCAGCGGCGCAGCCATGACGCAACAAAACGAGCATGCTCAGCGGCAGGTTGCGCTGGTCCATACCTCATGAAGCGCCTCACTGAGTACAAGTAGGATACAACGTCTTTCCCACGAGCCGCACACTAGAGAAAATCAGACAAAGAAAGCACCCCCCCCACCCCCCCGTTGGTTACAGACTGGAAAAAACACCATGCAAGCCGTCAAGCAGCGTCTCTTGCTATCTACTTGGTGAAAGGATTGACGTCCGGCGGCGCGCCATTCACGTAGCCTTGGTGCACCCCCCCAGAAGCGACGACGGCGTAAAATGCAATGCCCACGACGATAAAGACAATCACAAACGTGATGTTGGGGTTGAGGTACCACGGTGGCTTCTGCCCCGTCTGCGAAGCAAAGGGGGAGATGATGTAGATTTTCTCCAGCCACGTCTTGGTGTCCTTGGGCTTCTCCGCCATCTTCTTTGTGTAGGCCGCCTTGATGTCATCGGCCGTCCGAGGAACCCCCGGATTGCTATCCGCCACCGTCGTCCGCTCGGGGCGGGCCTCGGCTGACGCGTCCGCCTTGGGTGTCGCCGCCGCCTTAAGCGCCGCCGCCCCCGATACCGCCGCCGCCTTGGCACTCCCTGGTGCCGCGGCGCCTGTCCGCTTCTTCTTCCGGCTGCTCCCGCCGCGAGCGCCCTCCCCCTTTTTTCCCCGCCGCCATGCAGACCGCCGGCCCAGACGGCAGCGTCGCGGGGCGGGGCCACCTGGACGCCACCGCCCGCGAATGGCGGCCGCGGCGGGGAGCGCAGCCGCAGCGCCGCGTGGCTAGAGCGCGGCTGGGCGCCACGGCCAACGGCGGGTACGCCGCTGGCCGCGCCCACGAACGCGGTTGACGACGCCATTAGAAGGGTGGGCACAAGCCCTGCTCGACTGCGCTCGGCAGCGGCAGACCCAACGTCCACTGGTCACGGCACAGGCGACGCCAAGATGAAATGGGCAGAGCCAAGCGGGCAGAGCTCGCCGCGAGTGGCGTCGCGTCTGTCGTCGGCCACTCTTGGGTGTACGAGCCGTGCTCGGGGTCGGCCCGGGGATGCGCTCCAGACAGTATCTACAGAGCGGCAGGTCACCTCCGCACCAAGACACCCCCCGAATGCGCCGCGATCACGGTCACGTCGGCCTGATGCCTTCCAACGGCCGCACGAACAACTCTTCTATGAACTTGTGCGACATCCTGAGCGTGAAGTAATTTTAGGAGGGCACTGTAGTAGGTCGTGAGTCAACGAGTTTGGAGATGGGGGCTACTTGTTCGAAATCCTGAACGTGATGTAATTTTAGGAGGGCACTGTGGTAGGTCATGAGTCAACGAGTTTTGAGATGGGGGGCTACCATAACAGATATTTTGTCCTCGCACACCAGTCTGGGGGTGTCTCAATGTGTGCTACTTTGAAATTCCGCTCTTTCCCACTCCAAGCACCACTTTTAGGCGAGCAGGCCCCACAACCAGCAATCCCCACATGCGCGTCGTGCCAGCGAAGCTCGGCCCCACCCCATCACACCCCCCCGCGGCACAGGCGGCTCCCGGGTGCGCCCTCCTCCTCCGACGCCGCCCCCACTCGGGGCGTGTGCAAGGAAAAGCGCCCGCCACCCCGGCCACGCCGCGGGGGTCGTGGCGGCCCGTGTGGTGTGTGGTGGGGCTCGGGTGGGAGTGCGCGTGTTGTTGTGTTTTGTTGTGGCGGTGTGGGGCGCGGGCGGGGGGCGCGGACCGGCGGGTGCGGGTGGCAACGTGCGCGGATGGACAAGCGGGGCCGACGGCGTGGGGTTGGCAGCAGCAACAACTCGGAACGGCCCGCCCTCGTCGTCGGCGTCGGCAAGGCGCACACGTTCGACCGCCGCCGCCGCCGCGTCGTCGTCGTCACCCTCACCGCCGCCGCCGCCGCCGCCGCGTCCATCATCGTCCTCATCTGCGCCGGCCGAAGCAGTTGCCGCGCCGTCGTCGTCTCCCTCGTTGCCGTCTTCGTCGTTGGCGGCGCCCCCCCGGCGGTCGGCGCGCCACCACACGTCGGCGGCCTTTAACGGTGCTGCCCCTCCGGCCGCTTTCGCCACCGCCGCTGCTGCTCGACCGCCCCGGTCGGCACCCAGCCGCACCCGGGGGGCTCCAAGCGGTCGGCCGCTGCGACTGCGGCAGCTCCATCTGGCGGCAGCGGCAGTGGCGGTGGCGGTGGCGGTGGTGGTACCGACGTAGTCCCGCCCGCTGCAAAGCGCACCCGCTCCTCGGCCGGCCGCGGCGGGAGCTCTGTCCAAGGCCGCGGCGCAGCAGCTGCGGCGGCAGCATCGAGTGGCGGTCGGGGAGCGTCGAGCACCTTTCCGGCCGCGGGGACGGCCGCGTCGGCAGGCCGAGCAACCTGCCGCAGCGGGCCCTTCGGGCGGAGGCGCCCCCTCCTTCCGTGGGCGGTCTTCCAGTGGCGGGCGGGGCGGCAAGGGCGCCGGTCGCCGCGGCCACCGCGGCGCGCAGGAGCCGCGCCGCCGCGGCCTTTGTGGCAGCCAGCGCAGCGGCTGCTGGTGTGGCGGGGGCAGCCAAGTCGAGCGGGGGGGGTTCTGCGGGTGGCGGCGGCGGCGGCTCGTCCCGTCTGACTGGTCGGGGCGGCGGGCGCGGGGACGATGAGCAGTGGTGGCCGCGGCAGCGGTGGGGCCGACGGGGGTACCCCCGGCGGGGATCCAAGTGGCGGTGGTGGTAGCGGCGGCGGCGGCGGCGGCGGTGCGGCCGGCACCCCGGCGGGTCATCGGGTGCAGCGGGCGCTCCTGATGATGGGCATGGCGGCAGTGGGCACGGGGGCGGTGGTCCAGCGGCCCACCCGGGTCGCACCCTGCGGGCGCGTTTGCCAACCTGCCCGACGGGCTGGACCCCAACTCGTCCACACTGCAAGGGCTGCTCCGCCGTCTTGGTGCGGGGCTGGATGACCTCTTCCCCGCGGCGGGGTCGGCGGCAATCCCGCCTGCGCCAGGTGCTGGCGGTCATTCGGTCAGCCGGGCGACGAGTCGTCCTTGATGAGCGCGCTCACCAGCTTTGTGAGCTCCTGTCGGTGGGCTCGGAGGATTCCATGGCCTCATTTTCTATCGACGCGTTTTGCGTCGCCGCTGGTGTCCATCATGGCCACGGGGGGGGCGTCACCTGAGACGATGCCTCCTCGCTGCCCGGGCGCTCACCCACATGATGGATGCGCTCCCGTCGTCGGCATCGGCGATTGCGTCGGCGGGTGCAGCGGCGCCTCTGTGCGGTTCCCTCATTGCGATTGAGTACATGGACTTGGCGGAGCAGTCGCTGGCGGCGCTGGAGAAGCTGTCAGCTGACCACCCGCAACCGATCGTGCGGGCGGGCGGCTTTGCGGCCGTCCTTTCGTTTATTGACTTTTTCTCCACCGGCGTTCAGCGGTCCGGCGGCGGCAACGGCGGCCAACCTGTGCCGCTCCCCGCCGAGCGACTCGTTTGACCTGGTCGTTGCTGCCCGGCCGGCGCTGATGGCCCTGCTTGACTCGCCTGACTCTCGGATCCGTGAGAGCGCCATGCATGGCCTTGCACGCCTCGCCGACGCCTACCGCCGGGAGCCGTCACGCCTCGAGACGCTCGCTGGGGACGATCGGGAGCTTCTTGAGCGCACCGCTGCGCTGGTTACGGCTACCCCGCCCCCGCGGCTGGGACCGGCGGCCTACTCGGCGGCGCTGCGGCTGCTAGCGACGGCCGCCCGCGGCAGTGCGGCGCTCGCTGCCGCGCTGCTTGGTATGGTCCACCTGCCCACGACAGTGGCGGCGATCCTTGTGGATGGAGGGTCCCCGTTTGCGCTTGAGGCGCTCGCGCTGGCCGACGCGCTGCTGCCTGATCCGTCACCGTTGGCGCCACAGGCTGTGCAGCCGCCGGCCGCGTCGGCGGGCCGCGTGTCATCGGCAGCGGCAGCAGCGGCGGCGGGGACGGCGGGTACAGCGGGGGCACCTGGAACGGCACGGACGGTGGCATCGGCGTCGACATCGGCAGCAGCGTCGGGGGGCGTCGGCGGGCGGCGGTGGTCCGCCAGAAGGCACGTCCGGCGCGGTCGGCTGGGAGGCAATGGCTCGAAGTGTGGTCGCGGAAATGGACGCCCACCGCCCGCATGCGGGTGGTGCATCAACCCGCTCGGGGGCTGGTGGCGGTGCTGATGGCGGGGCAAATCGCAGCGGCAGTGCCGTGGCGGCAGCGACGGCGGCGGCGGCGGCCGGAGGGCCCTCTGGCCCCGGCTCCGCGTCGGGTTCTTTGCCCGGTGACGGCACGGGGGCGCTGGTTTCATCGCTCCGCGCGATGCGCCGCCGGCGCAGCAGTGGTTCTCTGCCGGCGGCGTCTGTGTTTGGGGTGGGTGACCCAGCGGCGACGGCGGCGGCGATGGCCGCCGCGGGACCGTCGCCAGCGTCCACAGCGTCTGTGGTGATGGCCGAGCGCCGTGCTGCGCTGGCCGCGGATGAGGGCCTTTTGGTCCCTCTTGGCACCGCTCTCTTTGAGTGCCTGATGCAGTTTTTTGTGGCTTCCTCGTCAGCCACTGCGCGCCGGCTGGCGCTAACGACGCTCGAGAAGTTTGTCATCCTGGCGTCCCCGTCGCTGCTGCGAACGCTGGCGTTGGGCGGGCCGGACGGGCCAGCGCCGCCGTCGCCGTCCCGCGTGGTGGCGGCTCGTGCCGCGGCGGGGCCCACTGCCCAGCTCGGTCCGTTCGTAGCGCTCCTCCTTCGCGACAGTAGCCTGTCTTCTGAGGTCGCGACGGGCCTGTCGCTGGCGCGATCGGCGTTGGCCAAGGTGCCTGCCATGAAGACCCCATTTGTGCGGGAAGGTGTTATTCACGAGCTTCGTCGCCTCGCTGCGTCGACATCCACCGCCAGGGCACCCGCTTCTGGAAGTAGCACCGCGGCGAACCGTCTCGCAGACCGCGAAGCGGCGCTGCGCTCATTGCCCATGTCCTATCGCCCATCCATGGCGGGTGCGGCGTACACTGCGGCACTGGCCGCTGCCGCTGGCCCGCCGCTGTCGGAAACGGCACAAGCAGTGCTGGACACGTACTTCCCGTCGTCAAAGGCTGGCAGAGGAAAGGCTACCAAGTCTCAAAAGGGCAAGGCTGTGGCGGCGACGAAGAGCGGCGATGGTGCAGCTGAGGACGGTCTGGAGTTTTCGGTCCTCACCGCCGTGACAGGCCTCCGCCAGTCGCTGGCGGCGCTTCAACCGCACGACGTGGGCGTGAAACCCATGGTGCGGCTGGCCAGGCTCCTGTCATCCAATGACGGTATTACCACTTTCGAGTTGTCCCGCAGCGGTCTGGTGCCGTCTCTGGTGGACTACCTCGAGAGTCGTTCTCTCCCTGACGTTCGCGCCCGCAGGACAGTGGCGCTGGTGTCGGCGTTAGGTCGCGCGGGTGCCAGCTCTTTTTCTACTCTGGTGTCTGGGACCCTTGGTGTGCTGGCCGCCGAAGATACGCTGCCACTGCTTGTACACGACAGCAGCTCTGGCGGCAGCAGCAGCACGGGTGGGGCCATCTCGGCATCTAGTGCGGTCGGCAACAGTCTCCGCCAGCTGACGCAGCCGTTCAAGCTACGCCTTCGTCGTGCGGCGTCTTCGACGTCACTGCGGGACTACTCACATCACGTGGTACTTATCGAGCCGCTGGCTACGATGAGCTCGGTTCAGGAATTTCTGTGGCGTCGTGTCCGCCCTGCATCTGCCGGTAGCGGGCCAATCGACGACGGCTTTGCAATGGGCGCAGGTGACAGTGGCGACGTGGATGACGATCACGACGAGGAGCACGACGATGACGGGGATGAGGACGAGGAGGGTCTTCATGGGCACGGCCTGGGCGATCCTCTTGATGATGCTGACGGGCATTATGATGATGGGGAAGACGACGGCGCCGACGAGTCAGCTGGCCCTGATGATGATGATGGGGCTGAGGAGCGGGGGATGTTTGAGATGGAGGAGGACGATGAAGACAACAGTCGGCTGCGCCGGGAGCTCGGTCTGGATGAGGACGCGATGGATGAGGACGATGAGGGCGATGAGATTGACGACGAAATGGATGACGGCGGCGCTGCCGGCGCGTTTGGCAGTGCCGATGGTTTGGGCACTTCGTTACCGCCCGTCGAGCTGGACCTAGATGCTCTGCGGCGCGGTGGCGACCCGTCGCCTGGTGGCGCCGGCGGTGGTGGCGGCGCTGGCGTTGACGGTGGCCCAGAGAGCGACTCGGGCGCGGCAGCGTCTCGGTCTGCAAGCTTCACCCGCTCTTATGCGGCAGCTGTGAGCCGCGGCGCTCGCGGCCGGCGGGGCTCCTTTGACCCGTCTGCCGGCGGCGCTCGTGACGTGGACGGGCGGGCGCTCGAGGCGACTGCCGGCCCACCGCTGCGCCTGCAGTTTAACCTCAATGGAGTGGACATCCCTCAAGATAGCAGCATCCTGCAGGCTGTCCTTCGCAGCAGTAGCGGCGCCATTGGCGGGGGTGGTTCGGGTACGAACAGCGGCCGGCGGCTGTGGGACAACATCCACACGCTGGAGTACTCGGCGGCGGCGGGGACGGCAGCGGCAACGACGGCTGCAGCGGCGGCCAGCCCAGCAGCCACGACGTCGCCAGCTAAGCGCGCCGCGGCAGCGTCAGCGGGCCTGTCCAGTGGTGGCTCTGGAGATCAGTTTGGGGAGCGTCCAGAGGGGCGCGGCGGCCGGCTCACGCGCAGCCAGAAGAAGCAGCGGGGAGACGAGCACGCTGCAACAGGCGGGGGTGGCGGTGGGAGCTCTGCAGGGCCGACTGTGGATGGGGCAAGTGCCGCGGCCGACGCGAGTGGCGCGGTGGGTGCGTCCGCCCCGTCCGGCGAGGCCAGCCGCGATAGTGCCGGCGCTGTCGACGGCGGCGGTGGGACTAATAGCGAGGCCACTGTGGCTGCCTCTGCCCCTCGTGAGGGTGGATCGCTGCCAGTTGTCTCGAGCGACGCTGATACTGCCGCCACCGTTATCGCTGGCGCGCCTGTGCAGCTGGACTTTGAGGTTCCCGAGCAGGTTGTGTCACCGGGCCTTCCGCCTTCGACCGCCGCAGCGGTCAAGCTGCTGCTCTATTTGCGTTGGGTGGACACCAACTTGAGGGCGAGGCCGAACGGGCCGCCGACGCTGTCGACCCAAGGCCTGAGCGACTTTGTGGCAGCGAACACGAGCACCCCAGCTGCCGTTGCCGTCACAGACGACGAGGTGGATGAGGTCGATGACCGAACTGCCGCTGCGACTGTCCTGATGCTGCTGTCGCGGAGGCCTCTGCCGTGGCGGCCGCCGTCGTGGCATCGTCATGTTCGGGGCGGGCGGTGCCGCTGCTGCCCCCTTCTGCGTGGCTGAGTCGTACGCGTCGGCACGGCTGGACGCCAAGCTCATGCGCCAGCTGTCTGATCCACTTGCCTTGTGTGGGGAGACTATCCCCGCGTGGTGCAACGTGCTCGCGCGCGACTCGCCATTCATCCTTTCCTTCGAGACTCGCCGGGAGCTGTTTTATTCGACCGCCTTGGGCGTCACGCGCGCGCTGCACCGGCTCCAAACGCGGGCCGACTCGCAGAGTGCGTCAGGCACCGGCTCATCAGGCGGCGGTGGCACCTCGTACCGCGGGTCCATCTCAGAGGCTCGTATCGGCCGCATCCAGCGCCAAAAGGTGCGTATCCGTCGGTCACGGCTGCTGGAAAGTGCGGTCAAGGTGATGCAGCTGTACGCGGCCCACAAGACGGTGCTGGAAGTCGAGTACTTTGACGAAGTGGGCACCGGCCTAGGGCCGACGCTTGAGTTCTATACTCTGGCCTCTCGTGAGCTCCAGCGCTCATCTTACAAGCTGTGGCGCTCCGAGCACATCGAGGCTTCGGCAGTTGCTAAGCCGCCGACGGGTGGGTCAGACGCCAAGCCGCCGCCAAGTGGCGGTCGCGCCACCGGCAAGGGCAAGGGCAAGCGACGATCGGGCGCTGGCGGCGGTGCGGGTGGGCGTCGTGGCGCTGTCACGGGCCGCTCGGCCGCTCACCCCGGCATTACGGTGCTCCCTGGTGGCGGCGTCGGTGGTGGTGGTGGTGGCGGCGGCGGCGGTGGTGGCGGCGGGGATGAGGGTGACCCCGTCGCGGACAGTGCATGCCCCATGACAGACGAGGCGTCGCCGTTTGTAGTGCCAACGGGTCATGGCCTTTTCCCAGCGCCCCTGTCGCCGACCGCTACAGGCGGTGAGGCACGCCGGGCGCTCGAGCTTTTCCGCTTTTGTGGGCGCATCGTCGGGAAGGCCCTCTCGGATGGTCGGCTGCTGGACCTCCGCCTGTCGCCTGTGTTTTGTGCGCTCCTCCGCGCCGAGGCGGCAGAGATGCTCGCGTCGCGCGAGCAGGCAACCGCTGCCGGGGTCAATGGCAAGGCCGAGATGGCCACCCCCGACGCGGCCGGTGCAGCGTCGGCGGCTGGCGCTGGGCTGGCCGGGAACGCGACAGCCGTGGGCGGTAGTGACGCGGCGGCCGTGGGTGAGGCGGCGGGCGTAGCCTCAGAGGAGGCGTCCGCGACGGAGGCGGGTGCGGCATCGTCGGGCCAGGCGACGGGTACATCCGCAGTGGCGTCAGGGGCGGGGGCGGCAGCGCCAGCACAGGATGCCAAGCTGCCTGCGTCAGCGGCGACGTCCGAAGTGCCCCCATCTGGGGAGGAGGAGGCGCCGCCCGCTCCGGCGGCGGCGGCGGCGGCGGCGGCGGCGGCGGCGGCGGCGGCGTCGTCGACGGCAGCGCTGCCGCTGCAGCAGCCCATGGACCCCCTCGGCCTCCAGACGCTGGCGCAGGTAGACGCGCAGCTGGCGAAGTCTCTATCCCAGCTGGTGGGCATGCTCACCGCCGGCGACGGCGACGCTATCGCGTCGCTGTGCCTCTCCTTCACCGTCCCTGGCGCGGACGACCTGGAGCTGGTCCCCAACGGCGCCCAGGTGGAGGTCGGCGCGCACAATGTGCTCGCGTACGTGACTGCTGTCGTGCGGACGGTGCTGGTGGACGGCGTGCGGCGGCAGGTGGGGGCGTTTCTTGGAGGCTACGCCGAGGTGCTTGATGTGGCGAGCCTGCTCCTCTTCGAGCCGTCCGAGATGGAGCTCCTCCTCTGCGGCCCGTCGTTTGAGCCGTGGGGACCGCGAGTTCCTCGTCCGCGCCACCAGGTGCGACCACGGCTTTTCGCACGAGAGCGAGGCTGTGGGCTTCCTCCTCCGCTTCCTCTCTGAACTGGGCGGGGAGGACCAGCGCCGCTTCTTGCTCTTTGCAACTGGCTCCCCTGCGCTGCCCGTGGGCGGCCTCCTCGGCCTCCACCCGCGGCTGACGATTGTCAAGCGCACCGCCGACGGCGGGCGGCGGGCCGACGAGTGCCTGCCGACGGTGAGCACGTGCAGCAGCTACCTCAAGCTTCCCCAGTATACCTCGTACGAGATCCTCAAGGAGCGCATGCAGTACGCCATGATGGAGGGGCAGGGCAGCTTTCTTCTTTCGTAGAGGGTGGGAGGGGGGGGGACGGGGGCTCCCGTCCTCCCCTCCTTGCTCTGTCCCACAGCTTTAGTGTATACGTGTGTGTACGTATTGTGTGTGTTTTTTTTGTTGTGCGTGTGGTTCCCTGTGCGTGTGTGTTGTCTGTTTCTGTTCTTTTTTTTTTTTGTGCGTGCCTGTGACGCGGGGGGCGTGGACGCGGGTGGTGTGGTGGTTCCTCTGTGTTTTTCCCCTCGTGGCACGGGCCTCGTCGCCCCGTACGCGGGGCCCCCTCCCCAGCAAGCGCCCTGCCTTGCCCCTGTGCTCCCACGGGTGTGCCACCCACCCGGGCCGCACGACCCGCCCGCCCCCCGGCCGTGACTCTCGCAGCACACATCTGTCAAACCCTCACCCCACACTACCCGGCCACCTGGCGGCGTCATGACGCCTCCCGCCGCGTGGGAGCGCCCGCCGCCCGGAGCGCCACCGCACGGCCGTGGCAAAACCAACGCGGCCGGGGCTGGCCGCGCGGGCCCGCGGGGCACGGCCGAAATCCTCGACCGACCCGCCTCAGCGTATCGCCCGCCGGCACCCCCCGCTCCCACACACCCAGTTAAGACCCCATCTGAGCGGACATACGGGTTTCCGCAGGATGCGCGCTGCTCGATTGGCGGCCACGGAAGCTCTGAAAGTTCTGAGCCAGGTGATTGGTGACTGGGAGGGGCGTCAGCTATCACGACTGAGCATTCCGAAGATCCTCTGAACCCGGCAACGTGGCTGGCTGCATCCTCGCGGGTGGTGCCTGAGGGGGCCCCCAGCAGTCCATTCATGAAGCCAAACCGTGGCTTCCTCAACACCGATCGTGAGAATTCTCCAAATGTCTCGACCGAGCGCACGTCGGCAGTTGCTGAGAATGGATGACTTGGCCGCCACACAGGACAGGACACGGAACCACACCAAGACAACCGACAGAATACGAGCGGGCCACGCCGACCAGGCTTGCTTACCCACAGCCTGCCAAGCGAGTCATCGCCCCGTGTCCTTGGGACCCGCCATGCGCACGGGTGACTGCCCATCGCAGACAGGCGGGACGGACATGTGACCCAATGGCGCGAGGGCCGCTTGCCGGCGCGCCGCGCGCCGGCGCTCCGAGTCGTCGAGCGATGCACCGAGTCGAGGGAACGGCCAGCGTCTCAATAAAACACGCGCGGATTTCTTTACTCCTCTCCTGAACTCAACAGGCACGCCGTTTCGGCTTCCAACAGCTCCTCATAGTGGTCCTCGCCATCGGCAGGGCAGTCTGCCGTCCCAGCCTCTAGCTGTGTCCCGCCCACACGCCGGCGGTACGAATCGATCTTCCGAACTGCTAAGGCCAGATTGTCGGCCGCCCACTTGGCAGCCTCATCTGCTTGCTTCTGAGCACAGGAGGCGGAGTCCAGGCGGGGCCCTCCAGCGGCTGCCCGCCCCACAGCGGTCCGCTTGTCAGCCAGATTCTTCGCGACCCGGGCGCCGTCCGGCGCTGAGGCCCGCCGCACTCCGCGGTTGTACGCCCCGTTGCCTGGCGCACGGCTCACAGCGACGCGCCGCACGTAGGCCAGGCAGCTCTCCAGGAAGCTGTCAGCCGCATACTGGTTTGCATTCTGGTTAAAATGCCCGTGCCATGCCTCGAGTCCTTGCTCACTGTATCGGCCCAGGCTGCCAAACAGCGCGAGGAAGTCTGGGGCGTGGCACGCCAGCACGTGCAGCTTGGGCGTGACAGACGACCACTCAAAGTGTTGTTTAAGACCGTCCACCAGCTGGGCAGCGTTACGTCTGAAAAGTGTCACGTCGTCCTTGGGTATGGAAGCGACCGCGGTCAGCACTGGCAGCAGCTCCCGCCACGTCGCACAGGCGCTCGCATACGCCGTGCTTACCCACTCGGGCACGCTGCCGTCCAATAGCGAGCACACCATGGAAAGCCGGCGCCCAATGCGCTGGCATTGTCGGCCCTCGAAGGCCCCCCCGAAGTAAGGCTTAGGTTTGACCCCGACCCCGTGCCGCAGCACTCGCGCCAGGTTCTCAGCGTACATGCGCGCGCACGCCAGCCCGTTGTAAAAGTATACAGCCTCAATCCCCAGACGGAGGAGCCATACAGTGATACCCAAAACCAAATGCAAAGGCATTGGAGATATATGGCTTGGGTCGAGGATGAGCAGGGGGCGCCGCTCAATGGACAGGTGCTCCTTTAATGACAGCGGAGTCCCGCGACTTGCGTTGCCGCCGTCTTGATATGCCGCTGCCATTTCCTCCATATGTTGACGTGTGCGCAGGGTGCCACGTGCCTTGCTCCCCGCTTGCATGTCCCCATACTGGTCCACCAATGAGCCGTTGCGCGCTGTGCGGCATCGCATTGCTGTGCAGTACACACACGGCATGCGGCTGCTGGCGCCCATATGGCCACACCAAAGCGTGATGAAGCAGTAGTCACCCAATAGGATGAGCCGCACGGCGCGGCGTTCTCCAGACACCTCCACTCCGCCCGTACGTAGAGCATCGATATCTGGGACGTACACAGCAGCCATTCTTGATAGGGCGTCGTGGTCATCCTTCTTGCATGGGAAAACGCCATAGAGAATGGTATTCCCTCGGCTGCATGGGTGCTCTTGGTTAAGGATAGAGAGGATGGCTTTACATGAGCTTATTTGACCTCCCTTGTCGAGCCCAAAGCACAGCTGCACGTCCCGCACCTTGGGGTCTGGCACGGCCCCTGGGCTGTCTTGTCCCTCAAATGCGGACACAGCTTCAATCTCCGTGCCGTCCCGTCCTCGTGTCGCCAGCTCGAGGAATTCGCCGCTTGAGTGCAGGTCGCCAATCAGCCCTTGCACAGCGGCCCGCGGCGTCACGAGGAAGGCCCCGCCGCGTCAGACATCACCTTGTTCCGCTCCTCCGATTGGGCCTCGCCGAGGTCGTGTCGCAGTGCCTCCCGGCTGGCCAGGCCACTGGTGGGTCCACCCATAAAAAGGCGAACACGCTGCCATAGCGTCTTGCTAATGTTGTTGTCCAGGATGAATTGCGTTTGCAGCCGCACCGAGGGGGGCGCCAGGGCCGCCGCAGAGGGGGCCACCACCACACCACCACTGTGGCGGGCCCGCCGACATAAATCTTCCACAGCCGCAATGAGGAAGCCAGGCTCAGTCCCCAGTACCCTGCGCATCGCTGCGGCAGCCCAAGCAGTCCTCCGCCGTTTTTGGCGTGGGCCCACCTCCGTCTTGCGGGGAATGAGGTCCCAAGAGTAAATCCGCTTCGCGCCGTTACCAAAGGTCATCTCAATGGTCCCCGCCGAGTGGCAGCCAGGTAATGGTTGACCTGTGCGGCCGTCACCTCCCCATTCCCCTGCAATGGGACGGGTACCCCTTGGTCGCCCCCGCCAATTGGACCAGCACGGCGGGCCTCCTCGCCCGAGGCGGAGGCTCTGCTCGTCCCACTCGCTCGCCTGGCAAGGTGAGCGGGGACACGCCAGGGCAGTGGAGCCACGTTTACACCCACCACCCGCACTGTCTCCAGGTGAGGTGCCGCCACGTGGAAGCCCGGCAGGCGGATGGTCTCCAGCACCTGGCGCCGACCGCGAGACCTGTCCTGTGCACGGTTGGCCGCCTTCTTGCGGGCGCGCTGATAGCAGACTGAGCACGTGCCTGTGGGAGGCCCGCGACGGTCAGCCGGCCCTGACACGGTACACCTGCGCAATGGCGCGGCGGCCACCAGCGCAACAGCCGCTCCCTCTGTGTTGACCCCCGATGTGACCGCCTGCCGCCATAGGCGGCCGGCCTGACTGTCCCGCACGAATGGAGACGCGCACAGCGAGCAGACAAAAGCCAGGGGTGTACCTGTGAATGCTTTATCAATCATGAGAGAGGCTTGAGACCTAAACCAATCAATCACAGTCCGCGATGAGCACAGAGGAACATAGCGCGGTAACAAAAAAATGAGTAAGGCTTCTTGGGCTTCCAAGGGGACAGGGAGGGTCAGAAAACCATCGCGCTCCCGCTCAAACAGGCAGTTCTCGAAAAATCACGACGCTTCGGTCCGTTAATGGGTCTGAGAGAGACGTACAGGTCGGGTGGATCTTGGAAGTCATCCGTCATGGCGTTACGGGCGTTCTCGCACCTGCGCGGGGCACGGGGGGGCAATGGATGTTGGTTGGGACGCTTGTCGGGGCGTGCCGGTTCGATGGCATGGGTGAGGGAAGCGTGCAGGGCGTGAGCAGACGCTGGCGTGGTGTGGGTCAGCTCGGTCACCATCACGACGACGACCGCGCACAGACCCCATATGTTTCCGAAAAAATCGGCAAACCTCCATACGTGGCACTGTAATGAGCATATATGGTAAGACCGCCCTTAACTGGGTGTGAACACGGGGGGGAAGACAGATGCCCGCCGCCAAACACCTCCCCCTCCCCACCGCCCACGACGCCGCCGCCACACCCACCGACATTCCCCGCCGGCATGCCCGCCTGCGCGGGCGCGGCCGGCACACCGCCGGCCACCACCGCCGCGGCGGCGACGCCCGCCGTCACCACATCACCGCGTGCGCGCCGACGGCGCGCGCCGCCTCGCCACGGGCGGGGGGGGGGTGGAGGTGGCGCACTGCGCCGTGGCGGGGGGACCGACAGGGCGGGATCACCGCCCGCGCCCGCCGCTCCTGACCCGACGGGCGTGGCCGGCAACGCCGTCGCCGCCGCCGCCCCGCCTCTTGCCGCCGCCGCCGCCACCGCCGCCGCGGGGGCACCCCCCTTGACGGCGTGGCGACCCGTTGGGCGGCCCCCCCGCCGGCCGAGGCGGTCGTGGCGGGGCCGGCAGAGGGGGGCTGCACCCCCCTGCCGACCACCACCGCCTCGCCGCCGCCACGCGTGCACCCCCGGCCGCAGCCCGCAGCCGCCAGCCCGGCCTTTGCGGCCGGCTGGGCGACCATTACCGCCACGTCTGCGGCCGCTGCGGCCGCTCCGCCGCCGCCGCCGACCGTTGTCGTCGCGGCTGGCATGTGGTCGCCGCGAGACTCCCCGGGTGGGGAGCACAAGCGTAACCAGCCCCTTCCCTTTACAAAAGAGTCATCCCCGCTCCTTTCGTCGTGCTGGACACTCCCATGCGCAGTGGCCACCCCCTCCACCCCCCCCCCCGCACCCTACCTCCCCCTCGCTGTGCCGCGGCGCTCAACTTAGTGGAGGCACTGCCCACTTACGATGCCTCTGCACACAGCCAGCCCGACAGCCATCCTGGCACAGGCCGTCCAAGGCTCTGTGGCCCACGCAGGGATGAAGGCATGTGCCTCGCCCCATGCCCGCCGCCCGCCCGTGCCAATGCCCCCAATCCCTCCCCCCCCAGCGTCAGACCTCCACCCGTCGGAAGCGGGTTGGCCTGTTGGTGGGCCATGCTGGCTGGGCCCCCGCGGCGGCCAGCGCCGCTGAAAGGGGAAACAGCGTGGCGCCGCCGTCGCGACGCGCCGCGGCGGTGCGCCGCAGCGGCAAACCCCCACCCGCGCGCAGAGGCGAAAGGGTACGGCGGGGTAGGAAGTGACGCTCGGTCCACCCTCCCTCCCACTCCATCCAATCCTCATCCCAACACCACCACCACCACCACCACCACCGCCTGTCCTCCCTCTTACACACACCAGTCCACCCCGACCGACTCGCTGCCCCCCGCGCGCCACGATCCAAGACTTCAACTCTGCCCCCCCATTCTCCCCCGACGCCCACCCATTACCAACAGCCATGGCGCCGCCCACCACCCGTCGCGCGGTCGCGCTCGTCACCGCCTCCACCCTGCTGGCCGCCCACTCTGCTCTGTCCGCCGTCGCCCCCGCGGCGGACATGGCGGCCCCGCCAGTGGCGCAAGCCGCCCCACCCCGCGGCGTGCCCTTTTCGTTCCCCACCACCACCGCCTTGAGCGGCGTCTTCTGCTTTGCCCGCCCGGCCGCTGCCGCCGTGTCGTGCGCCGGCGGGCAGGGGGCCCCGGGCGTTCCGCCTCGAGGACGGCCGCTGCTACCCGGCCGTCACCGTCGGGTGGACGCGCACGGCAGAAGCGTCGACCACTACCGGCAGCACCTGTCGTGTCGACAGCGTACCGGGGGCGACCACCCCGCCGCCGTCCGCGTCGCCCGCCCCCACCGCGACGCCGGCGGCGACCGTGTCGCTCACCCCCACTGCATCGCTCGCACCACCGCCCCCCACTGGTGGCGGCGGCGGCGGCTATTTCGGCTTAACACCCACTTAGCTACTTGCGGCCCGCCATTGATGGAGTCAACGGCAAGGACTGCTCCGCCGAGACGGCTGCCAAGACGGGCAGCTTCGACGGCGGCGACGGCCTGCCGGGTGTCCATGGGGGGCGCAGCAGCCATGGTGGCGCCGGCTGCGCGGGCGGCCGCAGGGGGGATGGGCCCGTTGCTGGCCGCCCCGGTGGCCGTGGCGGCGACAAGGGGGCGGGTGGGGTCGGGTGGCGAGGGCGGCGCTGGGTGCGACGGCGGCGACGGCGGCGCCGCGGCTGACGGGGGGGACAGGGGCGACGGGGGAGAATCGGGCGTTGGCGGCAGCGGCGGGGGCGCTGGGGATGGGGGCAGTGGCGGCGACGTGCCGGGCGGCCGGTCGGGCCGGCGCGGTGCCGAGGGCAGGGACGGCCAGCCCGGCCGCCCGGGGCGGACCGCTGCGGCCTAGCGCCACCGCGGTGAGCGCCTTGAGGCCGCCCGGCAGCGCCTGGGCTTGGAACCCGCCCGTGTCGAGATGGGGGGGGGGGGGGGGGGGGGAGGGTCTGGAAGGGCCACCCTGGGAGGGTCGCTTATAGGTAGACTGCTTATTCGCCACGATGCGGGGGGCTGCCAGCCTCCAGCGACCAGCCAGCTCGTGATGATGGACGGGACGCAGAGGGTGGCGTTGGTTGACGTCATCACAGGACAGCGTTTGGATTGTGCATCACGATGATGGAGGGAGGGGAGGGGCAGGGTGGGAAGGCGGAGCGACGAGAGACAGTAGAGGAGGGTCGACAGAGGAGGGTGCCAAGAACAGCACAGCAGGAAGAAGACTGCAGATTTGTGGAGGTGGGGAGGTTCCCAAGAAGCAGCAGCAGCAGCAGCGTCAGCAGCAGCAGGAAAGGGTGGGGGGGGGGGGTGGGGGGGATGGATCCCAGGGCACCAGCGGTAGCCGCGGCAGGCGTCGCGACCGCGACAGGAGCTCCCAGTGGAAGCGGCTGCTCCCCCAGAGCCAGCGGTCGGATGGGAGAGTGGCTGGAGACGGCGGCACGAGTCGGGGCCGGGGGGTCAACAGAGGAGCCCACGTCGCCGCCACCGGCAAACGGGCGGGTATGGCCCCTGCCATGGGTGTCGGTCGAGAGAGGGCGAGAAAGGAGGTACCTATCCCCGCCGTCACGCCACGCCGGTCGGGATGGTCACCCCGCATCCCGCCATCTTCTTCGGCGTCCCTCCCAGAGCTGACGGCTCGTCCGTCCGTCCTCCGTGTGGCCTTTTCTGTCGATGTGTACCCACAGGTCTGCGGGGTACGTCCCATGGTGACCGATGTATGCTTGGCATGCACCCCGCCGGGCCGCCCGTCGCTTCCCCCCGTGGGGGACACCCGTCGGCACCACGACGACGGCGCGCCGTATCCCCCGACACAGCCGCAGCGGACACAGCCAAGGGGGGGCCGTGCACGCAGCGGCGCGCGCCAAAGAGACAGCATGCAAAGCCGCCTCACCTTGCCAGCGGGACTCCCCTCCATCCCCCCCCCCCCCCCCCGCCCCCCCCCCTCCCTCCCCGCACGCCCAGCGTCCGTCGCTGCGGTCGACGTGTCCCCTCCAGCGAGGTGGGGAACGACGCCCACTGCGACGGGCGCGGACACGGTGTCCCCCGCCCCCCCCCCCCCCCCCTCCCCCCCCTACCTTGAGTGTGTCAGCCCTCACGCCCACCACCAGAGAAGAGCGGCACGCACCCTTCTGCGCGTTCGCCGTCAGCGGGGGGAACGGTAGACGTGGGGGCCCACCCCCCAACACCCCCACTGTCCCTTTGGCGGTGGGGTCACCACCATCGCGAGGACATGTACGGGGGTCCCCCGCGCGGGGGGAGGGGGGGGGAGTGACGGCAGCGGCCGCCGCCCAAGCACCTTGTCGCCAACGCCTGACGCGCGCCGCGCACGCGCGCCGCGGAGGAAGGTGCGCGACGGGCGGCTCGTTTGGCAGAAAGCATCGGGGTCGGCCGGCCCGTTGCCCCGCGTCGCTTCCACACTGGACACGGTCTGTAACGGGGTGGAGCGGCCAGCGGTCGGGTGCGTGGTGCAAAAGACGGTCCGGCCGGCGCCGCTGTGGTCGTATCCAGCGTCCCCACTCCCCTACTTCTGTTCGTGCTGTCCTGCACCTTGGCCGCGCGGCCTGGGCTGGACCGTTGGAACGGGCGCGCCGCGTCGCGTCGCCCTTCCCACCCCGCCCCCCCCCCCCGCCCCTCCTCCCCACGCGCCGAGCCGCAAGACGCCCCCGGCCGTGGCGCTCGCGACCGGCGGCCGCCGTCGCCGCATTTAAGTTGACGCGGAGGAGCGGCACAGCGGCCAACGGGGGAGCCGCCGCCGCCTGACCTGCCCGCCGAGACGCCCATGTGCCGCCAATGCACAGGGCGGGGTCTTGTCCCCACCTGCCATCCCATGACTCTGCCTCTGGCACTCCCCCCCCCCCCCCCCACCTCCGCTCCCGAGAAGGGGGGGGCTCCCTCCTCCTCCCCCCGCCACCCCGCCCGTTCTTGCCCCGTTCTGACAGGTCCACCCCATCCGCCGGCTGTTGTGCTGTGCTGGGATGGTAATGGCATGTCGGCGGCATCATGGTTGCCTGCCTCTGCCAAGGGGGGGGGGTGGACTCCCCTCTCGGGAGGGAGGGAGAGGGGGCGCGGCATTCAGCTCTGTAGGACGGGGGGGGAAGGGGCGGGGGGGGGGGGGGTTCAAGGGGGGGAAAAAAGAGGGAACGGGAGGGGCCGCGCACTTCGGCCACACCCCAGCGGGCGGTCGCGCCCGTGGCTGAGGCGGGCGGCTGGGGAAGACAGGCGGGGCCGCAGCGGTCGCCGCTGCCTGCCGCGGGCTGGCGGCCGCCCGGGGGCGGCCCCCCCTCGCCAGGCTGGCGCTCTGGATCCGCTCGCGCCGGTGCGGACGGCGGCCACCCGCCTGCTACCGCTGTCTCTCTCTCTCTCCCCACCCCCCACCCTCGAGGCGGAGGCCTCCGCGGAGGCCTCCGCGGAGGCGGATCCGCCTGCGGCTTGACCCCTCGCAGGGGGGGGGGGGGGGGGGGGGGGAGAGGAGGGGGCGCGTGATGGGCGGCTGGGCGGCTGGGGCCAGCCGACGCAGGCCCGCAGGCTCTTGAGATGGCCCTTGACTTTGGGTCAGAAATCCGATAGAGGGCGGCTTGACAATGTCAATGCGCAGGCCGGGTCGTGTGGCCAGCAAGCCTTGCTGAGCAAGGGGTTTGCTGAGCATGGTGCGATCCCATTGGCTGTTCTGACCACGTCCCCTTGGGCGGCTTTGTGACACTACTCTGATGCTCTCCAAAAGGGATGGCACCCCTCCTTTTGCCGTCGTGACGGTGGCAATGCGAGGTGTCTGCGAAGGGCAGGCCAAAGCAGTTTGTCCACATCTCTGTAGGACTGTATCATCATGGAGTAGTTAGTTGTCACGGTTTTTTTTTCCCAGGAACGGATCCAGACACAGCAAGAGAGGGGACACAGCGCGGCGCCACCGCAACCCACCCGCTGCTCTGCCCTACCATCACAGCGGCGCATCAGGCTCGTACGGTGCTCTTTAGGCAGGCATAGAGTGGCCTCAGGAGAACGGGGCTCCGAACAGAGTGTCGACCACTTCCACGCCCATGTCTAAACCCTCTGCATGGAAGGGCCTGTGGCGTCATCCTCGGCGCTTGCGGTGGGACACCTTTTCCTGTGTAGCAAGACGCGTCCTGCGCCATCTCCTTTCCACTTTCACGCTGCCAGATGGTGCGTTCCTCGCCATCTCTCCACCCTCGACCCCGACGCACCGCCCGTGCCGACCGACCCCACACGGCTGTCCTTCCAGTTTCTCTACCTCATGCAACCACAGCTGGTGCTGCCACAGAAGATACGATGGGTTTCGCTGCTGGAGCGACGCACCCCGCCCTGCCGAGCGGTATATCCGCACCCCAACCCGGCACACTGCCCGTGACGACCGACGCCATGCGTTCGTCCTTCCAGGTTCTCCACCTGTGGCAACCACAACTGGTGCTGCCAGACAAGAAAGAGAAAACAGGCTGCGTCGCTGGAGCGACCTTCCGTTTGGCCGAGCGGGCTCCTGCGGAGGCGAAAAGGATGCTGCGCGTCGCTAGGGATTGAGAACCAAGGGGGCCGCGAGGGGACGGGGTGGGAAGAGCGGAATGCCCTCGGTCCAAGTCAAGTCGTACTTCCGTCGCGACCTCGAATGCGACGGGCCCACCACGCAAGTGTCGTAGGCCACACCTCCTTGAGATGTGTAAGAGTCACCATCGTCATGATGACGACAAAGCCCGTTTGTGCCACACTGACACTCGAGTCACCTATCCGTGGCTCATTGAATTCAGAGCGAATCAAAACGATGGTCTGTCTTTGGTGTGTCACAAGGAACACACTCTCCCTCTCGACACCATGTGTCTCGTGGATCGCTCGTCCGCCGCACAGCGCGCGGGGAGGGGGGGGGGCAGCGCGGCAAGCCGCAATGCCCGTGCTGCTGATCCCTCCGTCGGCCGGCGCGCTCTGTGCGGGTGTGTCCCTCGTTGGTGTTGGGCGGCGCCAAGCCGGCTCCGCCCCCCAATCCTTTGTGTGGTCTGCCGCGAGGAGCAAACGCGGCTGCCGGGCGCCCCCCCTGCCCCCCTCCCCCCCTCCCTCCCTCCCTCCCTCCCTCCCTCCCTCCCTCCCTCCCTCCCTCCCTCCCTCCCTCCCTCCCTCCCTCCCTCCCTCCCTCCCTCCCTCCCTCCCTCCCTCCCTCCCCCCCTAGGCGCCACCTCCCCCTTCCGCTCCCCGTTCCCACTCCCTGTCCCTCCCGCCCACTGCCGCCGGCGGCCGCTGCCGCCGCCGCGGCGGCCAGTCACGCGGGTGTCGCGCGGCGCGCCGGGGCGGGCGCCCGCCCGACCGGCAGCGGCAGGCCAGTGGCGAGACCGGCGGCGCCCAAACGGCGGGGCCCCCCGCGGCCGCCCCCCCCCCCCCCCCCCCCCCCCCCCCACAGCCCAAACCCAACCCCCCCCCCCAACCCCCTAGACGGACACACTCTCGCTGTCTCCCTCCCAGCGGGCATTGCTGGCGAGCTGCCGCGCCGTCGACGGCGGCGGGGGCCCTCCCGTCCTCCCCCTCTGCCCCGCAGTAGCAGTAGCAGCACCAGCAGCAGCACCAGCAGCACCAGCAGCAGCACCAGCTGCAGCTGCTGCTGCTTGCTGCTGCGCTGCTATTCGATAGACCCTACCGCCGCCGCCCCTGGTGCGCGCTCGTGTCGTCGCAGTGGCGGGGCGGCGGCGGCGGTGGTGGTGGTGGTAAATACTGGTGGTGGTGGTGGTGGCGGCGGTGATGGAGTTCCCGCCGCGACAAGAGGAAAAAAAGAAAAAAAGGGGAGGGGCGGGAGGAGGAAAGAGAGGGGGGGCGGGAGGAGGACTGTCCCGCGCACGCGACCGGCAGAGGTTGGTGGGGGGGGGGGGGGGGGGAGCGGGGCCGCCTCGCCTCCCCTCGTTTCGCCTCGCTGGCCTCTGCGACGGGCGGCACAGTCGGCCAGATGGGCGGCCTGTGGGGTCGGGCCGGGGTACCCTCGGGTCGGCGTTGAGGCGGAGTCGGCGTCGCGTCGGCGTCGCGTCGGGCCGGGTCGGCCGCGGGCCCGCCGCCCCCAGCGCAAGCGCCGCACCCGTCGGCCGCTGGGGTAGGGGTGGGAGGGGGGGGGGGGACCGCCCGTCTGCCCGCCGCGGCGACCCCCCCGCCTGGCCGCTGCCGGTGACCCCCCCGTGGCGCTGACGCGAGGGACCCCCCCCCCCCCCCCCCCCCCACTGCCAGGCGGGGGGCGGCCGGCGCCGCTGGCGACCCCCTCCTCCTCCCCCGTCCGCCACGCCAGTGGGCGCACAGCGTGGAATGGGGGGGGGGGACCGCCGACCGCCAGCGTCGGTAGGGCGGTGGCGGCCTTCCCGGGGCCTTTGTCCCCCGCGAACGCTCCCCACCCGCCCCCCCCCCTTCCCCCCCCCCACCGCCACCCCGCCCCCTTCTGTGCCGCGCCCACTCCCAACGCCGCTGTTGCGGCAGTCGTACAAAGTGACTCCCACCAAAAACCTCCCCCCACCCCCCCCTCCCCCCTTCCCTACGCTGCCTCCTCTTCCTCCCCCGTCTCCTCCACCGCCCTCCCTCTATTTTGTTCCTTCATCCTCCCCCTTTGACGGGAGCCGCCGCCCCCACGTCGCCTCCACGGCCCGCGCCGCCCGTCCGCCAGCACACGCGGGGGACACGCGCCGCGCACGCCGCTGCTGCTGCCGCCGCTGCTGCCGCTGCTGCTGCTGCCGTCGTGGTCTTTTTTTTTTTTGCCGTCGCCCGTTCCGGTGGGGGGGTGGGGGGACCGTGGAACTTTGGCGTGACCGTCGGGGAGGGGGGGGGGGGGGGTGCGGTGGAGGGGGGTTGCCCCCAACACCGCTGCCACCCGAGGTCCATTCCGCCGCCACCGTCGGCGGACCTCGGCGTGGCCACCCCCCCCCTCGTCCGCCTCCGCCGAGGTTGGAGCTCCGTCCCCAGCCCCCTCCCCTCCGCCACCCGCGCCCCTGCTCAAGAAGCACACCCGGCCCTCGCCTGCATCGCAAGCCGTGGCGATAGATTCTTCTCTGCCGTCACACGGCGGCGCCGTCTCCGGGACGTCGTTCACAACCCGTCCCGCTCCATTCCATCCCACCACCCCTCGTACATACGCACTCACACACACACACACACGCGCGTGCCTTGTCGCATTCCACACCATCCCCCCGCCCCCCCCCTCCCCCCCCTCCTTTTCACCCCGTCTTGCTCCAACCCGCCCCCCCCCCCACCTTCCCCTCCCTCCCCGCGTGCGCCTTCTTGCACGCGGCCGCGGCAGCGGCATCAACGATGGCCGCGTATGGCGGCCGCGCCGCCATCCTATTCCCCGTCACGGTGCTCCACGCCCGCCGGGACGCGGCGGGCGCCGCCGCTACCGTCGCCAGTTGGGAGGCCGCCGGCGGCGTTTGTGGCGGCCGTGGCGGTGGCGGCGGCGGCCGTGGCGGTGGCGGATGCAGCGGTGGCGGCGGCGGCGGTGGTGGGCGCATCTGTCGGAGCAGCGGCGGCGGCAACAACCGCTGCGGGGGGGAGGTGCCAGAGGGGGAGCCCACCTCCCTGCTGGGCGTCTTGTTGAACGTGTGGGGCCACGCGTGGCGGGTGGTGGCCGCCCCCTTTTGCGGCGGCGGGGGGAAGGTGGGAGAGGGAGGGGGCACGGACGCAGTAATTTGCAGCTTTGACGGCGGCAGCAGCAGTGGCGACGGTTGCGGCAGCGGCAGCGGGGAGGGCAGGAACCGCAACGGCAGAGGTGGCGTGCATGGGGCGGCTGCGGGGCCACCCCCCGGCGGCGGCGGCGGCGGCGGCGGAGGCGTTCACGGGCACTCGTTGCCCCCTCCGGCATCAGACGGCAGGCCCCTCTCCCCCGCACGCGGCGGCGGCGGCGACCGCCGCCACAGCACCAGTGGGGCCACCCGTGGCGGCACCAGCAGCAGCGGCAACGGCCGCCGCCGCGGCGGCGGCGGCGGTGCGGGGAGCCCGCGGCGGCGGCCGCACATCGCGCCGCGGCCGGTCCGGGAGGCCCCCCCCCCCCCCGCCCCCTCCCTCCGGGTGCGGCCGGGGACGGAGCGGCGGCCGCCGCCACAGCCGCTCCCCCGCTCCTGGCTCCGCCCCCACCCCCCGTCGCCGCCCGTGTGGCGGGCGCCCACCCCGCCGCCGCCGTCCCCCCCCGGGCGGGGGGACTGGGGCGGCTGTCCTACCTCTGCCTCCGCCGCCGCTGCCGCTGCCGCTGCCGCTGCCGCTGCCACCGCCGCCCGGCGGGCAGCGCGGCAGTCCCGCCGTGGTGGGGGCGGGGGGCCCCGCCCGCCCCCGGGGACGCCCAGCTCCCCCGTTGTCCACCGCCTGCCGGGGCCTCGGTGGCGGCCGCCGGGGGGGCTCCTCCCCTTTTTCCCGCCACACACCTCTGGTGGGGGCGGCGGCGGCGGCGGCGGCGGAGGCGGTGTCAAGACCGCCCCGCCGTCGCCGCCGCGGCCGCCGTCGCCGCGGGGGTGGGGAACCCCCGCCGCACGGCGGCCCGCCGCGTCGCCATGGCAGGTGGGAAATGGGCCGGCCGGCGGCGGCAGCCCCCGGGGGGGGAAAGGGGGGGGCGTCCGCAATGCCCTCAGCCCCCGCTCGGTGGTGCTCCTCCCGCCTCCACCGGCGAGGACCGCCGCGGCGGCAGCCGCCGCCGGCAAGCACCCCGGCAGCAGGGATGGCTCCCATAGCGGCGGCGGCGGCGGCAGCGGCGGCGGCGGCGGCAGCGGCGGCGGCGGCGGCGGCGGCGGCGGCGGCGGCGGCGGCGGCGGCGGCGTCGTGGCCCCGCTGTCGCTGTCGGCCAGCCGTGCGAGGGCGCTGCCCGGCGCGGCGCACGCGCCGCACCCCCGGCGGTGGGCGGCGCGCACACCGCCCCCGCCCAGCACCGTTGGCTGGGCCACGAGCCGTCGCGGTGCAAGCAGTGGCGGCGGCAGCGGCAGCGGCGGTCACGGCGGCGGCGCGCCGGCGGCGTGGGCCCCCCGGCGGCGGCCACGGTCTGCGCCGGTAGGTGGCGCGCCCGCCGCCACGGCGGCGGGCGCCTCGGTTACCGCCGCCGTCGCCACCGCCGCCGCCGCGTCGCGGGTGCTGGCGGTGAGGACGCCCAAGACGGCGGCGCACCTGGCCATTGGTAAGCGCCTGCTGGCGGCGGCGCTCTACTGGGCGGCCGTCGCCCCCGGTGGCGCCTATGGCGACGACACTGCCGCGGGCGGCGGTGCGGGGGGCGGGGGGGGGCCGCTGCCGCCGCCCCCCCGACGGCGGCGGCGGGCTGCCATGGCCGCCGCTGCCGCTGCCGCCGCCGCGGCGGCGGCGGGCGGTGGGGATGGTGGGGGGGGGGGGCGCCGCCGGCGGCCACTCCCGGGGGGGCCGTTTGTGCCGCGTCTCAAGGCGCTCCGGGAGGACGTGGTGTACCACTGAGCAGGGAGCGGGTGGTTGGGGAGGGGGGCGGGAGCGGCGACACTCTGTGCCTGTGCAGCCCCCCCTTGCTTCCTGTGCCAATGCCCCCGCCACCCGCTCCTCTTGGCCCCCCCTTCAGCGGCTTGAGTCTCCGCCCTCGCTCCCCCCGCCACCGTCCGGTGGAGGTTGGGTATGCGATCTGGGGTGGCGTGCGCCTCGTCCTCCCTCCCGTCTGTAGACGTGCGATCTGGGGTGGCGCGCGCCTCGTCCCCCCTCGCGTCTGTAGGCTTTCTTTCGCCCCGCAAGCCGGCAGCGGGTGCCATGCCACCCTAAAAGTTAACGCATCCTCCCAATCGATCGCAGGGGTGAAGACGACCCTCGATCCCCCTGCGTCAGCTTACTCCTGCAGGGCGTCCCATTGATGGAGCTCGTCACCTCCGTCTGACCGCCCCCCTGCGACCCCTCCGTCTCCCTCCCATACTCACACCCGACACGCTACAGAGCCGACAAAAGCGACTCCGAGGCCGGCCATCCCGCCTGGCAGCCTCCACCCTGCGAGAAGGGAAGCCCAGCCTGTCGCCATGGTCGTCGCCACCAGCGCCGCCTGCGTCACCATTCGTCGCCCGCGCCGCCGGCGCGCCACCATCGCACCTGCCACGCCGCCGCAATCGCCGCTCGTGTCATTGACGCCGCCACCACTCCGTGCCACTGCGAGACGGTCAAGTGCCTGGGCAGGAGCGGAGGACGGGTCAGCGGCGCCAGTCAACGCCCGGCGGCCCGCAGTGTCACAGGGGCTCCGTCGAACGTGGGAACAAGCAGCATGCAATCTGGACCACATTTCCTGTTCTCAGGTGTACTGTGAAGTCAGCACGTACTGTACTCTTTGTACTGACTCCGGTACAGTACAAAATTCTTCAAACGTCATGACGTGCAGCGCAGAGCTGAGGGCGGGATCCGACGTCGACACGCTCTCCTTCCTCGTGTGCGACTCCCATTGCCCTCTCACCTGCCGTGCCCCCACTGTCGTCCCTCGAGGGACCCCTCTCCAACAGCGTGCCCTTTTGCTCTCTGTTCCCCGCATCCCGCGGCTATGCCACCTCCCCTCCCCCCCTCCCCGGTCCTCCGCCGACTCCTCTCCAACCCCGCCGCGCCCTTCCGCTCTCACCGCGGGCGGCATCCACCTCGGGGGCGGGGAGGCGGTGGAGGGGGGCGGGGGGGGCCCACCGCTCCCCGCCCGCCCCCCCCTCACCCCCCCCCCTCCCTCGCCACCGCCCCCCCTTCCGGTGGGCTGGCGTCTAACGGCGACGGTTGGGTAACCCTCCTCAACCGCACCGAGCCATGGTACTACCGGCTGGCCGTGCCCGCCGCCGCCGCACACGTCGCGGCGGTGACTGTGTTTGGGGCGGTGCTCCTGTGGCCGGCGTCAGATGAGGGGGGGGAGGGCGGGAGGCGGCTGTCATCCATGAGGGAGGGGGATACTTTAGACCTGGTCGGGCCGTCTGACGGTGACAGCGGTGGCGGCGGTGGTGGCGGTGGCGGCAATGACGTCGGCAGCGACGACAATGTCGGCGGAAACAGCAGCGGTAGCAGTAGCAGCAACGTGGTTGGCGACGACGCGCCCCGACAGCCGCCGCGGGAGGAGGTGGCAGCGGTTGTGGGGGCGGCGTGGGGCCTGTCCCCCCCCCCCATCCCCCCCGCGGGTGGCCGCGACTTCCCGCCCGTGGTGGACCCCCTTCCCAGAGGTACGCGGCTGGCGCTGGCACTCGGCGCCGGGCTGGTAGCGGCGCTGCTCGGCGCGCGGGCGGTGGCCCTCTGGCGCACCCGCCTCGTGTGCCTGCGGCACAACCCCGCCACGGGGGCGGTGCGCGCGTACACCTACCGCCCGTCGGGCCGGGCGGGGCTGGCGCTTGCCGCCGAGGCGCCCGCGGGGGGGGTGGGGGTGGATCACGCCTCCCTGCGGCGGGCGACCGACGTGGCGGCACGGCTGCGGAGTAGGGCGGGGGGGCGGGCTGGCGGGGGTGGCGGGGGCACCCCGCAGCGGACTGCAGCCGACCGTGCCGCCGCCGCGAAGGAGCGGGCGGAGGCCGTGCTGACGCTGGCGGTGGACGTGGGCGCGGCGGGCACCCGCGCGTTTACCGTGGACGTGGCGGCTTGTGATGTGTTTGAGGGGCGGCGGCTGGCGGCGCTGGCGGTAGATACGCCCAAGGAGGGGGGGGGGGAAGGCTGAGGGGGGATGGTGGGAGGAAGAGGAGGCTGAGAGGGAGCGGGGAATACACGCAGGCTGCGGAAAGAAAGAGGTGGGTCGGGCAAAAAGTAAGGGCCACGGCGACACGCCGGCTTGTAGTCGACCTCGCCAACCGGGGAATTGCCACGGTGGGCCACCTGCCGTCGTGGCCACCGAGGCGGCCCCAGTGGGTGGGCGCAGGGGCACATGCGCAGGGGCAGAAGCGAAAGCTTGCAGCAGCTGAGCACGGCGTTCCGCTCCCCCAGAGCTCCCCATCGACAAGCTTCAGACAACCCGCACAGCGCTGGCGTCCCAGCGGCGCGGGTCCGCCGCGAACACTCCCCGCCCCCTCCCAAAATGCTCCGACCCCAGGCCGTGCCCGCACCGAGGGCTAATGGACGATGCCAGGGAGGTAGGAATGGGCGAAGGGTAGCGCAGCTGCGGTACCCTTCGCCCACCCCTACCTCCTCAGCAGGAGTTGCACCTCCACCCCCCCGCCCCTCGGACGCCGATGGGCTACCACCTCATGGTGCCACGCACGCCGGCCCACAGACCAGCCCCAGCCACTCCGCCGCCCCGCCAGACGGATGACGGCACGACCAATGGCAGCTGGCGGCGGCAGCGCCACCCCATCCCCCGACCCCCCCAAGCGGTGCAGTGAGCCAAGAAGCCTGTGAATGAGCGAAGCAGGGACTGCCGGGCGGCTGCGGCCTGTCGGGCGATGGTGCCCGCGGCTGGGTGGCCGCGGCGTTGAGGGCGGCCCGCCATGGCCGCGAAGGCCAGTCACGGCCGCTGTGGGCGGCGGCGGCGGCAGCCGCCTCGTGTCACGGAGGCACATCCGATGAGCCACTGGCGCCTTGTCCCCCCCCCCCCGCCCCCCCCACATTGGCCCCCCCACCCCCCCACCCAAAAAAATGTAGACGGTCCACCTACTCCTGCACCTCCCCCCGGTACACGGCGCGGATGTTTTCCGTTTCGGCAAGCTCCACCTGGTCGAGCACCCCCCCCAGCTCCCCCCCCGCGAGGCGCCCCCACAGCAGCACCGCCACCCGCTCGACGGTGCTGACCCCCCCCAGGTCTGGGATGTTCCCCAGGTCCGCGTGGTCCAGGTCCGCCACCGCCGCGGCCATGGCCGCCTTGAGCGCCGCCGCGCCAACGACCATGCCGCTGACGGGGTCAATGGGCCCCCGTACTGACACCCACAGCGTGTAGTTGTGGCCGTGGAGGGCGCTGCAGCGGCCGTAGAGGGCGGCCGAAGCGGCGGGGGGGAGGGCGGGGTTGGCCAGCGCGTGGGCGGCCGCAAAGGTGAGCCGCCGCGTGAGGGTGACGACGGGCGCGCCGCGGCCGCCGCCCCCAGCGGGCGGCGCGGGAGCGGCAGCCGAGGCACGGCCGGGGGAAGCAGGCGGGGGGGTGGACGGGTCCATGGCGGTCGCGTGGCCCGCCCCGCAAGGTCCGCGGGGTGCAGAGGAGTGGAGGGATGGAGAGAGGAAGCGGGGGGTGGCGGGGGGGCCGGGGAGGGAGGCCACAAGTCGGGGGTGACCAACGACCGCTGCCGGTACAATGGGGGGCGTGGGGGCGGGCAGGGGCAAGAGGACGAGGGGGGGTAGGGAGGAAGCGGATGGCCAGTGACCACCTGGCCAGCGGCGCGCGGCGGGGGCGGGAGGCTTAAATGGTCACAGCCGGTGCCGGCGGGAGAAGCAGAGACGGAAGCAGCAGCGGGCGGCAGGGCGGTCGACGGGCGGGCGGGGGTCACTCGGCAAGGGGGAGGGCGAGCGGGGGGGAGGGCGGCAGGCGCGGGCGGCACCGCCGACGGCCGCCCCCGCGCCCCGGCGCGGTGACCCGCGCCGCGCCCGCCAGCAACGGCGGGCGCCGCGGTGGCAGAGGCGCGGCGCGCGCGGCAGCGTCCGCGGCGGGCGCAAGGGGCGGCCGCCGCCGTGGCGTGGGCGCGAGTGGAAGAAGGGGCCGCCGTGCGTCCGCGTCACGGGCGCGGCTGCGTCGCCGAGGACGCGTACGGCGTTCCCGCCCACTAGACACAGACGATGGGAACACAGGCCATTGGACGCTTGCCAATGGGACAATGCCGCCCGCCTTACAATTACCAACCAAATTGTACTGCGTGTTAGTCGAAAATCACGCGGGGGGGCGGCGTCCTTTGCTCCCCCCTGACAGTTTGACTGACATAGCCCTACGAGGCGTGGCGGCTGCCTGTTGGACCCACTGCCAACCGCCGAGCGGCCGCCGTCACGCACACACGCGCGCGTGGGTGCACGCTGCACCAGAGGGCGCGACCTCGACCAGTACCGTCAGGGTGCCAAAAGATGAAGAGTGCAGGAAATCATGCAGACTGCTTACAGAGGCTATTCGGACCAGGGGTTTTCAAGGGTATATGGGCCAAGGGTAGTACTCGAGTATATGGCCAAGAGTATCTGGCTACTCTTGTCCAGAGTGGCAGTTGGCCTGGATACTCACTCTGTCCAACGAGTGAGTATCTACTACTCACTCGGCAACTCTGCAAGAGTATGGGGAGCAAGTACACACTGCAATTCTTCTCGGGATGGGCCTCCTCATTGGTGCCCCACACCACGTACCCCGCGTGTAGCAGGCAGGCCAGTTACGTGGCAACGCTGCGTCAGACGTCTGAGTCGCTGCAGCTCGTGAGGCGGTGTAACCTATGCCACGTCTGGTGTCGGCCTGCCCGTTGCCTGTCGCTGCGGCATCCATCAGGTGGGTCTCTGGTGCGCCAGACGGCTGTGCCATGAGCTGATGCGCGCAGGCGGCTGCCTGGCGGGCCCGTCGCCTGTGGCGGCGGCCCCAGGTACGTGGCAAGTCGTGGGCGAATGCGGCTCGTGCATCGCTGCGTGGCGGCGTGGACGACGTCCGCGGGTGGGCGGGGGCGGCGACAATGAGGTATGCTGACGCAGCGGCGGACGACAGCGAAAAGTGACGTCTCGGACGCGGCGGCCACCAAGATTGACAAGTTTGCGTGCTGAGGTTGAGTGGGGGTTGACCAGAGGCACGGGGGGGGGGCTGGATTGCGGGGGTGGGATGGTCCTGTGCGGTCTTCTAGGGGTACCGGCAGGAGCGCGGCGGTGGCCGTGACTTCTCCCCCCGCCCTGTGGCCAGTTCTTCTCTAGACGGTAGAGGCAGCATGAGTGGGGGCTGCGACGGCGGTAGCGGCGGTGCGCGGCGACTGGTGATGGCGGCCTCGGCAGCTGCCGTGCCGCTGGCGGCGAGCGGCATTGGCGGCGGCAGCGGCGGCCACCATTCCCAGTGCGGTCCGTGTCGACAAGCGCGGTGTGGCAACTTCCACTGCGGCCGGCCGTGAGGCCAGCCCCGGCTCGAGGGCCGCGACACCCACCACCTCGCGGCGGCGGCCGGCGCCATTCCTCGCCGCGCATCGGCAGGTGGCGGCGAAGGGCGGCCAAAGGCGTCGCAGCCGCCGCCGCCACCGCGCCCAATCCTGCCGCAGCTGCCAACACTTTCCGCTTCACAGGTGCTGCCGCCGCTGGCGTCACATCCGCCGGGCGGGGGGTGGGGCTTGGAGCCGTCGCCGCCGCCCGGCTCTTCCGCGGTGCCTCCCCCACGACGCGTAGGCGGTCGGCCAAAGAGGGTCCAGGCGGTGGACAACCCGGTCGGCGCCGACGGGGCGGTAACCAACGCGTGTGGCGCCTCAGCCGGCGCCGCCACTGGCGCTGGCGACAGCAGTGGCGGCAGCGGCGGCGGCGACGGCAGCGGCGACGGTCGCGACCGCCCCTGTTTGGACTAGCAGCACGCCGTGCCGCCGGGGGTGGGGGTGAGTCGTCGCGGCGGCGGGCGGACGGCGGATGATGCTGCCGCGGCGGGCGGGCTCTCGAGCCTACTCACGATGCCGCCGCCGCTGCCATGGCAACTGCCTGCGTCTGCCGCGGCGTCCACAGCAGCAGTGGCAGCAGCGGCAGCAGCGTCAGCCGTGTCGTGACAGGGGCGGCGGTGATGGTGGTGGCGGCGGTGGCAGCTGCGGCTGTGGAGGCGGCAGCCGGGACGACGGCGGACGCGCCCACCATGCCCGCCGCCAGCACCCCCAAGAGCCCGTAGGGGTCCACCCTAGAATGGCACTGGCCCCCGCTCCCATCTGCTACGGGAGCGGTGTACCTGGCGCGGAGGTGGGTGGCGGGGAGCGGTGGAGGAGCCGGCTGGGTGCGCTACGTGCCGGTTTTGTGCGAGTGGTGGCCCGATTAGGGGCTCCATCGAGGGAAACGGGGGCAGCTGCGGGTGGGTGTGTTGTGGGGAGAGGAGTCGCGGGTGGAACATCTTGGGGGCATGGGAAAGAGGACGTGCCGCGCTCGGTTACTCGCGGCGAGGACACGGTGGAGTTCAATGAATCCCCGTGGGTGTCGAGCTTATACCGGGCTGTGCAGGCATAGCACGGCAGCACGCGGCCGTACCTGAGCTGGGATGTGCGTGCACAGCCCTGCGGTATGTCCCCCTTGGTGACCACATTCGCTCATTGTGTCTGTCACCTGTTGCGAACGAATAGCTCTCCCCACGTCCTCGATAGACGTTATACTCCCCCACGCAGCACGCAGCGGCTGGCGGCGGTTGTAGGGAGTTGGAGGGGGGGTGAGAGGGGAACGGGAGCGAGGGGAGCCCGTCCGACGCACATGTCGACGTCGTAGTAGGATCCCTAATGGTGTGCCCAGAGCATCATGTCACCGTGGCGGCGCATGATGCGCCGCCACGGTGACGCTCTCCCCTCCCACCCCCGAGCCTTCCACCGTCGACGCCCTCAGTACCGCTTCCACACACCTCATCAGCGCGTGCACGGAGGCGGCACCTACTCTGTTTAAAAGGGGCAACGGAATCCTGCATCCCGTGGGCAGTGGTACGGCTCGCGGCAGTGCCGGGAACACGTGGTGTTAGCAAGGGGCCACACGGCCAACGCGCCGTCGTAACACATTGCACCGCACTACCAGCTGCCGCAGTGGGGCCACTCACCTCGCCCCTCGCTGTCTCTGCACTAGTGCTATCCCGACTGCTCTGTAGGCCGACCACATGAGCGACCGCTCTGAGCGCCGCCACGACCGGCGTGCCCACCGTTGTTGCGACAGAGCGCCCGACGAGGCGGCTCACTTGGGGCCGCTTTGCACGTCGGGCGCGCCCCGGGTTGTATCAGATCGTCACGTCAGCCGCGCATGCGGCGCCGCACACGCCCCTCGCCCCGACACTCCCTGTCTGTTCGTGCTCTCAGTGAGTGACGTGCCTAAGGTCAATGTCACCCGTTCTCCCTGCGATTGCGCGTCGTGGTGACTGGCCATCGCCAACAACCAGAAATAGACCGTACCTCACTGGGCAGTCCAGGACAACAGATGTATCACGTTTGTCAGATCGCACGTTCCACGCGGGCTGACCACTGATCAGTGGTGGGGCTTGGCTGCACATCCACGCCTCCCACGTCCGCTGGCGTGCTGCTCCCCCGTACGGGGGAGGAAGACAACTGAGCACTCTCCGCTGCCTCCGGCCACCAACGCTGGCGCATTGACAGGCATGCTGCATCTGTCTGGCGCTCTAAGCGCGAGCAGCCGCCGTATATCTCACGGACTGCTGGGGCGAGCGTATGCCCCACTCGACGCATTGTGGTCTCCTATCGCTGGAGGCTTTGTAGCAGAGCCCAGTGGCAGAGGCGGCTGTACGTAACGACAAGTCCCCAAAGCCATGAATTGACTAACCTCGCGGCGAGAGACGGCACATGCGGGCTGCACACGAGCCCACGGGGGACCAAAAGTGCATCGTGGGCATTTTAAGCTCACACGACCTCCCCCACTCTCGCACTCTCGCTCTCTCTTATTCAAACAACTCTCTCTGGCCGCACTCTCGTCCACATCCCGCCACTCCAAGCCACGCACCCCCACCCCTCTTCCACATCCCTCCACTCCAACCCACGCACCCCCAACCCTCTTTCGCATCCCGCCACTCCAGCCCACCATGCCATCTACTCGTCCGACTCCAACTCGTCCGAAGATGACTCAGACTCGCTCATCTGGCCGCCGATGGCCATAGCGTCACGCACGCTGCTGTCCTGTGCGTGGGAGAGCTTGGGAGTTGCATCCAAGCTTCGCGGCAGCAGGCCGGCGTTGTCCTTGATGAGGCAGTGCATCTCAAGATGCTGTGCCAGCATGGTCGACCGCTCTTTGCGCATGATGCTGCCCGCCTGGGAGAAGTCGCGCTCACTGGCAGCGGAGCTGCCGACCGCTCCCAGGGCGGCACAGGCAACCAGGTGTAGCGTAGAGAAGCGCCCCGTATGCGCCCTCCAGAAGGCCAGAGGATCACTAGGCTTACTCGACGCTGCTACTTTGACGCACTCGTCGAGCTCCGCTTTCGCGATGGCCGCCTTGGTGTCTCCAACCGGCTCAAGGTCCCTGCTGTCCTCCTCGTCCATGAAGTCCGTCAAGCACGACCAACGCGCAGGGGATGGCACTGCAGAGGTGGGGGTAGATGCAGCGGCAGCTACTGGGAGTTCGGGCTGCACCAAACGGTCGCAGAGGAGTCTCACCTCCGCCACCGCCCTGTCGCACAGGCCAGTATCACCCAGCATTCGCCCTACGGCCTTGAAGATCTTGCTGCCTCCTGGAGATAGCACCGTGCTCATAAGAACAGGCGCTGCCTTCAACAGGTTTTTGGTCTCGTCTCTTGTGTTGAAGAAGCGCTCGTCCATCTTCTGCCGCATCACGGTCAAAGCCTGCTTCGCCTCCATGCACAAGACATCGCGACCAGCGCCCGCACTGAGGTACCGTCGCTCTGCATGGTAAAGACGGTTGTCAACGCCAATGACCACCTCGCCTGGGTGTGCCTCGCAATACGCCTGCATCGCGTCCTTACCCGCAGCGAGGGCCGGACCTGGGGGACACGGAACCATGAAGCAATCAGAACACAGAAACCGACGCAGAGCACACATAGCACCAAAAACTACAGAAACAGGGTCAGTGCCACTCTGACTGCGCGTCGTTACCTCCATTGCGCCCCTCAAGACACCCAAAATCTGGCGCAGTACACTCCAGTCGTCGCTAGTAAGACGATGCTTGCGGCCGCTCGCGCTAACGTCTGCCGAGTTGAAGAAAGCAGTCAGTCGCAAATAAAGAGTGTAAAGACGAGCGAGGGAGTCATGGGTTGAGGTCCACCTGGTGACGACAGCATTCACAATGCTGCGGTAAGTCTCATCTCCTGGCACGCTCAGATTGCGCAGGATGGCCACGCTGCTGTCGGAGTGGTTGAGATGCCCCTGTAGCTTCCGAACACGGCGAAGCAGCTTCTTGGCTCCAGGGTTCCGGCTACGCCGGCGGCGGCGCCTGCGGTTGGTGGACGCGGGAGTCTGACGCTCCTGGAATGCAGGCTGCTGGATGTCCTCGTCGCTCTCGTTACCCGCGTCCTCGTCGGTGTGAACCGCCTCTGCCGTCTCTCCGAGAGCATCCATGACCATGTTGTGCAGAGAGTGTGACATGCACGGCAGCCACGGCGCCGCCATGCGCCGCATTGCCTTCCGAACGTTCGCACCCGAGTCTGTCGTGGTTGAGCCCAGGTCCTCAGGTCCGAGACCAAAGTACTGCTGCCGCTGCGTAAACCAGCTCAGGATGTTGTCATTGGTGTGCTTCCCCCTAAACATGGAAATGCCCAGGTGCATCACCTCCATCGTTGTAGTCAATGGGTCCACGAAGCGGAGAACAATAGATCCGTAGGCCACGTGACTGTGCTGCTCAGTCCACAGGTCCATCACGGCGTGGGCAAACGGAAGACCGTGGTACAGCGCTTTCACCTGTTTGGCGCGGGAACGGACGCGGTCAAGAACACAGGCATACAACTCAACCAACAGGTGCAGCATAGTGTTTGGGGAAGGGGTGGAGTACGTGCTCGACAAGCCACTGACAAAATCGCTCATGTACGGGTCCGATGTCAGTACGTGCGGAGAACGCGTCATCACAAGCATCAGAACAAATCTCAGGTTGTGCAGGCGCTGGTCCGGAGACATGAATCGAGTGATGCTCCCGTCGATTACCCGCTTGCCGCGATTGCCACCCGTGGGGTTCTGGCAGATGTACAACGCCGCCCGAGCATGCACCATCTGCTTCAGAACGGAGGATTCCCCCTTTGACGCGTTCTCAAAGTGCTTGACGGCGTTGCTGATCACTCCCTTCTGCATGTACAGGGTAGTTGTTACGCCCAGAGCAGCACACAGGCGACACCAGCCGAGCAGGTCTCCTTCAGTACCCTCATCCTGGCAATAAACCTCAAAGAAGGACCAGGCTACAGAGCGGACTTTGCGGCTGCGGGTAAAGTCATCATGGGCCATCCAAGAAAAAGACACATTAGAACGAGAAAGTTGGTCAGGACGAGTCAGTGACGATGCAGTGGACGCTGCGTTCACTATCGCATCCACGCCATCTCTGTCAGCAGACTCGAGAGCGCGACGCTTGCGGCCACGCGGCGACCTTGGGCCAGAGATTCCGCGCTCTTGATTGGCAACGGCCGCACTATCACTCGCAGCGCTAGACGGAGCAAGAGAACGCAGAGCGCTGGATGCTGGAGCACGAGGCGTAGACGGCGGTGGGGTACCAGAGGTGGACATGGCTCAACAGGTGGTCGCGACAGCAAAGCGATGTAGGTCATGCGGGAGGTACGGCGACGTGCGGCGGCGGAGGGGAGTGGTTGACCAGGGAAGAGAGCAGCACGGAGAAAGGAGTGGGCGACTACAGCAATGGGCCAAGTGGGGCGTGTTTCGCAGGGGAGGTGGTTTGTCGCTGGTTGACGCTTGTCAATTATGAACAGACGTGATTCTCGCCCTTCGTTCGATCCGGCGACCACCGGTTGTCTCTCAGGCTGCGACGACGCGCACCCTGATTGGTGGAGATCTGTCGACCGTAACGGCCCCAGAATCCGGTCCAGTCACGGTGCCTTGACCAGTTATGGACGTGTCTGGCTTGTGGGTGTGCCACCGTAAAATACCCGGGTATATGATACTCACTCGGCCAAAATTGCCCAGTACTCTTGGTGGCCGAATTGACAAGGGCATACCCATGTGAAATACTCTTGAGTCTCGGGACTGGGCCAAACACCCGGGGGGAAACTCTGGGCCTACTGTCAGCCATTACTCAGTACCCGAGCCACGAGCCGATACTCATACTCAGTGCCCAAACTGCTACCATTGAAAACCCCTGATTCGGACCTTGCTTGGGCAAAGAAAGAATTATCGATATCCCTGTCGGGTACCTCTTCCTGGTACAGCCCGCCTTTTCTACCCCTCGCAACGGGACGATAAACTTGCCACATGAGACCGGGGAGGGGTGCAAAAGATAGCCCGTCTTGTGCGCTTCCATATGCATACCTTGTGGTATCGTGGCCATCTTCTTCGGCGGCCCAGGAATTTGTGTTGTCGTTCCCGGTCCTGCGTCATGAGGGCGCACATCGGCCCCACGCCAGTGTTACGCCGCCGGTACAGTGGCCCGCGCCGCCAGGACGCGCCCCACCCCCCCCCTTATATCATCCTCGGTCTTCCCATCCCCTTCCGGCCGAGGTATCGGTCCGTCAGACAGCTCTCGCGGGCTTATCAACCGTGCTTTTCTCCGGACCCCTCCGCCACTGCACGGCCACGGCCCTCGTTCTGTTCTCCGTGACGCCCCCGCCTCCCTGCTAGACCACTCCTTACGGAGCATGGCTCGCCGCACTCGGGCCGGGGCTGCCGCCGCCCGTCGCGGCCGCAGCGGCCGTCCTGCTGCGCCCCAGACGGCTGGCGGTGAATCTGGTGCCGCTCCTGCCATCGCTTCTGCAGAGCGGTCATGGGGCCTTTCGCCGGAGAACGAGATCCTCATCGAGAGCTGGCTGCCCCGCTTGCGGGCGGGAGAGATGGCGGTGCTGCACGCAGCAAGGAGCCTTGGCCGCTCGCAGCGGCTCGTGGCTAGCGCGCGGGACGGCACGCGCGGTGTCGCCAGGCGGGGGCGACCCCCTGTGCTGACCGAGTTGGAGGAGCGGGCTATTGAGGAGCAGATTCTGTACTGGCACGCACGGGGGGCCCCCCTGCTTGAGCGGGATGTCTGTGCATCAGTCCAGGAGTACATCAACAACGACGTGAGCGAGGTGCGCAAGGCCCCTGTGCACAAGGTTTTTAAGGACTGGCTTCCGGGGCGCGACTGGATGCGCAGCTACTTGGGCAGGCGCCCCAACGTGTCCAAGGTGGCGTCCAAGTCCCTCGAGGCAGTGCGCGCGGCGGCAACCAACCCCGAGAACCTTGCACGTATGATGGCGCTACTGAAGCTGGTACGCGAGAAGAAAGGCATCACGGCGGCGAACGTGTTTAACGCGGACGAAAGCGGATTTTCAACCAAGGACCTGCTCTCAGGTAGCAGGAAGAGGCCGCTGGCGCCCTCGGGCACCTCCACGGCCAAGGTGGTTGTGCCTTGTGTGAGCGACGACGCGCAGTTCCTCACTTTACTTCCCATCATTGCGGCCGATGGTGACCAGCTGCCACCCACCTTCATCGTCAAAGGGTCGCCCAACAACCCTAAGAGGCGCCGCAATGCTGAGCGAGGAGACGGGGCGTGGCAATTTCTCAACGACGTGGCACCCCCCAACTCTATCTTCCTCTACAAGACCCCTGCTGGAATGGACGGGAACACGTGGACAAAGTGGTGTATATTTCTGGCGACACGCGTCTTCTCTACGTTGCGGCCCTCGGAGACCAAAATTATCATCATTGACGGTTGTCGTGCCCACCTCGGCTATGAGGCGCTGGCCGCACTGGCGCGCGTGAACGTGGAGGTGCTCATCTTGCCAGCCAATACGACGCATGCTACACAACAGCTGGACGTGACGCTATTCCAGCCGCTGAAACGCGAGGCGAAGGACCTACTGTCCAAGGCGACCCGCCAGATGAATGTCATTGACCTCAAGTCTGCCAAGCTGGGCATTTTTGAGGTTGTCGCATGTGTGGGCAAGGCTTACGAGAAGGTTTTCGCCCCCACACTCATACGGGCTGCTTTCCGGACCACTGGCGTTGAGCCGTGGAACCCGGAGATGCTCGAGAAGCACACTGCGCTCAGCAACTCTGACAAGCGGAAGCGGAAGAGAAAGCAGACCCTCACCCTCCTGGCGGCCCGACTGGCGCCCGCCGTGGCCAGCGGGACTCACGACTTGACGTGGGAACGCGGCGCCATGAAGACGACCCAGGCCGTGTTCATGGACGAGGACAACCGCAAGTGGCTTGCAAAGAAGCAGGACGACCGATCGGCGGCGGAAGCCGCAAAGGAAGAGGCCAAGCGCCAGCGCTCGGCCGCGGCAGCCCAGCGGAAGGAGCAGGCGGCTAAGGCCGCACTGGAACGCCTGGAGCGCATGCGCGTCGTCAAGGAGAGGAAGGTGGTGGAGGCTGCGGCCCTGGAGGCCAAGCGCGTGGCGCGGGGGGAGAAGCAGGCGGCCGCGCGCGCCGCCAAGGAGCTACAGCAGCACGCCCGGGAGCGCAAGAGGTTGGAGGCACGCGCCTGCCCGAGGCAGGGAGCCGTCCCAGCACCGGCGAGCGGCGCGGCACGAGCCAGAGCTGCCAGTGAGGGGCTCGCCGCAGCAGCGGTGGCTGTAAGGATTTGCCCCTTAAATCCCCACCCGGAACCCAGGGGATATGGACTGGGACCTCTCCTTACATGTCCGGCCCCGATAACTCCCCCCAAGACACATCAATTCCCCACTACCCTGGGCGACACCACGCTGTATCCCTGACATTTTGCGGACGTCGGCCGACCGCACGAAAGCCGCCGTCAACGCACTGTCGGAACCCTGTCATGGACGTCGAAACCCGACAGCGAGGAGCGAGTGACATCGTCCACCAACCACGGGCGGACATCCCCGTCTGTGCTGCCTGAATTTTATTCTCTGCGCTGCTTGAAAGCTGGCATCAAGGACCAGTCACATGATTCACCGACACTGAGGACACCGCACATCCTCGCTGGCGGCTGAGTGCGATATGACTGGCTCGCCGGCTTTTGGATTGATTCAATTTGGCCTTGCTGGCCCTTACAGCCAGTCGGACCTTCTGGCCGACGGGCGTGTGGAGCCGGCTGGTGGGGCGCGCTGGGCGCCATCCACGGGACCTCCATCGTTTCGGGCAAACTGGGGCTGCACTCCTTTAGTGCGCACGCCCGCCCATGCTTTGTTCTGAGAGACATGCTTTGTTTTTGGACCGTTCTGTGCCTACCGGCGGTGCGATGGGGAAACGCATGCTTTGGGGCACCTCGGGTGCCCCGACGCGAGTATATAGTGCGTGGATGTCGGCGCCACCGGGGGAGACGAGAGGGGCAACCACAGACACAGACCAAAGACACTGTTTACCTTTTGTACCCTCGATCCCCACCGACGTCGCGCCCATCTTCTTCCCCAGACCCACCCCCGTCGAGAGCACCGTCCTCTTCCCCGTGCCCCGCCGCCCCATTGGCTCGCAGGGCCCGCTGACACCCCCACGAGTACGTTGAGGGCTCCCCGGTTTTAGGTGGGTCCTCACATGTGGTAGCTTCCGATTGTTCGACTTTCTACCTGGCGGTGACTGCGATTCCGTGCGTGATTTGGACCTCCCTGCGATTGTGACGTCGTGTTGCCCCCTGCGTTCGGCTTGCCACGGGCATTGTAATACGAACGCAGTGGGTTCCACGAATCACACCGAAAGAATATTTCCCTGACACTGCCATCGCGCTTGATGTCACGGAATTTTTCTTTTTGGTCAACCGATTGTTGAATCCCAGTGAGTTCCAAATCAGGTTCCGAATATTCTTCCTCGGCTGTGGCGGCCGCGTCGGCATCCTCCGGCACGACGGCCCGCAACACGGTGGCCACGTCACGTGGAAACCCTGAGACCCGCGCACCCCCGACGACCCGCGCACCCCCGACGATCCGCGGCGCTGGTACAGCGCGCGGCTCGTCGGCACGCGGCAGTCCGTCGGCACGCGGCCCCGTGGGAGGGCACCACCACCCGGGGGCACGCAGCCCCCCGGCGGGCGCCTTCTCCACCTCCACCCAGGCGGCCCCCCCGCACCTATCCCTGCTGGGGCGGACCGCCCCCAAGCCCCCCGTCTCGGGCAAGGGCAAGGGCCCTGCCTCGGCGGGCACAGCGGCCCGGACGAACCGGCGCCTGCTGCTACCCCCGCAGGAACCGGCGCGCCGTTTCATCGCGCCGCCCCCCCAGCTGATTGGGCACATTAAGCCGACCACCGCGCGGGCGGTGGAACAGCGCGAACAGGCCCGAATCGCCAAGGCCCGCCGCATCCCACTGGGCACACACCAGTGTAAGCCCTGCGGTGTGACGTGCAACAGCCTATCGGTGTTGCGCGACCATCGCAACTCACGTCGGCATCGCAATACTGTCAACCGCCCTTCCACTCTCCCACGCTGCGATCCCTGTGGGCATGAATTTGATTCGGTGGTTCAATTTGAAAGCCACTTGCGTGGCAAGGCGCACCACCGCCAGCTGGCGCTGGGCACCGATTGACAACCTTTATTGATCTACCGCGAGAGCCCGATTTTCCCCCTCTGATCTCCCCCCCGCGTGAGAATCTGACGAGACCGACTCGGGCCCGAGCGCGGAAGCCGACCGAAGATCCGATTGCGCGCCCCCGAGCGATTTGCTTGTGATTGGATTTAACGAAATAGTGCTGCACGCTCTTGATCTCGTCACCGCGATCCCTCGGCACTTGACCAATTGTCGCGCGCCACTACGTTGCTTGACCAAATTTCTTACACAAATCTGTCCGGAGTTCGACTGGGCATTTCTTGTAAGTCCAGGGCGCTCTGTCCTGTGAAATTGTAACTTCTGGAGTTAACTCCTGGACACGATGGACCCCTCGAGTATTGCTGGCGGGACCCCGGTCACTTCTGGGTCGACATCCGGCACCCCCAGTGTCGAGGCATGGAATCAGCTTACGACATTTGTGACGCAAATGCGTGACGAGCTCGAGGCACACAAGGTGGAATTGGAAGACACGAAGCAGCAGCTCGCCGAGACCAAGGCGAAAGCAGCCCGCGAGAACGCAAAACCCGCGCGGCCGAACAAGCCCGGGCTTTTCTCTGGCAAACCCGGGACCAATGAAGCGTGGTGCTCCCACATGGACTCCTACGTCCGGCTGAGTGAACCCGCCGAACCGTGTCGTGTCGCTTGCACCTATCTCGATGGAGAAGCGTTCAACTGGTGGCATACCTATAGTCAGACTACAGACGTTTCGAGCTGGGACGCCTTCCGTGCTGCACTCATCCGGCGCTTCAGTCCCCTGAACAACACGCAGGCGGCACGGGACAAGCTGCACGCATGGCGACAGATTAAGGACGTCGGGACGTTTAACAAGACTTTCCTGAGCGTCGTCGTGGACATCCCAGACATCACTGAAGCGGAAAAGATTGACCGCTACACGCGAGGTCTGAAGCGGGACATCTGGCAGGCACTGTGCCTCAAGAACTACACTGAACTCGAGCCTCTAATGACAGACGCCCTGCGCGTAGAAGCTGCCAAGGCTGGAGCCTCGCGCTTCACGAACAACCCCAGCAGCACCTCTGGGAAGCCGTCTGCGACGGGTGTCGTCCCCATGGACATTTCCAGCATCAAGGTCGAGAAGCTCACGCCCGAGGAGCGCCAGCGCTGTATGCGCGAGGGACTCTGCCTCCGCTGTCGCGAAAAGGGGCACCTTGCAAAGGACTGCCCAAAAGGCCAACGGAACTGAAGCAGCAACCGTCGTCAACAACGGTGAAAGATGCTCCTTTGGTTCCGGAAAACAAATCGTCACCCTTTGAAGGCCCGCGTCTCCGGCTACTGCTTTCTACTGCTTCTGTCAATGGCCATGTTGTAAAGGTGCTGTTCGACGACGGGTCTCCCATCAACGTCGTCTCCAGGCGCCTCATGAAAACCCTGAATGTCAAGACCACTGAAACGGACTTCGCGGCAAACATGCCCGATGGACGTTCCCATGTACTCGCTGAAACCATTGAACCCTTAGAGATTCACATCGGCCTTTACCAAGAACGACTACGGTTCGCCGTATGCGACCTCAGTGCGTACGACGTTATCCTCGGTAAGAAATGGCGCGATGACAAGGGCGCCAAGATCAACAACAAGAAGAACAAGATATCCTTTAAGTTCAACCACAAGAATATTTCTATCACCGCCTCCCTCAAGAAACCGGAGGGCCTCATTAGCCGGCAACGACTCGCACGTGACCTCATCCAAAGGACCCCTGTATTCGCCATCTACCTGCAGTCTGAAGACCCCTCGAGCAGATTTGACATCAACTCCATCATTATGGGAGAAGCTGAAGACAAAAATGAAGTCCAACAGATTCTCAAGGAGTACGCTGACGTCTTCCCGGCTGAGCTCCCGGACGGACTCCCTCCCGATCGTAGTCACAAGTTTAGCATCAAGCTGACCGACGACGCTGAACCACGTCGCAGCGGTATTTACCGCCTCTCCGAGTGGGAGCTCGATGAACTCAAGACGCAACTTGCGACCCTGATTCGGAAGGGATTCATCCAGCCAAGTGCCTCACCATGGGGCTCCTCCGTTCTATTTGCGGCGAAGAAGGACGGCGGCTGGCGGATGTGCATCGACTACCGAGCATTGAACAAGGCCACCATCAAGAATGCGTATCCTCTACCACGTATCGATGACATCTTTGATCAACTACGAAAGGCCAAGTATTTCACGAAGATTGACCTCCGCTCTGGCTACCACCAGATCCGGCTGGACCCTGACACCATCCCATTGACGGCGTTCCGGACCAAGTATGGATTCTACGAGTTTACTGTGCTACCCTTCGGACTGACGAACGCCCCCGCAGTCTTCATGAACTTGATGAACGATGTGTTCAGACCCTACCTGTACGACTTCATCTGCGTCTACTTAGACGACATTTTGGTCTACGGCGAAACCTACGAGGATCATCTCAAGCACCTGAGAAAATCCCTGTCCAAGCTACGAGACCACAAGCTTTACGCCAAGGCAAGTAAGTGCCAATTCACTCGAACCACTGTCGATTACCTCGGCCACGTCATATCTGACGCAGGCTTTTCCATGAAGGACCAGAAGGTCCAAGCCATTCGGACGTGGGCAACCCCCAAGAGCAAGAAGGACGTGCAGTCCTTCCTCGGTATGGTCAACTTCTATCGCCGATTTATCAAGGGAATGGCCGCAGTTGCTACCCCTCTTACGAGGTTGACGGGGAAGGTCGACTTTGAGTGGACGCCGGACGCCCAAAAAGCCTTCGAGCAGCTGCGGACTCTGACAACAAGTGCATCGGTACTAAGGCCGTTTGACAAACGATATCCCATCTACGTGTCTACTGATGCCAGCGGGTATGCTATTGGCGCAGTCCTCGAACAAGACGACGGAAAGGGACGGCGTCCAGTGGCATTCTTCTCCCTGACCTTGAATATCCACGAACAACGCTACAGCATCCGCGAACGTGAGCTGCTCGCAGTGGTCCAAGCCATCCGGCACTGGCGCTGCTACCTCCACGGAAGACCCTTTGAGGTCCATACCGACCACGAGTCCCTGAGATACCTGCGAACCCAAGAAAGGCTGAACGACCGCCAAGTCAAGTGGCTTGAACTTCTGGACCAATTCCAGTTCAAGATTGTCCCGATCAAAGGCATCTCCAACGCCGTAGCTGATGCCCTTTCCAGGCAACCCCAAGATGCCCCTGACAAGCACGAACCCAACCAAGATCTCCTTAGTCGAGTGCTGACCAAGACCATTGACGAAACCCTCAAGAAAACTGAAATCAACAACCTCATGACCATCAACCAAAGTGATCAAGACCTTGCCACCCTAGAACAAGAGTACAAAGCGGACCCCGAATTTGCCGACCTAGCCAAGGACCCGGTATCTCCCTACCGGTTTCATATGAGGTATTTGAAACGAGGTGACCGTACGTGCATCCCCGCTGGTACTCTACGTCAAAGACTCCTCCACGACTACCATGACGTCCCGTGCCAAGGGCACATGGGAGTGAAGAAAACCACCCAGGCCGTTGCTTCCAATTACTACTGCAAGTCTATGCGGCAGGACATCCAAAGATACGTACAATCATGTGATTCGTGCCAGCGGAACAAGGCTAGCACTCATTCACCTCTGGGTCATCTCAAACCACTCGAACCCCCAAGCCAAAGATGGGCAAGTGTCTCCATGGACTTTATCACCCCACTGCCACTGACACCACGAGGCCACAACGGCATTTATGTCGTTGTTGACCGACTCACCAAGATGATTCGCCTGGCACCAATGAAGCCGGAATGTACAGCGCCGGTCACAGCTCAGCTTTACCACGATCACGTCTATCGCAACCACGGCCTACCTCAAGAAGTCGTCTGTGACCGCGACCCCATCTTTTTCTCCAACTTCTGGCGGTCACTGACAAAGATCCTCAAGGTCAAGATCAAAGCCTCATGGGCCTACCACCCGCAGACGGACGGCCAAACTGAGATTATGAACAAGAAAATTGAAGAAATCCTCAGAAACTTCGTCAACCATCATCAAGGCGACTGGGATCTTTTCCTCGTTGGCGCGGAAGTTGCGTACAACCGGTCACCTAATGCCGTAACCACGTACTCTCCATTTTTCTTGAACTACGGGTTTGAACCAAGGACCGTGCCTATGGACATCCTCGACAGCAGGGACTCAAATCTTCCTGCTGTGTCGGATTGGCTATCCAGCCTCCACGATGCTCAAAAGACGGCTATCGCCGCCATCAAGAGCGCCAATGAGACGCGCGCGGCGTACGTAAACCGTCATCGCCGACCATGCGCAATCGCTGTGGGCGACCACGTACTCCTCAGCACCAAGAACCTCTTGCCCGACGCTTTTCAAGGCGCTCGTAAGCTGATGCCCAAATACTCCGGACCCTACAAAGTCACGGAGAGCATCAATGACGTCACGTTCCGTCTCGATCTTCCTCAAGCTGTCCTCGATCGCAAAGTTCACAACGCCTTCCATGCCAGCCTCCTGAAGCCGTACCGCGCTGATCCGTATGGTCGACTTCCTCCTGTTCCACCCCCGGTTGCATTTCCGGATGGCTCGGTCGAGTATGAAGTGGACTCCATTGTACGGTCACGAAAGCGCCGTGGACGACTGCAGTACCTCGTCAAATGGAAAGGCTGCGACATCAGCGAGAACTCTTGGCTGACAAAGCAAGACCTTGTGAACGCCCCTGAAGTTTTAGACGCGTTTCTTCGACGCGCGTCCTAAGGGGGGGGAGGTGTAAGGATTCGCCCCTTAAATCCCCACCCGGAACCCAGGGGATATGGACTGGGACCTCTCCTTACATGTCCGGCCCCGATAACTCCCCCCAAGACACATCAATTCCCCACTACCCTGGGCGACACCACGCTGTATCCCTGACATTTTGCGGACGTCGGCCGACCGCACGAAAGCCGCCGTCAACGCACTGTCGGAACCCTGTCATGGACGTCGAAACCCGACAGCGAGGAGCGAGTGACATCGTCCACCAACCACGGGCGGACATCCCCGTCTGTGCTGCCTGAATTTTATTCTCTGCGCTGCTTGAAAGCTGGCATCAAGGACCAGTCACATGATTCACCGACACTGAGGACACCGCACATCCTCGCTGGCGGCTGAGTGCGATATGACTGGCTCGCCGGCTTTTGGATTGATTCAATTTGGCCTTGCTGGCCCTTACAGCCAGTCGGACCTTCTGGCCGACGGGCGTGTGGAGCCGGCTGGTGGGGCGCGCTGGGCGCCATCCACGGGACCTCCATCGTTTCGGGCAAACTGGGGCTGCACTCCTTTAGTGCGCACGCCCGCCCATGCTTTGTTCTGAGAGACATGCTTTGTTTTTGGACCGTTCTGTGCCTACCGGCGGTGCGATGGGGAAACGCATGCTTTGGGGCACCTCGGGTGCCCCGACGCGAGTATATAGTGCGTGGATGTCGGCGCCACCGGGGGAGACGAGAGGGGCAACCACAGACACAGACCAAAGACACTGTTTACCTTTTGTACCCTCGATCCCCACCGACGTCGCGCCCATCTTCTTCCCCAGACCCACCCCCGTCGAGAGCACCGTCCTCTTCCCCGTGCCCCGCCGCCCCATTGGCTCACAGGGCCCGCTGACACCCCCACGAGTACGTTGAGGGCTCCCCGGTTTTAGGTGGGTCCTCACAGTGGCGGCCGCCGCGCTCGCATCGGCCCTCGACACCGCCGGCTCCGGACCGGCCGACGGGCTCGCCTCGACCTCTGCGCGCGCCCCCATTCCAACGCCGTCCAAGAAGGCCAGGACGGGAGCGTGGGCCAGCCCTGCCTCGGGCGCCCCCACCCTGCGACCGGCACCACCCAAAGCCGGCCACGTGGCTGCGCCGGTCGTCCCTGCCCACGAGACCACGGGGGCGTCCTCCCCCCCCACCCGGCCGGCCAAGAAGGTGCGCCGGACGCCAACGAGTACCCGCCGGGCGCCCTCCCCCCGCCCGCCACCCCGCCGGGATGCCCGGCGCTCCACTCGTGGGACTCCCGCTCCCCCTCCTCCCCCACTGGGGGACGCACGACGCTCCAATCTTGCAGTACCCGCGCTGGTCAGTGCCTTAGCCGCCACAACCGCGCCGGGTCAACCCTCCGCTGCCGCCACCACGACCAGCTCCATTGCTGCGGCCACGATCACCTCCCAGCCGCCCACCGGTGGCCGCATCGCGGCTGCGCGCCCGCGGCGGGGGGGGCGATGACGCGTTACTTGGAGGATGGCAGGCACGAGCGAGGAAGGGTGAGGCGAGACGGTGACGGGGGGGGGCGAGGGGAGTTGTACCCCCGTGCTCCGCGGTAAGGCCAGGCCAGGAGGGCGTGAAAGAGAGGGCGCGTCCGGGCCGCGTCGGGGGAGGAGGGACGGTGGTGATAGCGGGTGAGCCGCCATGTTGGGACCACGCGGCGGGGGGGGCGGGGGGAGAGGGGCAGTGCGGGTGGAGAGCGGGCGGGGGGGGAGGCAAAGGGAGGGGAGCAGCGCGTCCCCGACACATCGCCGCGTGCTTTGCCACCATATCGACAGCAGAGGGAGAGGGGCAGGCCAGCAGGATGGTCGGGTGGAGTTGGTCGGCAGGTGGGTGGGGAGCAGCGCCGTCGCGGGTGCCAGGGATGCCTGCTGGAGGAGCTTTGTTTGCAGATGGCCGCCTGCCGTGGCTGCCTGGAATCCGACGAAGTCGGGGCTGACAGTGATCGAGATTACCTGCCATCCAGAGCTACAACGGCGTCTCTTAACGTACCGGATGGCGGCCGCGGCTACGTCGCCGGCTTGTATTCTTTGTGTTTCTTCTTCGTCGCATAAAAGCAAGCAACTCACGGGCTATAAACGGGTGTGTCGCGACACTGGCTACGACCGCGTATAAGATGGGAACAATTATTTATCGTCGAAAAGTGCACGTCTTATGACGTCCCCCCTGTACGAGGCCAATAATATTTCCACCCCCCCGAAATTTGGTCTCGACCGCCCCCCTTCTTGCGTCTCAAACTCGGCTATAAAGCAACGCCCCAGGGGTTTCTTGGGCTCGCTGTGCTCCTGAGGACGTCTTCTATCTTTCTGAGTCAACATATTGCCACCTCCTCTGAACTCACGGAGTAGAGCTGGCCTCAGGTTGGACAGAGTCGAGCACAGGAAAAGCTGGACAGTGCCACTCCTGCAGCCTTGTAGCAGTGCTGTTCTGAGCATACGACTTCTTCATCAGGACACAGATGGAGTGCTCATATTGCATGAGTGCCGTATGTATCTTTCCCGCAGCGTCTGTGGCAGATGCACATCACGTTCTCCCTTGAGGACTGAGACAGCCGGAGCTCCTGTTCTTTCATCGCCTCGTGCTGCGGAACGACAGGGATGGAATTGCTCTTGAGGGGTACCCATGTCACTAGCGAACTGCGTTCCGTGCAGGTGAAGCCTCTGTCGCCTCTCTAGTTACCAGTACCGAAGCCTTACACGGTTGCGACCCCCAGCCCGTACATGAGTCGGCCATCGTGTGCATCTGCCACAGATGCTGCGGGAAAGATACATACGGCACTCATGCAATATGAGCACTCCATCTGTGTCATGATGAAGAAGTCGTATGCTCAGAACAGCACTGCTACAAGGCTGCAGGAGTGGCACTGTCCAGATTTTCCTGTGCTCGACTCTGTCCAACCTGAGGCCAGCTCTACTCCGTGAGTTCAGAGGAGGTGGCAATGTGTTGACACAGAAAGATAGAAGACGTCCTCAGGAGCACAGCGAGCCCAAGAAACCCCTGGGGCGTTGCTTTATAGCCGAGTTTGAGACGCAAGAAGGGGGGCGGTCGAGACCAAATTTCGGGGGGGTGGAAATATTATTGGCCTCGTATTGTACGTCGTTCCCGCCTACAAGACACAGACGATGGGAACACAGGCCATTGGACGCTTGCCAAAGGGACAATGCCGCCCGCCTTACAATTACCAACCAAATTGTACTGCGTGGTAGTCGAAAATCACGCGGGGTGGCGGTATCCTTTGCTCCCCCCCCTGACAGTTTGACTGACATAGCCCTACGAGGCGTGGCGGCTGCCTGTTGGACCCACTGCCAACCGCCGAGCGGCCGCCGTCACGCACGCACGCGCGCGTGGGTGCACGCTGCACCAGAGGGCGCGACCTCGACGGCGACGCCGCCGTCACGCGTCGGCCGCTGCGGCCGCCGACCGCTCACCCCCCCCCTCGGGGGAGGGTGAGGCCGGGGGACCCCCCGCCGCACCCCTCAGGGGGGCTTGCTCGGCTAACAAGCAGCTCCCCCCTACAACCAACCAGCCGGCCTGCGTGGCACTCTTGTTGCCTCGTCCCGCTCCCCCCCCCCCCCCTCCGCCCCACCGGCAGCTTTGCCTAGGGCGATGGGCCGACGGGCACGGGCAACAAGGGGCGGGATCCGCTCCCCGCCAGAGGGGGCGCGGTTCAACACGCCCAGTTGGCGGCGCCCCGCCAAAAGCAGCGGCGGCTCAAGGCAGGGAGGCTAGGGCGGGTGGGTGGTGGGTGGGAAGGGGTCGGACGCCCCCCCACTTTCCTTCCCTCCGCCCCCCTCTCCCCCCCCCCCCCCCCCCCCCCCCCCCCCCCCCCCCCGCAACCACACCCCCCCCGCCCGTTTCACCGCATGGCGTGCGCGGCCGCGGGCGCGGCGGCAGCGCCGCGGGCCGACGCCGCGGCCCGCCCGCCCGCCCGCCCGGCCGGGTCGTTCAACAAGGACCCTCATGAGGATCCCATTGCTTTCGCTATCTACGTCACGGCCGCCGACGGCGGCGGCAACGTCGCCGTCCCCACCGCCCGCCGCCGCTACCCGAGCCCGCATTCTTCATCACGCAAAAAGGGGGGGGGGGAGCGGAAGGGGGGGGGTGCGGGGGGGGGGGGGGGGGGGGGAGGGGGTTGCACGCGCTCCCCTTGCCCCCTCTTCCTCGTCACACACGCTTGTGCACACTGCGGCGCGTCCACACTCCCCCCTGCGGCGCGTCCACACTCCCCCCCTGCGGCGCGTCCACACTCCCCCCCTGCGGCGCGTCCACACGCGCCACCCCCCCCCCCCCCCACCCCACCCCCCCCCACCCCCCCGTCCCTTGCGTCCCATACGCCCACCCCCTGCACACTGCGGCGCGTCCACGCTCCCCCCCCCCCGCCAGTCCCTCCACCGCCGTGCCGTGCATTTTTTCTTTTTTGGACGGGAGGATAGGGGGGGGGGGGGGGGGTGCTGACGCCCCCCAAGCCAGCTTGTCCCCTCTCCCGCCCGGCGCGCCCGTGGCGCCAGTGCACTCTCTCTCCCCCCCCCCCCCCCCCACCCCCTACGACGGGCCGCCAGTGTGTCCCTAGTTGGGTGGCCAGTGTGGAGGCGCCTCCATTTGTGTAGGGCGGGTCCATATCCCCACGGCGAGTGTGTCGGCCCAACACCCCGCTCTGCCGTCCGCCCGCCAAGCGGGACACGCTGTTCGCCGCCCCTTGCTGTTCTATTTCTTCCCCCGTGCCTCGTGCACTCCCGCCGTTCCGCCCCGCCCCGCCCCGTACTGGGGGGGGGGGGGGGGGGTGGCGGCGGCGACGGCCAACGCGCACGCGAACGGCAGCAGCTGCAGGGCCCCTCCCGTCCCCTCCCACCCACGCCCACCGCCACCAACCCCCTCGCCGTCGTCCCTGCCGCCAACCCCCCCCGCCCCCTGTGCATTGTTGTCCACCCCCCACTCCCCTCTCCTCCCCCCCCCCTTTTTGCACTCTCTTGCGCGCCGCCGTCGCCGCCGCCGCTGCGGGGGGGTCGCGCGGGCCGCCCCCTTTCCCCCCTCCCCCCCCCCCCCCCCTTCCTCCTCCGCCGCCGGCAGCCCCACCAGCCCCGCTGGCGGCTGCTGCTCCCGCGCCCCCGTGCCACACCGCACGCGTGCCGCCTGTTGCAAGGGCGCAATGGGAAGAGGGGGGGGGCACGGCAAGGGGGGGGGGGGGGGGGGGGAGGCACCGCCCCGCTGGCGTCCGCGGCGGAGGGCGGCGACAGCGGCGGCGGTGGGGGCAGACCAATTCCGGCCGCCCCCCCACCACCCCCCCCCCCCCGGCCTTCACTCCCGCACCGATTCCTGCCACGCCATCAGTGACGGGTGGGGGTTGGGGTTGGCGGCGGTGGGGTACGACCGGCGGCGGCGGCGGCTGGACGCGACGGCGGCTGAGGCGGCGGTGGCGGCGGCGGCGGCGGCGGCGACAGCGTCGGTGGGAGCGGCTGCAGTGGCCAGACGGCTCGCATGGGAAGGGGGGGTGTGGGTACGGCCGGCGGTGCGCCCTGCTGCCGCCGCCGCCGGACAGGGGGAGCGGGGGTGGGGCGCCTGCCGCGCCGCGGCGCCCCGTCCCCGCCGCCCCCCCTTCCCTGTCGGACCGGCGCGGCGGGGCGCGGCCGGCGGGGGCGGCTGAGACTCGTGGTCCCACTGGCCACCCCCGGCCCGGCGGCGGTCCCCCTTATCCCCTCCTCCACTCACTCCCCCCCGCGCCCCCCCCCTCTTCAAACGCAAAAGAGGGGGGGGGGCGGGCGGGTGGGCGGGCGGGCGGGCGAGCGAGTGGGGGGGGGGCGGGTGGTGGTGGCACCCCCCGCCCCTACACTAGAAGGCGGGGCGGGTCCCCCCACCCGGCGGGGGGCGTGGCGGGCGGCCGCCCCCTGTGCCCCTTTTCTTTTTTTTCCAACATGCAGGGGGAGGGGAGGGGAGGGGAGGCCGGGGGAGCAAGGACAGGGGTGGGGGGGGGGAGCGGATGTGGACTGTATAAGAGGGTGCCGCGGCGGGTCACGCACACCCCACCCCCCCGCGTCCCCTCAACCACCCTAGCTCACCACGGTGGGCAAGCGACGTCAGGGGGGCTGGTGCTGGACGGTGGTCGTTGAGGGCGTCGGCGGCGGCGGTGCGGCGGCGCCAGCAGTGGGGCTCCATCGGGACCACGCGGCGGCGGCGGCGGCGGCCACCACCTCCCTCCCATCCCCCACCACCCGCCCCCTCCCCCCATTCGTAGGCATGGCCATGGCCTCTCCCGCTGGCGGCCACCGGGTGGTGCGCCGTGCCGCCGCCGCGGTAGCGGCGGCGGCGGTCCTCGTCATGGCGGTGGCCTGTGGCGGCGGCGGCGGGGCGGCGGCGGCGGCGGAGCTGCCCAACTGGTCGGCGGGGCTCAACCAGTATGCCTTCACGGCGCTCAACGACTTTACCGACGAGTTTTTGGGCTCTTGGCTGAACAAGACCAAGTGGCAAGACTGGAACCCGCACTGGTACGGCCGCAGCGCGGGTGGGATGAGTTGACGTGGCGGGGTTGGTTGGGGGGGAGGGGGGATGAAGGCGGGGGGAGCGCTGGGGGGAGAGGGGGAGAGAGAGATGCCTGACGGGGAAGACCGCCTGGCGGCTGCCGGTGGCTGATGCGCGCACGGTGGTGCAGGGACGGCCCGACGCTGACGCGCGCAACCCCTTCTTTTTGCCTCGAGGGTGGCTTTTTGCCATGGTCTGGTGGGTGGCCCACGCGGGCGGGTGGATGGCCACCGTTGCCCTTCTTTTCTCTTCTTTCTATTTTTCCCCCCCCTCCCCCCCTCCCCCCCCTCCCCCCCCCCCCTGCCTGGGCTCGGTCGTGCCGACAGGATTGGCCGCGCGCCCGCCGTCTTCAAGTGGACCAACATCTTTCTCAACCGCGGGGACGTGGCGCTCAAGGCGCGGCGGGACACACAGTGGAACTTCCCGCCCAACCCGCCGTCGCTGGCCGACGAGCCCCCCATCTACACCACCTGGACGAGCGCGTTTATGCAGTCGAGGCAGGCGGTGCTGTACGGGTTTTTTGAGGTCAGGGCCAAGTACGTTTTTTGCTTTTCTCTTTTTCTCTCCTCCACTTGTTTCTTTGGTCCCCTGCCTTCCTGCCTGCCGCCGCCGCCGCCACCCCCAGACGGGTGCGATGACGCGAGCTGCTTGGCGTTGGGCGGGGGTTGGTGGCGAGCAGGTTGAGAGCGGGGGGGCGGGAGCTGGTTGACAAGGATGAAACGCGGGTGCTGATGACTGGCCGGCCGGCCCATATCTGACGTTCCTTGTCCCTCCGGCCCTTCCTCGTGGTGCCCCCCGGCCCCTCGCTTGCCTATCGTTCTGATGGTACATCTGTCTACGCTCCCCCCCCCTCGCGGGTCGTCCTGCCCCCCCTCCCCGCCCCACTCCCCCCCCATGTCAGGCCAATGGATTCCGTGTTCTCCTCTGCCTTTTGGTTCTCGTCCAACACGGCGACCCAGTGGACAGAGATTGACGTCTTTGAGATTGGGGGCGGCGCGTCGGGCGGCCCCGGCCCCGGCCACCCGTACATCATGCACACCAACTTTCACGTCTTTCGGGACGCGAAGCGGGGCATCTCCCCGTCCCGCCCCGTCAGCGCGCCGCGCAACACCGTCCACAGCAGCCGCCTCGCCGACAAGTACCACACCTACGCCGTCGACTGGTCCGCGGACCGCATCCAGTGGCTGTTCAACGGCCGCGTCGTCCGGTCGGAGCGCAACGTGGGGCACCACCAGCACCTGCGGCTCAAGCTGGACTCGGAGTCCTTCCCCTACTGGTTTGGCCTCCCCGACGCGTCCTTCAGCTCCTCCATCTACCGCGTCGCGTACGTGCGGGGGTGGTCCAAGAGCAACCGCTGGCGCCGGTCGGGCGGCGGCCGCGGCAACCCGCCGCCGCAGCCGCTGTCGCCCGGGGGTGGCCGCACCGGCGGCAACGCCGGCCGGCTGGCGGGCGCGTCGCCGCCCAACGGGACGGTGGGGGTTGCCGGCGAGCCGGTCTTTGTCGTCTCGGCCGCCGCGAGTGACGCTGCCGAGGCGGCGCTCCTCACCGAGACCGTCTCCGCGGCCACCCTCAACGAGGACGAGGGCGTCAGCCCGTGGGCGCTCCAGCGGATGCCGTCGCGAAACTCCCCAGCGAAGCTCCTCCTCTCCCCGCCCGTCCCCGCAGCGGGCTGGGTCCCGTCGGCCGGCCGCGTGCCCCGCCGGGCGGACGACTGGCCGCCCCGGCCGCTCGGGCCAGACTCCCTTGGCAAGTGGCACGCGGGGGACTGAGGGCGAGGGGCGGCTGCCGACGGTTGTCGTCAGGCGGCGTAGGACGGGGTGGGGGCGGGAGGGTGCTGGGGAAGGCGGAGCGGGGGTTGGGGCGGTCGTCATGGCGGCCGCCGTCTCTCGGGCTCGCATCCCTCGCACTGCCACAGGGGTGGGGGGGACCAGCGTCAGTGCCCCCGCTGTCGCCGCGCCCATCACGACGACGGAGAACGCTGGTGGTCCGACAGCTGCGCGCGCAATCACCTTGACTTGACGTTCTCTCTTTTCGTCATTTTTTTTTTGGTAAATTGCCCCACTCCTCCTCTCCTCCAGAGGGGAGAAGAGCACTCCAGGCTGCAAAACCGTCCTCTCTTCTTCTTCTCTCCTCCCGACACCGCCGCATGGGAGGCGGCGTTAGGGGGGGGGGGCCACTTTTGATCCCCCCGTCCCTGCGCGGCGCCTCGCGGCGCGCCCCTCCCCGCCCGCGTCATCCGCCGGCCACGCGCCAACGCCCAGTCGGGGACGCCGATGACCTCCACCCCGCCCCGGCCCCCCCCCCCCCCCAACCCGCCCGCTACCATCATGGCGGCGTGGCGCGCGGATCCCGGCGAGTGCCACTGCCCACGAGAGACCCACAGCGGCGGCGGCGGCACCAGCGGGTGCCCGCCTGCCAGCAAGACTGCCGGCCGCTGTGGTGCGCGGTGCCCACCCCCCCCCCACCCCCCCACCCCCCACCCCCCCCAACCCCCACCCCCACCCCCCCCAGGACCGTGCCGCGCCGTCGAGCGTGGCACACCCCAACCTCGCGACGCGCAGCGCCGAGGCGGCCGCTGCCACCACGGCTCTCCGACGCGTGTGCCCCGCCGCGGCGGTGATGGCACTCCCAACGGGCGGGGGGGGGGGGGGGGGGGGGCGCCGCTGCCTGCCTGCCTGCTCCCCCGCCTCGTCCCTCCCCCCCCCCCCCCCCCCCCCCCCTCCCTTCGCCCCCCCCCCCCCAATCCCCCCGTCCCGCACACGTCACACGTCAGCGGGTCAAAGACCTGCACGCGCCTCTAGGGAGGCGGGGGGGAATGTGGCACCCGCGTCTGCTGAGAGGTTGGGGGGGGGGGGGCGGTGGGGGGAGGCCAGGGGGGTGCGTGCGTGCCGCTGCGTGCACCCGCGTGGCTGCCGTCGGTGCCGTACAAGGGGGTGCCGCTGTCGCTGGGAGGGGGGGTCGCCGCGGCGGTCGGGCGGCGTGGCGTCTGCGCGTGCGTGAGGCGGCCTTTTTCTCGCTCGTGTCGCCCCGCATCGCGTCCTCTGCGGGGGTTCTTGCTCCTCGTCCTTGTCCCCACCCCCTCTCTGCTCCTGCTCTCTTTTTGCTCTCTCCCTTCTGCGGAATCCCACGCGCGCAAACGCGGCAGTGCGGGCTTGCCCAAACCCCGCATCCTCACCCCCCACACCCTTCCGCCGCCCCCCCTCCTACAAGTCGCCCTCCCTCCGCCCCCCCCCCGCCCACCCCCTCCCCTCCCCCGTCAAGTCCGTGCCGCCGTCTCTGTATTCTGACGCCTCTCCCGCCGCGCCGCCGTCCCACCCACCCTCTTGGGCCGCCCCCGCGGGCCATGGCGCGGATGCAGGTCTACTCCCAAGAGGAGCTCAGCTCCCTCCCCCCTGGCAGCCGCCTGCTGTTTGCCCATCCCCCGCCGTCGGCGGTGGTCGTCAAGGCACCTGTGGGGGCGGCCGCCGGTGGTGGCCACCACAGTAGCAGCAGCGCCAGCGCCTGCAGCAGCAGCGGCGGTGGCAGCAGCGGCGGCGGCGGCGGCGGCGGCGGCGGCGGCAGCAGCAGCGGCAGCAGCGGCAGCTGCCGTGGTGTTGTTAGCAGCTGTCATGGAGGCGGCAGTGGCACCAGCGGCAGCGGCAGCGGCACCCCCTGCCGCGCCAGCAACAGAAGTCGCCGCCGCCGGACCGTCCTGTCGGTGGATGGGGCAACGTTGCGGTCCGCGTTGGCGCCCGTCACGTGCCTCCGGCTCAGCACCGAGGTGGCGGGCTACAGCGTGTACCCCACCACTGAGGCGGAGGTGGCGGTCAACGCCTTTCTCTGGCGCGCGGTCGCGGCCAACGGCTTTGACGGCGCCGAGGCGGCCGCCCTCTTCCTCCGCAACGTGTGCGTGCTGGCCATCCCCGACTACCTCTACGACTTTATGCGCGCCGTGTCCATGACGCAGGCCAACGAGGTGGTCCTCTTTATCCTGTCGACGATTGCCGAGGCGGAGAGCACCGAGGGGCTGTCCATCATGGAGGGGGAGCTGGCGCCCTCCTTTTGGGACGCCCTCGTCGTCCACATGGCCGACCGCCGCCGGCAGGGCGGCGACTATGAGCCGCCGCTCGAAGCGTTTCGCCGCATGATGGACGGGGTGCTCGACCACATTTGCAGCCTGTCGGCGTGGCGCGCCGAGGTTGGCGTCGGCTTCCTGACCAGCTCGGATATGGCTGCGCTGCTCGACGCGGTGCGGCCGTCGCCAGCGCATACCGCTGGGAGGAGGGGGGGAGCTCCAGGTGACGCGGTGACTTGTAGGGGGGGGGAGCGCGCCCAGCCGCCCGCCGCTGCTGCGGCCGCGACAGACGCGGCGGCTTCCTCTACGGGGTCCCCTTCCCTCTCCTCCACCGGCTCCTCCCCCCGCCCGCCCCTGTCGCCCGTCGCGGCGGGGTGCGCTGCCCACGCGCCGCGGTCGGTGGCTGCCCCCCTCACCGCCACCCCCCCCACCATCAACCGGACGCTGTGGCGGCTCTACCAGGACTGGACCGTCTGGTCTGACCTGCTCCTGGTGCCGTCGTCGCCCGCCGCGCCGGGCGGCAGCGCATCACGGGCGGCGGCGCTGGCCGCCATGGCCGACGCCATCTGCCACGATGCCCAGCCGGCGGTAGCGGCCGCTGCCCGGGCGGTGGTACTTGCGTCACGGCGGCCGCTGATGGCCGCTACCGCCCCTCCTCCCGACGGGGAGGAGGGCGCGGCCACCGCCGAGGCGTCGCCCAACTACTTGGCGCTGGTACCATCCGACGTGCTGCGCTGCCTGGTGATCCCCGCCTTGGCAGTGGCGGGCGCGTCGCTGGCTGGAGGGGGGGCGGGGGCAGACGCCGCCCCACCGACGACGCGCACCGCCGATGCCGCTGCCGACGCTGACGCGGGGGCGCTCGCCACTGCGCCCATGACGGCGCGGAGGATGGCAGTGTCAGCTCCGACCGGCGCCGTTGAAGACGCTGCCGATGCCGACGCCGACGAGGAGGTAACGGGTAGCGACGTTGGGCAACCGGCGGCGGCGCTACACGACGGCGACGACGGGCCGGCAGGGACAAGCCATGCCGACGAGAGCAGTGAAGTCCCCCTACCACCACCGGCGGCGGCGACGGCCGCCCACGGCGACCACCGGCCGACGTTCTCCATCAAGCTGATGCTCCTTGAGGACGAGGCGATGCGCTCCGTCTTTGAGGGCACCGACTCGGACTCGTACACGGACGAGGACGACGATGACACGGACGGGGAGCTGGGGGGCGGCGGCGGCTGGCACGCTGCTGGCGGCAGCGGCGGTGGTGGCGGTGGCACCCCCGCCGCCGCCGCCAGCGCGGGTGGCGGTGCCGCGGCGGCGGGCACGTCGGGTGGAACGTCCAGCGCGGCCGCCGCGCCCGGCTGGGACGACGATGACGACAGTTGGGTGTGCGTGTCTGACGCGGAAACGGAGCTCTACGAGAGCGAGTCACGCGGCCTTCCCGAGCTGGTGCCGCTCGTCGGCTGCCACGACGCGGCCGCCCCGACGGTGGGCACCTCCACGGCCACCGCGTGAGCGTGGGACAGCTGCCTCCCAGCGCAATGGGAGTGACAACAATTGTTGACCTGCAGTCGGGACCCAATTAACCATTTCAATGTAAGTTGCTGGTCTGACCATGATCACCGTCACCGACAGACATCGAGTGGGGGCGAGGTCTTGGGAGCTCTGCCCTCCCACCGGCCGGTGGCGGCAGCTCTGCCCTCCCACCGCCCGGTGGCGGCAGAGCTGGACGGGGGAAGGGCCGGGAGGACGGGAATGGCCACACCCGGGGAAAGAGCTTCCGCGGAGCGGCAGGGCGGGCGACGCTTTTGGTGGCGCACCGGGAACGAGACATGCGGGACGCGGGACGCGGCCCGGCGCCCGTGGGAGGGGCACTCATTGGGCAGGCCGTCCGCATAGCCATCAAGATCAGGGGGGACCGTCGGCGGGGCGCCCGTTCGTGTCAGAGGGCCCACGCGCAAGGGGGCGCTGCGCCTAGGGCGGCGGCTGGCCCGCCCCTGGTCACGATGTCCTCCCCGTAGCGGTCGAAAAAAAAAAAAAAAAGTGAAGAGAGACCGACAAATCCACACCCCACGGGTCTGCCCCCAGCAGACGCGTCACCCCCCGACACTGCCGCAGGTGCCCGTCTTCCCTGGTCTTGAAACCCTGCACCACGGGGTGACCCAGGTGTTCTCTTTGGCGTTTGTCAAGACCCTCACCTCCCAAGTCGCCCGCCTCCAACGTAGGGGACCAAGAAGGTGAGGAGCTCCCCAGGTCTATAGCTTTTTCGATAGGACGGCGCGCCTGTGGGCGCCTCCCCCACCCACCCCATCCGACGACCGCAGCGACGGGTCGCCATCTCGCCACCCATCGACGGTGGCCCGGCCACCGGCCGGCCTTCCACAAGAGCGACCCCGTCGGAGCAGGGGTCGGGAGAACGCACTGGGAGACGGGACCCGAGCGCCGTGGCTCGCCCGACAGACGGGAGGTGAATAAGCGGGACCGCCGGCCTGGCCGGCAGGGCGGCGGTCGCCGCAGCATCCACCCTATCCACCGCCTTCCGCAGAGATACAAGAGGGGGAGCCTCTCCTCCCCCCAGCCGGGTCCTCGAGCGCGTCCTTTGGGGGACACCCCAGCTGCGGGGTGGCCCGCAGAGGGGGTCCCGGCCCAGCGGCTTTTTCAACCTCTCCCCCCTTCCCCCCCTGGACCCTTGAGCGGGTCGGGAGGAGCCGCCCTCTTCCTCCCCAGCCCCAGCGCCGCCACCCTCCCATTCGTGGTGGGAGGACACCTCGACAGCGGGGCTGGCCGGTGGAACGGGCGGACCAGCCGTCCGTGCCGCCCTCCCCCCCCCCCCCCCCCCCCCCCCCCCCCCCCCCCCCCGGGTCTGGCGGCTATGGCCGTCGGCAGCCCCCCCCCCCCCCCGCCCCCTCCGTGCGCGGCGGCGCCGACGCACCCCTGCCCCCGCCCCGGGCCGCCCCAGTCCTCTGCGGCGCGCGCAGCGCGCCTCCCGTTCAACCGGCCAGGGGGACACCATCGTGTGGGCAGGACACCAAGGGAACCGCGCGTCAGGCGGTAGATCGATTAACAACGCACCCCCCCCCCTGCCCCCCCGGCTCGCCCTCCCCCCCCCCCCCCCCGCCCCCCCCCCCCCCCCCCCCCCCCGCCTTCCCACCACGACCACCGACGGCGGCGCCCCTTGCAAGATCGGGGGGGGGAGCGGGGGCGGTTCCCCCTCAGGCGGCCATCTTCTTGGCCACCATGACGGGCCCCGCACGAGCGCCTGTCGACCCCGCGCGGGGGTTGGGGTGTCGGGCCGCCGCCGCCGCCGCCGCCGCCGCGCGGCGGCGGCAGCGGCGGGCCCCTTCGTCGCATGTCGGGCAAATCCCATCGAAAGCCCTCCGAGTCCCATCGGTCATCGAAGCGACGTCTCGGTGGGGGTTTTTGGCCTCCTCGAGGAGCCCACCGAAGCGTCCTGTCGATGAGGAGTGACCCGAGCCAGGGGTCTGGTACTCGATGAGAAAGTAACCAGTCAACCTTGCGACATTCGCGCGACCTTGCACGGAGCAAACAACGGAGCTCATGCCATTGGACGACGTGTTGGGATCAATTCAGTTTCTGTAAGGAGCGGAGTGGGGGGCATCTGTGATGTCTTGGTCACAAAACACTTCGGGCTGCAGCTTAGCGTCGCGGCCGAGGCGAGGTCCCCAGCACCCGCCCGACTTGGAGCGACCTGGGCGTGGAGCCACTCTCTTTCCCCCAATCACGATTAGAACGTGACCGCGTTGCTCTGCCCGGCTGCAGCAGAATTCCTGAGAGCCATACAAACCAGAACCGACCACGGCGCGACCGCGGATTGTTGCGGACCTTTCCCTCCGGTCGAGCGGGGTGAGGGCCGCGTCGGCCAAGTGGGCGTCACCTCTCCCGGGCCAATTCGGGCGACCGCCAGTGGCCATGGGAGCACCGCCGCCCCGATGGCTCCTACCGCAACGGTTGGTTATTCCTGCACCACCGAAGAAGGTGCACAACTGGACACTGACGTGCAATATCTTACATCACAGCGTCTTGCGTCCGTAGGTATCAGCCCGAGGGAAGTGTGGGAGATTGGGCCGGAGTTCGGTACCAATACTTTGGAGATTCGGGTCAAGTGGACCTGACCGGAAGTCGAAATTCACCCGACCCACGATGGTGAAACTTCTGACTTCTGGACGGAAATTCGACTAGGACTTCCGACATACTAGAGCAGGGTAATGCTGCTGGTATTTGTTTCTTGGGATTTTTGCACGGGAGCCAGACGGATTTCTACGCTTTGAGTGCTTTGCATGTGGAGTGATATGATTGGTTTGTTTGAGGGTTCATTTTCTGAGTGTTTTGAGGGGTTGCGTGAGCGTGTGAGGAGGGTTGATAAGGAGGGACAGCAAGGCGGGGAGGGCCCACCTTGGCTGGCCAAGCAAGTAAACACCGTCTGGCTCCGACACATCTTGTTCGTGCCTTGGTGAGCTGACCCGTTCACCACACGCAAGTTCCGTGTTCGGCTGTGTGGAGGTGCTTGCTTCCGGTGTCCCAAGTTGGGATATCGGCAATACTCCTCTTCCTTCCCTGACTCGGGGTTGGTGGTTGGGAGTACTGCTACAGGAAGAGCGGGCGAAAGGCAACAAACCAATACAATTCACCATGGATAAAAGTCATTAATAAAGAACCGCATCGCTCTGTGCTGCCCTACGTGATCCTCCGACCCTGGGGGAACGGCATCCAGACCACGGCGCGTGACAAGGTCAAGGAAGTCGGGCACAATGTGCACCAGTCGGTGCACAGCGCAGACGGGAACGAGATCGACCACCACCTCGACGGCGTCTTGTGGCATGTCCCACGCCAGCCGTTGGCACCCCCTCGCCGTAAGGGGGCACCCGGGTTGGGCAGCTACCGCCACCATACGACGGACGATAAAGAACGGAGTCGAACCACGGCTCATCTCGGTACGAGGGTGACGCCCGGATCAGCTGTGGCAACCGCGACCCACAGTCAAACACCGCGTCAATCCTGTAAGTAGAAACGAGCGCCACGAGGTCGTCTCGCTCAACGCCGAGCATCCCGGCGACGTCGGCCACCCCACAGCGCTCGTCAAGATCAACAGTGCGCACTCGCTCCAGCTTGTAGTCGCCAGCTGTCTCGGTGGCGCCAGTCGTGGCCGGGGCCACTCCTCCGCAACCATCTGTGTGGCAAAAACCTCTCGCACACGCGACACCCAAGTTGGGGCGGTGTACAAGGGCTGCCTCCCGTGTCGGGGGAACCGGAAGAAGTGCAAGTCGCACACACTCTATCCCTGTTGTGGGGCAATCCCCCCACTGACAAACAAGAAGATGGTGTGTGGTCCAACAGTTTCTTGGTCGGGACGGGGAAGCAGGGCCAAGCCCCGCTGTCTCTCCCCTTATCCCTCCAGGGTCCCCTCAGAATCTCGTCTCTCAGAATCTCCCACCCCAGCACCTGCCCACCGGGCCACACGAAAATTCAAGAGGATAAATGCAGAAAACCCTCAAATCCAAGTTGGATTTACTACTAAGCTAACTATCCCAAACTTAGGGAATATGGACCCAAATGCAGGGGGAGAAACGGATCAGGCTAGTGGCCGGCCGCCCCTTGCATGGCACGTGTTGCCCCCATACCAGGGGATCAATACTGCCACAATCTGCCGACGCGGCTGCTCCCCTCGCAGCGGACGGCGAGTCTGCTGGTGCCGCGCCACTTTCTTCTTCCCTGTCCAGGCGCGCAAGTACTTCTCCTGCTCCTCGAGACTGCAGCACTACCTGGCGTGTAAAGTGGGCCGTTGACTTGTTCGTGCGCGCGTAGTACGCCTTGTCCTCCTTGTGAATAGCCTCGTTTGGCGCGGTGTTGGAGTTAAGGGATATATTGCCGTGGTCGCGGATAGCGTCAAGGACATGACACAACAGCCGATGAGCCTTACTGGAGTGCACCGGCCCCAGAATAGGCGTGACGTAGTGAGTCACGAAGCGGCGGACCCGGTCCGCGATGGATAACCCCTCCGTCTGGGTGAGTGGGGGTGGCGCAGACGAGCGCACCTGCCGAGAGATTCGTGAGTACAGCACAGCGTACTCCGCAAAAATATGGGTGACAGCTACGTCGATGGGCGAGGTTGAACGCGCCCCTGTCGAACTGGGCGCCCTGCTTGACCGCCGCACCGTCTTCGTCCGAGTCTGCCTCATAGCCGGAGGCGCTCTCGTCACCGCCGTCCGGTTCAACTTGCGCCGTCCCACCTCCGCGGCGAATGGCAGCCGCAGCCAGGTCAGGCAGTCCATCCGCCACCACGTCTTCGCAACTGTCCGGGAGAGGTGCGCAAGTGGCCGTCGACCGTGCGGACATGGGGCGGAAAAGTCCGGCCTTGATGAAGGGTAGGGTGAAGATGCTCCCGCGCTGTTGCTTGCCAGTGTAGACGGACTGCTTTTCCTTTTTCCCAACGAGCATCCTGCAGGCACAAGCAACAGCGAAGGACAACAGGAGACGGCGGAAACAGACGCAGACTAGTCAGTCAAAGTCACCGTCCAGCTCGCGTGATGGCGCTACTCATCGTGTGCCACGCAGACGTACGGCCATCGTCGCAAGCAAGCCACCTTCCCTCGCAGTGGGAAAGCAGCCCGTTGAAGAAGCAGATACATACCCAGGTGGCGCTTTGCACGCCTTGCTCTGCCTTCCCAAGTGGAAGAGCCTTTCAAAAACGACCCTGTAGGTCGCAGCAGGGGATCCGGCGAACGGGGTGGAGCCGGCACACATGGCAGGACATTTCTCCACCAGACGGTGGACAAGATCCCTCGTCACGCCCAGGTCAAGAATCTGCAAAGCAGCAAGCAAAGATTCAGAGGCAGAGAGATGTTGCATGGCATAAGCATCAGAATAGATATGTTAAAACTGTGCCGAGAGACGCTCACAGCGGTAAGTGAACAGCATCTGGGGCCAAGGCGTGGAGCCCGCCGCGTGTCCTGCCACACTCGATCAAACGACGGAGGAAGAGGTGCAACCCAAACGTACGTGCAACACATCAAAACCGACCATTCTGTAGAATAGGTACGGTGGAGTTGACAACACTGCCATCCCGGCCAAGGACGGCACAAAACTGTTCCCGCTGTCCATAGCCTCGAGGGTAAGACGGCGCTGGCGGTGGAGTGCGCGGCGACGGTAGCAAGCTGTCTCAAAATGCCGCTCCAAAGAGGCAAGCACCTCTCGCCCGCGTGCGTCGAGCGCGACGGGAGCACCACAAACCTCCACCCTCACATCGCACTGCGAGCAAGGGCGCTTGCACTTGCCGCCCTTGTGGCGAAGCACCAAGCGCTCCTCAGGCTGATCACATATGTACAGCAAGAGACGTGGGAAGAGACACAACTCCGTCAGAGGTGAAATCATGTAGCCGCAATGACTGGCCGAGAAAGCCTCTCGAAATGCCAGATACAGGACTCTCTGCATATTACCGCAACGGCGCAGCCGACCACGCTCGTCAGCTGCCGTCTCCTGCAAGGTCTTGACCACCGGCACATACGCGACCGTCACCCACTTCTCCCTCCCCGACAGATTGACGACTTTACTCGCAGGGGGTACAGCTTGTGTGCTGGGGGTCGTAAACGTACAAAAAAGTTTCCCAGTTACGTGCCAGAGCCAGGAGCCACAAAACCACCCAAGAAGGCTTCAGTCAGCCTATGATCGACACGATTGAGACAGCAACGAAAGCAAGGCTCTCCTCTGCAATCGATAAGGAGGGTATGTCGAGAGCTTACTGTAGCAATATGGTTGTCCGTATTGTGACCCTAATATTAGGGGGGCTACTTCTAATCCTTAACTTCAATTTGAGAGTCCGAGCTGGTCACGGTATCTATAAGTTACGTATGACCAGAGGGACTTGCATCTTGGGGTGGAGGGTAGTTAGTAGTGTCTCCGAGGGTTTATAACGAGGGGGCCGGTGGCGAATCCACCGCCGGCCAAGGTAGAACAACAAACCCCTCCCATTTGGGCTCCCATCTTGGTCCCGTGGCTTGCGCTCCAAGGACAGCAACCTTGGCCTCCCGGTGACGTTGGTGCCGATCCTCCTTGGTGAGTGTTCCCTGAGAGTGGACGTGCGACGGATTCCTATTGTGCTACATTGGTGGAGCAGCAGGGGACGGGTTTCCGTCACCCTTGTGGTGACGCCGTCTTCGGCCCTGGCACACGGATAGGGATCCGGTCCTTTTCTTGTACTCGTGGTGTTGCGACCTGATCGATTGTGTTGAGCTTTTACCTGTGACTGTGACCTACTGTTACTCTCCCCAATCTACCCCCTCGCTCTCGTATTCGTGGTGATCGTTGCGTCGGTTGACTGATTGTGACTATGTCTACCCAAGAGACGGGGAACGTTCAAGATGACGGATCGGCGTCGACGCCGACTCCGGAGGTGACTACGGGAACCGGGATCGGGAACCCGATCGATAACATTGAGACGCCAATGCTTTCCGGTGCCGGATCGACGTTTGGCACGGCTCGGACGGCAGGAGGCGGGGGCCCGCCTCAACTGTCGTCGACCGACCTCACTCCGCCGCCTCCTTCACCAGGGGATTCCCTGATGGCATCATTGGCCCGCATCGAGGCCCGGTTTTCCGGGCTCGACGCCCGTCAAGATCGGACGGAGGACGCAATGGCAGTGTTGATGTCAACACGGCACACGACGGGACCCCGTCGTGTTCCTCCCACACCGGTACGGTTCGAACCGGCCGGACTACTTTCGGAGTCCACCAGGGTCAATCCCGGGGTTGCTACTCCTGGACAACCCCCGGACACAAGGGGGTATGGGTCCGACTCGTCGGCAGAGTTGGAACGGAGTCACACGGAGCGATACGCTCGGAGCACCCGAAGCGGACTCCGCGGACACGACCCGGCGGATACGTACGCCGGGGGAGAGTCGGTTATTGGGGGAGGGGGTACCCTCTCGCAGTACCCCCACGACGAAGGAGGCCAGGCAACTCGGGTTCCCGAGGTGCCGACGCCTGAAGTACCATCTTCAGTGGTGGAAGCTATGACCGCGCAGGTAACTGCGAGCCTACTGAAGCGGATGGAGTCCGATGAGTTCGCTCATCAACTGGCTAAGCGACTGGATATCCAGGACGCTGACACGGAGATCGTCAACGAGGTCTTCCGGTCGGTTCTTACTCCGGAACGTTATCGTTTGGAGGACCGCTCTACCACCGTATCGGAATCGATGCGTACTACGTCGCATCGGGCGATCCGCTCTATGCAGACCCTTATGAAGGGAGTCCCTATGTTCGGGGGGCCGAACGGACGCCCGGTGGCAGTCATCGGCTTCTTGACTAGCTTCAAGGCAGCCGCAGACAAGGCGCTCGTTAACGAGGGGCTGGCCCTGGAGATCCTCCCGTTCTTTGTTGATGAACGGGTGCGAGGCATTCTTCGCCAGGCATCCCCGATGCCGGGAATGAGGGTCGCGGCCACCCCCATGGATTACCGTGGGATATTGAAGGAGCTGCTGAGCAGCTACCTCAGTGAGGACAAGTGCGAGGACCACTATCGGGCCCTTCGCACTGCCACCGCCCAGTCCTGGGAGGATGAGGAGATGTTTGGACGCCGGATCCAAGAGCTCGACTACGAGCTGGGGAAGCTCCTCGGAGAAGGGGAGCTACGGGCCATCCTGTTCGCAGGAGTACCCAACTACGTGCGGATATCCGCACGGGGCGCCAACACGGCACGGACGAACTTCAGTCGACTGATGCATATGTGCAAGTCCCTAGGGGACGCCTACCGGGTTCTACACCCGGAGTGTGCCTTGGCCCCGAAGCCCAAGGGTGAGGGAGGCAAGCCCAGTCTTACCCCGGTACCGAGGCAAGAGAAGGTGGAACGTAAGGCCGCACCAGTACTGGTGGCGACCGAACATACCCCTATTGGTGAGGATGACCCTCTAGTCGACCAACAGGGCCACCTGTTGCTACCGGCGACGCCGGTGATTGATGAACATGGTACGGTAGCGTACATCGCCCCGGCTGGAACCCAGTTCCAGGTCAACGAAGGAACGGGACGGCGCGTCCCGTATGTGCGGACTACGGGGTACTCCCCGGTGACGGGTAACCCTCACCAACCCTTGCCAACATGGGCGGTGCGCACGGAGGCCCCTCCGCAGATTGCGGGCCGACCCAACCGGTTGGGGGAGTCCATGTTCCGGTTGACCCAAGGACCCAAGGCCTACCAGGGAGCAGGCACTCGGGCGCCCGAGGGAGGCAACCGTAGCAACGGGGCTACCCCGATGCGAACTCAAGGGGGGACCGGCACGTCCGGGTGTATGTTGTGTGGGGATCCCCAGCACTGGGTGTCTTCCTGCCCACTCATCCCCGAGGAGTCTCGACGGGCAGCGGCGCAACGCAAGGCATCCACCGGGGGGTATCCCGCCCTTGCACCCGGACCCGCACCGGGTAGGCAGCCAGCTCCAGGTGGAGTACTGGCCGTCGAGGGGGCACCTCCTCAGCCGGATGTCCCGGCGGACAGCACCCTACCAAGGGCGGGAAACGAGTAAGAGGAAGGATGACCGGGGGGCGCTGGGGTTACCCAAGCAAGCCACCCCGGAGTACCGCGGGGAAAGCCCCACGGAGAGCGCGGTTGAGCCGACGCCGCATCAACCCCCGGGTACACCTTCCGGCCCCGACGACACGGCGTCAGGGGATTGATGACCAACCTCCAAGGTTGGGAGGAGAGGACGGGAAGCCCCGTCACGTTGAACCAGACAAGGGCCCTGTTCAGGATGCCCGAGCTACACCGGATATCGGTGTAGGACATGTGTTGTTTACCTTGGAGAACTTCAAGGTATCAGCCACACTGGGGGTTGACCCCCAGTCGACACGATCGTACTACCCTGTACTGGACACAGGGGCTGGACCCAACCTTATCCGGAAGGATACCCTCCCGGACAAGTGGCTTCCACGAGTCAGAGTGACTCGGGGACCCACCATCAAGGACGCGAACGGTCGACTCATTCGTACGACCGCAGCGATGTCGCTGCAGGTTACCATCGGGGATCTCACCACGGAAGTTGACTTCCTGGTATGTGAAACGCTATCGGTGCCCTGCATACTGGGGTGCACCTTCATCAACGTTCACGTTGATGCAATCCGGCCAGGCCGGAGGACCGTCGAGCTTCAAGAAGCCGACGGGACGAAGCGAGGACATACGGCTATCGTCAGGGACCTGACGCTACAAGGAAGCCACGTTAACGTGGCTGAGGTGTACGCAAGCGTCGAGCCGAAGACACTTCGGTTGGCCAAGCGAACTCGCTTTGAGCCGTTGTCAGAGACAGTCCTCCCGGTTAACTGCGACCTCGCAGGCATCTGCAGAGTCCAGTCCAACCTACGGACGTACAAGCGCCATGGGTTGACCATGGCCAACGGTCTCATAGACCACCCAGCAGGAGGGTCGTCCCTCCTAGTGATGGCGAACTATCGCCGTAAGGCAGTCACCCTCCCGAAGGGAACTATCCTCGGGATTGCCGAACTCTACGAAGGAGATATCCTTACCCCTGATAAGGAAGGTCAAGTGGAACCACTTGAAGTACTGGCGGTCGCCGAGACCACCGAGCGACAGCAACCCGATGACGGGAAGCCTAACCCATCGGCGGCTCCGGCGGACCTGCCGCCAAAGGACCAAGAGGCCTTGAAGGCACTGGCCGAGGCTGACCTCGACCACCTTCCCCCTTCGGTAGCCGAAGGGGTACGACGGATGCTAAGAAAGCATGACGTTATGTGGACAGGCGGGGCCTTGGGGACCATTGGGGCAACCCAACATCGTATAGACCTGGTACCAGGCGCACGACCCGCCCGCTCACAACCGCACCGAGCGGGACCTATGCAACGAGAGATCGTTGATGGAGAAGTGAAGAGGATGAGTGAAGCTAAGGTGATCCGACCTTCGATGTCGGAATGGGGTGCCCCAGTCGTTATTGTGCCGAAGAAGGATCAAACCCCTCGGTTTTGCATCGATTATCGACGCCTCAACTTGGTTACCAAGAAGGACTCATACCCTTTACCAAGGATGGATGAATGCATCGACTCCCTGGGGGAGGCTACGGTGTTTACCACCATCGACTGCAATGCCGGATACTGGCAGATCCCGGTGGCGGACGAGGATATCCCCAAGACGGCATTCGTCTGTCACAGTGGAGTGTACGAGTTCCTAAGGATGCCCTTCGGATTGTCCAACGCCCCCGCTACATTCCAGCGGGCTATCGACATCATACTGTCGGGGGTGAAGTGGCGTAACTGCCTAGTGTACCTCGATGACGTCATCGTCTTCTCGCGTAGCATGGAAGACCATGTGCAACATGTGGACGAGGTACTCACCCTCTTGAGGAACGCCGGGGTAACCCTGCGTCTGAAGAAGTGCGCCTTCTTCCAACAGACGGTCGAGTATCTGGGCCACCAGATAACCCCTGGTAAACTAGGGGTACTCGAAGCCAATACCCGGGCACTCCGGGATGCCCGGTTCCCTAACACCCAGACGCAGCTCAAGAGCTTCCTGGGAATGTGCAATGTATACCGACGGTTCGTCAAGGACTTCGCTCGGATAGCTAACCCGTTAACGGTTCTTACGAGCAGTACCTTACCCAAGGTACTCCAACCCCCTTCGCCTAGCGAAGAGGAGGCATTCGAGTCGCTGAAGCGAGCCCTACTAGCCCCACCCGTCCTTGCGTTACCGCATAGACGGGGTACCTTCGTCATCGATGTCGATGCGTGTGATACACAAGTGGGATGCACCCTGTTACAGGGAGAGACGTTGATCGGTACCGATAACGTTATCCCGGACCTACGTCCGGTAGGGTACTTCAGCCGGACACTCAACCCGGCTGAGCGGAACTATAGTGCCACCGAGCGTGAATGCCTCGGAGTTATATGGGCAGTGCAACTGCTCCGTCCATACCTGGAGGGCTCCAGGTTCATCGTGAGGTCCGACCACGAACCCCTACGATGGCTCCTCAACCTTGGTGACAAGGATTCCGATAGCCATGGGAGGCTAGCCCGATGGAGGCTGAAGATGGCCGAGCACGACTACCGCACGGTGTATAAGGCTGGGTCAACCCACCACCTCGGAGACGCGTTGTCTCGACTCGACACCCCGAGCGGGGATACCCGCCCGGTGGACGAGGACATCCCGGTGGTACCGGTGTGCATGGTGGGTAATGCTACCCAGGGTATGGTTGACCATACCATGGCACACCTTGCGTGCCCATTGACCCTCGCGGACTTCCGCGAGGCACAGGCCAACGACGATGACTGTAGACGTCATCGTGCTAACCTCCTGGCCGGTACGGCCGGCATCTTCTCCGAGAACGAAGACGGACTCATATACCGGCGGGCACCCGCCGATGGACGACATCAAGTCGTGGTTCCCGTGTCCTTACGGCAAGCCGTCATGGAACGAGAACATGAGAACCCTACAGCCGGACACCCGGGGGGTTCACGTATGTTCGCAGCAATGCGAAGGTTCTTCTACTGGCCAGCAATGGCCGTCGACGTGGTCGACCACGTAAGGGGATGCCACCCCTGTGCACGTAACCGCATGAGTCTACATAGGCAGGCGTCTGCCATGAAGCTATTCCCACCTGATGGGCCCAACGAACAAGTCGCTATCGACATACTCGGGCCACTTCCGATAACGGAAGAAGGGAACAGGTACATCCTGGTCATGTCTGACCGATTCACTAAGCTGTCAAGAGCGGCAGCCATCCCGAATGATACGGCATATACGATCATGAACGCAGTGGTTGACCACTGGATCAGTGCATACGGAGTCATGAAGCAACTCCTCTCCGATAACGGAGCAAACCTTACGTCGGCATTCTGCACTAAGGTCCTGGGCATGTTCGGTATCGAACCACGTCGGGCATCCGACTACCACCCGCAGTCCAACGGGCAGGTGGAGCGGTTCAACCGCACCATCGTAAAGATGCTACAGTGCTACGTGGCCGAGCACACGAACACTTGGGACAGGCTTCTGTCCGTACTCACCCTGGCATACAATGCCAGGCCACATCGGAGCACAAACATTGCTCCGCTGGAGTGGGTCATGCCACTAGGCGTCGGTAACCTGACGCTGCCACCCGGCAGGTGCACTCGGTATGATACACCGAAGGGCCGACCCGCCGAACGCATCCACCTAGCTTGGTTGGCCAAGCTATCGTGGATGATTCCTAAGCTCAAGGGTGCCCTTGACAGAACACAACTTCGATATAAGAAGAACTTCGACGCCCGACTACGGGTGCGCAACGCAACCCTGGTAACAGGTGACTGGGTCTATATCAGACACCAGAAGTTCCGAGGGAACAAGCTTATGCAACCGGTCAAGGGACCGTACCAGATCCTCCACAGAGATGACCACTCTGTTATCTTACACTCCGATACGGAGATTCAACGCATCAGCATGAATGATGTCACACCTGCTCCGAAGCCGGAACAGCCTCAGCCGGTACCGGCTGGGTTGCTACATGAAGCCCTTACAACCCACCGATCAGATGACCCGGTGGGACCGGATGGGATTCCATACCAAGTAGAGAGCGTGGTCGGACACACCGACCCGGACCTACCAGGACCCTGGTACGTCAAGGTTATGTGGGTCGGATACGACTCACCCACCTGGGAACAGGCGGCAAACATACCCCGCCAACTCCTCATGCCTTACATGAGGCGACGACGCCTACTGTAACAACCCAACCGATACCGACTTCGGCTGTTGGGGGGTGAGGCTTATACCTACTAAGTAGGGTGTGACATGGTTACGGCAGACTTAGGTTTCTAAGTCAAATCAGACTTAGGTTTCTAAGTCGAACCAAGCTTAGGTAACTAAGTAGAGCTAAGCTTAGGTAACTAAGTAAAACCTGAACCTTAATAAGTTAACTTAAAGGTAAAGGCTAACTCCGATAATATCGAAGTAACTAGGGGGCTTACACGGGAGGATGACCTCCCCAAGCCAAGACACCAAGTGAGGGAGGATGACCTCCCCAAGCATGAACCAACCGGAAGAAGTTGGACGGGAGGCAAGGCACCACTGAGCCAGAAGGGGTGCTCCCCAGGGCAGCAAACAGAGGCAAGCAATGCCCCCAAAGGGGGATGAGTTTATACTCACTACTACCCGGCTACCATAAGGGTTGCCGGGGCCCTCTCCCGCACAAAAAATAGCACTCCTCAGTGGGTAGACCCACTGCCCGAGGGAGGCCACTCACGCGTAAGCGCGTATACCTCCGTGCTCCACCGGTCGGCAATGTCACGACGGTCGACCACCCGAGTTACCTCGGTGCATAGCTGGACGAGGGTGCTGCGGCCAGCCTCCACGTCCTCCAGAGCTTTCTGGAGGCGGTCCAGCACGCCACCGAAGCAACGCGCTGACCCAACCAGCGCAGCACCTGGGGGGATATCCCCCCAGCTAACAGAGAGACCCCCACGCATTGCGCGGGTAACAAGGGCGTCAACGCCCTCATACCAGAGACGGGGACCCCCGTCATGTAGGACAGGGGCGGGAGGTGACACTGACGCAGCCAGAGGAGCCACAGGAGCCGACACGGCTACCACCGGAGCCGGTGGCACATGATACGAGGCCCGGTAGGACCCTACCGAAGAGGCTCCACCGTAACCACGGCGGTACTCCGCCCGACGACGGGACACCTCACGCTCCCCACCCACAGAGCCCCACTCTCGGGGACGACGGCCAACCGCCGCCGGCATCGGGTTACCGAACCACGGAGCAAGGACCTGAAGAGGGTCATGGATAACCATGGGAATACCCAGGTCAGCAACAGCCTCGGTGGATGCCCACCCATGGCAACTGGGCTCACCCGGCTGAGTACGCCGGACACGCAACGAGTGACGAGGCAAGGGGGAAGCCCCAGCCTGCGGGTCCCGGTACGGGGGAAGGGCCAACACCCCAGCCCAGTTCACGGCATCGTGAACAGCCAGCAGGGCTTCGAACTCCCGGGCCAACCCGGTCTTGGCGGCTATCAGATCCACGCCCAACTGCGCGATGTGCCGACGGACACCCGTCGGAAGATGAAACAGACGACCCTGCCGGCGGACGGACAGCAAGAAGGATGAAGCCTGCCCGAGGGTAACCTCAAGGGTGAAGGTACCCTGCAACGGGTGGACCGGTCGCGAGGCCAACACACTCCCGAAGTAGCGAAGACAGGAGCCGGTGTCAAACCGGAAAGCAGGGGCGGGTTCCCACCCCTCCTGCCATAGCGGCGGGCGCACGGGAGTGTATACCGGAGCACGACCGTTGCCGGTCTGCAACGCACACGTTATATCCGTGCGGAACGCATCCGCCATGACACCATGGTTACGTCGCCAACTCGACGCCGACTTCAACCCCGCCATGGGCGGGTAGGGAGCCGTCAACAACAGATACGGGGGTACCCCCGGGTAGTAGTCAAAGTCGGGATACCGACCGGTACTGCTCACCGTCTCCCCAAACGCAACCGGCTCCGCCGCCGCCGCAATCCCCCGAGCACTAGCCGGGTAGTCAATCTCCCGCGGCAACGCGGGGGCAATCAGGTCGCAGACCCCGAAGTTGGGGTCGAGGTAGACCTCACCCCGTCCCACCCGGGTGCGCCAGAGCTGCGCATGCCGGTCGTCCGGCTGACTCAGGATCCAATGGTGTTCCACCCGGACCGCGTTCGGCTGGTTGACCAGCCGCACCAACTCCCGCTCCCAGCTCGGGTCCACCTTGACGCGCCGGGAGGACTCTCCACGGGGATGCACCAGGTGGATGTCCACCCGCATGCGCCCATCGGACTCCATCGACTCTTGCACCGTGAGGCCTCTAACCCGAGCCACCAAGTCGGACACCGACATGGCGGGTTGACCCGCCGCCACGGCGACGCCGCCACCCAACGGGGCAACCCGGGCAGGACCAGGAAGAATCGGGGGCGCCGGGGGACGCACCACCGGCAGAGGGGCCGACGTCGGAGATGGACGAGGCCGAGGAGGAAGAAGAAGGGCGGGCGCCCGCCCGGAGTAACTCCCGGTGTCAACCGCCATGGGAGAAGGATCGTCTTGACCGCTTGACACCCGCGGCACCGCAGGTATGGTACCGGCGCCGGCACCACCCGTCGGCGTAGCCCCCGCCTCGGAAGGGGAAGGCACTTGGACAGCCTCCGGAGCCGGAGCCCCGGCCGTGCGGGCACCCGCACCGTCTTGACCCGCCGCACCGGGTGTCGCACCGCCACCACCACCCGCGTCAACGTCGGGACCGCCTCGAGGAGTCACCGCCCGGACACCCGGACCACCTTGACCAGCCGGAGTCGGCTGCGGGTCGCCACCTCCGCCGCAGGGCGGACCATCTTGAGGTAGCTGCGGTGAGCCGGCACCGGCACCAGGCTCCATCCGGGCAGCCGGCAGAGAGGGGGTAGAAGCCGCCACGCGCGGTTGACCGCCGGGTTGACCGCCGGCCGACGGCACCGTCGTGCCGCTGCACACGGACGACAGTCCTCCGGCCGACAGACGGACGGACACCGCAGGCCCGTCGTCGTCAGACGAGCTCACCCCGTAACGCGCGGCGTCGGGACCGACAGGCGCGTCGTCCTCCATCTCCTCCCCGATCAGGAGGTCTTCCTCCTCTTCAAGCACCTGGGGATAGGACATGATAACGGGTGCGGAGTCCCCCGCGCCCACAAGCCGTCGACGGCTACGACCCGGTACGGTGGGTTAACCGGGACGAGCCAGGGAAGCGCGGGCACCCGCGCTTATGACCACAAACGGCCACGAGAAGCGCCGCAGGCACGCGGGTCGACCCGCGCCCCACGGGGCTACGACCGCGCTCCACCCAGGCACCTGGGCGGGACGGGGCCACCCCCACACCCGGGGTAAGCAAGGGGGGTCACCCCCAACCGACCCCACTCAATCGTCCACACGAGAGGGGCCCCCCTACCACCAGGCACCTGGTGGCGGATCCGCTTGCACCACCCCTCAGAGGGGGGTCGTGAACAGCAACCCGCATCGGGAATTTAACGGTCCGGAAAACGAATCGTGTGTGGGTACCACACAAAGGGGGGCACCCCCCTCAGACAACCTCGAAAAGGGGTGTCTGTCGCGACGGGGCGCAAAGCCCCACCCGACTGGTAAACGGTCACGCGACCCACTTACATTCGGTAACCCGAATGCAACTCGACCCGAGGACGGGCCGAATCTAAGGGGGGGATATGTAGCAATATGGTTGTCCGTATTGTGACCCTAATATCAGGGGGGCTACTTCTAATCCTTAACTTCAATTTGAGAGTCCGAGCTGGTCACGGTATCTATAAGTTACGTATGACCAGAGGGACTTGCATCTTGGGGTGGAGGGTAGTTAGTAGTGTCTCCGAGGGTTTATAACGAGGGGGCCGGTGGCGAATCCACCGCCGGCCAAGGAAGAACAACAAACCCCTCCCATTTGGGCTCCCATCTTGGTCCCGTGGCTTGCGCTCCAAGGACAGCAACCTTGGCCTCCCGGTGACGTTGGTGCCGATCCCCCTTGGTGAGTGTTCCCTGAGAGTGGACGTGCGACGGATTCCTATTGTGCTACACTTACCACCAGACCACGACAGCTGACTTGAGTCGGAGTAGGCATGCAAGCCAATGACGCAGCTCCTGGAGCCATTCATGCTCAGCACTTCTCGCTCACACTTTTTGAAGGCATCACCATCAAGTGGACACTCACGTCGGTCCGTTGACGGCGCTGGCCCGGTCTCTCCGCTCCACCAGCGAACCCCGTCAGCGAGGAGAAGCAAAGAAGCGACAACGTCCAACACCGAGCGGAAGTACGCCTCGTGCTCCACGCGCGCCTCCTTTAATATCACCTTCTTCCACCCAGCTTCAATCGCCGCATGGTTGATGTCATCCCGGAGCGCGTTGACAAAGGCTGTGGAGGACGCAAAAGTGTCCCGCAGGGGCGTCCGGTCACGACCAGCGGCCTCCCCTTCCACGCGGGTGCCATCCCATGTGTCAAGGAAGTCGTACAGCAAGCGCTGCTCCCTCTGCGTCATCCCCGCTGCGCCAACGCTCAAGACGAAGCGCTGTAACGCGCGCAACCGCACGGTGTCGTAGCGACCGTGGCGCGCTCGTGCCCGGGTCTTTATTAACGGCTCAGCCCGAGACGCATCTTGAAGTGCTTCGTAAAGAGCCCGCACCTCAGTGGCCACAGAAACAAACGCGGGGTCCTGGCGTCTAGTCGGGTCGACGTCGGCGCAGCCAGCGAGTGGCCGCAAAACGGCAGAGAGTTGCAGGAGCGCACGGATCTCTTGGTCAACAGCACCCGTGTACCGGCCAGTAAAATCAGGCCGCAAAGCAGTGCCACCCCCTACCCTCTGGTGGTCGTTGACGTTGCTCGACTCACCTCGCTCAGACGAAATGGGCACCCCGTCTGGCGCAGCGACTTCAGGAGGCGGTACCGGGCCGCCAGTGAAGCCGCGTCGCCGCTTGCGCCGCCAAGGGTTGTCACGGAGCGTATTGCCAGAGATAGTGCGATGTTTCTGTATTTCGTGGGACCGCATACCCGAGAACGTGTGTGTCCAGAACGTGCAGATCGAACAGCGCAGGGGCTCTGAGGACTCCAACACATTCGACATCGTGCCGCCGGCCTGTCACGCGGGAGCCCGCTTGCGTCACAGCGGTCAACTGAGGGCATGCCAGCCGATGATGCAGGGCACCCTGTGCAGTCAGATCGTCCAGCCTGCAGACAGAGGGACATGTAGAAAGCAGAAAACCAGCAGAGTTCAACTTGTGCGTTAGCGCTAAGGCCCATGTCCACGAGCCGTATCTGTCACAGTCACCTTCGCAACACCCAAAATATGGGACCTATTGCCGTCCCGTCGCCGGCGCGCACTGGCTGGTCAGCCACGTGGACCCACGACCGCATGATGCACGTGCGGTGGAGTGCGAAACGCTTCAAACGGTTAGCTTACCATCATTGTGCGTACCAACAGCAACCGCAGGCTTCACCTGGCAACACGCCGTGTCAGGCAGGGAGGTCAAAAACATGGGCTCGGTTCCTATGCCATAGTGGTCACACGCACATATTGGTAGATCGGAGACGCGCCTCCACAGCGCTTCCGTCCACGGGTCCAACATGGCAACCTTGGCAAGTCTGTGAAGAAGTTAGAGTATCTCGCACAAGCCGTCTCTTATAGTCATGCGAATGACCACTGATCGCCTTGGGATGGCTGATATGTGAACTTGTCTTCAAGATTAAATTTACAGTGTCCCGAAGTTGTTAATGTATTCTCAACTTGGAGAGGAGCGTAAGTAACGAAATACCGTTCCCCCTCTTCCAACGGTTGGACCACTGGACTGGATCACCCTCCACGTCGAGCCATGATGGAGCTGATCTGGTACTCCAACTACTCCCGTATCTTCTTCGTGCTCGTGCGGTGTGCAAGGGTAGCACGTGTCACGAGAGGCGATGGGCCGTGCCGCGGCTTGGCTAACGTGACAACGTGGTCATGGCGGCAGCACTGGAGCAGATTTTCTCACGGGGGATAGTCTCTCGACCCGTAACCGCAAGCAACGGCGGGTAAGTTTTGGAACCTCGATGGATCGGTCTGAACGGTGGTGTATCTACTCAGGCGACTGGTCCCCTCTTTGGAGCCGGCGTGGAGTCCCGATCAAGTGTACCGAGGAACGACATGAACGAGGGTGTCGCGCAGCGTATGTGTTGGTGACGTCCTCGAATTGGACTGCTTGCTGGAGTCAGTTTGTGGAAGAGAACGATAGACTGCGTCTTTGCTGTGTGTCATGGGCGCAGGCCATGTCCCGAACAGTCGGCCACGTGATGCAAGACCAGGTATGAGGGGGCCGCGGCGGGTATATATTTCTTGATCATCCCGTCTTTCCGTCTCACAGCGCTCACGATGTGCCTCTCCTCCCGGTGATACAACACACCACAGTGCCTAACGATTCCCCCTCACACTACCGCTGCACGCTTCTTCGCCCACTCTCTTTTCCGTGCCCCACCCCCACTCCAGTCAGATTGAATGGCGGTAACGCTGGTCGCGCGGACAGTGCCGGCGCATCCTCTGGCAGCTGGGCTGCTCGCGTCGCTGCGAGCGGCAGTCAAGGTCGGGGTGGTGTGTCATCTCCTGCGTTGCCACCGCGGTCAGCAGCAGCGCCGCGTTAGGCGATTATCAACCAGCTTGTCACGTTTCTTCCTACCTCACAGGGCGTAGACGTGCCTTCTCCTGGCGTGAAGAGAACGTCAGTCTCCAGTTTCGACTCTAAATTCTCTCCGCTACCCGACCGGCGCACAGAGGGGCACACTATTGAGCGCCGCCGGTCGCGCAAGACGCTTGCCCCGGCCCTTGGCATTCGTGCGGCGGCTGCCCCGGCACGTGCGGCAATGTCGGAGCCGCTTGGCGTGGCTGCAGCGCAGGTTGCTCGGTCTTCAAGCGCTGCCATGCCGCAGGTACCGCTCTTTGGGCGTCCTGCGCCTGCTGGTGCGTCTCGCAGGACCCCTCCCGTGACGGGGGCCGGGTCCGCGTACTCATTGCTGTCCGACGGAGCCTCTTCGGCTGCAACTCGCCCGTCTCAGGCCGTCACGCCGCCTCCTCGGCGCCCTGCCTCCCTCCATGACGGCCAGCCGTGTAATGGACATCCTGTGGGGTCTCCCGTGACGGGAGCTAGGTCGGCGTACTCAGTGCTATCTGAGGGAGCTTCTTCCGCTCCAGCTCGCCCGTCCCTGGCCGTCACGCCGCCTCCACGGCGCCCTGCCTCCCTCCATGACGTGCGGCCGTGTATTGAACATCCTGTGGGGTACGGCTCTGTGCCTATGGCCTCAAGAGGTAGCGCTCCCCAGCCGCGTCATGGCGCGTCAGCACCCTCTGCCGCAGACACGTTCACGTCGGCGGATCTGACGCCGGGCGCTCAGCCGGATCTTTCACCGACGTCCCAGGATCGAGCTGCGGCTCGTTTTATTTCACGGGCGCCGGCTCTTGTAAGGGAGGGTCTTCCAACACTTGTGGGTCCCTCCCTTCAGTCGCGGCTGGAGGCGTTGGGGGCGGCAAGAGTGCTTCCGGGCGCTTTAGCTGCGGCGTTTGGGGCGGCACCGAATGACCTGTCAAGCACGCTTGTGCCGCGTCAAGCGCTGCCAGCGAAAAGTCGCGCAACGCCCACAAAGCGTGCAAAGAAGGCCACCGCCAGGAAGGCCGCCAAGAAGATTAACTGTGCCACTCCCACCACGAGCGTAGCAATCGTCTCGACCGCCTTGGGGCGTCAGGGACCAAGTGCGGCAGCGGCTCCCGGCGGTGGGGCGACAGCGGTGCCGAGCTCTTTGGCGGGAGGTGGAGCTGGTGCGCCCGCCCCGGTGTCGCTTGGTTTGAGCGACATGACATCAGAGGATCAGGAGGCCGCCAGGGTGATGACGGCCATGGCGGGGCGGCCACAAGGCGTCGCCATGAGCATCGCGCCAGCTGCCGCCACCGAGGCGCTTACTTCAGCGAAATCCAATGCAGTTCTTGCCGGGTTGCAGCCGATCAAGGGGAACATAGCGACCCTCTCGGGCCACATGGACTGCCTGCAGTCGTCCATCAGCCGCATGGCTAACAAGGTGAACAACCTCGGCACCTCCAACGAGCGCACAGCGCTGGTGGTCTCGCGCATTCAAGACGCCATCGCAACCGCCCCGGGCGCTCCTCCTCCCGCCCCTGTTGTTGTTGGCTCTGGGGCCCCTCCGGTGCAACACAGCGACCAGGACTTAGCGGAAAAGAACGAGGCGGATGTGGCGGCCATCCGCGAGGAGTGCAAAGCTGTGCTCGAGCCGCTGATGTTGGGCGCAACCGACAGCGACGATGTCCTTCCGAGCAGCGGATGCACCCTCGAAATCCAGCTCACAGCGACTAAGCGTACTCTGGGCTTCACGGACGACGACCGGGACAAGGCGTACCTGCTGAGCGTGCGCCCGTTCTTCTCCCGGATCGACTCTGGTGGCAGCGTGCGGATGTGCCGGGTGCTTGAAAGGGTCAACCGCGTCAAGTCGCACATCCTAGAAGATTTCATGAAGTACTCGCTGCCGGCCTACTTTGAAACCCTCGGTGTGAACCAAGAGGAGCTGTCAGAAATAAACGCCGATACGCTGCTTTTTGATGAAGGGATCTGGAAGGGCCTGTCCGTCACCGCCGCTGTTAATGGCGTGGAGGCCATCTTCTTGCGCAGCGGATTTGGCAAACGGGTTGTCGAGGCGAAGGCCGTCGGACAGATCAAGGTTGTCCATTGCGCAAGAGGTCACGTCGCCCTGGTGCTGACTTTTGTGCAGAAGGTATTGGAGGTGATGGCCGGGCTGCGTCAGCCGAGGCGCCATGGGAAGATGCCGCCAACGTACGATGTTTGGCGGCATCAACTCGGTGTCGGCTGCAGGCTGCTCGAGAATGACAAGGCCTATGAGGGCTTGCGGCTCTGCGATGGGTTCGACTCTGCAACTGACTCGGCTACAACGCCTCGTTCGGCAACGCTCTAAGAGACGGGGGGGCCTGGGGCTGCTTCGGGCGGTCTCGTCGTTTCTGGTGGACAGGACCATGTTGGCCTGCAGTCACCAGTGAGCGAGATGCGCGAAGGTGGCCCTGCAGCTCTCCGCGCCCCCGCGGCTGGAGGAGCGCCACGCGGCGTGGCTGCATGGGGGGAAGGCCCCGACCGATCTAGTGGTGCTGGACTTGGCGCAGGGGCCCCTGCCCCCGGCGGCGTCGCCGTCGCCAGTGAGCAGGCGATGGTCATTCGACAGTCGCCGGTTGGAGGAGTGGGGGTGGGTGACTCTGCGGGGCTCTGCGCTCCCGGAGCTGGCGGATCGCATAGCCACACGGCAGCATGGGGCAGCGGTCGCACGCAAGCTGGTGCCACGCTCGCCCTTGCTGCCGCTCTCGCTAGGGGCAGTGTTGTCGTTGCCGGTCGTGCGGCGGCGATCGAAGGACCGTTCGCACTAGGCGGAGTGCCGGGGGGTGGTCCTGCGGTGCCCGGCGCTCCTTCACCTAGGGGATCTCTCAGTGAAGTGGGACGATGCGGTGACGGATCCGCCCGAGCAGGTGTCGCTCTCGCCGCTGGTGCCCCTACCGTCGGCAGCAGGATCGAGGTAGCTGGTGGCCAAGAGCCGGTGGGTGGGCAGTCGCTGGTTGACGGTGACGACGGGAGTGGCCCTGCCGGTCAGGCGACGGCCGAACAGCAGATGGTGGTGAGTGGTCTGGCAGCCGTCGGCAGGGCGGCAGAATTCTCGGGAGGTGTGCAGTGCGTGGACGGTGGCGAAGGCACCAGCGCAGCGAGCCCACTTGACCTGCTGTATGACAGCCTGCCCGAGGATGATGACGACAGTGGTGGTGAGTAGCGTTTGGCACGTTCGTACAGAGTGGCGCCCGCTGCGTGCGTGGGGAGTGGGCTCATCCTTTTTCACCAGCAGGACGGCGTTCATGCACGTAGGCCACGGCGCCGAGGGAAGAGAGAACCCCCAGGTCGAGCAGCATGTGAGAGGTGCTGTAAGGTCTATAGCCACTACATGCCGTCAGCTCATTGGCCCGGATGATTTAGTGCCATCGTTTGCGGATTGGTACAGCGCACTTTGGAGTCGCCCGTCCTGACGTGGCGCTCGAGAATTCTCAGGCAGTTGGTCGATGGGCATTCCTCATCGACCACTCACTCGAGAGCCCCCGTCGTGTTCCCATCGAACGTCCACCGAAACCCGGCTTTGATGAGGCTGCTGGGCTCGACCGGCGTCTCTCCCGGGCCCCATCGACATTGGGCGTCGATGTGAATTGCCCCAGATGCGACGCTTGCCGGGGGTGGCGGCCGCCCGCTCGTGCGGGGGCGCGCGGCGGGACCAAGCAGAGAGAAACGGAGAGACGGGGGGGCAACCACGGCGGCTGCCACCACGTTTGGGTGGCGCACCCCGTGGCGGTGCGACGGGGGTGGGCGGGGGGGGCGGGCGGGCGCCCCCCCCCTCCGCGACTCTCTTTGGGGGGCACGGCACCCGCACACACGGAGGATATTGTTCCGCCCCCACCACCCCCCCCCCCCCCCCCCCCCCCCCCCAAATTCAATCTCTATGTTCCCAGAATCCGCGGGGCGTCACGCGGCCGCCCCGCTGCCGCCCTCGGGCGCCACTGCACTCGTCCACGGACGGGCACGAAGACGCACACGCTCCCCACCCCCCCCCCCCCCCCCCCCCCCTCCCACCCCCACTCCCACCAGCCGCCACGCGCCACCCCCCCCCCCCCCCCTCCCCGCCCCCCACTGCCACTGCACCCACAAAACTGGCACTGGCCAGCCACGCTGGCGCGTTGCGCTGCATTCACCCCCCACGCAGCGGTGGCAGCGGGGGCGCTCTGGGCCCCCCCCCCCCCCCCTAGGATAGAGCAAGGTGCCTGCAGGGGGGCCGGCCGGCCGGCCATCCCCCCAGCCAGCGTCACGCTGCAGCCGCCGCCGCGGCCACACAGACGCCACCCCCCGCGCGCCACGCACCACCACCACCACCCCGCGGGGGGGAATGGACCCGCCGTGTGCCCTCCCAGACACAAGCCGAGAGCGTGTGGGGGGGGGGGAAGGGGGGGGGGAAGGGGAGGGGGGGGGGGAGGGGGGCCTGCGCGCCCCCCGAGGAGGAGGAGGAGGGCCGTCGCTGCACTCGCTCCCCCCCCCCCCCCCCCCCACCCCCCCCCTTCCAGTGATGCTGCCACTGCGCCCGCCCCTTCTACCTCTCCCTCCCTCCCCCCCGCACCCCCCCCCCCCCCCCCGCTGCTGCTGCTCTACATACCCCCCCCCCCCCCACACACACCCCGGGTGCTGTGTGCACAGGGGTGGGGGTCTACCTATACCTACCCTGTACAGTACCTACCTGCCCGTGCCTAGCCGTGCACACTCCCCCCCCCTGCCGCGGTACGTCCCCCCCACCCCCCCCCCCCCTCCCCCCCCCCGCGGGGGGGGGGGGGTGTGGGTGGCTTTGACCCACCGCCGCCGCCACACGGCCTCGTGCCACCGCCGCCGCCACTCGGTCCGTGCCGCTGGCGGGCGCCTGCGGCCGCGCGAGCGGCGTCGGCCACGGGTCGGGGGGGGGGTGTGGCCGCAGGCCAGGCCAACCCCAGCCCCCCCCCCCCCTCCCCCGCCTTCCTTCCCCCAGCGCGACCGCGGCACACACACACACACCCCCCCCCCCCCCGGTCGCCATCGATCGCTGCCGCAACGCACGGCCGGTGAGCGACACCCCACCCCCCCCCCCTGCCCCCCCCCCCTCCATCCCCCAGGCCTGGTTGTTGCACCACGAAGCCGGGGGGGGGGGGGGGGGTGTACTGTACGGGCGGGCGTTGCCACTCCCCCCCCCCCCCCCCTCTTCTCGCGCAACATGCCGCCTCCGGCGGTACATTCAGACCCGCGGGGTGGGGGGGGGGGGGGGGGGGAGAGGGAGGCCCCGGGGGGGGGGGTGCCAGAGCCAGCGCTCTCCCCCCCCCCCCCCTCCACCCCCCAACCCCTGGCGCCGCTGCTGCTGCCGCCTGCATGGGCGCCTGGTGCGCCGCCGTGGAACGGAGAGAGGAGGCGGTGGGTGGGGGGGGGGAAGAGCGGGAGGGCGTGTCCCACCGGGGCCTTGCCTCGCCCCCACCCCCGCACCCCCCCCCCCCCCCCCCGCCCCCCCCCCCACGGCCGGCCGTCGCCAGCGGGGGGGGGAGAGGGCGAGAGCGCGGGAGCGATGGAGGCGAGATGCATTGAGAGGGGGAGAGAGAAAAAAAAAAAAAAAAAAAAGGGGGGGGAGGGGGAGAGTGGCTGCCCGTCGAGGCGGCGGGGTGTGGGGCGCCACCTGCGGGGGGGTGCCCCCACGACCACCACCACCACCACCACCACCACCACCACCACCACCACCACCACCACCACCACCACCACCGGCGGCGGCGGCGGCGGTGGCGCGGAGGGGGGAGAGTGGCGCGGCCTCGCGTCGTGGCCGAGCCCCCCATGGACCCGCCACCGGGGGGGGGGGGGGGGGGAACCCCGGGGGGGGTGGGGGGGGGGGGGTGGGGGGGGGTGTGCGGGGGGTGTGCGGGCATTGGCGCCACCGCGCGGGCCGTGGCGCTGCCGGTCTCTGCCCCGTGGGACCGGCATTGGGCCGCAAGGGGGGCCGGTGGGAGGGGGAGGGGAGGGGCGCGCCGCGGCGACGTGACGGCAAGCCGCGGCGGGGGGGGCGGGGCCGGGGGGGGGGGGGGGTTTGGGTGGGGGTGGGCGGCCTGTGTACCTACCGGGCTGGGCTTCTCTGTCCACCGCCCGCGGCGGCGCCGTGCCCGTGGGGGTGTGGCACTGCGTCTTGAGGGAGAGAGGGGCCGCACCCCTCCCCCCCCCCCCACCCCCACCCCCTCGCGACGTCACCCCAACGCCGCCCAGTCCCCCCCCCCCGACCCACCACCTCCCCCCCCCCCCCCCCCCCCCCCCCCCCGCTGCCTTTTGTGTCTTTTGTTGTCGTCTCTCTTGTCTCGAGCGCTCCCTCCCCCCCTGCCCGCTGGCCTCTCTCTCTCCCCCGGTTGGGTCTCCCCCGCGCCCTGGAGGAGCGTATACCCCCACACACCCCCGCCCCGCCTCGTCGGGGTATCTCCGCCCCCCGGGGTGGTGCGTCTGCCGCCACACCGCCTGGTGGGGGAGCGGCGGTTGGGGGGGGCGGGGGGGGGGGGGGGGGGAAGCAGGGGGAGGACGCAAGGGGAGCGGCGCCACTGGCGTTTGTGCCCCCGGCGGTGGGTGCTTGGGGGGGGGGGGGGGGGGGGTGGGGGGGGGCAAGGCGTTAGGGGGGGGGGGGGCCGCGGTGGAGTGGCGGAGCACCTGCTCGCCGAGCAGGGGGGGCAGCCGCGCGTGCTGCGCAAGGGGCGGCCGCCGCGGCCGCCGCTGCGGTAGCCAGCGGCGGCGGCGGCTGCCGACGACCGCCGCTCGCTGCGCACCCACGGCCGCGCGTCTGGCTGGCGGCACCGGGCGGCCCCCCCCGCCCCCCCCTCCCCCCCCGCCCCCGCCCCCCCAACCTCCCCCTGCTGTACGTACGCCCCCCGCCTGCGGTAGCGGGTGCGTCCCCCACCACTCCACCCCCCCCCCCCCCCCCCCCCCCCGCTCCCCCTCGACCGTGGGGAGCAGTCTCACTGCCGGGCGGCAAGGCGTGGGGTCCGCCCGCCCCCCCCCCCCCCTCCCGCGCGCCCCTGTCTTGTCAACATGCCGCTCCTCGCGGCGGCGTCGGCGGCGGTGGCGGCGGCATGGGCGGCGGGGGCGGGCGCCCCCGCCGCCGGCGGGCTGGGGGGGGGGCCCCTGGGGGGGGCGGCGGCCAATGCGTCTGCGGGCGCCACCGCTGCCGTCCGCAGCGCGGCGGCGGCGGCGGCGGCGGCGGCGGCGGCGGCGGCAACGGCGGCGACGGCGGCGGCGGGCGCGTCGCCCGCCGCCGCTGCCGCTGCCGGCGGCGGCACGGCGGTGGGGGCCATTGTCGACGGCGCCGCGGCGGCGGCGGTGGAGGCGGTGCCCGGCGGGGGCCACGCCGGCTTCCAGCTGCAGGGCGGGGACATTATCATGCTGCTCCTCACCATGACCGTCCTGCTGCGGCTGTTCAACCACCACTACGTGCACCTGCCATCGGCGATTATGATGAGCCTGGGGAGCATCACGTGCACGGGGGCGCTGCTGCTGGTGGGGCTGCTGCCCAACGTGGACATGGGCTTTGCGCTCGCGGGGCTGCGCGACTTTTTGATGAACTTTCCCGACCTGCTGCTCAAGTACATGCTCGGCTTTTTGCTCTTTGCGGCCGCCATTGAGGTGGACCTCCGCGCCCTCCGCCGCATCCGCACGACGGTCATTGCGCTCAGCGTCTTTACGACCGCCATCAGCTGTGGCATTGTGTCGGTGCTGACGTGGCTGCTGCTGCGGCGGATATGCCCAATGGACTTTGCGTGGTGCCTGCTCTTTGGCGCCATTGTGTCGCCGACCGACCCGGTGGCGGTCATGTCCCTGCTGTCCGCCAAGCCCGACCTCATCCCGGCGTCCACCCGCTACTTTGTGCTCGGCGAGTCCCTCTTCAACGACGCCGTCGGGGTGGTGTTGTACCTGGTGTTTGTCGAGACGGTGGAGAAGCCAGACATGCCCATCGTGGAGGTGTGGCGCCTCTTCTTCCGCGGCTTTGGCCTCGAGTGCCTGTCGGGTATTGGCATTGGGCTGGTGCTGTCGTGGCTGGCCTACTCGGCCATCCAGACGCTGGACGACTCGCTGCTGGAAATCACCATCAGCATCGTCCTCGTCGGCAATATCAACCTGGCTTGCAACTACTTCCACGCGTCCATCCCGCTGGCGTCGGTGACGGCGGGGCTGTTTATCGGCAACTATGGGGTGGCCTACGCGATGAGCGACGACACGTCGGCGCTCTTTCACCAGCTGTGGAAGTTCCTGGACGAGACCCTCAACAGCGTGCTCTTCCTCCTCGTCGGCGCGGCGGACCTGTTTTGGAACCCCCAGGACATTGGGCTGATCCCCTACGCCATGGTCATGGTGGCCACCATTGCCATCAGCCTGTTTGCACGCATCATCAGCGTGGCCGCGCCGCTGCTGTCCATCGTGGCCCTCGAGGTCGTGACGGGCAAGCGGCTGCGCCACCGGTCGGTGCGCTACCGCGGCGGCACCATCGCGGTGCTGACCTGGGGCGGCGTCCGGGGGGGCATCTCGATTGCGCTCGCGCTGGGGGTGCCAGACGCGTTTGTCAAGCACGCCGTGCCGGGGCACATGACGTACGGGCAGCTCATTTTCCTCATGACCTTCACGCTGGTCGTCTTTTCCATCTGTGGGCAAGGCCTGCTGTTTGAGACGGTCGTCAAGCTTATCGAGGACATGAGCTACACCTTCCTCCCCCACGGGGGGCTGTCCACCTTTAAGAGTTCCATGTCCCTGGCGTTTGACCAAGACTCGGCCATCAGTGGGGACGGCCGCGACTGGGGGCTCCTGCCGCACTCTGACTCGTGGGCGGACGAGGAGGTGGGGGGCCTCCCAGGGAGCGCCCCTTTCATCACCGACATGGCGCGGGGGGGGGTCAACCTCTACTCGGAGGAGGGCATGGGCCACCAGGGGGTGCTGTCGCCACCCCAACCGCCATCATCCGCGGCGGCCGTTGCGGCTGCGTCCGTGTCGGCAACGGCTGCGGCCGCGTCCGCGGCGGCCGCGGCAATGGCGGCGCCGGGTGCGCCAATGCTCGCTGCGCGCCATGGCGGCTCGGCGCCGCCCACCCCACGGGGCATTGCGCAGCTGTCGAGCGGCATTGTGGAAGGGCTGGCTGGCCTGGGCGGCCTCGCCAGCTTTGGCGAGCGCTCCCCACCCGTACCGCCGGGGGGTGGACTGCCCACCACCGCGGCAGCAGCAGGGGGCGCTGGCGGGGTGGGCGGCGCGCTCGCTCCACCGCTGCCGGCCCTCTCGCTGGCAATGCCGGCGGGGCCAGAGGGTGGCGCGACGCAGCAGGCGGCGGCCCCCCCCCCTGTCGAAGACCCATCGCTGGCATCGTTGTTGTCCCTGCCGGTGGGCGCCACGTGGGTGGGTGACGGCCCGCCGCCAGTGTCTGCGCCCGCGGCGGCGTCGACGCAGGGCGGCGGCGGCCGGCGTCAGCGCAACTTTTATTCCCCCCCTGACTCGGTGGACGACGCCACAGACGACGACGACGACGATGACGGGGGCAGCCTGGTGCGTCACCAAGCGGCAGGTGGCCTCAGGCGGTCTGTGTCCAACCACTCTACGGGCTCCTCGCTGGCGGGCGACAGCATGGACGGACGCTCGTCGCTCGGCGGCCGTTCATTCACCAATCGCTCCGTCGGGGGGCGCTCCTTTATTGGCGGCAACAGCGGCTCCATCTTTGGCCGCGGCGGCGGTGGCGGCGGCGGCGGCGGCCACCAGTCGATCCACGGCGGGCGTCACGGGGGCGGCGGTGGGGGGGGGTCTGCCCACAGCGGGGGGGGGGGGCACCAGCGGCGCTCGTCGTCGACGTTTGAGGACATGGAGCCACTGGCGCAGCTGCCCAACGTGGGCGACTTCCTCGGCGGCCTCAAGCGCAATAGTAGCCAATACCTGTCGACGCTCCTCCCGCGTCGGCGACGGGGTGGGGGTGGGGGCGGCGGCGGCGGTGGGGGCGGCAGCGGGGCGGGCCTTCCCGCCGGGCCCGGGGCGGCGGGGGGGTTCCCCCACTACCCAGGGGGCGTTGGCGGCAGCAGCCTGGCCGACGACCGCGACGGCGACGGCATGGCCGCCGATGGCGGCGAGTGGATGCCCGACGATGGAGGCGGCGGCGGCGGCGGCGGCGGCGGCCTCCGCCGCAGCATGACCGCCCCTGTGGGCAGCGCCCTTGTCTCCCGCCGCTCCTACCGCCGCACCGGCGCGGGGGACGGTGGCGGCGGGGGCGGCGGCGGCGGCGGGGCGCCACCGGCCGCCGTGGCCGCCGGCACCCCCGGGGCGGGGCGGCCGCCCCCCTATGACGCGGGAGGGGGGAGCGACTCGCCCGCGTCGCCGGTCGTCAGTGGCGACGGGCTGGAAGACCTGGAGGAGCCGCGCGGGGGGGCGGGGGGGGCGGTCCATAGGGAGGGGGGCGCCGGGGGGGCAGACGAGGAGGACGGGTCTGCGTCCCGCCCGCTGCCGTCGCCTCAGCGGTGAGGTGGTGTGGGGGAAAGCGGGCTTTGAGGCACGGCGGGCGGGGTGTAAAGGTTGCATGAGAATCGAATGGCGTTGCATGGTGGAGAAGGTGGCCGCTGCTGGGAGGGGGGTGGGGGGGGGGTGCTGGTGTGAGCGGCTGGGCACCCGCCGCAGGGGTGGGAGGGCGGGGTGTGATGGTGGGCCGGTGGAGACTGGGTGCGGCACACGCCCACCCACGCGACTGTGCCGCCGGGCAGGGGGGGGGGGGGGGAGCGGCCGTCCCGTTTTCCCCCCCGCAGTGGCAAAACGCACGCACCCCCGCACGGGCTCGCCCACCGGAGGGGGCGCCGCCGCCTCGGCGCTGCCGCCGGCGCCGCCGTCCACGCTGCAGCGCGGCTGTCATCGTCGCCACCGGGGGCCCGCCGGCGCCGACCATAGGGCCATTGAATAAGAGTCTGCTGTCTATGAATGCCGCCGCCGCCACCGTCGCCGCCGCCGTTCCCCCCTCCTCGCCTCTCGCCCCCCCCCCACCCCTCCAAAATACAAAGTCATACTGCTGCTGCCAGCGCCCGACCCCGCCCGCCCGCCGCCATAATCGCGACGCCACTCCCTCCCCCTCCCCCCCTCCCCACCCACCCACCCCCGACACCTCGCCAGTCCCCGTCTTGCGCGGCGCCCCACCGCCGGTGCTGCCGTCCGCAACAAGGTACCGGCACTTGCTACTCTGTCTCTGGCACGTCGCCGTCGCCGTCCTCCTCGGGGGCGGGCGTAGTCGCGGCGGGCGGCGGCGACGGCGGCGGCGCCGGCGGCTCCACCTGCCGGTACCCGATAATGCCCTGCGCCAGGCGGGCGCCCGCGTTGCCCGTCGGCTGCCCCCCATCGTCCATGGCCGCGTGGAGGATGATGCTGCGGCCGACCACCCGCTCCAGCACCACCCGCCCGTTAAAGCCCGCCCACGCCACCACCCCCGCCGCGTTGGACTCGAGGTTCCCCATGTCCCCCTCGTGGTGCGCGCCGCTCCCCCCCTCGGTGGCGTCCTCTGCCATGACCGCAAAGATGCTCTCGGGGAGGCCGTGGGGCATGCCCGGCACGGAGCTGTAGTGGCCGCCCGCCGACTTGCCGTCCCGCCTCGCCACGTCCCCAAACGTGTGGATGTGGAAGCCGTGGGCGGTCGCCGGCGGCAGGCCGCTGACGTTGGCCTCGATGCGCGTCACGCACGCGGCGGTGCCGCCGGCGGTCATCCAGACGGGGGAGAAGGCGACAGAGCCGCCGACGGCCTCATTGCCGGCGGTGCCGACGAGCGTGGCGGTCAGGGGGGGGAGGCTCCCACAGCGGGCCGCGTCCAGGGCGCCGGCGAGGCGGGCGCCCCAGGGGGTGTCGCTCACCACCGCCGCCCCGGCGGGCCGCGCGGGCGCACCCGCCGCCACGACGGCCAAGGTGGCGCCAATGACCGCGGCGGCGGCGGCGTGCAACGGCCGGGGAATCATGGTGAAGGGTGTCAAGGGGGGGGGGGCAGGAGGAGGAGAATTAGGAATGAGGGGGACACAGGACACGTCAAGGGGTGGGGGGGGAGGAGGGAAAGTAGAGAAAAGAGGTACACAGGCCAGGTAAGGAGCGCAAGGGCGGAGGACTCGAGGAAAGAGCGGGAAGGGGGGGGGGGGGGGAGGGGGACGATGGACCCGTCCCGCCGGAGTGGATCGTATGGCCACGTCGCTGTGCGTCGTTGGCGGGTGAAGGACACCGCGGTGGGGGGGCGGGCGGGGTCGCGTCGGCTAATGGGGATAAGAGGGCAAGCAGGCGGGGGAAGGGAAGAGCGTGTATGTAGCCGCGTCGTGTTGGCACTCGCCCCCCGACAGCGAGCCCACGGGTGTGTGTGGGGTGGGCGGCGGCAGGGGGTTATGGCGATGGCGTCTGTTGCCCAAAAGGCGCGGAGCGGGGGGGGGGGAGGGTGGTCGCGGAGGGCGTCGCCGTGCGTGGGCGTTTGGCCACGCCCGCCGTGCCTGACGCGCCCACGCTGCCAGAGCTGGACGAGGGGTGTGGATGCCGTAGCGACGGCTGGGGCGCCCCGCGCGGGGCGACCACCGACGGGCTCGTCTGCCGCCCACCCCCCCCCCAAAGGTTGGCTGAGTGGGGGGGTGGACGTCGCACCGCCTGTCCGGCCGCCCCCCCCTCTCCTCGAGGCCCCACCGCCAGCCGCAATCATTGGGGGGGGATGATGATCATCGCTCCAACCCCCCCTCCCCCCCCGCGCGAAGGCGTAGAACCCCCGCCCTCTCGCGTCGACTATATAGCCACCCAATACGTAGCGGGGCGGCACCCGCACCCTCTTCCTCCCTGGGAGCGCCGCGACGCGACGGCGGCAGCGTGTGTGTCAGAGTGAAAATGCCGCCGTGCCAACCACCCCACCCCGCCACTGGCGGCCCTTCCCCCTCTTCCCGTGCCACTGCCCTGTCCCCTTGGCGTCGAGACGCAGAGAGGGGTGTGTCTGCGCGCACACACACACCCTTGACGAATTCGAGGAACCTCCAAACAGCAGGCGCTGGGAGCAAGAGGACGAGACGGGGAGGGGGCGCGGGTGACAGAGACGCCCCCCACCCCCCCCCCACCCCGCACAAATGTCAAGCATTGTTTGCGAGAGGCGGACGTGGACGAGCGACCGTCCTTTCAAAGGTCACGTAGCGGGCGGCAGCCCGGTGGGGGGTCCACGTCACTCCCCGAGTGCTGTGAGAGGTGGGGGGGGGGCACGGAGCGGGGCAACCGCCCCGGCTTGCTTGTGCCTCGCAGGGTGGCAGCGCTACGTACCATGGTGCAAGTGGGATCTCACCGTGACGGAGGGGTGCTCAGCCTGATCCACAGAGAGGTGGGAACGAGTTTTCTCGTAGATATCCGATACCCCCCCCTCTCGATGCGGTCGGACGTGCGAGCGCACGCAGTCAAAGTAGGACCGCATCTTCGGGCAGGCCACTTTGGTTCAGCAAACTGGCACAACTACGGTCTGCATGCGGCCAGAAATGCAGACATAAGCATGCCACAACAGACAGACACTCCTGAGCTGTTGTGGACTTGGAGGAGTCATCCCACACAATGGGAGATCCGCCGCAGGTTTTCCAAAATCAACGGAGTTGTAACGGAACTACTAACAATTACTGCTGCTGACGGTTTCGTTGCCTGTCTACAGCCTCACCAGCTCGTCTTCTCGACACGGCCACCGCACGCGACCTGTCCCGACCGCTGCCGTCTACCCCTCGTCTGTGCGTCGCTTTTCCTGTCCCACCGGTGCTGTCCCGGACTCATTCGTGGCCTTGTGGACGTCCTCTTTCTTGCGCCGCCCACCGGCCTCCTGGTCTCCGGGCCATGGACGGCGCCCCTGCTGCTGACGCGGCCGACGCGACGCCGCCCGCGGGCACAGCAGTGGCTGCCGATGGTGCGCCCCCATCGGGCGGCGCTGACGGGCCTCCGCAGGCTGCCCTCCACGGGGATGACCACCCTTCGCGGGGAGGTGGCCCTGGCGGGGGTGCCCCTCCGGCGGCTGCCGCCGCGCAGACGCCGGGGTCGACCCCCGCGCCGGCCACTGACGCTGCTGCTGCCAATGGTGAAGGCGGCGGTTCGGGTTCTTCCAGTGCCGCGGTCCCTTCCGCCGTCGCCGCCGCCGCCGCCGCAGCCGCCGCCGCCACCGCCGCCTCCACACCGTCTATGCCCCTCGTCGTGACGCTGATTGTCAAGAACCCTGGCGCGCGTGGCGCGCGGCCGCCGCTGCGGTTAGAGGTGCCCCTCGACGGGACTAGTATTGCGGGGGTGAAGCAAGCACTGACGGGGCTGGTACCAGGCGCGCCGCCGGTGAGCGCTCAGCGGCTTATTTTTGCGGGGCATCTTTTGAAGAATGGACAGAGTAGGTGGTGGAGGTGGGGGGGGGGGGTCGGCGCCAACTCTCGGTGGGCCCGGCCGCGGGGCTGTTGATTTTTCCTGATCATCTCTCTTCTTTGTTGTGCAGCTTGGACGGCATGATGCTGTCCGTTGTGGAGCCGTCTGGTCGTGGGAGGACCGAGCAACATCTGACTTGCACGTTGCGCTTTTGCGGTTGATTCATTGCCTGCTTCTGTCTGTTGCGCTACTCCCGGCCCTCCTCTTTCCCACTGGGTCGACGCGGGTAGCTCTATCCGACGTCCTCGCGACCTGTAATGTTGCCGAACCGCAGACGTTTCACCTGGTTGTCCACCCTTCCAACTCTGCTCCCCCCATACCCCCTTTGCCCCCCCCCTCTGCTGTTCCCGCTGGCGGCGGTGCGGGGGGAGCCCCCCCTGCCCCCCCCGGTGGGGCTCCCATTTCGCCGTGGAGCGTGCCGCCGGCGCCCGCCGCCCCGGCCGGCGGCGCGGCCTTCTTTCCTGACATGCCCGGCGTCCACGGGGCCAACCCGTTCCTGACCCCTCCCGCGGTGCCGCCGCCTGTCCCCGGCGGCGCATTTGCGCCGCCGCTGCTGCCGCCGCTGCTGCCACCGTTGCCCCTCTATCCTACCGACGGGGACGGGGCCGCCATTGACGCAGCCGTGACCGCTGCTGTCGCCGCCGCCGTCGCTGCCGCCGCTGATGCCGAGGCTGCCGCCGCCGCCATATACGCGCCCTACCCGGGGGGGGGCGCCGCTGCGTACACACCGGCTCATGGATTTCCTGCCGGCGGGGTCGGCTACGTGCCGCCTCTGCCTGGCGGGACACCCTCGGCTGCCGGGAATCCGCCAGGCACCGGAAGGTACCCGTCCCCAGCCACCGCTGGCGGGTATCTGCCCACCGCGGCAGGCGCGTACCCGCCTGCCGCGGCTGGCGCGTACCCGCCTGCCGCGGCTGGCGCGTACCCGCCTCTTGCCGCCGGTGCGTACGTGCCTGCGGGCGGGCCGGGCGTCGCGCTGCCGCCCCAGGCCGCCACCCGGTGGGCAGACCACCTGAATGCCCAGCGGTTGGCTTTCCGGGCTGCATTTGACCGCGCGCGTGAAGCTACGGGCCGCGCTCCTGGGGGAGCCCCTGATCAAGGGGCGCGCCCAGATGGCTGGGGGGGTGTGCATCATGCGGCTGCTGACGTGGCAGGTCGGGGCGGGCAAGGAGGTGGAGTACCCGTCCCTGCCGCTGGCGTGGCGCCTGATGTTGGTGTCGGCGTCGGCGGTGGCGGCGCGGAGGGGCGCGCCGCCCCACCGCCTGGGGGTGGTCATGCCGGTGGTGGCGTGGGTGGGGCGGCGGCGGCGGCGGCGGCGGCGGCGGTGGGCGGGGCCGCCCAACCCCGCGCGCGCCGGGTGTTAGCGCTGCGGCTGCAGGTCGACTGGGCGTTGATGCTGAAGTTGGCGTTCGTCATCGTTCTACTTGGTCAAGACGCTTCTCATCGTCGCCTCTACGGGCTAGTGGCAGGTGGAGTGGCCCTCTACATGGCCTTGTCGGGCCGTTTGACAGGCATTCTTGCCTGGGTCGCCCGTGCTGCTCCTTCTCCTGGGCGGATGGCGGCGGCCCTGGCGCCGGGGGGCTGGGTGCCCGACGCGGGTACCAATGGTGGTGGCGGCGGGGGCGGCGGCGGCGCCGCTGTTGCAGGTGGGGGCCAGGCGACTGGTCTCCCGACTGCCCGCATGCTGGGCGTGTGTGTGTATGCGCTGATATACGGGCTGGTGTGCTCGTTAGTGCCCGCGTGGCGTGCCGAGGAGATCCGGGGGGTGGCGGATTGGTGGCGAGCCATGGCCCAGCAGCGGGCGCAGCAGGAGGGTGTCGATGTCGTGGGGGCGCCCGCCATGGAGGCGGCTGGAGAGGGAGGAGGGGCGGAGGGGGGGCATGCCCACCAGGAGTAAGAAAGGAGGCGAAGAGAGGAGCGATGAGGAAGTCGAACGTTTGTGTTGCTGCTGCGCTGCTCGCTGGGTCGTCTTGTGGAGGGTATTGGGAATGCTGGGCAGCTTCCATCAGGTGGGCGCCTTGGTTTGGTCCGTTCTGGACCGTTAGCTCATATGATTGTGAGTTGCTGAACGATATGCGCTGGTCTCCCGCAACACCACCCGCAGATGCAACTTGTTTTTCTAGCAACAGAGTTTGACCTGGGCTCTCGCCGTGTGCTCATGCCGTGCCGTCGGCTACATACCCGCGCCCATGTGCATACAGCCCTGTTCGCCACGGGAGTCAAGAGACGCTACCAGCCCCGCGTGTCTTGGCCTGCTTTTTGGCAGATGCTGGAAAGGGTGGTCGAGCCCGGCCGGGGGACGCTGCGAGTCAACGAGACGACGCCAGAGAGCACGTTCCTTGGTGCGGTATGCGGGCGGGCCTATGTACCGCGCGACCCCCGACGGTGGGCGTGGACTGGCTGGAAGGTGTTGGGCATATCCCCTGTGGGTACTCGTGTCTCGGCATGGCGTCTTTCTCGTCGACGTCGAGGGGGTCTCCGGGGGCTGGTACGAGGCTGCCATCGGCTGCACTCCGTCCGTATTGTATGTATGTGTACTGTACATATACAGTACGGAACGAACTCCTGATCATGACACAATGTGTGCACATGACGCTCCGTGAGCCCCATTCGGCAACATTGGGGAAGGGTTCGTAAAACCACGATTTCGTAGCTCTTGACCGGGAGATTGCGTGAGGAGCTCCAATGGTCCCATCCATCCGCAATTAGTTCAACCCCGGCCCATCTTGCTCATTTCAAAATGGTCGCTCGTTCGACTCGACTGTCACCGGGCGAGCCCCCCCAGTCGCTCGAGTCACCGGGAAGCGGTCAAGGCCCACACACCGGCGCGCTGCCGTCCGCGGACCGGCTCTCGGGCACCGTTGCGCGCCGGCAACGCGGGGGGTAGGACGGGTGCCGCAGTCGGGGACCGGCGGCCTTTGCGTGTGGGCGGCGGCCAGCCGCTTCGCCTAATTTTATTGTGCGGCTCCACTCTCCACCTCGTGCACGTTGCTGGCCGCCCCCTCTCGGCACCACCGCCACCCTGACCGTGACAGTGGCGGCTGCGGGAGGCTCGGCGTTGTCGGCAGTGGGGACGGCCGACTTCGCCGCGCGGTCCACCGTCGCGACAACCCTTGTTCGATTGCTGAGTGGGGCGCGCGTGTCCGCCGCCGGTCGCGGCACACCCCTCGTCGCGGTGGCCAAGGCGGCAACAACCCTTTTTTCGCCCCATGTGGACGACGGTGCGTTGGGGGCTGCGGCTGGGGAGGGGAGTGGAGTGCGTAGACTGCGCGCCTCTTTGAGGCCACTGGGGCGGCCTAGTCGCGCCGCGTCTGGGCGATCGATGGTGGAGTGGATCGGGATGCAGGGCGGCGTGTGGGGAAGCCCACCCTTCGCGTGGTCCGCATCTCTCGTCTATGCACTTGTAGTTGGTGTCTTCCCACTTGCATCCCCCGCACGGGAAGGGGGGGCGTCCCGCGTGATGGGGCTCTGTGGGGCGGCGAGGAAGATGTGGGCTATCCCCCGGAGGTGCCTGCCGCCACACGCGCCGTTCATTCCGTGAGAAGCACAGCAACACCGTGGATGGGTCCTCTGTGGAGGTCGACTGCTTGTCGTGTCACCCGGCGGGGTGCTCTCTGCGATGGCTCTCCTGGGCCCATCGCTTGGCCCGCCTTGACGTGCTGACGTGCTGCCGCGTGCGGTACGCCTGGCCTGTGCCGGTGTCTTCGGCTGGTCCCGCATCCAGTGGTCGGTCTCCATGAGGCGGGAGTACCCCGCCGCGATCCCAAGCGGGTGTGGTCGGCTGTGCGCTGAGCTGTTGCTGCTCAGACGCTGCGTGGGCACGTACTGACTTACAAGTCGCCTCTTGCACCACGTCCGTTTCTGCTGGGCTCTCCCGTTTCTGCAGGCAATGGCCGAACACCCATCACCCTTGGCCTCAGACGCGGCATTGCAGCTGCAAAACACCTTGGGCGACTGCTCTGGTCGACTCCCGTCGGACATGTCCCTCTCAGAGGTAGGTGCTATGTGTGGCTGCGTGGTCCCATGTGTTGGGTGACGCCCACATCCCTTACCAGTCACTGGTACCGCCTCCGCGCCTGTGAGTGTTGAATGACTGACTCGTCTGCCTGCTCGCAATGCTCGTATCATCTCCTCCCCCACTATGGTTATCTCTTGTTTATGTGGACGCGCAGGTCAGAAAGTCAGCTGTGGTGTTCGCCAACCTTCTGGCAGCGCCATCCGGGGAGCAGGTATTGAAGGAGACCTGTCTTGGTCTTTGTCAATTATTTGGCGACGGTATCCAAAACGAGCGCATCCAAGCCATCCTCGACGCGGCAGTGGTACCCCGCTTGGTGGCATTGCTGCAGACGGCTGTGGCGGCTCCTTCCTACGCACCCCAATTACCTTCATCCCAGGGTCACGGCGCGTCAGGGGCTACGTGGCCAGAAGATCCAGGATCCGGCGCAGTACAGATGCCTGTGTCGGTCCCCTTCTCCGCGGTTCCCCCAGCTGTGCAGTCGGCTGCTTTGCAGGTCATTGGCAACATCGCGTGCGGAGACGACCGGCAGACACAGGTAATCATCGATTGCGCAGCGTTGCCGTGTCTTCGAGAGCTGCTCTCCTCTCACGAGCGAGGCATCCGGAAGGAATGTTGTTGGATTGTGTCCAACATCACCGAGTCGGCGCACCAAGTGAAGGATGTGCTGGACGCGGGCATTCTCCCCCCATTGTTAAGGTTGGTCGAGTACCAAGACACAGCCTGCAGGGAAGACGCCACGTGGGGCCTGTACAACATCACTGCCAACCGGGACTCGGAACAAATCGCAACGCTGGCCGAGCTTGGGGGCGTCCGCGCTCTGTGTGGTCTGCTTCACTGCACGAAGGAGCTGGACGTGCTGTGGAAGGGGTGTTCCACTGTAGCGGCTGTCGCGCTGAAGGGCATCAGGAATATCCTGGCTGTGGGCGAGGCGGACGCGTCGTCCGTCACGGCAGCCGACTTGGCGGCAAATCGGCGCGGCGCCGCGTCAGCACTCAATCGCATGGCGGCGTACGTGGCGGACGCGCACGGTGTGGAGCGGATAGAGGCGCTAATGACCCACGGATCCCCCGACGTGCGCACGCGCGCTCGGGGCATTCTGCAGGGTTTTTTTGGGACAGAGCCACAGCCTGTGGCGGACTCGGGACCAGTGGGGGAGGCGGGGTCCCACTCGCACTTGGAGTCTAGCGGTCGCGCGCACCATCACCACCACCATCACCACCACCACCATCAACATTCGCCTGGTGGCGGTGGTGGCGGCCGTTCAGTGGCGGGGCTGGCGCGGGCTACTCAGCGGATGCGGATTTCGGGCTCTCCTAGGACAGGCGAGTGCGGCGGGGCTGCCCCTCCACCTTCCGAGTCCTCGTCGTCCAGCGGCAGCAGCGTCTCGGAGCCCGGAAACATGCGGCTGACGAGCGCTTCCCCTCTTGATACGGACGCTGCAGCTGTCTGTACGGGATGCTCCGACTGCGACAGCCGGCTTGATCGTGCTGCTGACACCCGCGTGCCAGGTACCGGTGGCATTGATGAAGAGGACGAGGACGACGATGATGATGACGACGAGGAGGAAGAGGAGGACTCGGATGGGGACCTTATCCCACTCCCTCCACCGTCATGTCACTGTGTCCTGTGCACGGAAGATCGGCCGCTGCGGGACGGGCGGCCGCCAGCTCGGAGAGCCAGGAGGCCTTCGAGCTCAATGACGGGGTCGTCAGCCGCTGCGACGCGAGCCTCTGAGTCATCAGTGGCGGGGGGTTATCCGGTGGATCATGCCCTCATTGCGACAGGCGCCTCGGCTTTCACGCCGGCGGAGGGTCGGTCCGATGCAAGAAGGATTGGTGCCACCTCTTCGTTGGCCCATGGGTCTGACGATTCCCAGTTGGCCCAGCCAGCCCCGCCACCACCTCCTCCGTCAGACCCGCCTTGCGATTACTGCGGCGGCGGAGGCCACCTCGGCGACAGCAGGGCAGCGTTGGCGGCGAAGCTGGGTCGCGCCGTGCGGCTCGGCCACGCCCACTGCCTGGCTGTGTTGCTGGAAGCCATGACTTGGTCGCAACGCGGTGCAGCGATTGAGGCGCCCGCTCTGCTGCACCCCGGTTCCAGTGCCATGCCCCCACCGCCCTCTGCCACCTCGCATTTAGATGCGTCTCGTGCGATTGCTTCCACCGGAATGGCTCAAGCAACCGACGCGGCGGCGCCAAGCTCATTACCTGCTGTAGTTCTGGCAGCGCAGCTAGGCAAGGTGTCCTGCCTTCGCCTCCTTGTGGCTCGCTGCCGCCCCGAGCTGGATGCCACGTACGGACGTAAGCGGCTCACGCCGCTCGCCTGGGCGGCCCACAAGGGGTATTTGGGTTGCTGCCAGGCGCTGCTGATGGAGGGCGCATCGGCAGCTGCGCGGTGTGCGGACGGCGTCACTGCGTTGCACCTGGCCGCGTCCTCCGGGGGGCATGTCTCCCTTGTGCGGCTTTTGCTGGCGCATAACGCACCTGTCAAGGCACAGTCTGCCAAGAAGCAGACGCCTCTTTGCCTGGCGGCACAGAAGGGCTACGTCCGCATTGTGCGGCTGCTGCTGCAACACGGGGCCGATCCTAACAATGAAGACAATGGCAAATACACGCCCCTCCACCTGGCGGCCAGCAATGGCCACGAGGAGTGTGCGGAGAGCCTCATCGGAGCGGGTGCCAACGTGGATGCTTCCACGAGCTCTGGTGTCACCCCTATCCATTACGCGGTGCAAGGCCGGCACGCTCGAGTGGTGCAGCTGCTTGTGCAGGCAAGTGCGGAAGTGAAGTGCTTCCGCAACCCACTGCTGCTCATTGCTGCTGACGATGGCTCGGCCGAAGTTGTGCGCGTCCTGCTCGACGCGAACGCGCCCACAGACTGCCGTGCCAACCTCAAGGTCATGATTAACAAGGACGCGGACGTTGAGGACACGTTAACCCCATTGCACCTGGCCGCGTCGAAGGGTCACACGGAGGTCGTAGAATTGTTGCTGGCGCATGGGGCTGACGTCAACTCGCGGACGGCCAAGCTGTGGACCGCCCTGGACTTCGCGGTTCTGAACGCGCACCCATCGTGCGCCCACGCGTTGCTTGATCATGGTGCGTACGTGGACCCAAAGAGTAAGCTCTCTGCTCGTGGCGGCGGCACCCTGGTCACTCACGCAGCTGGGCACGGCAACCGGGATATTGTTCGCCGACTTGTCGAGAGGATCCGCCAGCAAGACGAGGCAAGTAAGAGCCAGGCGTTGGCTTCCTTCTCTACAGGGCCTGCTTCTAGCGTTGGCGGGGAACCAAGCCGAGGCCATGTTGCCCGGTCGGATGGCTCCTCTTCGGTGAGGATGGCCTCACCGGATGAGGTCACATCCTTTCCCGTTGGCTCCTCGGTCGGTGACTCTGGCGCGTCAGGCTCGGCGCTTGCGTACCAGACGTTTCCTGCCTCAGCGGTTGAGGGCGGCGCCAGATGGGCCGGCTCTGCGGCATCCGCGCCGCCCGCTGGAGAAGCGACCGCTGCGTACACGTCACCGGCTGTGATGGGGTACACCACTGACCCGTTGCATGGCCCCATGCGGAGTGCACTGTATACCCCTGGTCAGTATGTGGGGTTTGACCTCGGCATCGATAGCATTTCGATGGGTGCGATGACGCCGGCACAACTGGAGCACCTTCAAATGCAGCAGCACCATCAACTGCAGTTTCAGCAGCTACAGCAGCAGCAGCAGCGGCTGCGGCAAGATTCTGGTGCCAGCGAGCATGACTCGACCATGCTTCCACCGCTGCTGCCGTACTCCGGAGCGGCTGGCCCCATGTATGCGGCGCCCACTCTCTCAAGGGGACCTGCGCTTGAGTCAGCTGCGTTTGCGGTTCAGCCGCCGTACTATGACGCTAGCTCGCAATACATGTCGGCCGCGCTATCTTCATTTGCTATGCCGGCTCCCGGGTCGTCAACTTTTCAAGACGACGTGAACGTGCGGCTAAGCCTTGCAATTGACGTGGCCCGCGCTTTCCCCCCTCCGCCCCCGTCTCCACTTATTGGCGGGAGCTCTTCCGTGCATGCGTTAACGATGAACCCGATGTTACCCGGTTCTACTTCAGACACAAGGGGTGTTCTCTTTCCGCGAGCTACTGGCATGAACATGGCTATCGATCCGGCGAACATGACTGCGGCGCTGCAGCAGCACCTTGCATTGACGCCGCCTGTGTCTGCTGCGGACGTGCTTCTGCAGATTCCGCTGCCTCAATTAGAGGACGCTGGATCTTTTCCGTTTGTGAGTGCGTCTGTGACGTTGCTTGCGCATGAGACGGCTGGTGGCGGCAGCGAGGATCTCGCGTCTGTGAGTGACGACTTTCTGCCGCAGTCCCCTGACGTGGAGCCCGAACACCCGGTGTCTACGAACGTGCATTATGCGACGACAAGTATGCCTCTGGTCCCGCCCGTGCCTGCGGTGTGGACGCCAGACTTGGACCAGTCGCTTTTGCCATCCACCCCCAGTGTGGAGGGCAGCCTCAGCGACGGTGGGCTCCGCGCATCAGACCCCTCTGCCATTGCGTGTGGTGCTGACGGCTCAGCCATGCTACGTGACGACGGCGTCAACGACGGGGCTAGCGTGAGCGGCAGCAGCGTCGGCGGGGCCCCCCGTTCAACTCATCGACGCCGTGGGCAAAGCAAGGACGAGCGCGAGGGTAGCGCCCGCGTGCGTGAGCAGCGTCGCCGAGAGTCCGAGGCTTTTGATGCTCGGGAGCGTCTGGACGATGCTATTTCTTCGCGTTCGCCGGCCGCACTCACTGAAGCGATCGCACATGCCAACAAGTTGGTCGTTCAGCTTGCCGCCGGTTCCTCTGCTAGCGCAGCTGCGCCCGCGTCTGCGCGCGCCGCGGCGGCAGAGAGCCGGTTGCTGGCTGACGCGGACAACGCGCGCACCGTTCTTGCGCAAGTTACGGCGGAGGAGCGTCGCGCTAAAGAGACCAAGGCAGCTGCGGCGGCGGCCTCTCGGCGGGAGTCTGCCCGTCGGCTACTCTCTGAGGCTGTCTCTGCGGCCCTTGCGGGTGGGGATCCACGAGTATTGGTGCGGGCAATTCATCGTGCTCGCCGGTCGTCTACGACGCTGGGTGCCCTGGACGATGATATTGCGGCTGCGCAAGCTGCATCCACCGCCTTGGCTGGCGCGGAGGAGGCACTGTCAAAGCTGACGGCTGCCTGCGTCGACGCGGGGCTGGACGATCTTCGAGCTGCCATGTCGCGTGCGCAAGCTGCGATGGACGCGTGTCGTCAACTGGGCGCCGAAGACGCTGCCATTGCCCGCATCTGCGCCGGTTCGGACGCCGCCAGCTCGGGTTCCTCAGCTGGTCAAAAGAGCACTACGAAGACATTTCAGCAACGTCTGACTGAAGCCGAGCAGCGCGTGGACGTTCTGGCCACGGCCCGATTGGTTGAGGCGCAAGGGCTCGCGCAAGCAGAGGATGCAGAGCTGCAGGCGGTGGAATCCCTTGAGCAGGCGGCCGCCCGGTTCGAGTCCACTGACCCGAATGGTGCGTGCAGCGTCAGCGACGGGTCTCAGCCGCGTGGCGCTGATAAGCCGTCCAGTGCGCTGGCGGCATTGGAATCGGCGATGGAGGAAGCGGAGCGGGTAACTCGCCCTGGGGAGGCTGGCACCAAGGCTCGTCGTCGCATCGAAGCGGCTCGTCGCACGTTTACGAAGGGCGTCAAAGCGGCTCGAAAGCGGTTGCGACAAGCCCAATCCCGGGCGGTGGGTCCAGCCGACCTGCCCTCGTTGGAGGCTTCGCTGTCGTCGGCGCGGAGTCTTCAGGTCGCAGCGTTATCGGAAGACATTGCAGCCGCTGCTCTTCGTGCAGATCAGCTGCGAGAGCAGTCTGCGATGGTTGCAGAGCTGGCGGCGGCCCGCGACGCAAACGACGTTTCCCGTTTGCTGGCTGTCCGTGGTCGTCTGAATGACTTGGGCCTCTTCCATGAAGCGGAGGTTGCGCGCTCCCACGCCGACGCGGTGGCAAAGGAGATTTCCACTCGTGACTTGATGACCGCCGCAAGTGAGGATGCACAGCGTGTGTTGGACGCATGGCGTGAGGCTTGCGTAGATGGCGACAGCGCTGACGCAGGTGAGGCTGCCTTTGCAGACGCAAGCGCAGACGATGCAGCAGGTACTTCTCCGACTGGCTCAGACGCGGCGAAGCTATCCACAGATGTTTCTCTGTCATCATTGACGCCAACTCCTGCGGCTTTAAGTGCATGGAGCTGGCCGGACGGGGAGAAGCTGGTCAAGCTGGTGCGCAAGGCGTCCCAGTTCGATGATCGGCTCATGGAGCTTGCCCAGCGGCTTCGCTTGCAGGCCGGTGAGCTGGCGGTCATTGGTCGAACGGTTTTGGCGTCCCCTGTGGTGCATGTCGACGCGCCCTCTTTGGCAGCGGCGATTTCGTCGTACCGCCGTTCGTTCCTCACGTCCTCGCCGGCATCAGTATCTGGTGCAACTTCGCCGTTGTCGGCTGGGAAGCAGAAGGTGAGCGCTGATGCTCTTGCGGAGAGCGTGGTTGACCGCAAAAATCGTCGGAAGAAGCGTGCCAAGGGAGGTACAGCGCCTTTGCTAAGCGACGTTGGCAAGGGAGGGTCAGAAGCCGTGGCGGACGCCAATGAGGCTGGTATGCTGCTCCCGACGGTCTTTCTGGAGGAGATGGATGCTGTGGCAAGCGAAGCGGCGCTTGCGGCGGCTACGGCCGACCTGGAAAAGTTGCAAGTTGCCGAGCAGCAGCTGGTACTGGACGAGGTGGAGGCCGCGAAAGAGTCAGCAGCTGCGCTCATCCGGCCGCGGAGGTCGCCTGGCACAGCATCTGGTCGCAGGTCGGTGACTTCATCGCTGCACGGGGCGTCTGGCCACAGCGGTGCAGACGACGGTGGGCGGGGCACCGGAAAGAACTACGCGACCTCCTCTGAGTCGTCCCGGAAGGGTCACTCCGCTGGGCTTGTGTCTCCGGGTCGCCCCGGACGACCAGCCACGGGGTCGGGGGTGGATGTCGCTACCTCCCTGCACGGCCCCGGTAGCTCGCCTGGTGCCAAGGGCTCCCTGGCAAATAAGGTGGTCTCGCTACCTCTTACAGACCGCAAGCCTATGGCTGGTGGGGGACATGGCCCCAGTGGACTGCCGGCGGGCCCTAGCAGCCTTCCGTCGTCTTCTGTGCCGCTGAGCGCATCCAAGAAGCGGTCTGCCTTGCACGTGCTGCAGCCTCCGGGTATTAAGCCCGCCCCGGTCTCCAGTACTTCCCCTGTGCCCCCGACATTTCGTCCTGCAGTTGTGTCGGGTGGCCCAGTGCCACCATCTGTTCCGCCTACTTTCCCGCCCTCAGCAATGACTGGACGTTCTCTGGTGCCTTCGAGGACCGCCGCCCTGTCGCTGAGTGCAACACCCTATGTGCCACCATCGCCGACGACGCGTCCCCGGTCGGCGCCTGCGCCTCCATTTCTTCCGGCGCCAGCACCACCGCCACCCCCGTTGGTTCACCAGCGGCAGCACTTTCACCCACATCATCGTCAACACGCTCTGGCCGCGGCAGTGGCGGCAGCGGCGGCCTTCAATCAGCATCACCCACCGCAGCAGACGTCGCAACTGTCGCAGCCAATTATTCCGCTTCCGCCGTCGTCGCACCCGCCACCACCACCGCCTCCGCCGCCGCCGCAGCAGCAGCAGCAACAAGTCAACGGGCGGGCGTTTCCGCCCTTGTCGGGCACATCGTTTCCTTCATCTTCTGGGATAGTATCAGGCTTGCCTGGTCTGGGCATTGGCTCAGCACCTGGCTTTTACGGTGGCCAAATGGGCATGCCTCTCATGCCGACGGTGCCTGCGTCAACCCCTGGGATACGCGGCGTGCGACCGTTGCACCAATCCATGAGTATGGGTGAGCTGACTGGGCGTGGCGAGGTTGGCCACCCGACGGTGGACCGGGCGCTCGTCGAAGCTTCACCATCCTTTGTGTCCCTGCTGCCAGGCTGTGATCACTATTTCCTGGCGTTTGGTGACGGTGCTATGTTGCGCTGTGTGCACTGCCACAGTTTACTGGAGGCGACCTCTACGGACCTGCTGCACCGGGTACAGCGCCGCGCAGCGCATGGCTTGCCCGCTTCAAGCAGCCTGGCTGGCGACTTGCCCACGACATCGGCGACGCCACCTCTTTTTAATAGTCGTGGCGGCCCGGCCAGCGGGTCAGGCTTGCCGTCTTCTCTGGTGCCGCCTCTCCAACCAGGTGGACTTGGCGGCCACACGAACGGCGGCCTTCGAGGAAGCAGATTGAAGGCGCCGCGGAACAGCAGCTTTGGGAACATCTCTGCAGCCGCTTCTACGGGTGTTAGTGGCGCAACGACGGTTGGTGCTGGGAGCAGCGGAATCCCCCGCTTCATAAGTGGCGGTGGCAGTGGCGGCGGGCGGTGGGCTGCGTCAGGAGCGGCAGTTGGCGGCGGCAGCGGGACCAGCAGTCCCACTTTTTCTGCATCTCGGCTGCCCGCAAGCGGTGCAGGCTCCCATTCGCCCAGCTTATCCGCCACTTCGCCAGCGTACGGCTCAATGGCAACGCCTCTCAGCGGCCGCTTTGGCGGCGGCGGAAGTGGCAACGTCGGCGGTGCGAGCGCCGGGGTGGGCTCTGCCGTGCGCATCATCGGCGACGCCCCCGATGACGGCAGCCGTGCTGTTGGCCTGGCGCATGCGCGCGAGGCCGCCTCCCGTGCGTCCTCGTCCCTGCTGCTGTCGGCCGCGGCGCGGGGTCGGGAGTTTCACCCTGCCAAGCCCTTGCCACTGCCGCCGCGGTCGCCCCACTCGACAGCCGCATCTGCCTTGCAGCTGCCACCGCTACAGCAGCCGCACCACCACCACGGCCACGACGGCGGCCACCCGTCGCTTGGCGGGCCGCCCGGCTCGCTGTCGAGGCCGCCTTTGGGCGCGCCGCACCGGCGACCGCCGTCGGACGCGCGGCCGCCCGGCATGGGCGGTGCCTTCAGCGCGAGTCTCACCGCCGTCATGGCGCCGCGGGAGGACCCGCACGGGCCAGCAGTGGAGCGGCGGCCGCCGCCAACGGACCTCGGCTCGGACTTCGCGCAAGAAGACTTTGGATTTGATATCGACTCCATCTTGAATGACGCGGACCCTGCGGATATGGCGTCGCTGGCGACAGGTCGGGGTGACTCTTCCTCGTCGGGGCGACGGACTGGTTGATGGCGCCGGGGTGGGGGGGGTTCGTGGCGGGGGGAAGGGAGAGATGGGGAGCCTTGGACGTGTGTTTCCTGGGACACCGTGCACGCTTTCTGTTGTTGTTGTCTTTCTTTTGTGTTCTGTTTTCAAAGGGTCTAATTATCCCATTTTTCCATATTTTCCGTGAACTAAGCTCTGGTGGTCGGCGGCAGTCGACCGTATCTGGGATCGCGCCCGCTTTTTGGTTGGCCACGGACGGTTCAGCTCCAGCCTCGTTCCGCACCTTCGCAGGTGCTCTGCTCCTGTCATCACATCATCCCCCCCTCGTATCCCACCACCATGGCCGCCTTCCTGGTTCCTCGCCTACCCCCGTCCGCTTTGGGCAGCGCCACGGTATGGCGGCGCTGCTGTGGGCGTCGCCCACCCCCGGACGCCCCGGGGGAGACGGCCGCGGCGGCGGCGGCTTCCTCCCCTAGGCGGGACCGGCACGTCCGTGCGACGCCATCCCCCCCTCCGACGGCGCGAGCGGCCCCCCGAGAGGCGGCGGGTCCCCCTGGCCCCGGTCGTGTGGCGCTGGCGACGGCCATGGCCGCCCTGCCCTCCCCGCTCCCGCCCGGCACGGTGGCGCGCTTTGACGACCTCACCACTCTGTTGCTCGAGGCCAACGGGTCCACGAACCTCACCGCCGTCCGTGATGCGGACGGGGTAGCGTCCAAGCACATTGCCGACGCGCTGTCGCTGCTGCCGGCGCTCGATGACCTGGCCACGGTCGCGGCGTCACCACGGCGCGGCGGCGGCGGCAGCCCTCACCCGCTGCGGGTGCTGGACCTGGGCTCGGGCGGCGGCTTCCCCGGCCTGGTGCTCGCGATTGCCCGCCCGCACTGGGCCGTCACCCTCAACGACTGTGTTCGGAAGAAGACTCGCTGGCACGCCGCCGCCGCCGCGGCACTGGGCCTGCCCAACGTGACGCCTCTGTGGGGCCGTGCCGAGGCGCTCGGCGCGCCTGGTTCCCCCCATCGCGATGCGTATGACGCGGTGACCGCCCGGGCTGTGGCGGAGCTGCGGGTGCTGGCAGAGCTGGGCCTCCCTCTCGTCCGCGTGGGGGGCATGCTGCTCGCCCAAAAGGCGCTCGAGGCGGACGCTGCGGCGGTGGCCGCGAGGGCGCCGACGGGTGCGGATGCCGCCGCCGCCGCCGCGGCGGCGGTGGTGCCCGTTGGGCCGGGGAGCCCTGAGGTGGCCGCTGCCACCACCGCGATGCGGGTGTGTGGGGGCGCCCTCCGGGCGGTGACGCCCGTCGACGGCGGCGCGCCGCTACCGCCGAGGACGGGCGGGCAGGGCGGGGACCGCGCCCGCGCGATTGTGTTGGTGGAGAAAGTGCGGCCGACGCCGGCGGGGTTTCCGCGGGTCAACCCGCAAAAAGATAGGCCCCTGTGAGTGTGAGTCGAGGGTGATGCCGTGGACATGCAGATGAGAGGGGATTTGATGGCGACTGGCGCTGGGGTGCAGGCGGGGTATAGAGGGGAGGAGCCGTCGTGGGCAGCTTGGTTTGCTTCTGATGATAGGGTTTCACGCGGGTCATTGTGTTCGTGTTGTCAACACATTTTTGTAGAGTTGAACGAACTTTGCTGATCAAAACTAGGAGACACCAACGTGTATTTATGTACGATCAGTATTGAATACACTGTACTTGATAGCTCGTCACCAGAAGCAGTTGAACACGTGTGTAAACGGCGCGTCACCATGGCAGCCACCGCGCGCGTCCTGGCCACCTTGGCATCCAGCGCCTTTGCTGTGGGGTCCTTCCGCCCGCCGGGCCGCGTCGGCGCCATGTCTTCCTCCTCAAAACCCATGTCGGTCGTGGAAGGTGAAGTTAGCAGCGGGGATGGCGGCCGCGGCGCACGCAGGGGCCGCGGCGGCGGTGGTGACGGTGGCGGTGGCGGTGGCGGTGGCGACGGCGACGGCGACGGCGGGGGTGGCACCCCCGACAGCGGCGGCACGGGGGGTGGCGGGCGTAGCCGCGGCAGCACGGGGGGCGGTGGGCGTAGCCGTGGCAGCAGCGGCGGCGGCGCAATGGCCATCACGCACGAGGGGGGTGGCGGGAGGATCTCTTCGTCCCGGACGCGACGGCAGTCGTCGTCCCGTGGCCGCCGCCGCCGCCGCGGCAGTCGCCGCCTCGGCCGGGATATCAGCTCGGACGAGTTCGAAGGCGACGAGGCGGACCTTGCTGCGTCCAATGGAGGGGGCTCTGACGCCGAGCCGCCGGCCGGCTGGACGGGTCCGATCCATGGTCTGGACCGCGCGCGGGGACGCGGGGGGACGGTGGGCACCACGAGCGCCGCGCCGCGCACCGGCGTCGCGGACGGCAGCGGCGGCTGGGAGGCAGAGGAGGAAGCGGAACTTTCTGGCGATGAACCGGCGGGCGTGGACGGCGGCGGGCATGACTATGAGGTTGGCATCGGCCACCACCGCCCCCCGGTCCGCCGAGGGGGGGTCGGACGGGGGAGGGGGGCGTCTCACCCCTTGGAGCAGGAGGACGACATGGACGACGGTAGAGGCCATGGTCGGGGGCGTGTGGATGCTGCTGACGACGACCGGGGCGGCTATGACCGCCACGGTCGGTCGGGAGCGCGGCGGTGGGACTCGCCACCCCCTGCACGAGGTGCGCGCTCCTCCCGGTCATCCACCGCCACGGACAGCGGGGTGGAACGAGGTGACGCAAGCGGCGGCGACGAGCAGCGTGGGACTCCCCTTCCATCTGGCCGTCATGAACGCAGCGGAAGCGAGGGCGACAGCGATGAGGATAGCGGCGGCGGCGACGATGACGATGGGGGTCTTATGGATGAAGACGGGGTGGGCGCGGCGGATGAAGGGCTGTTTGACAGCACTCCTGAGGATGCCGACGTGGACGGTGGTGGGGTCAGCCATCGCCACGGCCGCAGGGCCGACGCTGCCGCTGATGTGGGCGGCGATGGTGGCGGGCGGCGTGGCCCCGCGTCCGCCGTCCGGGACGGAGCTGGCCGTCGTCGACGTGACCGCTCAATAGACGATGACAGTGGCTCCCCGCCTCCGGGGGTGCGCGGTCGTGTCACCGCCTCTGCCGCCGCGGGCCCGCGCAAGAAGCGTCGAGGTATCAGCGGTGGTGGTGCCGATGGGTCGCCTGATGGCCGGCGAGCGACCGAGTCGTCCCCGCCGCTGCATGCGTCGGTCGCTGCGGGGGGTGGCAGACACCGGCATCGGCGGCGGGAAGGGGCGTCCTCCCCGCCACTGCTGCCGCCGCCGCCTCCGCCGCCCCCACCGCCGCCGCCACTTTTGACCACCGCCTCGGGCAGGGGCCGCGGGAGGCGCGGCGGGGCTTCCTCCGCCGTCGTCGCGTCGCCTCGTGGTGGCGGGGGCGTCGGGCGTGGGCGGGGGCGCGGGCGGGGACGTGGTCGGGGGGCGGCGCGGGACCCCTCGACGGGCCGCAAGGCGTACGTGGCGGGCGGGTCTGCGGCTGCTACGGGCGTCAAGCGGGGCGGAGGCAGCATCAATGTTGGTGTCGGCGGCAGCAGTGCGCACCGCTCTGCGGGGGGCGGGGGGGCGGGGCCATCCAGTGGAGGGGCGGGATCTACGGGGCCTGGAGCAGCCGTTGCGGGTGCGACAGCTGGTGGCGGCGGTGGTGGTGGCAATACGGGTGGTGGCGGCGTTGGCGGTGGCGGTGGCGGCGGTGGCGGCGACTCATCTGGGGATGAGTACACGGCAAACCCCCTGGAGAACTATGTGGGCCAGGTCGGCGCCCTCGCCGCCCTGGGGGTCACCCCCGACGCCATCCTCAACGCGCACGTGTGGCGTTCGCGGCTGTCACCTGAGGAGCGTGCCGCCCTGCGGTGCTACCTCCCCCCCGAGCTTGGGCGGGAGGACCAAAACAGGCTGGCGGCGGACGTCCTCTCGGGTGCCACCCTCCGGGTGGGCGCCGCGTCACGCGATGACGCGTGGGCGGCCGTCGCGGCGGGTCTGACCCACCCCCGCGTTCGCCGATGGCGGGTGCGAGTGACCCTGCTGGCACGGCGGCACGCGCTGGCCAGCCTCGCCGAGTACCACAACACGCTGGTGCGACGGGTGCGGGCGCTCAAGGCGCCGCTGCCGCTCGGGGAGGTCCCCTCGGCGGCAGCGGCCATCCGGAGCGCCTCCCTGGCGGCTCCCTCCGCCGACGGTGCGGCCGGTGACGGGGATGCGGGAGCCAACATTATGAGCGGCGGCGCCGACGGGGTAGTGGGAGGGCTGGCGCCTGGCGGCAGCGGCGGCGGCGGGGTGGCAGGCGGCCGGGGCACCTACTTTGGCAGCCGCGGCCTCCGCGGCGGCGTAGGCAGTGGCGACGCCGGCCGCCCTGGCGGGGACATGCCCCTGGCGGTGCCGGCCATCCCCGCGGGTGGGGGTCACGCCGACTGGGACGCGGCCCGCTGGCGGCGCGTCATGCACTTTCGTGCGCAAGAGACTCAGCGATACCAGATGCCCGAGCGCTCCTTCACCTTTATCAACCCGTGGGGCAACTCGGTGGTGTCACCGCTCAAGCGGGGGCCCGCCCTGGACGGAGGGCGCCCGCGGGAGCATGCGCTGCTGCGCAACGAGCGGCCTAGTCATGTGACCATCCTGTGCATTGTACGGGACGCGGCGAGCCGGCTCGTCCACGGCCGCGGTACCCGTGCGGACATTTGTGACCTGCTGCGGGACAGCCAGTATCTGCGGGACGGGGCGACCTTTTCTCAGCTGAACGGGGTGGTCAGCGGTGCTCTGGACCGCCTCCACTATGAGGACGATGCGCCGGTGCGGTACGACCCGGACACCAAGCACTGGTGCTACCTCCACAATGACCGCACCCCCGACAGCTTTCCGACGCCCGCCTGGGCGCGCGAGCCCGACCGGGCGGTTGCGCGGAGCCGGCGGTCGGCGGCCGCGTCGCGGGCGCGCAAGCGCTAGCCATCCCCCCCCCACCTCATCGCCCCTTCCAGATACCGAGCACCAGGGAAGGGGGTCGCTGGCATTTACGGCGTGGGCCCCCCCCTTCACCGGGACAGACGGGCGGGCCCCTCTCTTCTTGTGGTGTTTTTTCTTCACCCCCTGCCTTAACGCAAAGGCGTTGCCCCTGCTGGTGCGCTCCCAGTCCTGTGCAGCAAGAGAGGGACAAGGGGGTGGTCGCGCCGGATGATCGCGCTGGGTGATCGCGCCGGGTGGTCCTCTGCGCGGCGGGCGTGGGGTGCGGGCTTCTCCTGATGCGCCGGTCGCGCGCCCATGGTTCCCCTCTTTCTTGTTTTTTTCCCGTCGTGGCGCAGCCCCTAAAATTTCACCAAATTCGTGTTGTGAACCCCAGGATGCTGCAGCTGTGATCCTCGCCCCTGGTTGGTCCGTGCCCCACCGGCGGCAGGCGCCATTGGCTCGTCCAACGCCGCCACAGCTCACGCGGCGATGCAAACGGGCGACGACCGCAATCTCCACCCAATTGAGCCCCAGCGCTGTGATCCCCCATGGCGGCCATGGCCCGCTGCGGTCACGGCCGCTGCTGCCCCTCCCCACGGCTGCCGGCATCATGCCGTGATGCCAGGCTCTGTCATCCGGGGTGTCTCCCCCCCGCGCGGTGGTGACTGGAGCCTGGCCTAGTAGTCGCACTGCTGCCGCCGCGCGCTCGTTGCCGACACGCCAGCCGCGCGGGCCACCCGTCCCCTCGTGCCCCTTTCCACCTGCCTACAGGTCCTCCTCAGCGCCCCTGCCTCTGTCGCGGGCGTCGACCTGGCACGAGAGCCGACCCGTGGCCCCTTTTGTCCCCGCCGCCATGTCGCGCACTACCGCCATTGCTGGGCTGTTGACATTTGGCACCCTGTGCTCCCTATTTGCCAAGCTCATCTACTATGCTGAGGGGGCCAACCGGTACGGGCAGATTGCCAAGTTTGAGAAGCCCTGGTTCCAGGTGCTGGCGGTACGTGCTCCCCTCTCTTGTTTTCATCGTGGTCGCTTCTTCCTTTTGTGCGCGAGGGACGCAACAACGGGCTGTTTGCTTGAGGCGCTGGCGCCGGCGACGTCTGCTGGCGTCAGATGCGAGAGGTGGTGCCGCGCGCTTTAGTTTGCGGTCGGGGATTGCCGTCGAGCTGAACGTCGGCCTGCCGTTCCCTATGTCGGCCCTCTCTCAGGGGTGCTTGACGGCGGCTAGGTGTCCTCGCGGTGAACTGGGAGGTCGCCCACCCCGTAGCGCCGTGGAGGCTGTTGCTGACGGTCTCTCCTTGCTCCTCTCTTTCTCTGTTTCTGTGTTCTCCTGTACTGGCGGTTGCGTTGTGGTTGGGTGCTGTGTCTGCTGGTGCTTTCCGCGCACTCCAGATGTTTGTGGGAATGTCGTTTTGCATTCTCTTGGACCTCCCCAAGCGTACGCCCCGCCGGCCGGCAGGGACCGCGGCCGAGACGGAGCCGCTCAAGGGCGGCGCTGTCTCCTCTGTCAATGGCATTGGTGGGGGCCCGGATGTGTCTGCCGACGCTCCCCAGCAGGCCGTCCCGTGGACCGAGTCCGTGTGGGTCATCAACGTGCCGACGCTCTTTGACCTGTTCGCCACGGCGTGCGGCACCACTGGGCTCCTGTACACCACCGTGTCGGTGTATCAAATGCTGCGGGGTGCGCAGCTCATCTTCGCGGCGCTCTTATCCATCATCTTCCTGGGGAGGCGGCTAGACAAGTACAACTGGGCGGGCATTGGCCTGGCCATCACCGGCATTGCGCTGGTGGGGGCGGCGAACATTATGGGCGAGGCGAGCCCCACATCCAAGGCAGATATCAAGTTTGGGGTCATTATCATCATTGCAGGTCAGGTGTTGCAGGCGTCACAGGTCGTGCTTGAGGAGTACTTGCTGCAGAACCTGCGCATGTCGTCCATCCGGGTGGTAGCATGGGAGGGCCTGTTTGGCGTTGCACACTGCGTGCTGTGGGTGCTACCGCTGGCTTACTTTCTCCCAGGCCGCGACCACGGGCGGCTGGAGGAGTCCGTCGATTCGGTGTACATGTGCGCCCACTCGTGGAAAGTGGCGCTGGTGCTCCTTGGCGACATGACTGCTATGCTTGCCTACAACGTGTGCGGCATGCAGGTGACTCAGTCCTTGTCGGCGGTGCACCGGGTCATCCTCGAAACACTCCGCACGCTGTGCGTGTGGGTGATTGACCTTTTCCTCTTCTACTTTGTGACCAAGGGCGGGTTTGGTGAGCGCTGGACGCCCTACTCTCTCCTTCAGGCGGCGGGCTTTGTACTCCTTGTCACGGGCACCCTCACATACAACGCCACGCAATTGATGGCCGAATTCCACTCCCGCCGCCGCGTCCGCGAAGAGGCGCCAGGTGTTGTAGAGACGGCCGTCGTTGGCGCCGTGGAGGCCGTCGTCAGTTACAGGGGTACGCCGGAACTCGTGTCTGGCGCGTTGGACGGCGTTGTCTCTCAGCCGCTGGGTGCGGGCGTGTCGCCTATCTCGCGCCCCATAGGGCTGCCCGGCGCGTCGGACGGGGACGAAGATGATGCTGACCTCGACGCCGCTTCGGACGAGGAAGACGACACGGGTGTGCGGGCATCCTCGTACATGAGCCACCCTTTTGGCAGTGCTGCGCATTCACCTTACCTGGCAATGGCATCCACGCCGCGCAACAGCTCGATGAGCGCGTCGTTGCGAATGCGGGCGGCAGCGCAAAGACACACACGAGACCAGGTGTAGGTGGAAGGGGCGGAGTGGGAATCGGCCTGGGGTGTGTGTTCGACAGCGCTTCTCGGCCCATGTGGCGTGGCCCCGCAGCGGCGGTGTGAGCGGTGTCAGCTGAACCGTTCGCTCCCAGACAGCACTGGGTGGGATGTGGGAAGGCCGCGCGACGTGGCTGGCGCTGTGAGTGTCCGACGTCGAAGCGCCTGTGCTGGACAAGGGCTGTAGGGGCGATTGCCGTTAGGATGATGTGTACGGGTCGAGCTTGGAGTGAATCGCTAGAGCATGCTCCGTCTGCCCACCGTGAACGAGTGCAGCATCGTCTCTTGGCCTGACTGGTCTTCTTGCATGTACAGTACAATCCATCTCGGGAGACTGGGCTGGCATAAACGGCCACAGCACTGATGCTGTGTCCCCTGGCCATCACGACCTCTTCTCAAGACATAACAACCCGACTCAAACCACGGGTGACCGCAGCAGACAGGTATCCACGGCAAGTGGCAATGCCCGCGGGGCACATGCGCCGCTCCCGCCCAGCTGCCACGGCACAGTCAAAACTGTCGGACGGGGGGCACGAAACGGCAGAAACAAGAGGGGAGTGGATGGGTAGGGCACGGAGCGAGCCCGGCGATGGCGGGGCAACCCCGCGTCGAGTGGGTCGAGTAAAATATATATGTCATAGCACCTGACAAAAAAGGCGGCTGGCGCGCAGCGGGCGCCAGTACTCGCCCCCGGCAACCCAGTCACGCCACCTACTTCATGTTCTGACGAATCCAGTAGTAGTAAAATGACACGTTCGTCCCGACGTTGGGCAGCCCCTGCGGGCACCGCTGGGACGTGGTGCCGACCCAGTAGCTTGAAATCCCGTAGAGGACGTACACCTTGACCCGTTTCCCGTTCACCCTCGCGTAGGCAGCGCGGTACATCGGACCGCCAACGTCGCGCTCGCACAGAGCGCCCGACCTCGTGCTCTGATAGTTCGTGCACAACTGCCTGTCCTCGTTCACAGGGAGCGTGCGGCCGTCAGAGAGCTTGACAAAGCGGAGGAGCTCCTTGCAGGTTGCCCACTTCTTCAACGGCTGGTACCCGCGCTTGAGCTGCAGGCTCCCCGCAGTCTGCGCCAGCTTGTCGACCGCCCCGTAGCCTGTGATGAAAAAGCCGTGGGGGTTGCCGAGCTTGCGCCTGAAGGTAATGGGCAGGACACCCGCAGCGACCATAGCCGCCTCGCCAGGGCCCGAAACCTTGAGCACCGCAATGTCATTGAGATCTCCATTGGGGTCGTACTGAGGATGATTGATGACCCGTGTCACCTTGAGCTGCACACCCTGGAAGAGGCGGACGCCACCAACACGCACAATGTCGCCAGTCTGCACGTAGCAGCCGGCACGGGTGAGGACGTGGCCAAACCCAATGAGGGCGGCACCACAGTACATGCCCCCACCCGGGGTGTAGAGCGTGCCCATGAACTCGGCACCATTGTCCCGGTCCAACGCACTGACCTGGCGGCCACCGACAATGCGGCCTCGGCGGCCACTGGACAGCGGGCGGTCGCGACTGCTGTCCTCCACCACCAGGTCCGTCCGGTCCTCCGCCGTGGCGGCCGTTGCCGTCATGGCCACCGCTACAGCGGCGGCTGTGACGGCCAGGGCGGTCAGCAGGCGTCCACGAGCCATTGTGCAACGAGGAAGGTGTTGAAATTGGTAGAGGGGGGGGGTGGGGAGGCGCAGGGGTCTGTGAGCAGCTGGAGGGGGTGGGCAGCTTGGGTCGGCTGCCGTAGAAGAGATGCGGCTGTGTTGTATGGAGAGACAGGCACTGGAACCCACCGGTGGGGGACACTCTTATGGGCTCCGGCCGTCGGATGGGACGACGTGATACCGTGGATGTGACTCGCTGTGCCGCCACCCGCCCGCCAACACGCTCATCCGCGCGCCCGAGCGCCCGCCCACCCGCCTTCCCGCCCGCTGTCACGCACGCTTGCCCGCCCGCCTGCTCCCTACGAGCCCCCTGACATACCCACACGCTGGGTGCATGGCGGCGGCGGCCACAAACCGCGCGCCACCCCGCCCCCCAACTGGATGCAACGACTGTATCGTTGCCACTGTGTAGATGCGACGCGACTGGGGTGCTTGTGTCTTGCTGGCCACCCTGTTGATTACAGGTCCGTGCAGGCCGCGCGTCAAGCGCCAACGTGGTGGTCAACTGGCCGGCCGTGCGTGTGTTCAGAGGGTTCCCGGCGATGGGTCGATGGGTGGCGCCCGCGGGGTACCCGGCCGGCATGCGTCACCGGCACATGCGTCGTCGATTCCCGCCCGATGCGCGGAATTCTAGGTGCATGGTTTAAGACCCACTGCGCGGGTAGCCATGTGCTGTCACGCGGCGCATGGCAGCCAGCGATGCGCTTGCATCGGGGCAGATCACCAATCACGGCGGCTGAGGCGGCGGCGGCTACCGACAGCTGTAAATACAATGCACGTGCGAGTGTGACGCGTCACGTCGTCGACGGTAGGGAGAGTAGGGCAGGCACCACTGCAGTGTCCCTCACAGACCGGATCACTGAATCAGAGCCGCGAAAGCGACCACTGTGCCATGCTGGAGGGGAGGCGACCCTGACCGCATAGATATGTAGTGAGGCTGGCAACTGAGAGCCCCCCCTTCCTCCCCCGTCTTGTCTAAGCCAGCTCCTGTGTCTGGTAAATAAACAAATAGGATAGGTGATGGCGGGGCAGTCGAAGGAGACAGCAGCACTCGGAGCGCTGTGGCCAAAGGGATGGCCCAGCGCCCGGTATGTACTTACCAAACTAGTCAACTGGGTCTGGCTTCTGGGCCTCTGGATGATCCGGCCCCCAATTTGTGGCACCTAAATACCTAATATCAAGCCCACTGTGAAGCGTCGTCACAAAGCTTGGGAAGGGTTGTGAGGCGATAATTATAGGGGTACTAAAGAAAGAGTAAAATATAGGTAATTATTGAGGATGCAACGATAGCTTGCCACGTGTGCATACGTGTACAAGACAATCACATGTCTTTCACTCAGGTAAAGAGAACATGAGCACGAGCCCCCGCCAGCGGTCGTGGCCGGTGGCGGCCACGGCCACCCCACCGGGGTCCTGCGGCGGCCTCGACCTCCCCGCAGGCGCCCGCGCCGCGGACCTCCTCCCAGTCGAGGGCAGCCACGCCCACCCCGTCGGCGTTGTCGCCGACAACGTGCTCCCCTCTGGCGGCAGCTAAGACCACCGCGCCAACGCCGGCGCCGTCAGCGTGCTTCTTGCCGGCGCCGGCCACGCCTACCTCACTGCACAGATGAGAGAAGCACCCAAGATTGTCCCTCTGCCCACGCTGAGTTCCTGGACTCACTATAGATGGCCACGAGAAGCCCCGCCCCAAAGGCCAGCCTCCATACGGCCAAGAGACTGCGCTGAAGCTCCGAGAATTCATGTGCAAACAAGGTCCACTACTAAAGTGTAAGGCGCACTCTGGGATGCCCCTCTTCTCGCCACAACCCGTGCCGTCAACCATCAGTGCGTCATTCACTCAGGCGGTGTGCGATGTGCTAAGGGCACGTCCTGCAACGTCAATATTCGCCCATATTCGTGCCACGTTGCGCCACGTGGTGCCACGTCGCAGAATGAGGGTCGTATGGCTCGCGCAGGGTCATATTCACAACGTCCGGTGAGCCATACGGGGTGAATCGGGGCTCATTGTCACAGAATCGGGTAATGGAGTTACGAATCAACTCGACGGATAAAAAACTGATAAAATCGAATATTGTCGGATAGATATGGCTGCGCTATGCCTCGAGCCATGTCGCGAGCCAAAATCAGCGTTTTTGGGTCGCGCCTTGGCTCGAGCCGTCCGGGTCAGCCAAAGAGTTGTGATGTCATTGGTTGTGCATCTGGCCTGGTCAGTCAACATGAGCGCCCACGTGGCGCACTTCTGTACTGAAAACACTGCAGCAGTTCGGCGGTAATGTTCGTGGATGGATGTGCGCACTAGATAAACAAAGGTTGCCGGTGCGCTAGTTCTCCAGCTTTTGTGGGACAATCGCTTCCACCCCGGGAGCGAGCCAGAATGAGGCGTAGAACAGCACTGTCCTCGTTTGTGGCTGTGGTTTTTGGGGCTCGCTCGCGGCGTGACGCGGCGCAGCGCCCCGTCTGGGCCGCCTTCTGGCGCTGTGGGGGGGGGGGGTGCCGACACTGCCACGGCGGGGGGAGGATTACATCTTTGCCTATTGCTTCTGGTTCTGCTCGTCGCTATTCGCTGTCTCCTTAGGATGACAGTGTCGGCGCTCCGTCGCCAGCTCCCGAGCGGCCGTCACTTGTTCCTCCAGCTTTTTGGTCGCCTCGGCCGCCTCACCTTTTGCAACCTGCTCCTTCGCCCGCAGGGCCTCAGCCGCATCGATCATGTCAGCCAAAATCTTGCCGCGCTCGGATGGTTCCTCTTCCTGTCCGGTCTGACATGCATTTACCTTGTCCTCAGCGGCAAACTGCGAAGAGTTTTCGTGGAAATGGTCGGTCAGGCTCTTACCAGATGTCGCAAGCGCTGCTTAGGGGTGGTTGTTGAACGTGACGGCCGCGTCCTCGAGTCGCTTCAGCCGCTGAACTGCAGGAGCTACTTGGGCAGAGGACGTCATAATGGCCTTGAGCGCCTACACTTCTTGGTCATTCGACCACATGCGACGCTTTTCATTCAAGGCTGCAGGGGACAAGGTGCCCACGTTGCCGCTACATTTCGCGCTCGCGGATAATGTCGACAAAAGTTCGAGCGCGGCCGGCTGACGTGTGGCCGGCGCCGAGTCAGGCTGGACGACAGAGTCGTCACCGCTGGACTCCATGACACAGCAGCCACCTCCGCACGAGTGCCAGAACAGCAGCCGCAATGGATTCTCAGAGTTGGATAGGGCGCTGCGACGGGGGACTGTCTCGTAGCGTGGGCCATGGTAGCGCGTGCTGCGGGGCTTCCAGGTGGTGTCGGCACGGGGAACGCGGAAGAGCGCGAGGGAGTGTAGCACAATAGGAATCCGTCGCACGTCCACTCTCAGGGAACACTCACCAAGGGGGATCGGCACCAACGTCACCGGGAGGCCAAGGTTGCTGTCCTTGGAGCGCAAGCCACGGGACCAAGATGGGAGCCCAAATGGGAGGGGTTTGTTGTTCTACCTTGGCCGGCGGTGGATTCGCCACCGGCCCCCTCGTTATAAACCCTCGGAGACACTACTAACTACCCTCCACCCCAAGATGCAAGTCCCTCTGGTCATACGTAACTTATAGATACCGTGACCAGCTCGGACTCTCAAATTGAAAGTTAAGGATTAGAAGTAGCCCCCCTGATATTAGGGTCACAATACGGACCACCATATTGCTACATATCCCCCCCTTAGATTCGGCCCGTCCTCGGGTCGAGTTGCATTCGGGTTACCGAATGTAAGTGGGTCGCGTGACTGTTTACCCGTCGGGTGGGGCTTTGCGCCCCGTCGCGACAGACACCCCTTTTCGAGGTTGTCCGAGGGGGGTGCCCCCCTTTGTGTGGTACACACACGATCCGTTTTCCGGACCGTTAATTTCCCGATGCGGGTTTTTGTTCACGACCCCCCTTTCCGAGGGGTGGTGCAAGCGGATCCGCCACCAGGTGCCTGGTGGTAGGGGGGCCCCTCTCGTGTGGACGATTGAGTGGGGGGCGGGGGCTGCCCGCGTTGCGTGGGGGCGGTTGGGGGTGACCCCCCTTTGCTTACCCCGTGTGTGGGGGTGGCCCCGTCCCGCCCAGGTGCCTGGGTGGAGCGCGTTCGTAGCCCCGTGGGGCGTGGGTCGACCCGCGTGTTTGTGGCGCTTCTCGTGGCCGTTTGTGGTCATAAGCGCGGGTGCCCGCGCTTCCCTGGCTCGTCCCGGTTATCCCACCGTACCGGGTCGTAGCCGTCGACGGCTTGTGGGCGCGGGGGACTCCGCACCCGTTATCATGTCCTATCCCCAGGTGCTTGGAGAGGAGGAAGACCTCCTGATCGGGGAGGAGATGGAGGACGACGCGCCTGTCGGTCCCGACGCCGCGCGTTACGGGGTGAGCTCGTCTGACGACGACGGGCCTGCGGTGTCCGTCCGTCTGTCGGCCGGAGGACTGTCGTCCGTGTGCAGCGGCACGACGGTGCCGTCGGCCGGCGGTCAACCCGGCGGTCAACCGCGCGTGGCGGCTTCTACCCCCTCTCTGCCGGCTGCACGGATGGAGCCTGGTGCCGGTGCCGGCTCACCGCAGCTACCTCAAGATGGTCCGCCCTGCGGCGGAGGTGGCGACCCGCAGCCGACTCCGGCTGGTCAAGGTGGTCCGGGTGTCCGGGCGGTGACTCCTCGAGGCGGTCCCGACGTTGACGCGGGTGGTGGTGGCGGTGCGACACCCGGTGCGGCGGGTCAAGACGGTGCGGGTGTCCGCACGGCCGGGGCTCCGGCTCCGGAGGCTGTCCAAGTGCCTTCCCCTTCCGAGGCGGGGGCTACGCCGACGGGTGGTGCCGGCGCCGGTACCGTACCTGCGGTGCCGCGGGTGTCGAGCGGTCAAGACGCTCCTTCTCCCATGGCGGTTGACACCGGGAGTTACTCCGGGCGGGCGCCCGCCCTTCTTCTTCCTCCTCGGCCTCGTCAATCTCCGACGTCGGCCCCTCTGCCGGTGGTGCGTCCCCCGGCGCCCCCGATTCTTCCTGGTCCTGCCCGGGTTGCCCCGTTGGGTGGCGGCGTCGCCGTGGCGGCGGGTCAACCCGCCATGTCGGTGTCCGACTTGGTGGCTCGGGTTCGAGGCCTCACGGTGCAAGAGTCGATGGAGTCCGATGGGCGTATGCGGGTGGACTTCCACCTGGTGCATCCCCGTGGAGAATCCTCCCGGCGCGTCAAGGTGGACCCGAGCTGGGAGCGGGAGTTGGCGCGGCTGGTCAACCAGCCGAACGCGGTCCGGGTGGAACACCATTGGATCCTGAGTCAGCCGGACGACCGGCATGCGCAGCTCTGGCGCACCCGGGTGGGACGGGGTGAGGTCTACCTCGACCCCAACTTCGGGGTCTGCGACCTGATTGCCCCCGCGTTGCCGCGGGAGATTGACTACCCGGCTAGTGCTCGGGGGATTGCGGCGGCGGCGGAGCCGGTTGCGTTTGGGGAGACGGTGAGCCGTACCGGTCGGTATCCCGACTTTGACTACTACCCGGGGGTACCCCCGTATCTGTCGTTGACGGCTCCCTACCCGCCCATGGCGGGGTTGAAGTCGGCGTCGAGTTGGCGACGTAACCATGGTGTCATGGCGGATGCGTTCCGCACGGATATAACGTGTGCGTTGCAGACCGGCAACGGTCGTGCTCCGGTATACACTCCCGTGCGCCCGCCGCTATGGCAGGAGGGGTGGGAACCCGCCCCTGCTTTTCGGTTTGACACCGGCTCCTGCCTTCGCTACTTCGGGAGTGTGTTGGCCTCGCGACCGGTCCACCCGTTGCAGGGTACCTTCACCCTTGAGGTTACCCTCGGGCAGGCTTCATCCTTCTTGCTGTCCGTCCGCCGGCAGGGTCGTCTGTTTCATCTTCCGACGGGTGTCCGTCGGCACATCGCGCAGTTGGGCGTGGATCTGATAGCTGCCAAGACCGGGTTGGCCCGGGAGTTCGAAGCCCTGCTGGCTGTTCACGATGCCGTGAACTGGGCTGGGGTGTTGGCCCTTCCCCCGTACCGGGACCCGCAGGCTGGGGCTTCCCCCTTGCCCCGTCACTCGTTGCGTGTCCGGCGTACTCAGCCGGGTGAGCCTAGTTGCCATGGGTGGGCGTCCACCGAGGCCGTTCCTGACCTGGGTATTCCCATGGTTATCCATGACCCTCTTCAGGTCCTTGCTCCGTGGTTCGGTAACCCGATGCCGGCGGCGGTTGGCCGTCGTCCCCGAGAGTGGGGCTCTGTGGGTGGGGAGCGTGAGGTGTCCCGTCGTCGGGCGGAGTACCGCCGTGGTTACGGTGGAGCCCCTTCGGTAGGGTCCTACCGGGCCTCGTATCAGGTGCCACCGGCTCCGGTGGTAGCCGTGTCGGCTCCTGTGGCTCCTCTGGCTGCGCCAGTGTCACCTCCCGCCCCTGTCCTACATGACGGGGGTCCCCGTCTCTGGTATGAGGGCGTTGACGCCCTTGTTACCCGCGCAATGCGTGGGGGTCTCTCTGTTAGCTGGGGGGATATCCCCCCAGGTGCTGCGCTGGTTGGGTCAGCGCGTTGCTTCGGTGGCGTGCTGGACCGCCTCCAGAAAGCTCTGGAGGACGTGGAGGCTGGCCGCAGCACCCTCGTCCAGCTATGCACCGAGGTAACTCGGGTGGTCGACCGTCGTGACGTTGCCGACCGGTGGAGCACGGAGGTCTACGCGCTTACGCGTGAGTGGCCTCCCTCAGGCAGTGGGTCTACCCACTGAGGAGTGCTATTGTTTGTGCGGGAGAGGGCCCCGGCAACCCTTATGGTAGCCGGGTAGTAGTGAGTATAAACTCATCCCCTTTGGGGGGCATTGCTTGCCTCTGTTTGCTGCCCTGGGGAGTACCCCTTCTGGCTCAGTGGTGCCTTGCCTCCCGTCCAACTTCTTCCGGTAGGTTCATGCTTGGGGAGGTCATCCTCCCTCACTTGGTGTCTTGGCTTGGGGAGGTCATCCTCCCGTGTAAGCTCCCTAGTTACTTCGATATTATCGGAGTTAGCCTTTACCTTTAAGTTAACTTATTAAGGTTCAGGTTTTACTTAGTTACCTAAGCTTAGCTCTACTTAGTTACCTAAGCTTGGTTCGACTTAGAAACCTAAGTCTGATTTGACTTAGAAACCTAAGTCTGCCGTAACCATGTCACACCCTACTTAGTAGGTATAAGCCTCACCCCCCAACAGCCGAAGTCGGTGTCGGTTGGGTTGTTACAGTAGGCGTCGTCGCCTCATGTACGGCCTGAGGAGTTGGCGGGGTATATTTGCCGCCTGTTCCCAGGTGGGTGAGTCGTATCCGACCCACATAACCTTGACGTACCAGGGTCCTGGTAGGTCCGGGTCGGTGTGTCCGACTACGCTCTCTACTTGGTATGGAATCCCATCCGGTCCCACCGGGTTATCTGACTGGTGGGTTGTAAGAGCTTCATGTAGCAACCCAGCCGGTACCGGCTGAGGCTGTTCCGGCATCGGAGCAGGTGTGACATCATTCATGCTGATGCGTTGAATCTCCGTATCGGAGTGTAAGATAACAGAGTGGTCATCTCTGTGGAGGATCTGGTACGGTCCCTTGACCGGTTGCATAAGCTTGTTTCCTCGGAACTTCTGGTGTCTGATATAGACCCAGTCACCTGTTACCAGGGTTGCGTTGCGCACCCGTAGTCGGGCGTCGAAGTTCTTCTTATACCGAAGTTGTGTTCTGTCAAGGGCACCCTTGAGCTTAGGAATCATCCACGATAGCTTGGCCAACCAAGCTAGGTGGATGCGTTCGGCGGGTCGGCCCTTCGGTGTATCATACCGAGTGCACCTGCCGGGTGGCAGCGTCAGGTTACCGACGCCTAGTGGCATGACCCACTCCAGCGGAGCAATGTTTGTGCTCCGATGTGGCCTGGCATTGTATGCCAGGGTGAGTACGGACAGAAGCCTGTCCCAAGTGTTCGTGTGCTCGGCCACGTAGCACTGTAGCATCTTGACGATGGTGCGGTTGAACCGCTCCACCTGCCCGTTGGACTGCGGGTGGTAGTCGGATGCCCGACGTGGTTCAATACCGAACATGCCCAGGACCTTAGTGCAGAATGCCGACGTAAGGTTTGCTCCGTTATCGGAGAGGAGTTGCTTCATGACTCCGTATGCACTGATCCAGTGGTCAACCACTGCGTTCATGATCGTGTATGCCGTATCATTCGGGATGGCTGCCGCTCTTGACAGCTTAGTGAAGCGGTCAGACATGACCAGGATGTACCTGTTCCCTTCTTCCGTTATCGGAAGTGGCCCGAGTATGTCGATAGCGACTTGCTCGTTGGGCCCATCAGGTGGGAATAGCTTCATGGCAGACGCCCGCCTATGTAGACTCATGCGGTTACGTGCACAGGGGTGGCATCCCCGTACGTGGTCGACCACGTCGACGGCCATTGCTGGCCAGTAGAAGAACCTTCGCATTGCTGCGAACATACGTGAACCCCCCGGGTGTCCGGCTGTAGGGTTCTCATGTTCTCGTTTCATGACGGCTTGCCGTAAGGACACGGGAACCACGACTTGATGTCGTCCATCGGCGGGTGCCCGCCGGTATATGAGTCCGTCTTCGTTCTCGGAGAAGATGCCGGCCGTACCGGCCAGGAGGTTAGCACGATGACGTCTACAGTCATCGTCGTTGGCCTGTGCCTCGCGGAAGTCCGCGAGGGTCAATGGGCACGCAAGGTGTGCCATGGTATGGTCAACCATACCCTGGGTAGCATTACCCACCATGCACACCGGTACCACCGGGATGTCCTCGTCCACCGGGCGGGTATCCCCGCTCGGGGTGTCGAGTCGAGACAACGCGTCTCCGAGGTGGTGGGTTGACCCAGCCTTATACACCGTGCGGTAGTCGTGCTCGGCCATCTTCAGCCTCCATCGGGCTAGCCTCCCATGGCTATCGGAATCCTTGTCACCAAGGTTGAGGAGCCATCGTAGGGGTTCGTGGTCGGACCTCACGATGAACCTGGAGCCCTCCAGGTATGGACGGAGCAGTTGCACTGCCCATATAACTCCGAGGCATTCACGCTCGGTGGCACTATAGTTCCGCTCAGCCGGGTTGAGTGTCCGGCTGAAGTACCCTACCGGACGTAGGTCCGGGATAACGTTATCGGTACCGATCAACGTCTCTCCCTGTAACAGGGTGCATCCCACTTGTGTATCACACGCATCGACATCGATGACGAAGGTACCCCGTCTATGCGGTAACGCAAGGACGGGTGGGGCTAGTAGGGCTCGCTTCAGCGACTCGAATGCCTCCTCTTCGCTAGGCGAAGGGGGTTGGAGTACCTTGGGTAAGGTACTGCTCGTAAGAACCGTTAACGGTTTAGCTATCCGAGCGAAGTCCTTGACGAACCGTCGGTATACATTGCACATTCCCAGGAAGCTCTTGAGCTGCGTCTGGGTGTTAGGGAACCGGGCATCCCGGAGTGCCCGGGTATTGGCTTCGAGTACCCCTAGTTTACCAGGGGTTATCTGGTGGCCCAGATACTCGACCGTCTGTTGGAAGAAGGCGCACTTCTTCAGACGCAGGGTTACCCCGGCGTTCCTCAAGAGGGTGAGTACCTCGTCAACATGTTGTACATGGTCATCCATGTTACGCGAGAAGACGATGACGTCATCGAGGTACACTAGGCAGTTACGCCACTTCACCCCCGACAGTATGATGTCGATAGCCCGCTGGAATGTAGCGGGGGCGTTGGACAATCCGAAGGGCATCCTTAGGAACTAGTACACTCCACTGTGACAGACGAATGCCGTCTTGGGGATATCCTCGTCCGCCACCGGGATCTGCCAGTATCCGGCATTGCAGTCGATGGTGGTAAACACCGTAGCCTCCCCCAGGGAGTCGATGCATTCATCCATCCTTGGTAAAGGGTACGAGTCCTTCTTGGTAACCAAGTTGAGGCGTCGATAATCGATGCAAAACCGAGGGGTTTGATCCTTCTTCGGCACAATAACGACTGGGGCACCCTATTCCGACATCGAAGGTCGGATCACCTTAGCTTCACTCATCCTCTTCACTTCTCCATCAACGATCTCTCGTTGCATAGGTCCCGCTCGGTGCGGTTGTGAGCGGGCGGGTCGTGCGCCTGGGACCAGGTCTATACGATGTTGGGTTGCCCCAATGGTACCCAAGGCCCCGCCTGTCCACATGACGTCATGCTTTCTTAGCATCCGTCGTACCCCTTCGGCTACCGAAGGGGGAAGGTGGTCGAGGTCAGCCTCGGCCAGTGCCTTCAAGGCCTCTTGGTCCTTTGGCGGCAGGTCCGCCGGAGCCGCCGATGGGTCAGGCTTCCCGTCATCGGGTTGCTGTCGCTCGGTGGTCTCGGCGACCGCCAGTACTTCAAGTGGTTCCACTTGACCTTCCTTATCAGGGGTAAGGATATCTCCTTCGTAGAGTTCGGCAATCCCGAGGATAGTTCCCTTCGGGAAGGTGACTGCCTTACGGCGATAGTTCGCCATCACTAGGAGGGACGACCTTCCTGCTGGGAGGTCTATGAGACCGTTGGCCATGGTCAACCCATGGCGCTTGTACGTCCGTAGGTTGGACTGGACTCTGCAGATGCCTGCGAGGTCGCAGTTAACCGGGAGGACTGTCTCTGACAACGGCTCAAAGCGAGTTCGCTTGGCCAACCGAAGTGTCTTCGGCTCGACGCTTGCGTACACCTCAGCCACGTTAACGTGGCTTCCTTGTAGCGTCAGGTCCCTGACGATAGCCGTGTGTCCTCGCTTCGTCCCGTCGGCTTCTTGAAGCTCGACGGTCCTCCGGCCTGGCCGGATTGCATCAACGTGAACGTTGATGAAGGTGCACCCCAGTATGCAGGGCACCGATAGCGTTTCACATACCAGGAAGTCAACTTCCGTGGTGAGATCCCCGATGGTAACCTGCAGCGACATCGCTGCGGTCGTACGAATGAGTCGACCATTCGCGTCCTTGATGGTGGGTCCCCGAGTCACTCTGACTCGTGGAAGCCACTTGTCCGGGAGGGTATCCTTCCGGATAAGGTTGGGTCCAGCCCCTGTGTCCAGTACAGGGTAGCACGATCGTGTCGACTGGGGGTCAACCCCCAGTGTGGCTGATACCTTGAAGTTCTCCAAGGTAAACAACACATGTCCTACACCGATATCCGGTGTAGCTCGGGCATCCTGAACAGGGCCCTTGTCTGGTTCAACGTGACGGGGCTTCCCGTCCTCTCCTCCCAACCTTGGAGGTTGGTCATCAATCCCCTGACGCCGTGTCGTCGGGGCCGGAAGGTGTACCCGGAGTTGATGCGGCGTCGGCTCAACCGCGCTCTCCGTGGGGCTTTCCCCGCGGTACTCCGGGGTGGCTTGCTTGGGTGACCCCAGCGCCCCCCGGTCATCCTTCCTCTTACTCGTTTCCCGCCCTTGGTAGGGTGCTGTCCGCCGGGACATCCGGCTGAGGAGGTGCCCCCTCGACGGCCAGTACTCCACCTGGAGCTGGCTGCCTACCCGGTGCGGGTCCGGGTGCTCGGGCGGGATAACCCCCGGTGGATGCCTTGCGTTGCGCCGCTGCCCGCCGAGACTCCTCGGGGATGAGTGGGCAGGAAGACACCCAGTGCTGGGGATCCCCACACAACATACACCCGGACGTGCCGGTCCCCCCTTGAGGTCGCATCGGGGTAGCCCCGTAGCTACGGTTGCCTCCCTCGGGCGCCCGAGTGCCTGCTCCCTGGTAGGCCTTGGGTCCTTGGGTCAACCGGAACATGGACTCCTCCAATCGGTTGGGTCGGCCCGCAATCTGCGGAGGTGCCTCCGTGCGCACCGCCCATGTTGGCAAGGGTTGGTGAGGGTTACCCGTCACCGGGGAGTACCCCGTAGTCCGCACATACGGGACGCGCCGTCCCGTTCCTTCGTTGACCTGGAACTGGGTTCCAGCCGGGGCGATGTACGCTACCGTACCGTGTTCATCAATCACCGGCGTCGCCGGTAGCAACAGGTGGCCCTGTTGGTCGACTAGAGGGTCATCCTCACCAATAGGGGTATGTTCGGTCGCCACCAGTACTGGTGCGGCCTTACGTTCCACCTTCTCTTGCCTCGGTACCGGGGTAAGACTGGGCTTGCCTCCCTCACCCTTGGGCTTCGGGGCCAAGGCACACTCCGGGTGTAGAACCCGGTAGGCGTCCCCTCGGGACTTGCACATATGCATCAGTCGACTGAAGTTCGTCCGTGCCGTGTTGGCGCCCCGTGCGGATATCCGCACGTAGTTGGGTACTCCTGCGAACAGGATGGCCCGTAGCTCCCCTTCTCCGAGGAGCTTCCCCAGCTCGTAGTCGAGCTCTTGGATCCGGCGTCCAAACATCTCCTTATCCTCCCAGGACTGGGCGGTGGCAGTGCGAAGGGCCCGATAGTGGTCCTCGCACTTGTCCTCACTGAGGTAGCTGCTCAGCAGCTCCTTCAATATCCCACGGTAATCCATGGGGGTGGCCGCGACCCTCATTCCCGGCATCGGGGATGCCTGGCGAAGAATGCCTCGCACCCGTTCATCAACAAAGAACGGGAGGATCTCCAGGGCCAGCCCCTCGTTAACGAGCGCCTTGTCTGCGGCTGCCTTGAAGCTAGTCAAGAAGCCGATGACTGCCAACGGGCGTCCGTTCGGCCCCCGAACATAGGGACTCCCTTCATAAGGGTCTGCATAGAGCGGATCGCCCGATGCGACGTATTACGCATCGATTCCGATACGGTGGTAGAGCGGTCCTCCAAACGATAACGTTCCGGAGTAAGAACCGACCGGAAGACCTCGTTGACGATCTCCGTGTCAGCGTCCTGGATATCCAGTCGCTTAGCCAGTTGATGAGCGAACTCATCGGACTCCATCCGCTTCAGTAGGCTCGCAGTTACCTGCGCGGTCATAGCTTCCACCACTGAAGATGGTACTTCAGGCGTCGGCACCTCGGGAACCCGAGTTGCCTGGCCTCCTTCGTCGTGGGGGTACTGCGAGAGGGTACCCCCTCCCCCAATAACCGACTCTCCCCCGGCGTAAGTATCCGCCGGGTCGTGTCCGCGGAGTCCGCTTCGGGTGCTCCTGTGGTATAAAACTCGATCCTCTCAGACACGTGTCAATATCCCTCGGGGGAAAGGGACAGGTAACGCAGAAAGGGGAACTACGAGAATGGTATGCCTGTTGCCTCACGTGCCTGCTCGCAGGGCAAACAGATACGCACGGTAGTGCACACGGGGAAGAGGAAAGCAAACGCGCAGTTGTCTTTTTCCCTGAGGGCGCGGGCCGAGGGCGCCTCGCTGTCCCTCTTAACGTGCATCTGGGGGAACCCCGGCACGTTGGCCCGGTAGCCCCCCCCATAACCCCGAGTGGCCCCGACCCGAGTCTAACCTCGTCAGGTCGGGGGCCACTATCACTACTAATTCTATTCCCACTCACTAATCTCACACTCAAATTCTCTCAAATCAAGTCCCTCACAAATATGCAAAAACACATCAGAAATCCCTCTCTCGCGTGTGGATAGCGTAGTCCACCGCATCCCAGTGCCGGGCACGGGCCACGGCCGCCAACCATCGCCACACGGCGGGCGTGTTCTGGCACCTGGTGCCCTCTGGTTGCAGTCCCGGGTCGGCGCCAAGTCGGGGCCAGGGATGCTACATAGCTCCCTCCCTAGTCCGGCACGTCCTCGGGCCGAACCAGGTGCCACCGTGCACAGCCTCGAGCACGTCCACACCGGTGCCGAGGTCGAGCGTCTTCACCCCGGCCACGATCACCTGCCCCGATTCTGCCCCCCCCCTCCGCTCCTTCACCTTGGCCCTCTCGTTCCCCGGAGTCTGGACGGTATGTCCAGTTCCGAGATCCAAGCTGGGCCCGTGGTTCCGGCGGCGAGTATTGCGGAGGAGAACTCGGGTCGTCGTGCCCCTCTCCTGCCTCCGGTTCCTCGGATGTCGGTGCCGGCGCCGGTCGCCACGGCGGGGACGGATCGAGTTCCCCCGGCTTCCGCGATGCACCCGGTCGAGGCCCCCCCGGAGGGTCTCCCGGAGATGCTCCTTGGGCAGGACCCTCTGGCGGCCCGGCGTTACTCCACGGTGGTTGGCAACGCCGGCGCGGCCCAGTGCCAGCAGGATTGCATGGACCTCTGGCGCAAGGAACTCCAGCGCGGGGTCTTGACCGAGATGGACAAGGCACGTCTTCATACGGCGGACCAGATGCGCCTGGCACAAGACCGCTCCCAGAGCTTCTCGGGTTCCTCTTGGGCTGCTCGTCTGGAGGATCTCCCCTTCGCGCTGGTACTGGATCTACCCTGACCGAGCGTCGCGTGTCCGCGTCCGTTCTCCGGTGGCCGGAGGAGGAAGGGTACGTCCACCGGGCGCTCAAGGTCTGGGACGAGGCGCTCAAGGGGTCGGGAAGCTTGAACTGCGACCCCCGTCCGAGCATGGTCGCTCTGGAGCCGCCTTTCTTGACCCGGAAATACTCCAAGTTGTCGCCGGCACGGGAGCAGGGTGAGCGACGCGGGCGTCAGCGTGACTTCATCGTGAGCTGCAATCATCAGGAGTTCTGGAAGCTGGACAAGGCCAACCGGGCGGCATACTACCCCAAGGTCATCCCGCAGCAGCAGGAAGTCGAGATCCCGGTCGGGTTTGCTCCTTCCAGCATCCCTTGCACCTGGTACTTCTTGGACGCCTTGACTCAGGCGTCGATCAAGGGCTTCTTCCACTCAATCCCGTACATGATGTACACGTCCGAGATGACAGTCTTGGCGGCCAACCACTGGCTTCATGAGGTCTTGGTGTCCAACCGGCTTTGGTTTCTCCCTGACCTCCTGATGGTCTGGATTGTCGACAAGTTGACCGTCGACTTCCTGTGCAGCCAGGACGAGGAGTACAAGGAGCTCTTCCAGGCGATGATCGACTTCCGGCGTCTGGTGCCGGTGCATGACCGGAACTTCTTGAACGCGATTGCCGACCAGAACCGCCCGCGTCGGGATGGCTTCGGTTGGGCGCAGGTGGTCTACCAGTCTTCTCCGGCCAAGGTGCAGCTGGCGACGCCGCTTCCGGCGTGGCCGCAGCTAGGTAGCTTTCCTGCTCCGGCCGCCCTTGATCTTCTGCCAGTTGGGCCGCCGGTACAGGAGTCGGGATGGGCCGCGGCGGTCGGTCGGGTGTCTGCGGCGGCTCCGCTTCCTCTTGTTGCCCCTGTCGCCCCGGTCGCCTCGCCTGAACCGTCACCGGCGCGTCCGCGCCCTGTTCCGGCTGTGCCAGTACTTCAAGCTCCTCCGGCACCGCGCTTGTCTGCGGCGAGTCTGGGAGTGGCCGTGCGGTCGCCGATACTCCGGCCGCTCTACCCCGGACGCCTTCTTCCAACGCCGGCGGCGCTGTGCCTCCGCTGGAGTTGGGTACTCCGGTCTCGGGGGCCGTTGTGGACCGTCCGGTAGTGTCATCCTCGGGCCGGTTCGAGATTCCGGCGCCGACTCTGCGCCTTACCCGCTTCCGGGTGCCTGACTGGTACCTGAACCAAGGTGGTCCAACATGCGACCAGTACGACGTCGGCATGATTGAAGACCAGCTGGGTCGTCTTCCGGTGCAGGTTGAAGGCGTCGGGTCTTCTCTGGTGCTGGGCACTTACGCCAGTGTCTTGAACGACGTGGTCGACCGGGTGTTTGCTTGCGCGGACAGCGGTCAGATGTCGAACAACCCGGTGGTTGGCGAACTTCTGGCGACTTTGACGCGGCATGGCCTGGCCCAGCAGTGGTCAGAGACCTTCACGGGCTTCCAGCGGCGCCGACGGACATATCTGGATGAGCGGGAGCCACCGGCAACTACTGGTACTACTCCGATGGCGTCATACCGGGATGCGCCGCGTCCACCGCACTACGTCATCCCGTCTTCCTCCGGTTCCCGTCGTACCGCGGAGGCAACGCCGGAGGACACTCCCGCGGCTCAGCGTCCGCGCCGGGAGTAGTAGTTGGATGCAAGGAGGGTGAGGGTCTTGGGAGAAGCGAGGAGGGAAGAGGCGGAGAGAAGGGTTGCTCGAGCGGGTGCTTGTTTCCTTGATTGTTCCATGCTTGCATTGCGTGTTATCCTTGATATACCCGTTCCCTTCTTCTCAATCCTCTTGTTCCGCATCCGTTGCGGGTGAGCTCGTCTCGTCCCGAGGGTCTTGGTTGGCCCCGTCCTCTTGGTCCTCCTCCGTGTCCGACTCCAGAATCTTGCCGGCTCTGGCCACGGGAGTGCCCTCGATCCCGTTCCGTCGCGTGTAGGCACAGACGTCCGCGATGGGTAGCCGGTTTGAGGGTTCCCATGTATCATCTGCTGGGTTAAAGCCGAACCAGCGTACTCGCAGGTACAGGCGTCCATCTCTCCAGGCATGGTCGACAAACTTGACGTAGACAAATTCCCGACCTTCTTCTTGGGATAGCCAGGGTATCGCAGTCCGCTTACGCCGGGTCAAGTCCCGTTGGCTTGGCGGTGGAGCTCGGGTGACATGGTCGCTGCTCACCCGGTACGGAGAGCCATCCACGTCTAGAAGGAAGGTCCAGCCATCCGTATTGAGAATCTCATAAGGTCCATCCGTCTTAGAGTCCAGCTTCCCCCGGGTCTTGCTATGGTTGTCCACAAAAACCCAGTCGCCACCACCCAGTTCCTTGTTCTTTTCCCGGACACCCTTGTCATAGTCCCGCTTGTATCGCTCCTGGGTCTTTGAAATTGACTCCTTGACTCTTGGGAGCAGGAGCTTTAGTTGTTCCAGGAACTCATCCTTTGCCTGGGACCTGACTTCAGTGCAGGCTGGAGACCATCCGGTATTCTTTCCAGGGAGAAGTTGGTCAGCCGCCTTGGGGTGACAAAGTCGAGTGGAGCGACTCCCGTTGTCCGGTGAACTCGGGAGTTATAGGCTAGAGTGAGGACAGCCAGGAGCTCGTCCCAGTCTTCTTGGTGCTCCTCCACGTAGTGCCGTAGCATGTCCACTAGGGTCCGGTTGAATCGTTCCACCTGGCCGTTCGTTTGAGGGTGGTACGTCGTGGTGTACAAGTTCTTGATGCCCATCAGGTCACAGACTCCTTGGAAGAACAGGGATGCAAACTGGGGACCGTTGTCGGTTAAGACGGAGTCTGGAGGGCCGTAGGCAGCTATCCAGTACTCGCAGAAGGCCGACGTGACATCCAGAGCCGTGATGGTTCTCAACGGGATTGCTCGAGTGAACTTGGAGAACCGGTCACAAATGATGAGCAGGTATATGTTGCCACTGGAGGTCTCAGGTAGGGGCCCCAGGATGTCCATGCTTAAGCTTGCAAAGGGCTCCGCCGCAGGGAATAGGCGTAGCTTAGAAGTCTTCTTCCTCTGGGACAACCGGTTCCTTGCACAAGAAATACAAGCCTCCAGGCACTTATGGACGTCACTGGCCATGGTTTCCCAGTAATAGTGTCGTCTCATGGAAGCATACATCCGATTGATACCAGGATGTCCGGCCTGGGGAGACGAGTGCTCCAGGCGTAGGATGTCAGTCGTAGGCTTCGGGGTACGTAGACTTGAGTTGCCCCATCGAAGGGTGACACCCGTACTAGGAGTCCGTCTGTAGACTCGGAGAAGCGACTGTTCCGGTTCAGGTCCATTTGGTGGCGAAGCTCCAAGCATTGAGGGTCCGTCAATTGTGCCTCCAGCATCCGGTGAATGGTTACCGGTTGATGAGCGTCAGGTGTCTCGTACAGGGGAGCGTGCCAGCCACGTCCGACATTCGGGAGGATGAAGCAAGGTATTTCCTCCGGGATAGGACCGGTATCGGCTGCAGGAGTCTCCAGCCGGGACATGGTGTCGGCGCAGTGGTGCTCCCTCCCTGCTCTGGTGCACACCTTGTACTTGAACTCCGAAAGGCGTAGGCGCCACCGGGCGACCCTTCCTTGACTGCTGTCCATGCATAGCAGCCACCTTAGACTGGCGTGGTCCGTCCGGATGAGGAACTCTTGTCCTTCAAGATATGGACGTAACAGGAAGCAAGCCCAGACGACCGCCAAGCACTCGCGCTCGGTCGTGGAATAGTTCTTCTCGGCTGGAGTCAAGACGCGACTGTAGTAGCCTATCGGGAGGAAGTGCCCATCAGGTTGCTGCTGGAGTAGTGAGCACCCCACCTGGACGCCACAGGCGTCAGTCTCCAGAACAAACTGACCCTCCCGCTTGGGTAACGCCAGTACTGGAGTGGTGGTCAGGCGCTTCTTGAGCTCTTCGAAGGCTGCTGTCTGCTTCTCGTCGAACACCGGGAGTTGTGCTGGAAGCTTCTTGCTAGTAAGCTTGGTCAAGGGCCGGGCAATCAGAGCGTAGTCTCGTACGAACCGGCGGTAGACGTTGCACATACCCAGGAAGCTCTTGAGTTCCGTCTGGGTTTTAGGTTGCCGTGCATGCCGGAGGGCCTTGATGTTCTTCTCGTTGACTCGGAGCTCCCCCGGACTCAGCACGTGCCCCAGGTACTCCACCTCAGTCTCAAACAGGTGGCACTTCTCGGCCTTGAGGGTAACTCCAGCCTTGGACAGGAGGGCCAGGACCTCTCGAAGGTGCTCCAGGTGTTCCGCTGGGGTCTTGGAGAAAACAATGATGTCGTCCAGGTAGACCAAACATGTTCTCCACCTTAGCCCCGACAGGATGATGTCGATGGCTCTCTGGAAGGTTGCCGGAGCATTAGTGAGACCAAAAGGGAGACGCTTGCACCGGAACAGTCCCATGTGGCACGTGAAGGTAGTCTTGTCCTTGTCCTCGTCAGCCAGAGGGATCTGCCAGTAACCGGCATTACAATCCAGCGTCGAGAAGAGGGTGGCATCACCAAGAAAGTCGAGGCAATCATCCATCCGGGGTATCGGGTATACATCCTTGACTGTCATCTCGTTCAGGCGTCTGTAGTCAACGCAGAAACGGAAGTGACCGCCAGGTTTCGGGACGACTACCACCGGGAAAGCCCACTCGCCATCAGACGGCTCGATAACATCCATCTTGAGCATCTTGTTAACCTGCTTCTCAATCTCATCCCGGCGATGAGGTCCAGCCCGGTATGGGTGCATGTGCACTGGTTTGGCATCTGGCTTGAGTTGAATCCGGTGTAGGGTGGCGTCCATCTTGCCCAGCTCTCCGGACCACAGGTGCCGATGTTCCTGGAGAAGCTTCTCCAGTGCCTCCTTCAAGTCGAGAGGGACGTTTTCTTGGTTGACCTTCGGCATCCCGGGCGGTGCTTGTTCGGGCTTCGGAGTAGTACGGCCAGCCTGCTCTTGTTCCGGAGATACGTCTAAGGCCGTCAAGTTGGATGCCAGCTCTTGTTGCAGGTTGAAGAGGTCTTCCTTGCTCATAGCGCGGGCGGACCCCCGGTAAGGCTCTGCTGTACCAACTCGAGTGCCCTTGGCGAGGGTTATTGGCTTCCGGCTCACGTTGACGATCAGCACCGAGAACGGGGTGTGCCTCTCCACCTTCTTGTGGTGTCCGTGGGCTAGGTATAATCGGTGTTTCGCCAGAAATTCCTTGCGTCCGTAGATCAGGCATTGACCTGCAGTCCGGGTCGTGACTTGAACCTTGGTCTCCGAGCGAGGAGGTAGGAGCACCGGTTTGATGAGGGTCAAGGTAGAGGGTGGGATGCGTTCCTTCTGGTTCTTGGCCACACGAACCTTGGTGTCCAGGTGCTCCAGCACTGGTGACACAAACCCATGGTTGAACTGCACCTTTCCTTCTCCGGGTAGGATGCTCTTGACATGCTGCTTCTGGAAGTCCAGCCTAGGATGAGGGGGACTGATAAGGTCTTGACTACTAGAAAGGGAAAAAGCATTGGTTCATTGTTGACATAGATGGCGACGGGAAGACGGCCAAGCGGTCGTAGGGTTTGACCTGATGCGTCTACAATCCGGGTCTTGGTAGGCGCTCTCCAGGCATGTCGACGCCAGCCCGGAGGTAACAGGTTCTCAGTGATGACGCTTGGTCCGGCTCCCGTGTCGACCACCGGCGTAACAGCTTGGGGGAGGCTATCCCCCACACGCATACGAGCATTAATCTTGAGGTTTTCCTTACGCAGGACGAGCAAGGTCCCCTTGAACAAACAGGGTGTCCAGGCGGCTACCGGTTGAGCAGGTAACTGCCGTCCTTTCTCCCGGCACGCAAGGGGAGAACAGGTAGAAGTACCCTGCCGTTGGAGATTCGGGAAGACACTTGGGGAGAGCGCCTGCCCTACTCGTTTCCCGGCTCCGAGGAGTCCTTAGAGGTTTCGGTCTCCAGGTCAAAGTCCGTAGGAGCTTCCCTTGCCAGAGCCTCCGTGATGCTCTGTAAGGTTGCCACTCGGATGGCATGTACCTGTGCCTTGTCCATCTTGGAGGGTGCCCGCCGGTCAGCCCAGTTGACCGCCTTTGCAAACACCAGTCCTTGACGCTTGAGTTTCTCCTGGAGATCCTCGGGAATGGTCGGGCACTGGTAGGACATATGATCCTCCTTCTGGCACAGCCAGCAAGACCGGAACCGCTGGTTCCTGATCTGCTTGGGGGCGACCAGGGAAGGTTGCTCCTTAGAAACGAAGCCGCCCCACTTGTCCCTTGACTCCATGGGTGAGGCCTCGCCAACTGCGAGTACCGGTACAGGGTTATCACCTCCCTTATACTTGTCGGGTCCGGGACGAACTCGCGACAACGGCTTGGGGGTTGATACCATAGGAGCCTGGAGGGCCTTGGCTTGCCGGTGCTTGCCCTGGGTATAGGCCATCAACTGCTGGAAGGTATGTTCTTGATGTTCCTGGTTGTAGTTCTCCGCATCCACTTGAAGATATTCAGGAAGCCCCTCCGAGAAGATCATCTTGAGCCTGTCCTCAGGGTAAACGTTGCCACAAGCATCGCTCATCTCCCGGACACGACGGGCGAACGCCTCTGGAGTCTCTTGTCTCTCCATGGTTGCCCGGTTCAGCCTACCGACTGCCTTACGCAGGGAGTCCGCGTCTGCGTAGTTGGACAGGAGCCAGTTGACCGCCTCCGGATAACTCGCGACGGTACGTCCAACAATGTGCCCGGCAGAGTCTGGTAGAACCTGTGCAAACCGCTGTTCCGCTTCTCCGGTCATGAAGTTAACCAGGAGATAGAGAGCCTTGCCCTCGGACACATCGTTGTCATTGCATGCCTTGACAAACCGGCGCAGGAAGGCAAAGATAAGCGCCGGTCTCTTCCCGGAAAACTTAGGATGTCCCCCAAAGCTCGGCTGCATTCGCCGGTTCAGGGATGCCATCTTCTTGGCCATCTTCCGGGTGTAACCTTGGTCTTGGTTCTCCAGCCGGTAGTTACCCCAATACGTGACCTTGTTCAGGGTGGCATCTCCCACTTGGTGGGCAGGGAAGTCGAACTCGACTAGCCTGCGCCGGGTAGGACCGGGAGATGCATCCCAGTCATATCCCTCCTCAGAGCTGGAGGAACTGGTCTCGCTGGTGCTAGAGCGGCGGCGACGACGCCGACGCCTACGGCTGCTCCGGTCACCGGTCTTGGAGCTCCCCGCCCCATAGGACGCAAGGGGAGGAAAAGCTTGGCCGGTCCCAGGAGTTGAAGTCTCAGGAAGACCCGTAGAACCAGTCATAGCGGTGCCTCTGGCACTGCTAGTGCCCACAGGAAGAGGTGTATACACCCAGCTGCCATGTGTGGGTCCAGGAGTAAACACACCAGGGGCTATCCCTGGAGGTTGGAGAGTAGAACCGACAGGAGGGAGACGTCTGCTGCGAGCGGACTCAAACGCCGTTGACCCCGGGGTGGCTCCCACAGGAGGAACAGCCGGAGGAACGGGAGCAGGCGGTACTTGGCCGCCTGTAGACTCCAGTCCACTACCGGATGTCACGCCCAGGTCTGCTTCACCCGTAGGGAGAACGCCGGGTTGGGCACCGTCCCCCGCGGTGACCAGGGATGCGTCAAGGGACGCGGGGTCTACCCCTTCGGGCACCGTCGTGCCAGGGAGGGTAGCCATGTTGGTCTCTTGACAGCCACAGTCCAGTTACCTGCGTGTCCAAAGATCGCAAGACCACAAGAGAGGGGTTGGGAGCCAGGAATGGGGTTCCCGTGAACGGGTGCAAATAATTCCCAAACCACAGAAAAAGACAGAATAGGAACAACGCAACCGCTGCTCCCAAATGTCTCTTCTCAAACACTCCAATCCCCTGCTGCTCCACCAAATATGTGGTATAAAACTCGATCCTCTCAGACACGTGTCAATATCCCTCGGGGGAAAGGGACAGGTAACGCAGAAAGGGGAACTACGAGAATGGTATGCCTGTTGCCTCACGTGCCTGCTCGCAGG
>CM020619.1:15714959-15731906 GCA_009829735.1 Pyropia yezoensis
GGGAACTACGAGAATGGTATGCCTGTTGCCTCACGTGCCTGCTCGCAGGGCAAACAGATACGCACGGTAGTGCACACGGGGAAGAAGGAAAGCAAACGCGCAGTTGTCTTTTTTCCCTGAGGGCGCGGGCCGAGGGCGCCTCGCTGTCCCTCTAACGTGCATCTGGGGGAACCCCGGCACGTTGGCCCGGTAGCCCCCCCCATAACCCGAGTGGCCCCGACCCGAGTCTAACCTCGTCAGGTCGGGGGCCACTATCACTACTAATTCTATTCCCACTCACTAATCTCACACTCAAATTCTCTCAAATCAAGTCCCTCACAAATATGCCAAAAACACATCAGAAATCCCTCTCTCGCGTGTGGATAGCGTAGTCCACCGCATCCCAGTGCCGGGCACGGGCCACGGCCGCCAACCATCGCCACACGGCGGGCGTGTTCTGGCACCTGGTGCCCTCTGGTTGCAGTCCCGGTCGGCGCCAAGTCGGGGCCAGGGATGCTACATAGCTCCCTCCCTAGTCCGGCACGTCCTCGGGCCGAACCAGGTGCCACCGTGCACAGCCTCGAGCACGTCCACACCGGTGCCGAGGTCGAGCGTCTTCACCCCGGCCACGATCACCTGCCCCGATTCTGCCCCCCCCTCCGCTCCTTCACCTTGGCCCTCTCGTTCCCCGGAGTCTGGACGGTATGTCCAGTTCCGAGATCCAAGCTGGGCCGTGGTTCCGGCGGCGAGTATTGCGGAGGAGAACTCGGGTCGTCGTGCCCCTCTCCTGCCTCCGGTTCCTCGGATGTCGGTGCCGGCGCCGGTCGCCACGGCGGGGACGGATCGAGTTCCCCGGCTTCCGCGATGCACCCGGTCGAGGCCCCCCCGGAGGGTCTCCCGGAGATGCTCCTTGGGCAGGACCCTCTGGCGGCCCGGCGTTACTCCACGGTGGTTGGCAACGCCGGCGCGGCCCAGTGCCAGCAGGATTGCATGGACCTCTGGCGCAAGGAACTCCAGCGCGGGGTCTTGACCGAGATGGACAAGGCACGTCTTCATACGGCGGACCAGATGCGCCTGGCACAAGACCGCTCCCAGAGCTTCTCGGGTTCCTCTTGGGCTGCTCGTCTGGAGGATCTCCCCTTCGCGCTGGTACTGGATCTACCCTTGACCGAGCGTCGCGTGTCCGCGTCCGTTCTCCGGTGGCCGGAGGAGGAAGGGTACGTCCACCGGGCGCTCAAGGTCTGGGACGAGGCGCTCAAGGGGTCGGGAAGCTTGAACTGCGACCCCCGTCCGAGCATGGTCGCTCTGGAGCCGCCTTTCTTGACCCGGAAATACTCCAAGTTGTCGCCGGCACGGGAGCAGGGTGAGCGACGCGGGCGTCAGCGTGACTTCATCGTGAGCTGCAATCATCAGGAGTTCTGGAAGCTGGACAAGGCCAACCGGGCGGCATACTACCCCAAGGTCATCCCGCAGCAGCAGGAAGTCGAGATCCCGGTCGGGTTTGCTCCTTCCAGCATCCCTTGCACCTGGTACTTCTTGGACGCCTTGACTCAGGCGTCGATCAAGGGCTTCTTCCACTCAATCCCGTACATGATGTACACGTCCGAGATGACAGTCTTGGCGGCCAACCACTGGCTTCATGAGGTCTTGGTGTCCAACCGGCTTTGGTTTCTCCCTGACCTCCTGATGGTCTGGATTGTCGACAAGTTGACCGTCGACTTCCTGTGCAGCCAGGACGAGGAGTACAAGGAGCTCTTCCAGGCGATGATCGACTTCCGGCGTCTGGTGCCGGTGCATGACCGGAACTTCTTGAACGCGATTGCCGACCAGAACCGCCCGCGTCGGGATGGCTTCGGTTGGGCGCAGGTGGTCTACCAGTCTTCTCCGGCCAAGGTGCAGCTGGCGACGCCGCTTCCGGCGTGGCCGCAGCTAGGTAGCTTTCCTGCTCCGGCCGCCCTTGATCTTCTGCCAGTTGGGCCGCCGGTACAGGAGTCGGGATGGGCCGCGGCGGTCGGTCGGGTGTCTGCGGCGGCTCCGCTTCCTCCTGTTGCCCCTGTCGCCCCGGTCGCCTCGCCTGAACCGTCACCGGCGCGTCCGCGCCCTGTTCCGGCTGTTCCAGTACTTCAAGCTCCTCCGGCACCGCGCTTGTCTGCGGCGAGTCTGGGAGTGGCCGTGCGGTCGCCGACTACTCCGGCCGCTCTACCCCGGACGCCTTCTTCCAACGCCGGCGGCGCTGTGCCTCCGCTGGAGTTGGGTACTCCGGTCTCGGGGGCCGTTGTGGACCGTCCGGTAGTGTCATCCTCGGGCCGGTTCGAGATTCCGGCGCCGACTCTGCGCCTTACCCGCTTCCGGGTGCCTGACTGGTACCTGAACCAAGGTGGTCCAACATGCGACCAGTACGACGTCGGCATGATTGAAGACCAGCTGGGTCGTCTTCCGGTGCAGGTTGAAGGCGTCGGGTCTTCTCTGGTGCTGGGCACTTACGCCAGTGTCTTAAACGACGTGGTCGACCGGGTGTTTGCTTGCGCGGACAGCGGTCAGATGTCGAACAACCCGGTGGTTGGCGAACTTCTGGCGACTTTGACGCGGCATGGCCTGGCCCAGCAGTGGTCAGAGACCTTCACGGGCTTCCAGCGGCGCCGACGGACATATCTGGATGAGCGGGAGCCACCGGCAACTACTGGTACTACTCCGATGGCGTCATACCGGGATGCGCCGCGTCCACCGCACTACGTCATCCCGTCTTCCTCCGGTTCCCGTCGTACCGCGGAGGCAACGCCGGAGGACACTCCCGCGGCTCAGCGTCCGCGCCGGGAGTAGTAGTTGGATGCAAGGAGGGTGAGGGTCTTGGGAGAAGCGAGGAGGGAAGAGGCGGAGAGAAGGGTTGCTCGATCGGGTGCTTGTTTCCTTGATTGTTCCATGCTTGCGTTGCGTGTTATCCTTGATATACCCGTTCCCTTCTTCTCAATCCTCTTGTTCCGCATCCGTTGCGGGTGAGCTCGTCTCGTCCCGAGGGTCTTGGTTGGCCCCGTCCTCTTGGTCCTCCTCCGTGTCCGACTCCAGAATCTTGCCGGCTCTGGCCACTGGAGTGCCCTCGATCCCGTTCCGTCGCGTGTAGGCACAGACGTCCGCGATGGGTAGCCGGTTTGAGGGTTCCCATGTATCATCTGCTGGGTTAAAGCCGAACCAGCGTACTCGCAGGTACAGGCGTCCATCTCTCCAGGCATGGTCGACAAACTTGACGTAGACAAATTCCCGACCTTCTTCTTGGGATAGCCAGGGTATCGCAGTCCGCTTACGCCGGGTCAAGTCCCGTTGGCTTGGCGGTGGAGCTCGGGTGACATGGTCGCTGCTCACCCGGTACGGAGAGCCATCCACGTCTAGAAGGAAGGTCCAGCCATCCGTATTGAGAATCTCATAAGGTCCATCCGTCTTAGAGTCCAGCTTCCCCCGGGTCTTGCTATGGTTGTCCACAAAAACCCAGTCGCCACCACCCAGTTCCTTGTTCTTTTCCCGGACACCCTTGTCATAGTCCCGCTTGTATCGCTCCTGGGTCTTTGAAATTGACTCCTTGACTCTTGGGAGCAGGAGCTTTAGTTGTTCCAGGAACTCATCCTTTGCCTTGGGACCTGACTTCAGTGCAGGCTGGAGACCATCCGGTATTCTTTCCAGGGAGAAGTTGGTCAGCCGCCTCGGGGTGACAAAGTCGAGTGGAGCGACTCCCGTTGTCCGGTGAACTCGGGAGTTGTAGGCTAGAGTGAGGACAGCCAGGAGCTCGTCCCAGTCTTCTTGGTGCTCCTCCACGTAGTGCCGTAGCATGTCCACTAGGGTCCGGTTGAATCGTTCCACCTGGCCGTTCGTTTGAGGGTGGTACGTCGTGGTGTACAAGTTCTTGATGCCCATCAGGTCACAGACTCCTTGGAAGAACAGGGATGCAAACTGGGGACCGTTGTCGGTTAAGACGGAGTCTGGAGGGCCGTAGGCAGCTATCCAGTACTCGCAGAAGGCCGACGTGACATCCAGAGCCGTGATGGTTCTCAACGGGATTGCTCGAGTGAACTTGGAGAACCGGTCACAAATGATGAGCAGGTATATGTTGCCACTGGAGGTCTCAGGTAGGGGCCCCAGGATGTCCATGCTTAAGCTTGCAAAGGGCTCCGCCGCAGGGAATAGGCGTAGCTTAGAAGTCTTCTTCCTCTGGGACAACCGGTTCCTTGCACAAGAAATACAAGCCTCCAGGCACTTATGGACGTCACTGGCCATGGTTTCCCAGTAATAGTGTCGTCTCATGGAAGCATACATCCGATTGATACCAGGATGTCCGGCCTGGGGAGACGAGTGCTCCAGGCGTAGGATGTCAGTCCGTAGGCTCCGGGGTACGTAGACTTGAGTTGCCCCATCGAAGGGTGACACCCGTACTAGGAGTCCGTCTGTAGACTCGGAGAAGCGACTGTTCCGGTTCAGGTCCATTTGGTGGCGAAGCTCCAAGCATTGAGGGTCCGTCAATTGTGCCTCCAGCATCCGGTGAATGGTTACCGGTTGATGAGCGTCAGGTGTCTCGTACAGGGGAGCGTGCCAGCCACGTCCGACATTCGGGAGGATGAAGCAAGGTATTTCCTCCGGGATAGGACCGGTATCGGCTGCAGGAGTCTCCAGCCGGGACATGGTGTCGGCGCAGTGGTGCTCCCTCCCTGCTCTGGTGCACACCTTGTACTTGAACTCCGAAAGGCGTAGGCGCCACCGGGCGACCCTTCCTTGACTGCTGTCCATGCATAGCAGCCACCTTAGACTGGCGTGGTCCGTCCGGATGAGGAACTCTTGTCCTTCAAGATATGGACGTAACAGGAAGCAAGCCCAGACGACCGCCAAGCACTCGCGCTCGGTCGTGGAATAGTTCTTCTCGGCTGGAGTCAAGACGCGACTGTAGTAGCCTATCGGGAGGAAGTGCCCATCAGGTTGCTGCTGGAGTAGTGAGCACCCCACCTGGACGCCACAGGCGTCAGTCTCCAGAACAAACTGACCCTCCCGCTTGGGTAACGCCAGTACTGGAGTGGTGGTCAGGCGCTTCTTGAGCTCTTCGAAGGCTGCTGTCTGCTTCTCGTCGAACACCGGGAGTTGTGCTGGAAGCTTCTTGCTAGTAAGCTTGGTCAAGGGCCGGGCAATCAGAGCGTAGTCTCGTACGAACCGGCGGTAGACGTTGCACATACCCAGGAAGCTCTTGAGTTCCGTCTGGGTTTTAGGTTGCCGTGCATGCCGGAGGGCCTTGATGTTCTTCTCGTTGACTCGGAGCTCCCCCGGACTCAGCACGTGCCCCAGGTACTCCACCTCAGTCTCAAACAGGTGGCACTTCTCGGCCTTGAGGGTAACTCCAGCCTTGGACAGGAGGGCCAGGACTTCTCGAAGGTGCTCCAGGTGTTCCGCTGGGGTCTTGGAGAAAACGATGATGTCGTCCAGGTAGACCAAACATGTTCTCCACCTTAGCCCCGACAGGATGATGTCGATGGCTCTCTGGAAGGTTGCCGGAGCATTAGTGAGACCAAAAGGGAGACGCTTGCACCGGAATAGTCCCATGTGGCACGTGAAGGTAGTCTTGTCCTTGTCCTCATCAGCCAGAGGGATCTGCCAGTAACCGGCATTACAATCCAGCGTCGAGAAGAGGGTGGCATCACCAAGAAAGTCGAGGCAATCATCCATCCGGGGTATCGGGTATACATCCTTGACTGTCATCTCGTTCAGGCGTCTGTAGTCAACGCAGAAACGGAAGTGACCGCCAGGTTTCGGGACGACTACCACCGGGAAAGCCCACTCGCCATCAGACGGCTCGATAACATCCATCTTGAGCATCTTGTTAACCTGCTTCTCAATCTCATCCCGGCGATGAGGTCCAGCCCGGTATGGGTGCATGTGCACTGGTTTGGCATCTGGCTTGAGTTGAATCCGGTGTAGGGTGGCGTCCATCTTGCCCAGCTCTCCGGACCACAGGTGCCGATGTTCCTGGAGAAGCTTCTCCAGTGCCTCCTTCAAGTCGAGAGGGACGTTTTCTTGGTTGACCTTCGGCATCCCGGGCGGTGCTTGTTCGGGCTTCGGAGTAGTACGGCCAGCCTGCTCTTGTTCCGGAGATACGTCTAAGGCCGTCAAGTTGGATGCCAGCTCTTGTTGCAGGTTGAAGGGGTCTTCCTTGCTCATGGCGCGGGCGGACCCCCGGTAAGGCTCTGCTGTACCAACTCGAGTGCCCTTGGCGAGGGTTATTGGCTTCCGGCTCACGTTGACGATCAGCACCGAGAACGGGGTGTGCCTCTCCACCTTCTTGTGGTGTCCGTGGGCTAGGTATAATCGGTGTTTCGCCAGAAATTCCTTGCGTCCGTAGATCAGGCATTGACCTGCAGTCCGGGTCGTGACTTGAACCTTGGTCTCCGAGCGAGGAGGTAGGAGCACCGGTTTGATGAGGGTCAAGGTAGAGGGTGGGATGCGTTCCTTCTGGTTCTTGGCCACACGAACCTTGGTGTCCAGGTGCTCCAGCACTGGTGACACAAACCCATGGTTGAACTGCACCTTTCCTTCTCCGGGTAGGATGCTCTTGACATGCTGCTTCTGGAAGTTCCAGCCTAGGATGAGGGGGACTGATAAGGTCTTGACTACTAGAAAGGGAAAAAGCATTGGTTCATTGTTGACATAGATGGCGACGGGAAGACGGCCAAGCGGTCGTAGGGTTTGACCTGATGCGTCTACAATCCGGGTCTTGGTAGGCGCTCTCCAGGCATGTCGACGCCAGCCCGGAGGTAACAGGTTCTCAGTGATGACGCTTGGTCCGGCTCCCGTGTCGACCACCGGCGTAACAGCTTGGGGGAGGCTATCCCCCACACGCATACGAGCATTAATCTTGAGGTTTTCCTTACGCAGGACGAGCAAGGTCCCCTTGAACAAACAGGGTGTCCAGGCGGCTACCGGTTGAGCAGGTAACTGCCGTCCTTTCTCCCGGCACGCAAGGGGAGAACAGGTAGAAGTACCCTGCCGTTGGAGATTCGGGAAGACACTTGGGGAGAGCGCCTGCCCTACTCGTTTCCCGGCTCCGAGGAGTCCTTAGAGGTTTCGGTCTCCAGGTCAAAGTCCGTAGGAGCTTCCCTTGCCAGAGCCTCCGTGATGCTCTGTAGGGTTGCCACTCGGATGGCATGTACCTGTGCCTTGTCCATCTTGGAGGGTGTCCGCCGGTCAGCCCAGTTGACCGCCTTTGCAAACACCAGTCCTTGACGCTTGAGTTTCTCCTGGAGATCCTCGGGAATGGTCGGGCACTGGTAGGACATATGATCCTCCTTCTGGCACAGCCAGCAAGACCGGAACCGCTGGTTCCTGATCTGCTTGGGGGCGACCAGGGAAGGTTGCTCCTTAGAAACGAAGCCGCCCCACTTGTCCCTTGACTCCATGGGTGAGGCCTCGCCAACTGCGAGTACCGGTACAGGGTTATCACCTCCCTTATACTTGTCGGGTCCGGGACGAACTCGCGACAACGGCTTGGGGGTTGATACCATAGGAGCCTGGAGGGCCTTGGCTTGCCGGTGCTTGCCCTGGGTATAGGCCATCAACTGCTGGAAGGTATGTTCTTGATGTTCCTGGTTATAGTTCTCCGCATCCACTTGAAGATATTCAGGAAGCCCCTCCGAGAAGATCATCTTGAGCCTGTCCTCAGGGTAAACGTTGCCACAAGCATCGCTCATCTCCCGGACACGACGGGCGAACGCCTCTGGAGTCTCTTGTCTCTCCATGGTTGCCCGGTTCAGCCTACCGACTGCCTTACGCAGGGAGTCCGCGTCTGCGTAGTTGGACAGGAGCCAGTTGACCGCCTCCGGATAACTCGCGACGGTACGTCCAACAATGTGCCCGGCAGAGTCTGGTAGAACCTGTGCAAACCGCTGTTCCGCTTCTCCGGTCATGAAGTTAACCAGGAGATAGAGAGCCTTGCCCTCGGACACATCGTTGTCATTGCATGCCTTGACAAACCGGCGCAGGAAGGCAAAGATAAGCGCCGGTCTCTTCCCGGAAAACTTAGGATGCCCCCCAAAGCTCGGCTGCATTCGCCGGTTCAGGGATGCCATCTTCTTGGCCATCTTCCGGGTGTAACCTTGGTCTTGGTTCTCCAGCCGGTAGTTACCCCAATACGTGACCTTGTTCAGGGTGGCATCTCCCACTTGGTGGGCAGGGAAGTCGAACTCGACTAGCCTGCGCCGGGTAGGACCGGGAGATGCATCCCAGTCATATCCCTCCTCAGAGCTGGAGGAACTGGTCTCGCTGGTGCTAGAGCGGCGGCGACGACGCCGACGCCTACGGCTGCTCCGGTCACCGGTCTTGGAGCTCCCCGCCCCATAGGACGCAAGGGGAGGAAAAGCTTGGCCGGTCCCAGGAGTCGAAGTCTCAGGAAGACCCGTAGAACCAGTCATAGCGGTGCCTCTGGCACTGCTAGTGCCCACAGGAAGAGGTGTATACACCCAGCTGCCATGTGTGGGTCCAGGAGTAAACACACCAGGGGCTATCCCTGGAGGTTGGAGAGTAGAACCGACAGGAGGGAGACGTCTGCTGCGAGCGGACTCAAACGCCGTTGACCCCGGGGTGGCTCCCACAGGAGGAACAGCCGGAGGAACGGGAGCAGGCGGTACTTGGCCGCCTGTAGACTCCAGTCCACTACCGGATGTCACGCCCAGGTCTGCTTCACCCGTAGGGAGAACGCCGGGTTGGGCACCGTCCCCCGCGGTGACCAGGGATGCGTCAAGGGACGCGGGGTCTACCCCTTCGGGCACCGTCGTGCCAGGGAGGGTAGCCATGTTGGTCTCTTGACAGCCACAGTCCAGTTACCTGCGTGTCCAAAGATCGCAAGACCACAAGAGAGGGGTTGGAGAGCCAGGAATGGGGTTCCCGTGAACGGGTGCAAATAATTCCCAAACCACAGAAAAAGACAGAATAGGAACAACGCAACCGCTGCTCCCAAATGTCTCTTCTCAAACACTCCAATCCCCTGCTGCTCCACCAAATATGTGGTATAAAACTCGATCCTCTCAGACACGTGTCAATATCCCTCGGGGGAAAGGGACAGGTAACGCAGAAAGGGGAACTACGAGAATGGTATGCCTGTTGCCTCACGTGCCTGCTCGCAGGGCAAACAGATACGCACGGTAGTGCACACGGGGAAGAGGAAAGCAAACGCGCAGTTGTCTTTTTCCCTGAGGGCGCGGGCCGAGGGCGCCTCGCTGTCCCTCTTAACGTGCATCTGGGGGAACCCCGGCACGTTGGCCCGGTAGCCCCCCCCATAACCCCGAGTGGCCCCGACCCGAGTCTAACCTCGTCAGGTCGGGGGCCACTATCACTACTAATTCTATTCCCACTCACTAATCTCACACTCAAATTCTCTCAAATCAAGTCCCTCACAAATATGCAAAAACACATCAGAAATCCCTCTCTCGCGTGTGGATAGCGTAGTCCACCGCATCCCAGTGCCGGGCACGGGCCACGGCCGCCAACCATCGCCACACGGCGGGCGTGTTCTGGCACCTGGTGCCCTCTGGTTGCAGTCCCGGGTCGGCGCCAAGTCGGGGCCAGGGATGCTACAGCTCCGAGCGTATCGCTCCGTGTGACTCCGTTCCAACTCTGCCGACGAGTCGGACCCATATCCCATTGTGTCCGGGGGTTGTCCAGGAGTAGCAACCCCGGGATTGACCCTGGTGGACTCCGAAAGTAGTCCGGCCGGTTCGAACCGTACCGGTGTGGGAGGAACACGACGGAGTCCCGTCGTGTGCCGTGTTGACATCAACACTGCCATTGCGTCCTCCGTCCGATCTTGACGGGCGTCGAGCCCGGAAAACCGGGCCTCGATGCGGGCCAATGATGCCATCAGGGAATCCCCTGGTGAAGGAGGCGGCGGAGTGAGGTCGGTCGACGACAGTTGAGGCGGGCCCCCGCCTCCTGCCGTCCGAGCCGTGCCAAACGTCGATCCGGCACCGGAAAGCATTGGCGTCTCAATGTTATCGATCGGGTTCCCGATCCCGGTTCCCGTAGTCACCTCCGGAGTCGGCGTAGACGCCGATCCGTCATCTTGAACGTTCCCCGTCTCTTGGGTAGACATAGTCACAATCAGTCAACCGACGCAACGATCACCACGAATAAGAGAGCGAGGGGGTAGATTGGGGAGAGTAACAGTAGGTCACAGTCACAGGTAAAAGCTCAACACAATCGATCAGGTCGCAACACCACGAGTACAAGAAAAGGACCGGATCCCTATCCGTGTGCCAGGGCCGAAGACGGCGTCACCACAAGGGTGACGGAAACCCGTCCCCTGCTGCTCCACCAATGTAGCACAATAGGAATCCGTCGCACGTCCACTCTCAGGGAACACTCACCAAGGGGGATCGGCACCAACGTCACCGGGAGGCCAAGGTTGCTGTCCTTGGAGCGCAAGCCACGGGACCAAGATGGGAGCCCAAATGGGAGGGGTTTGTTGTTCTACCTTGGCCGGCGGTGGATTCGCCACCGGCCCCCTCGTTATAAACCCTCGGAGACACTACTAACTACCCTCCACCCCAAGATGCAAGTCCCTCTGGTCATACGTAACTTATAGATACCGTGACCAGCTCGGACTCTCAAATTGAAAGTTAAGGATTAGAAGTAGCCCCCCTGATATTAGGATCACAATACGGACCACCATATTGCTACAGGGAGCAGCGGTTAGGACTGGTAAGTCTCCAATAAAGCTCCTGTTTGCTGCCACGTGCGCAACTTAGAAGGTCTCCCAGAGATCTCACAAATACACGTTGTCCGTGACAACTCAGGCCGATCTAGTTACGGAGCGCTCTCACGTGAGATCTCCGTGAGAACGATTCGGACGTAGTAGCCCCCTTTGTGTACAGAATTTGATACCACGTCGTCACAATCGATCTCACGGACGCGCAGTAAATACTCTTTAACGACGACAGCGACCACTACAGCAACAGCGGCAGCAGGGGCAGGCAGCTGTCGTGCCCACCCGCCCGCAGTGCCGTCGTCGCTCGCGCCGACGCCGTCGACAGCCGCGGCGCCGGCGCCGCCGCGGCGGCCGCAGCGCCGGCGGCAACATAGACCCCCCTCCTGTCACAGAACGGGCGCCCCGCCCCCTCGCGTGGCGAATCAGCCCTGCCGCCCGCTGCCGCTCGGCACGCGCCTCCGCCGCGGCACGGTTGGCCACGCGAAGGTCCTGGACGAGCCAGCTGTCCGTGCTGCGGGCGCCAAACGCGTCTGCCGCAGCGGCGAGAAAGCACTGGCGCCGCCGCTGCGTCGCAATGCCGTGCAGCGGATGGCGGAACTGAGCCAGAGTCACCCAATCTCGAAGCAGTGACACTGCCACCCCCCGTTGCGGTGGCCACCGGAAGCCGACCAGGGCACTGTGTGGGAGATTGGGCCGGAATTCGGTACCAATACTTTGGAGATTCGGGTCAAGTGGACCTGACCGGAAGTCGAAATTCACCCGACCCACGATGGTGAAACTTCTGACTTCTGGACGGAAATTCGACTAGGACTTCCGACATACTAGAGCAGGGTAATGCTGCTGGTATTTGTTTCTTGGGATTTTTGCACGGGAGCCAGACGGATTTCTACGCTTTGAGTGCTTTGCATGTGGAGTGATATGATTGGTTTGTTTGAGGGTTCATTTTCTGAGTGTTTTGAGGGGTTGCGTGAGCGTGTGAGGAGGGTTGATAAGGAGGGACAGCAAGGCGGGGAGGGCCCACCTTGGCTGGCCAAGCAAGAAAACACCGTCTGGCTCCGACACATCTTGTTCGTGCCTTGGTGAGTGGACCCGCTCACCACACGCAAGTTCCGTGTTCGGCTGTGTGGAGGTGCTTGCCTCCGGTGTCCCAAGTTGGGATATCGGCAATACTCCTCTTCCTTCCCTGACTCGGGGTTGGTGGTTGGGAGTACTGCTACAGTTGGTGGATCAGCGGGGGAGAGGATATCGACTTTGGTACCTCCCTTGACCGGAGACGGGACCAAGTTGGCCCCTCTCCCCCTTCGGCACCGAGACTTCCGGTGACACAATCGACTCGCCTACGTTCCGAGCGTTCGCTGGGTGACGGGGTTGGCCACCGTGAGTCTTGGTGGGAGACCCGGAGTTTCGGGAAACCTCACCGCCTTCCTTGAGGTAGGTGGAGGGGTGGAACGTGCTCTAGGAACTCCCTAGCTGACGATTCCCGACTCTGGACACCGTTTGGTCGTTTTGGTTGACTCCACGTGACTCTTGTGGAGATGGCTGGTGAGGGAGACCCCCCCATTGCGCCGAGTGTACCTGGGGAGGGGGAGCGTAGTCCTCCCCCGACGGGCGGAGTACCACTTAGGCCGGGCAGTGCGGATGTGGTGGGTCCAGAGGTTGGACCCCGACGGCGGTCGGCCAGGTTCCTTCCCAGGCCGTCCCCGGAAGAGACGGGCGGAGTTCGCCCTTCTCCGGTGGGAGCGCCGAGCCAGCGTCAGGTTCCGGCAACCTCTTCGGGGAGTGACGACACTCACTTCGGCATGGGACCGCCGACCGGCAGAGGTGACGGGACGGGGAGTTCCGTACCCCGGGTTGGTGGGTCCGCGACACGACTGGTGTCGGAAGGACCGGGTGGGAGCTCGAGTCAAGCTCCACCTGGCTCATCCGGTATCGTGGATGACCCGGTGATGACTGCCATCGCACAAGTCGTGCGAGAGGAGGTGGGGAAGGCGTTGAAGGGGAGCACCCCTCCGCCTGAGCAGGCCTCGAGGCGTCAGAAGCGACGGGAGATTCGACGTACTCTCCGTCGTGAGGTGGACTCAGAGTCTGAGTCCTCTGCAAGTGGCAAGTCGGGTGAAGAGGATCTTACCCGACGTGGTCGTGTGACTCACACGGACCGTCTTGGGACTAGAGTCGTCCCAGGAAAGATAGTGGTGAATAATCCATTGTTCAAAGATGTCTTCGACTGTGAGACATACGGGTTGGTCAACAAGTCGTTGACCTACTCGAATAGCCAGGCCCGTACCCTGGGCCGGCGCAAGAAACACGTTGCGCAATCCTTCGGGGTCCGTTCAGAATGGGACGGGACACCACCCCTGAAGGTCTTCCAGTTTTTGCGGAAGTTCGCAAAAGCCTGCGATGACAATGATGTCTCTGAAGCTGAAGCGTTTTTCATGCTTCAGGACTTCACCAAGGAGCCACTCCGCTCCGAGGTGATGAACGTCGTGCCAAGTCGGCATGGTGGGAATCCGGGTGAGGTGACCTCCTACCTGGAGTTGGTTGATTGGATCCTTCGTCTTCACGCAGACGAGGCTTCCTTGGCTGCGCAGGTTGAAGAGTTCAACCGCGCCACCCAGAGTAAGGGTGAAGAGGAACGGGAGTTCGCTGAACGACTCCGTCAGCTGAACGTCCTCTGTGGATTCCTATATCCCCAAGGAGTCATTAAGGGACGCTTTGTGGAGGGTGTCCACCGAGCAGCTCGAGCGACTGTGCGAGAGCGTAATACTCCGACCATGACTCTGGCGGAATTGGCACGCATCGCCCAGACTAAGGGTGATGAGTACCGCTGGCTCGTGTCTGAGCAGCGGAAGGAACGAGAGAAAGAAGCTAAGGGAGTGGAAGCAAGTCGCTTCCGCAGAACTGCAAGGGTGCCTTCCTTCACGCGGACGTACCCTGCAGTACCTTCGTTCTCAACTCGAGAGACGGAAGATATGGTGGCCGCTATCCCTGACAAGTCACAGGGAAAAGCGGGGCCATCGGCGTCAATGAGTGATAGGCCATGTTGGCAGTGTTCCAAGTCGGGACACTGGGCAGCCCAATGCCCCACTCTGGACGTTCGACTGAGAGCCCTGTTGGCTCGTATTGGGAAGCTCGGTATTCCGGGGATTGATTCGGATACCCGGCCGCGCACCACACGGGTGACGGCCATGACTCAACCTCAGTCAGAGAATGAGTCCACGCTTGAGAAGGGGGAAACCTCTTCCCCCAGCTCAAGTGGCAAGGATACTCCATCATCCGAGTCGGATGAGGGAAACGCCTAGCCGCTGGGACTAAGACTGACCCAAAGGCTCCAGCGGTAATGAAGCGGGTTGCTTCACACTCACCGACCCATGGGAGAGTGAAGGTCCTGACTCGACCTCGAGGGGTGAGGCCTAGAGACAAGGTCCCTCCTCAGAAGCACGACCCGAGTCGGATTGTGTCAGTGCTGGTAGGGAGTAACTACCAGGTCGCAGCTCGACTCTGGCTGCAGGATGGATATGAGTTTACCTCTCGTGTCATAGTCGACACAGGCTCTGCTGCCTCTCTCATTAGGCAAGACTTATTGCCAGAGGGGACGGATGTGAGTCCCGCCGGCTCACCCTAGTGGCGTATGTTTGATGTCAATGGGGGACTCCTCCCCATTGTTGGGTCTATTGCATTGACTGTTTGCATTGGGTTCTACCAGACGCAGGTGAACTTTGGAGTAGTCTCCAATATGTCAGTTCCCGTACTCCTGGGAACTGACTATCTGGACCTCCATGTCCCGGCCGTCTGTGGACCGGAAGGGGTAATCCGAATGCGTAATGGAGAGACTGTCCCCATCTTGCGTAAAGGGAGGACTGTTTCCCCTACGACTCATCAACCTAGGGAAAACTCTCCCAAGGGTGGAGGCTCTACGACCCATGTACGAGTATGTAAGGGTACGGTAGTCCCGCCCCGATCAAGGACCTTTGTGCGAGTACGCACACGGTTTCGAGGGAATGGACTCGTTTCCCCCGTGGACCGAGTCTATCACACTCACCAAGTGCAAGTTGCATGGGGCCCCATGACTTGTGGGGATGACCAAACTTGGTGGGTGGAGGTCCTCAACACGTCGGAGGAACCTCGACGACTCCCCGGAGGCATGAAGATTGCGTCGATCTCTACCTTTGAGGGGAATGTCGTTGCTGTGACTCAACAGCAATGGAAGGATATTGGAACGGCAGGCTCTGCCGACCAATCGAGTTCATCGACGGCTAAGTCGCCGACGGTACATCGGGAGAACATCCCGGAGTGTTTACATGGACGACTGGATGAGTTAATCCAGAAGCATCACAAGTTGTGGAATGGTGACCTTGGGCTCATCAAGGCCACCGAACACAGAATCGTGTTGAAGCCAGGGGCTAGGCCAGTTCGCCTGAGTCCCTACCGTATGGGACCAGACTCACGGGAACTCACCCGAGAGCAGGTCCAACGGATGCAAGACATGGGTGTCATTGAGCCTTGCTCAAGTGAGTGGGCCAGTCCCATAGTCTTGGTGCCCAAGTCAGACGGCACGATGCGGTTCTGCATTGATTATCGTAAGCTAAACGAGTGGACAATAAGGGATAGTTACCCCTTACCCCGTATGGACGATTGCCTCGACTCACTCGGTGAGGCACAGTACTTTTCCACGTTGGACTGCAACGCGGGGTACTGGCAGATACCCATCCGCAAGGAGGGCAGACACTTGACCACCTTCACGTGTCACTGTGGAGTTTATCAGTGTACACGGCTCCCTTTCGGGCTTTGCAATGCACCTGCGACTTTCCAGCGTGCTATTGACTTGATACTTGCCGGAGTCAAGTGGCAGATCGCCCTGGTGTATCTGGACAATTTCATTGTGTTCTCCGGGACTGCCGAAGAACACCTGTCCCACTTGGACAGAGTGTTTACCCTGTTGGGTGAAGCAGGAGTAACACTCAAACCTACGAAGTGTCACCTCTTTAGTAATGAGGTGGAGTACCTCGGCCATATAGTCCGGCCAGGTCGCATTCTGGTCAATGAGAAGAACCTCATGGCCATCCGTCGGGCGAAGTTCCCCCAGACGCAGACACAACTCAGGAGCTTCCTGGGTATGTGTAACGTATACAGACGCTTTGTGGCGAACTATGCCAAAGTGTCTGCACCGTTGAACCACTTGGTAAGTTCCAAGATGCCCAAGCGCTTGGATGCTCCCAAACCCCCGGAGCAAGAAGCGTTTGATAGGTTGCGAGAACTCCTCTGCAACCCACCGGTGTTAGCGATCCCCAGACCGGGGGCTCACTACATCGTTGATGTGGACGCAAGTTACGACCAACTTGGTTGTTGCTTACTCCAACAACAGCCTTCGGGGAGTATTTACCCGTTGGCTATTTTAGCAAAGGACTCTCACCGGCCCAGAAGAACTATTCTGTGACGGAGGTAGAGGGCCTTGGCGTAGTATGGGCAGTCTCCATGCTACGGCCATACATCGAAAGAAGGAAGTTCCTCATTCGATGTGACCACAAGGCTCTGAAGTGGATACTCACCACTACAGCCTGTACGAATAACCGACTCAATCGATGGCGACTCTGCCTCGCTGAGTTCGATTATGACGTTGAGTATCGGCCAGGCCCGAAGCATGCGGTTGCGGACGCGTTGTCTCGCATACCGACGGATGGGAAAGACTCTTCCCCCATCCCTGAGGAACTCCCTCATGTGGCAGTGACCACTCGCTCCGGAACTGTCCTCGACCCGAGGATGCCTGGCATGGCCAAGCTATTACCCGTGTCTCTGGATGAGTTTGTCCAGGCACAGGAGAGCGACAAACTTTGTCGACGACTCAGGAAGGAGCTCGACCAGGCTCAACCGACTCGGTTCTTCCTGAATGACAACGGCATACTCTGCCGGAAGGGATATACCCAGGGGGACAAGCAAGTCGTCGTCCCCAAGGAGTTACGCAAGAGTATCCTCCAACGGGAGCACTCCTCACCGTTGGGTGGACACCCAGGGTCTACGAGGATGTATCAGACCCTACGCAAGAAGTTACTATTGGCCATCACTCGTGGCTGATGTGTACGGGTATGTAGCCGCATGCGCGACTTGCGCAAAGAATAGACTCATGGAGTCCCGGCAGACTTCTTCCATGAGACTCTTTCCTGCAACAGAGCCGTTTGCAGCGATAGCAGTGGACTTACTCGGTCCACTACCACGAACACCTGAAGGATATGAGTACCTTCTGGTGATAA
>CM020619.1:15732406-16077718 GCA_009829735.1 Pyropia yezoensis
GCGCCGAGCCAGCGTCAGGTTCCGGCAACCTCTTCGGGGAGTGACGACACTCACTTCGGCATGGGACCGCCGACCGGCAGAGTGACGGGACGGGAGTTCCGTACCCCGGGTTGGTGGGTCCGCGACACGACTGGTGTCGGAAGGACCGGGTGGGAGCTCGAGTCAAGCTCCACCTGGCTCATCCGGTATCGTGGATGACCCGGTGATGACTGCCATCGCACAAGTCGTGCGAGAGGAGGTGGGAAGGCGTTGAAGGGGAGCACCCCTCCGCCTGAGCAGGCCTCGAGGCGTCAGAAGCGACGGGAGATTCGACGTACTCTCCGTCGTGAGGTGGACTCAGAGTCTGAGTCCTCTGCAAGTGGCAAGTCGGGTGAAGAGGATCTTACCCGACGTGGTCGTGTGACTCACACGGACCGTCTTGGGACTAGAGTCGTCCAGGAAGATAGTGGTGAATAATCCATTGTTCAAAGATGTCTTCGACTGTGAGACATACGGGTTGGTCAACAAGTCGTTGACCTACTCGAATAGCCAGGCCCGTACCCTGGGCCGGCGCAAGAAACACGTTGCGCAATCCTTCGGGGTCCGTTCAGAATGGGACGGGACACCACCCCTGAAGGTCTTCCAGTTTTTGCGAAGTTCGCAAAAGCCTGCGATGACAATGATGTCTCTGAAGCTGAAGCGTTTTTCATGCTTCAGGACTTCACCAAGGAGCCACTCCGCTCCGAGGTGATGAACGTCGTGCCAAGTCGGCATGGTGGGAATCCGGGTGAGGTGACCTCCTACCTGGAGTTGGTTGATTGGATCCTTCGTCTTCACGCAGACGAGGCTTCCTTGGCTGCGCAGGTTGAAGAGTTCAACCGCGCCACCCAGAGTAAGGGTGAAGAGGAACGGGAGTTCGCTGAACGACTCCGTCAGCTGAACGTCCTCTGTGGATTCCTATATCCCCAAGGAGTCATTAAGGGACGCTTTGGTGGAGGGTGTCCACCGAGCAGCTCGAGCGACTGTGCGAGAGCGTAATACTCCGACCATGACTCTGGCGGAATTGGCACGCATCGCCCAGACTAAGGGTGATGAGTACCGCTGGCTCGTGTCTGAGCAGCGGAAGGAACGAGAGAAAGAAGCTAAGGGAGTGGAAGCAAGTCGCTTCCGCAGAACTGCAAGGGTGCCTTCCTTCACGCGGACGTACCCTGCAGTACCTTCGTTCTCAACTCGAGAGACGGAAGATATGGTGGCCGCTATCCCTGACAAGTCACAGGGAAAAGCGGGGCCATCGGCGTCAATGAGTGATAGGCCATGTTGGCAGTGTTCCAAGTCGGGACACTGGGCAGCCCAATGCCCCACTCTGGACGTTCGACTGAGAGCCCTGTTGGCTCGTATTGGGAAGCTCGGTATTCCGGGGATTGATTCGGATACCCGGCCGCGCACCACACGGGTGACGGCCATGACTCAACCTCAGTCAGAGAATGAGTCCACGCTTGAGAAGGGGGAAACCTCTTCCCCCAGCTCAAGTGGCAAGGATACTCCATCATCCGAGTCGGATGAGGGAAACGCCTAGCCGCTGGGACTAAGACTGACCCAAAGGCTCCAGCGGTAATGAAGCGGGTTGCTTCACACTCACCGACCCATGGGAGAGTGAAGGTCCTGACTCGACCTCGAGGGGTGAGGCCTAGAGACAAGGTCCCTCCTCAGAAGCACGACCCGAGTCGGATTGTGTCAGTGCTGGTAGGGAGTAACTACCAGGTCGCAGCTCGACTCTGGCTGCAGGATGGATATGAGTTTACCTCTCGTGTCATAGTCGACACAGGCTCTGCTGCCTCTCTCATTAGGCAAGACTTATTGCCAGAGGGGACGGATGTGAGTCCCGCCGGCTCACCCTAGTGGCGTATGTTTGATGTCAATGGGGGACTCCTCCCCATTGTTGGGTCTATTGCATTGACTGTTTGCATTGGGTTCTACCAGACGCAGGTGAACTTTGGAGTAGTCTCCAATATGTCAGTTCCCGTACTCCTGGGAACTGACTATCTGGACCTCCATGTCCCGGCCGTCTGTGGACCGGAAGGGGTAATCCGAATGCGTAATGGAGAGACTGTCCCCATCTTGCGTAAAGGGAGGACTGTTTCCCCTACGACTCATCAACCTAGGGAAAACTCTCCCAAGGGTGGAGGCTCTACGACCCATGTACGAGTATGTAAGGGTACGGTAGTCCCGCCCCGATCAAGGACCTTTGTGCGAGTACGCACACGGTTTCGAGGGAATGGACTCGTTTCCCCCGTGGACCGAGTCTATCACACTCACCAAGTGCAAGTTGCATGGGGCCCCATGACTTGTGGGGATGACCAAACTTGGTGGGTGGAGGTCCTCAACACGTCGGAGGAACCTCGACGACTCCCCGGAGGCATGAAGATTGCGTCGATCTCTACCTTTGAGGGGAATGTCGTTGCTGTGACTCAACAGCAATGGAAGGATATTGGAACGGCAGGCTCTGCCGACCAATCGAGTTCATCGACGGCTAAGTCGCCGACGGTACATCGGGAGAACATCCCGGAGTGTTTACATGGACGACTGGATGAGTTAATCCAGAAGCATCACAAGTTGTGGAATGGTGACCTTGGGCTCATCAAGGCCACCGAACACAGAATCGTGTTGAAGCCAGGGGCTAGGCCAGTTCGCCTGAGTCCCTACCGTATGGGACCAGACTCACGGGAACTCACCCGAGAGCAGGTCCAACGGATGCAAGACATGGGTGTCATTGAGCCTTGCTCAAGTGAGTGGGCCAGTCCCATAGTCTTGGTGCCCAAGTCAGACGGCACGATGCGGTTCTGCATTGATTATCGTAAGCTAAACGAGTGGACAATAAGGGATAGTTACCCCTTACCCCGTATGGACGATTGCCTCGACTCACTCGGTGAGGCACAGTACTTTTCCACGTTGGACTGCAACGCGGGGTACTGGCAGATACCCATCCGCAAGGAGGGCAGACACTTGACCACCTTCACGTGTCACTGTGGAGTTTATCAGTGTACACGGCTCCCTTTCGGGCTTTGCAATGCACCTGCGACTTTCCAGCGTGCTATTGACTTGATACTTGCCGGAGTCAAGTGGCAGATCGCCCTGGTGTATCTGGACAATTTCATTGTGTTCTCCGGGACTGCCGAAGAACACCTGTCCCACTTGGACAGAGTGTTTACCCTGTTGGGTGAAGCAGGAGTAACACTCAAACCTACGAAGTGTCACCTCTTTAGTAATGAGGTGGAGTACCTCGGCCATATAGTCCGGCCAGGTCGCATTCTGGTCAATGAGAAGAACCTCATGGCCATCCGTCGGGCGAAGTTCCCCCAGACGCAGACACAACTCAGGAGCTTCCTGGGTATGTGTAACGTATACAGACGCTTTGTGGCGAACTATGCCAAAGTGTCTGCACCGTTGAACCACTTGGTAAGTTCCAAGATGCCCAAGCGCTTGGATGCTCCCAAACCCCCGGAGCAAGAAGCGTTTGATAGGTTGCGAGAACTCCTCTGCAACCCACCGGTGTTAGCGATCCCCAGACCGGGGGCTCACTACATCGTTGATGTGGACGCAAGTTACGACCAACTTGGTTGTTGCTTACTCCAACAACAGCCTTCGGGGGAGTATTTACCCGTTGGCTATTTTAGCAAAGGACTCTCACCGGCCCAGAAGAACTATTCTGTGACGGAGGTAGAGGGCCTTGGCGTAGTATGGGCAGTCTCCATGCTACGGCCATACATCGAAAGAAGGAAGTTCCTCATTCGATGTGACCACAAGGCTCTGAAGTGGATACTCACCACTACAGCCTGTACGAATAACCGACTCAATCGATGGCGACTCTGCCTCGCTGAGTTCGATTATGACGTTGAGTATCGGCCAGGCCCGAAGCATGCGGTTGCGGACGCGTTGTCTCGCATACCGACGGATGGGAAAGACTCTTCCCCCATCCCTGAGGAACTCCCTCATGTGGCAGTGACCACTCGCTCCGGAACTGTCCTCGACCCGAGGATGCCTGGCATGGCCAAGCTATTACCCGTGTCTCTGGATGAGTTTGTCCAGGCACAGGAGAGCGACAAACTTTGTCGACGACTCAGGAAGGAGCTCGACCAGGCTCAACCGACTCGGTTCTTCCTGAATGACAACGGCATACTCTGCCGGAAGGGATATACCCAGGGGGACAAGCAAGTCGTCGTCCCCAAGGAGTTACGCAAGAGTATCCTCCAACGGGAGCACTCCTCACCGTTGGGTGGACACCCAGGGTCTACGAGGATGTATCAGACCCTACGCAAGAAGTACTATTGGCCATCACTCGTGGCTGATGTGTACGGGTATGTAGCCGCATGCGCGACTTGCGCAAAGAATAGACTCATGGAGTCCCGGCAGACTTCTTCCATGAGACTCTTTCCTGCAACAGAGCCGTTTGCAGCGATAGCAGTGGACTTACTCGGTCCACTACCACGAACACCTGAAGGATATGAGTACCTTCTGGTGATAAGTGATCGCTTTACTAAGCTCACACGGGTATCCCCACTCAAGGATATCACAGCCGTGGACGTTCTGAGTGAGTTACTCGACGTCTGGGTTGCCAGTTATGGCATCCCCGACTCTATCCTTTCGGATAACGGACCACAGTTTGCGTCCGTCCTGTATCAGGGAGTCATGAAGATGTTGGGGGTGCAGACGAATTTCGCAACCCCTTACCACCCCCAGACTAATGGGCAGGTGGAACGATTCAACAGGACTCTAGTGCGCCAGTTGCGTCACTATGTCCATGACCATGTAGTCACATGGGCTCGTTATGCGTCACTACTCGTGACAGCATACAACTCCCAGGTACACAGTAGTACGGGAGAGGCACCGTTTGCCTTCGTCTGCCCCCGACGACTTCCGTCAGTAGCTGTGGAGCGTCTCACCCAGACAGAGGGTGAGACTTCGACTCAAACACCGAGTCAGGCAAAAGCCTCCCTACTCCAGAGACTGGAGGAGATGATACCCCTTGTCCGGGCTACTATGGAGAAGGCCCAAGCTCGTTACAAGAGGTACTTCGATGTCCGAGTCAGACATCGTCGCGATCCGCTCCGAGTTGGAGATTGGATTTATGTCAACTCCCACGACAATAAGGGAGGGAAATTGGTCTTCAAAACTCTGGGACCATATCACATCCTTAAGACGGATGGACGGCGGTTAACCATCGAGAGTGATGATGGTATCCGGACGATAAATGGGAATCACGCGACTCGCGCACCCGAACCCCCAGAGGGAGATCCCGCTTGGGAAAGGGCCTTGCAAGCATGGAAAGTCCCATCCTTGCCGACCTCCTCCAATAAACCGTTGGAGGCGGTGTTCGACAAGTTTGTCGGACACGGATACGATGAGTCGGGGCGACTCATGCTCCGAGTCAGGTGGTTCGGGTATGGACCAACTTCCGACACGTGGGAGTTTGTAGAGGACCTACCAGTAGAGAAGGTCCGTAGATACTGCCAGGCTGCGGGCATATCTATACGCCGACGTAGCACTCGTACGTCGGGGGATGAAGTCCCTGCTCCAAGTCAGAGCAGAGCGGCAAGCCAACCATGAGTACAAACGCATACCATGGTTCTTCAAAGATTCTCTACTAACAAAGCCGACTATGGCACAATACAAAACGAGAAGAACACACACCACTCTTCTCGCCAAGAAAAGAACAAGTCGTTCGACCGCTGACTCTAGCGTGCCATAAGCCCACCCCCACCACTATAGGGACCGCCCGACCACGAACCCCCAGGGTCGTAGGCCGGTAGCGGAGGGGCGTAACCCACTTGGGAAGGCCCCGGAGTGGAAGCACTGGAAGGGGCCCGCCGACTCGCGGACCCATCCCCGTCGTAAGAAAGATGTCCGGAGGTACTCTCTCCGTGACGCGGAAGCTGCTGCTGAGTCGACAGCAGCCGTTGGACAAACTCGTGTCCAACCGCGAGGCGAGTGACCTCAGCTGCCAATGACTGTCGCGCCGTGGCTGAGTCGCCCGACGCGAGGAAGTGACTGACACGCCGGGTGACCTAAGCCAACGTGTCAAGGGGGGCCACGAGTGAGGCCTCCACCGTGGCGTCATACATGATGGCTCCCAAGTTGGGAAGCATCTCGCCGACGCCACGCGCAATCGGGATCGGGACCGGAGTTCGGACCCGTAGCGAACCCAACGCCACGTCGGGGAAGGGTTCGAGGAACTGGAAGGGTGGAGCCTGAGTCGGCTCCACACCCCCCGAGGTGGGAGTCGCGACCCGCGGGGAAGACGTCGGCACAGCTCGCCCGCGGCTTCGAGGGGCTCCTCGATGAGCACCACGACGAGTCGTCGCCGATGACGTCGCCCACCCAGAGCCAGGGGGCGACGTAGAGGGAGTAACCCCCTCCGCGTAGGAAAGGGAAGGGTCCCCCAACCCCTCACGCAGGAGCAGCTGCCCCTGCACCAGAGTATGGGTGACATGGACGAACTCCCGGGGTGGCTCACTCTCCAACCCCGGCTCTGAACGCTTGTTGCGGCGGAGGAAGGGGTCCAGCTGCGCCCAATCGAGTCGATTGTGCAGGGTGACCATACCCTTGAGGAGGAACGGAGCCAGGTCCCCCGCGCCCAAGGCCAACCACTGGAAGCCAAGGGTTTCCATACCCTCCACCAGAGCCGGTGGGAAGTGCCACAGGTAACCCCGATGGACTACATCGGAGTACCAGCCCCGAGCCACCACGACCACCCAGTGCGTGGCGAGGTAGGCGAAGACCCGGTTGCCCTGTGAGCTGGAGCGTAGCACGGAGCCAAAGTAGGCAACGAGGAGGGGGATCCGAGCCGGAAACCCACAAGGTACCTCCATTGACTCCCACCACCCTGGGAGAAGAGGGTACTGGTGCTCACGCTCCTCCAGAGGTACGTGGGTGAACTCCACCCGCGACCCGTGGATGAGGAAGCCCGAGGAGCCCCGGAGTCGGAACTCCTCTCGCACCACACCGTGTTGGGCGTGGGCGTCCTCTCCGCCCAGGTAGGGACGGGGAAGGGCACACCACTCGGTAGACACCACCGCGTGGGTGTCGTCGATCTCCACGTCGCCCGACCCCATGGCGAGGGAGGTTGACAACGCCTGGACTTCAGGCGCGTCCGCCAGGCAGAGTAGCGCTGGTAGGTCGCAGACCACCCCATCAGGTAGAGTCATCTGGTTGGGATACCGACGAGTCCGGCGGTACCATACGTCGGTCCGCCGTGGCTCGGGGATGATCAAGTAGACATCCTTGAGCTTGCAGTCGGGAAGCTCCCCGACTGACTTGGGAGGCGCCCAGGCTCGGGGCCCCATAGGAGGACGGGGCCGCGGCGGGAGTAGCAGCCGCGACTCAGGAAGGCGGGGGATGGGAGTCACATCCCCTTCCGCCACCGGGTTGGAAGACCCATCCCCCGGTGGGACCACAGCCGAGGGGGCAGTAGGAGGTGACGGGGCGGGGACGGTTGAGGCGGCCGCCTCCGACCCTCGCCCGGGACGAGTCGTCTCCATGGCCGACCCCCGGCTGAGAGACTCCTCAGTCCCGAGGGCCTCCTCTCCCGCCCGTCGCTTGTCCGACAGAGACGTCGGGGACGGGGACAAAGGCCGACTCGGCTCACCCGCCATCTTGAATAACCTTGACCAACTCGGTGAGGTTGAGCGCGGGGGGGGAATACGACCCGCTCCCCCTCCTTGACCGCCACCAGGTTAACTCAACCTGGGCCTTGAACAACAGGGGGGGGACACGACCCACACCCCCCAACGACAACAAAGAAGCCCGACACAAGGGGCAGCGCGGGGAAAACACAACCCCGCCGACGAAGAGCAAAGGGGGGGGACACGACCCGCACCCCCACCGACAGCGACGACGCCCAACACGAGGGGCGGGGAAGACACAACCCCGCCGACGGAGGCGACAAGGGGGGGGGAGACGACCCACGCCCCCCAACAAACGGGGACGACGCAACCCCGCCAACGAGGACACAGGGGGGGGACACGACCCACACCCCCCAACGACAACAAAGAAGCCCGACACAAGGGGCAGCGCGGGGAAAACACAACCCCGCCGACGAAGAGCAACAAGGGGGGGACACAACCCACGCCCCCACCGACAACGAAGACGCCCGACACAGGGGCAGGGAGGGGGAAGACACCACCCCAAGCGGCGACACAAACCGCACGGCGGGAAGAGACAGACCCGCCGACGCGAGGGAACAGCGGCGGGAAGACACACACCCGCCCGCACACACGAAGGGGAGAGAAGACCCCGCACCGGCGGCCGAGTACCACCGCCGGCGACCGAGTGCAACACCCCCAACTCGGGGTGCGAACACCCCTCAACCCTGACTAGAAGGGGGGGGGGAAAGGAGTGAGGAACACCCCGCAGAGAGCCAGCTGGGGGTGGATCGAGCTCTAAGGGGGGGACACAACCCGACCCCCCGAGAGCAACCGTACCCCAACTGAAGGGGCAGGTGCAGGTGGACGTTCCGAGTGAGAGCGTCGACGCCCTACTCCTCCAGTTGAGGGGCAGGGGGTGTGGCGGAGGAACGCCGACACCCAGGTTAGGGGGCCCACCCACACGGGAGTCTACCCGTGGAGCACCCTGACCAGGTGGGGGACGACTTTCCCCCACACCTGTTTCGCGTGGAGGGGGCTCCTCTACCCAGGTTAGGGCAGAGAGCGCACCCCACGGAGAGGGACTGCCTCTCCCGGAGGGCCCCGCCGGACGCGAGTGCAACCCCGGCGTAACCCTGGTGCACGCTAGACGCCAGCGATGCACCGTACTTTGCATCCCGACTCGGGAATTGCACCCTCCTCTCCCGGTCACTGCGACTCGCAGCTGATTGGACGTCCACCGGGACGGCTGGACTTTTGAGAAGGGGGAAATGTGGGAGATTGGGCCGGGATTCGGTACCAATACTTTGGAGATTCGGGTCAAGTGGACCTGACCGGAAGTCGAAGTTCACCCGACCCACGATGGTGAAACTTCTGACTTCTGGACGGAAATTCGACTAGGACTTCCGACATACTAGAGCAGGGTAATGCTGCTGGCATTTGTTTCTTGGGATTTTTGCACGGGAGCCAGACGGATTTCTACGCTTTGAGTGCTTTGCATGTGGAGTGATATGATTGGTTTGTTTGAGGGTTCATTTTCTGAGTGTTTTGAGGGGTTGCGTGAGCGTGTGAGGAGGGTTGATAAGGAGGGACAGCAAGGCGGGGAGGGCCCACCTTGGCTGGCCAAGCAAGAAAACACCGTCTGGCTCCGACACATCTTGTTCGTGCCTTGGTGAGTGGACCCGCTCACCACACGCAAGTTCCGTGTTCGGCTGTGTGGAGGTGCTTGCCTCCGGTGTCCCAAGTTGGGATATCGGCAATACTCCTCTTCCTTCCCTGACTCGGGGTTGGTGGTTGGGAGTACTGCTACACACTGCTTCCCGCCGTCGTCGCCATCCTGTCTCAGCTCTCAACATCACTGGCACCGCCACAACGGCCAGTACAAGCACTCGACTTGTGATCACTCCTGCACATGTTGGCGTCCATGGCACCCATCTTCGCCCAGGCCGGCGGCTGGCGAACCATGTTCTACCCCCGATCGCCATCCACCCCCGGGAGCTTCATGTCTTCATCCGGGTCCGCCGTGGGCCGACAATGCGACGAGGGCGTCGGTGGTTGTGGCGGCAGCCTCGACGATGATCGCGGAAACTGCGGCCAAATCGGTTACGGCGAGTGGCACAACCCTCGGCCTGCAGCGATGATGCATGCCAGCCACCGACGTTCCGCCCAGACGAGCGACAATAATGATTACAACCGTCGGTACGGGCAGAACGAAAGAATGTCACATTCTGGTACCTCGACTGTAGCATATCCGCGGCCCGTACCGAATTTCGGTATTTACGGGCTTGTAGCCCCCCTAGCTGGTGGCCCCAACCTTGTTGATTTGGGACCGCTTGTGGCTCGCCCTTTGGGGGACTACATTTGTTTATCTGTCCTTGCTTTTGAGGGATCTTTGTATTGGCTGCCTTGCTCGTAGCGATCGGCCGTCTGGCCTTCGCTCGGTCGACCGACCAGCATGATGCTTCGCCCTTACCTTCGACGAAGAGCTCGCCGCCGCCGTCTGGCTGGCTTGCACCCTATCGAACGTCCGGGCGGTAAAGGCCTGCCTTCTTTGCCTCACCGGTATTAGCTGTCGCTTTCCGCTCTTGCGGCCGGTCGGTCCCATTTCATCATTATTGAACAACACTAATTCCACATTGGTGGAGCAGCAGGGGATACTGCTCGTGTGCGGTTCTGCCGTACACTCGTACGTGTTCCTTGTTGCCTTGTGGCAGTTGCGTCGATGATCATTCGATCGAGTGTTGTGCCGGGCGACAACACCGATTCGTGGAGGCTGGACGATGCCGGGCGTCGTGCCACGGGGATCTTTAGATTGGTGACGCCGGGCGCACCGGTTAGAGCCTACGCCGGGTTGTGATATGACTACGGGAGCACCGGACGGCGCTAGGAGCCCAAAGGGTAAGGGAGCACCCTTGCCTTTCGGTTACACGCCGCCAGGCGAAGGGAGCGGAACTAACCGCCTTTCGGCCCCGGAAGTTACCCCCCCACTCCCAATTTGGAGATCAAGTCCACCTCCGAGTTGAAGAGTCTGAAGGCGGTGGTGGAGACACTTCGCTCCCGCCTTGAGGCCAAAGAGGCCGTCAATCAGACGTTGCAAGACGCCAACGCGGTGATGGCGACCAATCTTGAGGAGATGAGGAAGCCACCCTCAAATGGGATTGTACGTCAACGGACGCGATCGATCCGACAGCTGGTGGCCAAGGATGAGACCGGCAATACGCCTGGAACGTCCTCGCAGCATGCCTTGCCCACCGTTAATATTCCTCGGAAGAGCCGCCGGATCCGCGCACTCGAGTGCCGAGTCGAGAACCTTAAGGCTGAGGCCGCGGCTTAGCGTGCGAGTGCACGGGAGAGAGACACATCATCGGTTGATGATGGGACATCGTCTGATGATTCATCATCCTCGTCTTTCTCGTCTTCGGACGAAAGTACCGACGGTCAGGGAGATCCTTCCCTCCCGACCAGTCCAAGCTCGTCAAGCACGGACTCAAGCTCTGAGTTTTCGTCGTCGCGACGCAAGCGCCTTCGCCGGCGCCGCCGCCAACCCGGACCAGCGATCGGTCTCATGGAGATGGGTGACCGCAAACTGGTCATTCGACCAGGTAACAGTCGGTTTTAGTCACTACTGGACTACCGCACGTAGCTCCTCCTCCGTTGGAGCGTGAAGTGTACCTCGTCCATGGTAAAAGATATCAGCAAGATGAACAAGCACCTGGACGGCGCGTTCCAAGGCCAAGACTCCTTCAATGGAGGCGATCATCTCGGTGTTTTCACCTTTTTGACGACCTTTCGCAGAGCTGGAGACGCAGCAGGATTGACCCACGGTCAAGCGTATCCATTGATGGCCTTCCGGCTTGCCGGGGCGGCCAAGCGATCCTTCGCTAGTGCCTCGAACACCATCGTACAAGGCAAGAGCTACGAGCTGACCACTTACGGTGACGGCGTCAACTGGTCTCTCAAGAAATATGCGACGCACGTCACATTGGCAACTGCGTACCACGACATCATCACGATGTCCCAACTGGACACGAAGGTCCCCCGAGTGTTTGGAACACGGGTGGAAGCTGCGTGTGATCGCCCGTGTGGCTTGTTCAGCGCTCAACATGTGGAAGATGTTTTCAATAGCGGTCTATCTGACCTGATCAAGCCCAACGCCCGCGAACTGGACAGCCAGTTCCCTAACCGCCCGATGGCGGACACCGTCGCGGCAGCTCAAGGCTTTCGGGAGGGCGCCAATCCGCTGCATCATTTGATCAAGGCTGGTCGCCCACCCCTCATCAAGGTTAGTCAAATTGACTCTGCCCCGGCTCACCCGCAGCGGACGGTCGATGGACCCTACGCACCTGTAAAGGCCTTCCGTACGGACGCACCGAACGTGGTGAGCACGCCCGACTCACGCGCCAACGACAACTGGTACAACTGTAACGAGCCCGGGCACTTCGCCTCGCGTTGTCCCAAGCCCCGACAAGAGCGCCGCCAGGCGCTCGTGATGGCCCTCATGGAGGAAGAGGTGTGCAAGCAGGTCAACGCCATTTTTGAAAAGGAAGTTCTGCGGGACTCGAGCAGCTATGAGTCAACTGACTCCAAGACCACTGCCGAAGAAACTGACTCAAAATACGAGTGAGTCGGGGACCGGCGGGCAACCGCCCCGACGCAATCCGGGCCGTAAGACCCGTTTGACCAAAGGTCACAAAGATACTAAGCAAAGCCCATCGGCACTACGAAATATCGGCCTCTTTAGGCACGGACCTGCACAACACAAGGAGTCTCCGACCCATATTGGACACGGGCGCAAGGGTGAACCTGGTTCGCCCCAATGTCCTTCCACCTCATTGGCGTGACTACGCCGAGCATCTGCCTGAGGCACCACGCATCGTGGATGCCAATGGTTTACCCATCCAGGCCCCCCAGGCCATCCACCTCTTCGTCGTCACCGGTGGTGTACAAGCTATCGTCCGGTTCTTCGTCACCCCGAACTTATCAGTTCAACGTATCCACGGTACCAAGTTTGTGGATAACCACATTGAGACAATCTTGCCAAGGTTCAATCGCATTGCCTGGCAAGGCGATGACGCCACGCCGCACTCACCCATATTAGGAATCCAGTACATGGGTGACATGATCCCCTAATGGACCGAAGGTCCTGCCAAGGTACGAGCGTGCAAGCAGACCCGAGTCAAGGGCCAGACCGAAGAATGGGTCATGGTGACCTGCGAAGCCCCCGGGCTGGCTACCCTCCAGCGCAACGCAATATTGTGCGGGCAAAAGTGCATGGTGGTCGCCCGCTGCGTCGCCACCATCAAGCCCGATGAAGCATTCCTGGTTAAGTTATGCAACGTCGGCCCAGGCCTCGTCATCATCCGAAAAGGGAAGCACCGTGGCATTCGCCGAACCCACACACGGGGCATATACTGACAGTACCCTTCGACTAGGAGAACCCCACTCCGAAGGAGACCATCGAGGAAGCGCTCAACGCGCTCGAAGAAGTCTACCTCAATGACGCGCCCGAGTACCTGCATGAGCAGATCAAGGACATGCTAGCCAAACATGGCAAGATGTGGAATGGATCTGTAGCGTTATGGCCCTTCTGGCCCAGGAACCACACGCCCAAGAAACTACAACGGGGAGAGGAAGGAACGGGTAAGGGTCCCAGCGTGATCCACTCGACCGCCCCCTCAGAGGCAAGGGCTAAAGGACAAGAGCCCGAGGGAGCAAGAACCCAAAGAACCGTTGATTTTACAAGTTGGCCCCGGGGAGACCCCGGAGCGCCCCTCAAGAACCTCCCCCTCGGCCCCTGCAGGGGCCCAGAGCGGGGCCCCCAGAGAGCGCCCCTAGCGGGCCAAGCGCCAGCAAGGCGTCTGGCCTCCACCAGGTCCTCCAGCGCATCCCCTACATCGGGGTTGTGGCAGTATTGGCCCCCAGGTAGCGGGGCAACACGTGCCATGCAAGGAGCGGCAGGCAACTGGCCTGACCCGTTCCTCCCCCTGCATTTGGGTCCATATTCCCCAAGTTAGGGGTAGTTAGCTTAGTAGTAAATCCAACGTGGATTTGAGGGTTTTCTGCATTTTATCGTACTGAAATTTCGTGTGGCACGGTGGGCAGGTGCTGGGGTGGGAGATTCTGAGTGGCGAGATTCTGAGGGGACACTGGGGGGATAAGGGGAGGGAGAGCGGGGCTTGGCCTCGCTTCCCCGTCCCGACCAAGAAACTGTTGGCCCACACACCATCTTCTTGTTTGTCAGTGGGGGGATTGCCCCACAACAGGGACAGCGTGTGTGCGACTTGCACTTCTTCCGGTTCCCCCGACACGGGAGGCAGCCCTTACGCACCGCCCCAACTTGGGTGCCGCGTGTGCGAGTGGTTTTTGCCACAGGGGTTACACTGGGGCGCCGATGGTCACCAATCAACCCCCGGTCGCCAAACACAAGCGAAAAGCAAGCGAAAATCCCCTCACACACAAATGCCAATCCCCGAAAAAGAACCCAGTGGGAAAAAGGTGAGAGGCGCGAAAACACGCAGTGAAACCAAAACAAAACAAATGGCCAGAATTGCCAGCAAGGCCACCTCCGCCGAGCCAATCCGCCTCCCTGGGTGGGACCAATCAGGATCCCGGGTGTGTCCCCACGGTCCCGAGTCACTGACAGAGGGGGCCCCGGCAAGAGGAGGGCTCCACGTAGGATAGCCCGCCGGGTCCCAAGTCACCCCCCCAAGGGCCCGCCTGTCCCCAAAGGCTCCAAACGCCACACGGCCCCCTCACAAAGGCCGAGCGTCCTGCCGGCCAACAAGGTACAGGATTCGAGCGGGCCGAGGGGAGGTACTGATGGGTCCGGAGAGTGGGGACCGCACTCAACGATTCGCTGGGCCAGTGTCTCCGACAGCGGCCGCCTTCTAGAAGGGGAGAGGCGTGGTCCACGTGTGCCGGGGAGGGCCTTCCGAGAAGGGACACAAGGGGGCCACGCGCGCTGGGGAGGGTAAAGGGGAGAGGGAGCGGGAGAGAGGGGGGTCGGCGCTGCACCCCACCCCGTGGCACGCTTGAACCCGTCCCCCTCTGCCGTAGAGCGTCAGGGGAGGGGTCAGCGTGCTGTTGTACGGGGGGATGAGGGCGCAGCCATGCCGCCTGGTCCGCCTCCTGGCGGGGAGGAAGACCCAGACATAAGCGGGCCCCCTCAGATCCCAACGACCATGTCCACCCTGGCCACTCGACCCACACGTACCCAGCACGGGTCCTCGGACCCGGATGCGCCGTCGCGTAGGCCTCCACCACCACCACCATCACCGATCCGTCATCTGGCCAGCTACCTTGCGGATCCCTTGGCCCTTTTACCTCCTCCCTCACCACGGGTCCCTCAATTCCCGAAGGGCCCCCACGTTCCCGACGCAGCGGCATCACGGACCAAGATGGACGTTGACGGCGGAGCGGTTCCTTACGTGCCCAATGGCAACGACGAGCCCAACGACAACGGTGACCAAGAGGAGCCGGGGCGGGCAAGTTGTACACGGACGTCATCGGCGGGTTCCCGGAGCATTTTGGGCCCGAGGGCCGGGTTGCGTGGGACCGAGAGCGGGCCAGGGGTTGGGTAACTTCCACAAGTGCCCATATGACCCTACGCTTCATCGACGGGCCCTGTACTGGCTACTCCTTCTTTCGTCAGATGGTCACCATGCCAGAGGCCCGTGTTCCGTCGCGGGCCGATCGGTACGAGTCGATCACCGTGGTCCGGCATGTGGACGAGGTGGACTACGTGGTCCGATTTAAGGAGTAGCGGGCCAAGGCGCTTCCAGGGTCCACAACGTTGCCGGCGGCCCCTTCAGGCCAGTGTGTCATCAAGGCCCCTCCGTACCTGGATTACGACGGGTTCAAGCCGGACCGTCAGTACCTTGTGACCAATCGACACCACCGGGACAAGTATCGGATCTTCGTCGACTGGCACCAGCAAGAGTTTCCAAGCTGTCCCTCTATGGGCCGTGGGGCCCATTATGTCCGGGTCCCTCAGTGGTGGGTTGGTGTCGAGGTCCCTTGTGGTGCCATCACGGAGCTGCCACCGGTCCTTTGTTCCTTCGGGGATCTGCTGCGGGCCAACGATACCCTTACCTTGGCCTTGTTTCGATCCGAGCGGTCCGTGCACGCGGGGATCCTCCTGCTCTGTACTGCCCGTCAGTCCTGCCTGTTGTGGCTCTTCTCCCGGACCCTTCGGACCTGGATCCGTCGTGTACGGATCAAGGTGATCTGTCACGCCCAGTCGTGGTTGGACTCCGTCGCCGAGCGGGACCTAGAGGCTCTTCTGGACCTGCTTGACAAGTTGGCCCCAGTCCCGGCTTGGTGGCCCGTCTCCATAAGGTGAATCCGAAGGATGCCTGGCGGAGGATGCCTCGTACCCGTTCATCAACAATGAACGGGAGGATCTCCAGGACTAACCCCTTGTTAATGAGTGCCTTGTCTGAGGCTGCCTTGAAGCTGGTCAAGAACCCGATGACTGCCAACGGACGTCCGTTCGGGCCTCCGAACATGGGGACTCCCTTCAGAAGGGTCTGCATAGGTCGGATGGCCCGATGCGAGGTGTTACGCATCGATTCCAATACAATAGTAGAACAGTCTGACAACCGATACCGTGACGGAGTCAGTACCGACCGGAAGACTTCGTTTACAATGTCCGTATCAGCGTCCTGGGTATCCGGCCGCTTGGCCAGTTGGTGGGTGAGCTCATCCGACTCCATGCGCTTGAGTAGGCAAGCAGTAACCTGCGCGGTCATGGCCTGACCCAGTGATGCTGGTACTTCTTGCGTGGTCGCCTCGGGTTCCCGAGTCGCTTGACTTCCTCCGTCTTGAGGATACTGGGAAAGGGTACCACCCCCTCCGATGGCGGATTCTGCTCCGGCTCAAGGGTCAGCCGGGGTGTATCCGCGGAGTCCGCTCCGGGTAGTCCGGGCGTATCGCTCCGTGTGGCTCCGTTCCAACTCGGCTGACGCGTCGGATCCATAACCCACCGTATCCAGGGGTTGCGCGGTGGTCACTGCACAGGGATCAACCCCTGGGGATTCAGGAAGGAGTCCGGCCGGTTCAAACCGTACCGGTCTAGGAGGAATACGACGGGGTCCCGTTGTGTGTCGTGTTGACATCAACACTGCAATTGCGTCCTCCGTTCGCTCTTGATGGGCGTCGAGTCCGGAGAACCGAGCCTCGATGCGAGCCAGCGATGCCATCAGGGAATCCCCTGGTGAAGGTGGAGGCGGAGTGATCCCCGCCGACGACAGTCGAGGTGGGCCTCCGCCCCCTGCCGTCCGAGCCGTACCGAACGTCGATCCGGCACCGGATGGCATTGGCATCTCAATGATGTCGATCGGGGTACCGGTCCCGGTTCCCGTGATCGCCTCCAGAATCGGTGTCGACCCCGATCCGTCATCTTGAACGTTCCCCGTCCCTTGGGTAGACATAGTAACAATCAGTCAACCGACGTAACGGTCACCACAAAGAAGAGAGCGCGGGAGTAGGTTTGGGAACGTAACAACTCAACACAGTCACACGTTACACTCAACGCAGTCAACAGATTGCAACACTACGTATACAAGAAAAGGTCCGACTCCCTATCCGTGTGCCAGGGCTGAAGACGGCGTCACCATTAGGGTAACGGAAACCCGTCCCCTGCTGCTCCACCAATGTAGCACAATAGGGATCCGTTACTTGTCCACTCTCAGGGAGCACTCACCAGGGGGGATCGGCAGCAAAGTCACCGTGAGGCCGAGGTAGCTGTCCTTGGAGCGTAAGCCACGGGACCAAGATGGGAGCCCAAATGGGAGGGTTTTGTTGCTCTACCATGGCCGGCGGTGGATTCGCCGCCGGCCCCCTCGTTATAAGCCCGCGGAGACACCACCAACTGCCCTCCACCCCAAGATGCAAGTCCCTCTGGTCATACGTAACTTATAGATACCGTGACCAGCTCGGACTCTCAAATTGAAAGTTAAGGATTAGAAGTAGTCCCCCTGAATTAGGGTCGCAATACGGTGACCCATATTGCTGCACCCGGGAAAGGTCGTGAGGGGCAATCCTTAGCTAGTGACGACTCATTGCTCGGGCCAAACCTCTCCCGGACGGGCGTAACCCATAGTTGTTCGTTCAGCGTGATTCGTGGAACCCGCTGCGTTCGTATTACAATGCCCGTGGCAAGCCGAACGCAGGGGGCAACACGACTGCACAATCGCAGGGAGAGCCAAATCAGAACGGGAATCTCAAGTCACCGCCAGATAGAAAGTCAAACGATCTGAAGCTACCACATGTGAGGAATCACCCACACTTGGGCAGCCCTCTACGTACTCGTGATGGGTGTCAGCGACCCGTGCCAGCCAATAGGGCAACAGCGTGCGGGGAAGGGGATGAGGGTGATGACGGCGGGGAGGCTGGGTAAGAGGACTGCGCGACGACGGTGGTGGTCGAGGTTGGTTCAAAGGGTTATGGTCGTCTTTGGGCTGTGTCAGTGGGTAGCACCTTCGGTCTCCCCCGGTGGCGCCGACACCCACGCACTATATGCTCGTGTCGGGGCACTCGGGGTGCTTCAAAGCATGCGTTTCCCAGTCGCGTCGCCGGTGGGCGCAAAACGACCCACAAAACAAAGCATGGCTCTCAGAACAAAGTATTGGCGGGCGTGCGCACCAAGGCGTGCAGCCCCAGTTTGTCCCAGACGAAGGGGTCCGGCGTACCACGCCTCGTACGCCGCTACAGCCGGCTCCAGGTGCTAGTCGGTCCGAATGCCCGAGAGGCGTGTAAGCACGGTTCGATCGAGTCGACCGAATGGGCAAGCGGGCTACCCAGTCAGAGCACTGCAATGCGGCAGCGAGGACATTCCAACGGACTCGCCAGCTGTGGCAGATGTGGCCCGTCGTGTGTGCTGACGGTGGCGCCTTTCGAAAGGCCATGATGGGCTGTCGATGGCTGCTGTCGTGCGGCCGGCAAACACCGTGAGATAGCGGCTGACTCCTCTTGAATCAGGAAGGTACACCGCGTCATGCCCCACAATACAAGGAGTTGATCCGTGGTGCCAGGAGTTGGTTCGGCAGGATCTGTAAGGAGAGGTCCCATATACTATCCTTTAGGTATTAGGCATGGGATTAGTGGGGAACTCCTTACAGCTGCCCGAGGCAGCAGGCACGACCTGACAGCCGAGGCGCTGGTCGCCACGCACAGCTCTGAAACCATCGTCAGCGCACTGCGTGCGTGAGCTCAGCGAGCGGCTCGCCCCCCCCCTCCTTCCGCCCCTCCCTCGCCGCCCTCCTCACGCCCGACGGGTGGGTGCCGTTCATCGGACACGCGCGCCGCCTGCGCGGGCAGGCGTGAGTAAGCCTTGCGAGAAGCCGGACCACTGAGACAGTTGCGCTGCTGAGCAAAGCCTTCGACTCCAAACGGTACCTGCTGGATGCGATCCGTACGTACGAGGTGGACCGGGAGGTGTGATCCAAAGTGTGATGCAGTTCATTAAATTTCAACACAAACTATGTCCAAGGGCATGTGGGCTACATATGGCCGAACGTTGAAGGTTTGAATGGCCAGGTCGTCAACTCGCAGGGGCCCATGTCGGAACAACCGGCTCGGGTCCGCCATGGAGCGGCTAAAGCCCGTGGGAGGCAGAAAGGAGGGGAAGGGGCGATTGGTGAACAAGTAGTGGTTCCCAACGCCTCTGTCCTCGAAGCCACAGGTTTGGAAAGGGGGGGGGGGTGCGCCCTCGGAGAGCACCCGCAGGCATGCGAAGCGCTCGGGTCCTCGTCAGGCCCAATATAGCTAAACCTTGCGCCAGTCCAACAGGCGTGCGTTGGGAACCATTGATCACTGCTGTTGGACTGGCAAAGAATAGTATCGTCAAGGTATACATCGTAAGTAAACTTTGGCACGGCTATTTACACTAGAAGCATCGGTAAGTGGTAGCTCCACTTACGCCATGATGGGGGCTATTTGACTGGTACTGAAATGTGATCTGGCCATTTTCGCAACCAGTCTGTAAAGTACATATAGTTCTAATTGCATATGATATAAGTGTGTATTGCGTATGTGGAAGTACAGAATAGTCTCAGCCACGCCGGTCATCGAGCGCACGACGACAAGGGTCCCTATGCATGATGAAGACGGCTCTTCGCTCGTCTACAAACACAGTCTCATCTGCACGACCAAGACAAGCCCCCTGGTCCATCTGTTTGTGTCCGCCCCCGGCACCTCCCCACAGCTGAATCCTCCCCCCTCTTGTGTCTGGAAATGGTCGCCTCTGCCCTTCCCGCCGCCCTCCGCGGCCTTGCCGTGCCATCCGTTGCGGCGTTGCGGGCGCGTCTCCCTCTTCGGGGCCCCCTCCTTGGCTTGGATGTTACGTCCACCCACGTGGGTGCGGCCCTGTCTGATGGCAACCGTACCTCGGCGGCACCGTTTGGGGCGCTCGCCCGCTCCACGCCCGCCCTCGACGCGCGCACGCTGCGGCTGGCGCTGGCCGCCCCCGCCACCCACCCGGCCCTCTCCCGACGCGGTGCAGTGGGTACGCTGGACAGCGCTGATGAACCCGCCGCCGCCATTGTACCGGCGGCTCTGGTGGTGGGGGTGCCCCCTGGGGACGGTGCCGCCGCCGACGTGGCGGCGTACGTGGCAGACTTGGTTGGCGCGTCGCCAGAGCCATTCCCGGGACTGGCAGCGGTGCTGTTTTGGGAAGAGGCGGATGTTGTCCGGCGGGTGCTGCCGGCTGTGGACGATTATGAGGCTGCTATGGCCTTTGTGGCCGGCGACACGGCCGGGCCAGCAGGCGGGGGCGTGGGCGCAGATGGGGCAGAGGGCGGGGGGGCGGGGGGCGCCCCCCGACCACGCTACATCGAGCGTCGTTGGACAAAGGGCCGCTCCGCCCAGCTGCGGCCGCGGCGCGTTCTGACGGGCGCTCCGCGCGTGGCGGCTGCCAACCGGATCTCGGCGAGTGAGCTGGTCCAGCTGGTGCTCGCAGAGCTGCGGGTGTCGACTGCGCGCGGGGCTGTGGAGGAGAGGAGGGCAGGCTCAAAGCAGTGAAGGTAACGTGCGTTAGCAGGGGGAAGCGAGTTGTGTTTTTTGGGTTGAGTGAAAGGGGGATCGTGGGGGGGGGGCTGGGGTCAGGAAGGGGTACCATGCAACGGGCGACCGGGAAGAGAAGTGGGGTGGAAGGAGCACTTGTGATTGCCGCTAAATGGCAATGCGTGGTGTGCGTCTCCGCAACCAGGGCCGGCGCGCCATGTGATAGGTCGGCACTGGGCGCCCCATGTACGTTGGAACTCTGTCAACGCAGGCGGCTATGGACCGCCACGAGGTTGAGACGCTGCCTGCGAGACTCGCCTGATTCTACACAGTCCAAGTTATGGGGGCTCAGGGGCCCGCGCGGTCACGAGCATAGCATACGTTCCTTTTTGCAAAGCCAGGGGCACGCCCCGGCCAAGAGACACGCCCCACATCACACACTCACACCCACTCCGTCACAGTCACCCACGGTGAGCGTTGCCGCCAACAGGCAGACCTGCACAGGCCGCCATATCAACTGGCCGCTCGCTGGCGTGACCCGCCCAGCAAGGTGAGATGCCGCCCATCCAGACGCGGGACCCCAGCAATCCACCATTCACCATCGGCGCCGACATCACCATCGCAGTTGTAGGCGCAGCTGGCGACCGGTCGCAAGCGACGCGGTGGCCACAGTGCGCAGCCCCTAACTCACACCGCCAACGCCACCGCCGCCGGACCCACAAAGGCGTCCTGCCGACAACTCAAAAGCAATAGCGCCCATAGGCGCCTGGCCCAGCCAACTATCTGCGCCCCCCCCCGCGGGTGTTGGATGACTTGGGCTTGCTCCGGATCTCCGCATCCGCCACCGCGTGAAGAAAAATGTTGTTACGCGCCGTGGCCGGGTTGTGTGCGGCGGCCCCCTTCGACCAGTCGTACGAGGCGGCGTACGCAAAGATAGTGCCGTCATGGTTGAACGCCGTGGCCGAGATGGGCGCGTCCATTTTGGCAAACTGCTTGAGCCGCTGCTTGGCATCCTTGTCCCAAAACGTGAAGTTCCCGTCAGCGCCAGCTGTCGCAAACGTGCCATACGTCTGGTGAAACGCGATGCTGTTCACGGCGTGGGCGGTGCCGTCGCCGTCACGATGACATTTGAACGCGAAGTCCTTGCTGCGGTCCGCCTCACTGACGTGGTCAATAGAGACGCGCCCTTCGACCGAGCCTACAGCGTAGCCGGTACCGTCAGCAAACGTCGACACGCAACGGGTCTGGTACTTGAGCTGGGACACTTTCTCGTGGAAAGGCGCCGTTGGGCGGCGGATGTCGTAGACGAGGAGCTTACGGTCGGCGGTACCCACCACCATAAGCGGCGCCCGCACGTCCATGGCGTACACCCGCTCAGACATGTTGACAGTCCCCATCGGTTGGCCCGTTGGTGCCCGCACGTCCCAGTATTTTACGGTCTTATCCCACGAGCCTGTCACCACGGCGGGGGAGCCTGCCCCCAGGTCACCAATGTAGGCAATGGCCTTGATGGCCGCCGCATGAGCGGCAACCGGCTGTGACTGCTGCGTTGCGACCGACCACATGTTGGCGGTCTTATCACAGCTGGCCGATACAATCGTCTGGCCGTCCGGCGACCACGCCACGTCCAGGACAGGGCCCGCGTGTTTGATGAGCCCTACGGGGGTGGTAGCGCCGTTGCTACCGATTTCGTAACATCGCACCTCATTGTCCCACGTGCCGGCGACGAGGTAGTTCTTAGGCGCGAGCGCCGCGGGGGAGAGGGCAATCGACGATATGCCATCGTTGGGCGGCTCCGACACCATCACATCGTTGTTGGGGTTGGTCAACGACGCGGGCGCCGCCGCGCCAAAGGCCGCCATGGCGGCACGCCCGCGGGGCTCACGTGCCGCTCCCGCCCAGCTGCGACGGCACGACCCAAACTATCGGACGGGGGGCACGTAACGGCAGCCAAGCATGGGTCTTCCAGCACAAGATGAGAGTGCGGGGGAAAAACAGCAGTAGAGTCCACGACAGCCTCCGTGCCTCCGTAATGGAAAACAAGAGGGGGTGGCAGGAGAAAGGGCAGGGAGAGTGAGCGCGGCGGTGGCGGCGCAACTCGGCGTCGAGAGGGCGGGTAACAGGCTCTCCCCGGGCGAGCCGGTTCGCTGCTGCGCCACGTCGACTTGGCCGCTTGCTCACCTCAAAGAAAAGTAGCACCCAACGCCTTCACTCAGCCTCTTCTCTGGGACAGAAGTGTAGTAATTGTGTTGATCCTGGCGCGCAACACTGGACATTGCATTACGAGTCCGCGACCGCAGGTTCGGGGCAAGGCTTGTGCGCCTTCCCCGCGCGCCTCGTCGGTCATCCCTGCTTCACAGCACCTGTGGGCGTTTCCGCGGCTGTGTCTGCCGCTGCTGACCTGGTCGGCTGCGACCCAGGATGAAGCGACTCCTCCTCAGTTTTCGCCGCTGCTATGGCTTGGCTGCTGGCCTAGCCTCCGCTGCCGTTTGGGCAGCCGTCGCTACCAGCTATGCCGTCCACGCAGTTGACACCGCTGCGAACACAGCCACCACCACCCCTGCCACGGCAAAGCACTTGCCAACTGTGTGTATCATTGGCGGTGGCATTGGCGGCGCGTCAGCCGCGCACTTCTTGCGTGGCGCCGCCCCCTCCTTGAAGCTGTTGCTCTTTGAGCGCCGCCCCCATTTGGGTGGCCGACTGGCCTCCCTGTGGCTACCCCCTGTCCTTTTTGACAGCGGCAGCGGCATTCGCGCGGAGGGTGACCAGCACGTGGAGGCTGGTGGTAGCATCATACACCCCCGTAACGAGATAATGGTTCATTTCGTGGATGATGTGCTGCGCCTGTCTCGCAGGGACGCGCCGGACCAGTCCATGGGCCTCTGGGATGGCCGCCGCTTTGTGCTGCGCCTCGATGCGGGGCGGCCGGTGGCGAACGTGGCGCGCCTCTTGTGGCGGTACGGCCTCAGCTTGCCCCGTATGCAGGCGGCGGTGAGGCGGCTGTTGGCATCGTTTGATGCCATTTATGGAGCGGGAGCGGGCGTACCAGTGGTCCCAGTCGGCTTTGGTGGCAACGGCGATGGCGGTGGTCTCAATAGAAGCAGCGATGCGGGCTGGGGAAGTTGGCGCGTGGGCGTGGCTCGCCTGCGAGACACCACTCGGGGCCTCTTTGGAGCGTTTCGCACCCGGCATCCCCCTGTCTCGCAGCCTCCCACGACTGTGGCGGACCTGCTGTCGCCTCGCGGCGACACGTCGCTTGTTGACCTGGCCGCCCGCCGCCTGGGTTCGTACGCCGCCTCGGCTGGCCTCCTCCCGCCGCTGACCGCCGAGCTGGTGCCCGCCATCACCCGGGTTAACTACGGGCAGGAGCCAGAGGGGATGGCCGCCTTGGCTGGTGCCGTCGGCCTGGCGGGCTCGGGGGGGGGGCTGTGGGCGGTGGCGGGCGGCAACGCGCAAGTGCCGGCGGGGCTCATTGCCCGTGCAGGCGCCACCGTCCACGCGGCCGAGGTGGTCACGCGGGTGGCCGAGTTGCCACCCTCGTGCGACGGCACCGCGTCGTCGTACGTGCTGACGAGCGTGCCCGCCAGTGCCGACGCCGTGGGGGCGGCGCTCGCGACAGCTGCGTCGGCCACCCGCGGCGGCCGGCCCCCGTCGGCGGTGGGGACGGCCCGCGACGCGGGCGGGCCCGCTGTCCGCTTTGCCCCCCCGTTGGCCCCCAATGGGAGCCGAACTACCGCCTGTGATGCTGTGGTGGTGGCCACCCCCCTGGAGCTCTCTGGCGGGCTTGTGGTGGGGGACGCAGCAGGCGCGGCTGCCACGGAATCCCCACTCCCACGGCCGCCGCCGCCGCCGCCGCCCCTCCCGCCCGCCCGCCCGTTTCGATTGTGCGTGGCGACATTTGTGCGGGCCGAGGTGGAGCCCGCCTACTGGGGCCTCCCCCGCGACTGTTGCGGCTGCGTACCTGATGCGGTCCTTACCACCGCCGCGGCACCCGCCGGCGGCGTGCCGTTTACCAGCCTCTCAGCGCTGTCACCCCGGGTGCGCGGGCAGGCGTGTGCCACCGGCCCCGACCGGGCTGTGTACAAGCTCTTCTCGCCCGCCCCGCTGACGGCGGCCGACCTGGGCCGCCTCTTCCGTGCCCACACGGTCCTGGCGGTGGTGCCATGGGCGGCCTACCCCAAGTACGACCCGCCGCCACTGCTGGGCTCGTTTTTGTTAGGTGGCCTTAGCGGTGGCGGCGACAGCGGCAGCGACGGCGGTGGGGTTGGTGGCGGCGGTGGGGGGACCGCGGGGAACGCCGCCCCTGCCGCGGCGGCGGCCGCCGGTCGCCTCGTTTACGTCAACGCAATCGAGTCTGCTGCGTCGGCGATGGAGATGAGTGCGCTGGGCGGCAAGACTGCCGCAGCGCTCGTGGCCGACGCCCTTGGCTTGGGGTCGGCCCAGGGGGAGGCGGACCGCCGCCACCGGCCGCCGGCGATCACCCCCTCGCCGCCGCCGCCGTCGTCGTCTGTCAAGACGGAGCTCTAAATGCCGGTGCGCCGGGCAACTGCATGCATTCCCTCCCCCCCCCTCCCCACCTGTACGTGTGGCTAGCTGCTACGCCGCGGTGGCCGCGGCGGACCCCCGGCGGCCACGCGTGGGGCGTGGGGGGATCCCCGTGGGCGACGGTCGCTGCCAACCCCGCCGGGTCTGTCCCCGGCTGGACTGGGGGCATGTCCTTGTCCCGATGCCGCCTCCGCGTCAAAGAACTGGGCGCCGCCCGCTGGGAATTCCTCCCTTCCCCCCCCCCCTCGCTAGCCCCCTGTGTCTGTGTACCGCCAAGAGACACGTCAGAGAGAAACAAGCACGATTCAGAGACAGGTCCGCTCCGGCGGGGGGGGGGGGGGCGACGCAGTCGGCATGCCTACCCGCGCCACCTCGCTGCCCTTGCCAGTCTCGCTGGCGAGAACATGGCAAGCGGGGTCGGGGCATTTCAGGGGGGGGTGGCATGGAGATAAATGTGAGGCAGTCGCCCAGCATAACGCCGGCGGGCCCTGCAAACGCTGCTGCCCTGCAGCTCACGGCCATCCATGTCAAGGGGGGGGGGGGGGAGGGGGGGCGCCAGTGGGAGGTGTGTGGCGGCGGTGGCTGCTCCAGTAGCGGCGGCGGCAACAGCGGCGGAGAGGGGACGACCTCCACGCCCGCGCTAACACCTCCCCGTTGGCGGCCAACGGACGGCGCTGGCGGCCGACCTGGCGGCCGCCAGCGGGCTGGCGGCCACCGACGGGGGCTAGCCTCCGTCGGCGGCCGCTGCGCACGGGGGTGCGCCGCCAACGGCGCCGCGGCCTTGCAAGCACCCCCACAGTGACGGTGGAGGAGGCGGGCAGAGCAACGGTCGCCCCGTGCGGGGCAGGGAGCAGGCAGTGTGCCACGCCGCCCCCGCTCACGTGCCTGCCTGCACGCGGCTGCCCGGCCCCGCGCGCCTGACACCGCCGCGCCCGCCGCCCGGCACCCGGCCGCCACGCCACCCGAGACCGGCGGCCACGTGCCCGTGCGGCTGCGTGCGCTGTCCGGTGGGGGCGGCAGCGGCCCAGTAGGTAGTGCCTTGCTGCACGCCGTCGTCCCCACGGGCGAGACGATGGCGGCAACGTCGTCTGTCCACCCCCTCCCCCCCCCCACTCCCCCCCGCGTCGCGCCCCCCCCCCCCTCGCCGACCGTCTCGCACCGCCGCGCTCCCCTCTCTGTCCCACTCCTGGCCTTTTTCAAAACCGCGGCCAGGTGCGTGGACGCTGCGGGGCGCGGGTTTGTGCGAGAAGCGTGAGGGGCAGAGGAAAATTGAGGTGGAAACGCCGCGAGGGGGGGAGGGCGGGAGAGCGGGAGAGGTGGAAGCGCGGCGACAAGGGCGTGGCGGTGGGGGAGGGTGGTGGAAGCGCGGCGCCGCCGCCCCCCCCCCCCCCCCCCCCCCCCCCCCCTGCGCCCCTCTTAGTCGCCCCGCTTCGGCCGCGCCGTCGACGGCGTGCGGCTGGGCGCACGACCGCCCGCCCCGCGTCCCCTTTGTCGCTGGCCCTCTGTCGGGCCGCGCGCGCGACGAGTGTGGCGGGGTGGCGGGCACCCACCCGGCCACCGCACACCCCACCGCTCGGCAATGCGCGTCGGGGGGGCGGGGGCGTGATGCACGCAGGGGAGGGGAAGGGCTTCCGAGGGTGGGGGGGGGGGAAGGGGGCGGGTGCGCTGGCAGCTGCTCACTGCGCAGCGGCATCCGACAGCGGCGCGCTCCAGCGGCGCGCTCCAGCGTGGCGTGTGCCGGCGGCGGCGGCGGCGCTATTTACGTGGCCTCCTCCCCCTCCCCCCCCCCCCCCGTGCGCGCGTGGGGGGGGTGGCGGCTGTGGCCAGGGGCTTTGGCAACAGTGGGGAGGGAGGAGGAACCGCCGGCCATCGCCCCCCCCCCCTCGCTCGCTGTTTCCCCGCACAGCTGCCAGACTCGTGGCCCTGCGTGCCTACGTGTTGTATGTACTTCCCTCTGTTTTTTTTGTCGCAGAGACCGCCGCCACCTGCGCCGGCGGTGCCGCGGCTGTGTGGCGGCGTGGCAGCGGAGGCGGCGGCGGCGGTGGCGGCGGCGGCGGCGGCGGCGGCGGCGGCGCACCGCTTGTTCGGCCAGCGCCCCGCACGCCCGGGGGCGTGGCTCAGTGCATTGGGGCGCGTGTTGGTGGTGCCTGCGCAGGCTGCAGCCGCCCTGCGGGCGGTCTGGGGCGGGGGATTGGGGGGCGGTGGGTGGGGGGGGGGGCGACGGCGCCCTTGTCCCGACCTCGTCCCCCTGGGCGGTCCCCTGCCCGCTCTCGGTGGTGGAATGGTAGCGCGATCGTCTGAATCTTTGGATTTGTACATAACGCGGATCCTTGTCTACGGTTTTCGTTGGCCTCTGTCCGTGAGCAGGCCCCAATTTTATAACATTGGTTCTCAGCAGCTGGACGTGAGACCACGCACCACTCGCGTCTTCGACGCAGGCTCCTTGATGTCACAGTAGTTCGCTTCCGATGAAGTTGTAATGATCAGGAGCAGAGGAATGGGGGCGACCCCCACGGCAGGCTGCCGGCCGGGGTGCCGCCGCCAGCCGGCGGTCAGGCGCGGCCGGGGCGCCGCCGCCACTGGGCGGGCGGGCAGGCGCAGCCGGGGTGCCGCCGCCCATCGCCGGCCAGGCGCGGTCAGCGGGCTGTCGGCGGCACCCCGGGATGGCCGTAGCCCGCCGTTCCCTGCCGTGCGGCGTGGCAGGCTTGTCCAGGATAGCCGTGGCCGAGAGCGCGGGGCTGCTGCGAGCCGGGTGGGACTGCCCAGCGCTGGACGGGGCGGCCGCGTGCTGGTGGGGGGGGGGGGGGGGGGCTGGGGGGGGGGGGTGGGGGGGGGGGGGGGGGGGGGGGCGCTCGTCGGAGCTGAACGTCGCTGGACAATGCTGGCCGCGCCGGGTGGGCTGCCCGGGGTAATGGAGGGCTGAACGGAGCGACGGCGGGCTGGCCGGGGCGGCGGCGAGCTCGTCGAAGCGGTGCGTGGAGTCCCAACATTGTTGGGGGAGGCGGCCTGCAGAGAAAGGTTGTGGCAATAGGGGGATGCATCGTGCCACAGCGACCGCATGGAGATCTTGACGAGCCGCCGCTGGCGCAATGCTGGCCCAAGGATGCGTGTCCGGCCCTGTGCGGCGTTGTCCTCGTCAGAATCTGCGACATTGACCAACCAAACAAGCAGGATATAGAGCGGCAAGCAGAAAGAGGTAAAGTACGACTAAACTCAGCAGCTGCTGAGGCGCAACCGCCCGCACACCACGGCTCACGAGTATGCCTCGCCCAAACAGGCGCAACCAGAGACCGACACAAGAGAGAAACAAACCGACATAAGACAGACCCTGAGCGCGTGTCACGGACGTATATGTGAGATGGCGTTCAGGGCGTCGGTGTCTGGCAGGCAAACGAACGCACACGTTTGACGGTGCCGGTATGAAACAGCCTGTGAGCCGGTCTCGTCGCCGGCACCGCCCTCTTCGCTGCCGCTGTCATCACTGCTGAACGACAGGGCGTCCTTTTCACTCGCCTCTGCTTCAGGAAGCGCCCGCTCTGTGGAAGTGCCGTCCAACAAGCGCAGGCCACGCTGTGGCATGGCCGACATCTCAAACTTGCCGTTCAGCGTAGACAGCATGGTGACCCGCTTCCCACGGTGACCAGCGTTCATGCCTTGAGACTGCTCCGTCACCTCGCCAATCAGCTTCAGGTGCTCCTGCACCTTGAATGCCACAAGTGCGACGTGGCCCGAAAGGCACAATACGAAGGGCGTCCCACCAGCCATTGGGTTCGGCTCCGTGAACTTGTCACCTGCACCCAGCCGCTTCATGACGGCCGCCAGCGCGTCCACGAGCGCTGGCCACGCGTGCACGTCCGTGAGGAAGTTGTCCCCGGTGAGCAGTGACAATGCCTCCTTCTTGGACAGGACGAGGCGCGAGCGCTTGACATCAGGCGTCATGTCCATGCGCCCAATAGTGTGACGGGAGTGCTCGTAGACGCGGTCAATGAACACCCGCACGGCCGTCAAACGAATGGTAGTGTAGAAGTAAGACAGCGTCTGCTTGAGGTACCTGTAGACGGGCTTCTCCACGTAGTCCTTCTTCTTGTGCGTTGACGGGAACATGACCTTCTGGTGCAGGAACTTACTGGCCGCCGCCGCCGACACGCCCAACGCCGCCCTGGCCGAGTCAAGCAGCAGGCGGTTGTGCCACTGCGCTATCGGGAACACTTTCGACACAGCAGCATCCCTGCAGCCGCCGCGCATGTTGGGGCGGAGCAGCGCCTGAGAGGAGAGGCCAGAAGCGGCACAGCACATAAAATAGCAACAAAGCGTCACGGAGCCAGACAGAGCAGCAGGCATGTCAGACGGTTGCGCAACATAGCAGCGGACTATGCCAACATAGCGGCTTGAGAAGCATTGATGGGGCATTCTCCACACCAGATGCACCGCTCTGGTGAACAAGTCTTACCTTGACGGTTGCCACCCGTTTGCGCTCGCGCAGGTTGGGGTCCTCGGCGTCCTTATCACTCTGCGCTGATCCCGCTGCCCGACCAGCACCGGAAGCGACCTGCGCCGCACTGTTGGTAGCCCGCATCTCAGCCACTGCCGTAGCAGTCACCCCCTGCGCCGTTGTCTCCGACTATGCCAAAACAGCCAGGTTGTTGACCTTTTGCGTGTTGTTGGACAGCGACGCCGACACCCCGTCAACGCTCTTCCGGTGATCTTGGTCGTGACGTCCTTGAAGCCAGACGCCACAAAAGCTGCCAAAGATTGCAGGGTCACCGCGACCGGCTGGGCCGCCACCTGGGCGCGCGCTGCAGGTGACCGACGCTTCGGGGAAGGAGAGCGAGACCGACGCTCCGCGCATGAGCGACGCCCAGTCGGGGGCACCGCCGCAGAGACGGGAGGACGCACGTCAGGCGCAATCGCATCCGTGCGAGGCTGCGCCCAGCTCGGCGGGCCATCCAAGCTCGCAGAGCGCGACAAGCCCGAAGGAGGCAGAGGGCGGAAAGCCAGGTTCACAGGCGGCGCCGGGGGAAACGCCAAAGGGCCCGACAGGGGTACAGACCCATCCGACCCTGTGAACGGCGCGGGAGTGGATGCCGCCGCAAAAGGAGCACGCGCGGTCGTGTCACATAGGACCCTCCGAGCTGGCCCTCCAGGTTCCAAAAACGCACTGAGAAGCCGCAGCATCATCGCGCTCTCAGAGCCAGCTGCGGGTACGCCCGTCGCTCGCAGCTGGCGCGAGCAGCACCGGCGTCACGCCCGTGTGCCGCAGGGATTTGGCGCGCGCGCCAGTGTTTGAACCGTTACGCTCCATCCGCTCACCTGCTCGCTGCCGTTCAATGCACAGCCTGCAAAGGAACTCCCGCCACAAAGTCCGCCGACACGGGAACGGATCCATTGGGCGGTCGCCATACAAGAACAAAGCGAAGAAAAAAAGGAGGGACGAGCGCTGTGAGACGGCTGGTCATATGGAAAACATTCGAGCGGTCCACGACCATGATCGAAAGAAGACCTATGCATCCCAGGGCGCGCGGCGCTCAACCGCAATTCAGAATGGAGTGCATCGACGGCAAGCAGGCAGACGATGAGACAGGAGCGAGAAAAAGAACGAACCTCGATCCCGCGGGTAACCCTCAAATGGGAAGAGGCGGGCGAAAATGGGCACGCGAGTGTCACCAAGGAAGTCAACAGGAAGCCCGCGCTCGGCTCGCGCAACGGGCGTCGGTCCATTCGGAGTGTCCGTGCACGCCGAGGACCCGCGGGCGCAGGCAGGCGGAAAGGCGCGCGCGGTTCGCAGGGGCCAGATGTGGATGCCGGCGCATCGGTGGGTCGTCAGCCGCACGGACCAAGTGCGAACAGGTGGCGCATTCCAGCAAACAACCCATATCAGAGTTGCAGACCTACCCAGCATCGCCCACGTACCCACCGGAAAAGCTCGGAATGCTCTCACGCCAATGCAGCCACATGCGAGGGCTCGCGGCTCCGCTGCCACCACCCGCGCTCCCAGGACACAAGCACGCTCATGGACGCGGGCCGCCATCCATCCATACCGCATCAAACACGGTTGCGGCTCAACGGCACCACGACCACCACCGCCACAGTCGCGTTCACGGCCACTGCACCCGTCTCCTTGCGGTCTCCCTGCAACTGGACGCCCACAACGCCATGCGCAAAGACGCCGGAGGGCGGCCGACAGCACGGTGTCAGCTCGGAAGGGGCACTCTGCCACCACCGCCACAACCCGCTGCCCCACAGGAGCCTGCCAACCCGACCGTGTGCGCCGGCGGCGGCGGCCACCCGACAGCACGGCGTCAGTTCGGGAGCGGCAGTCAGCCACGACCGCCACCGCCCGCCGCCCCACACCAGCCTGCCCACCCGACCGTGTGCGCCGGCGGCAGCGGCCACCCGACGGCACGGCTTCAGTTTGGCAGCGGCACTCTGACGCCACGGCCATCGCCCGCTGCCTCACACCAGTTCGCCCGCCTGACCGTGTGCGCCGGCGGCGGCGGCCACCCGACTGCAAGGTCCTGGACCCGGCCACAGCACCCTGCCGCCACGGCCACCGCCCGCTGCCCCACACCAGCCCGCCCTCCGGACCGTGCGCGCCAGCGACCGCGGACTTCTGCCCCACACCAGCTCGTCCACCCGACCGTGTGCGCCGGTGGCGGCGGCCACCCGACAGAACGGCGTCAGCTTGGCAGCGGCTCTTTTGTCACGAACGCCACCGCCCGCTGCCCCACATCAGCACACCTGCCCGACCGTGTGCGCCGGCGGCGGCGGCGGCGGCCCCCCGGCATCACAGCTTCAGTTTGGCTGCGGCCCGCTGCAGCAGCCGCCACAGGTCGCTCCCCCAACACAAGGACGCCGGCCCGACTGTGCGCCTCTCATACGATTGCCACCCGGCACCACCGCCTCAGGACGACAACGGCACTCTGCCGCCACCGCCACCGCCCGGTGCCCCACACCAGCCAGCCCGCCCAACCATTTTTGCCGGCGGCGGGCGGCCACCCGCCAGCACGGCGTCAGTTCGACAGCGGCACTCAGCCACCACCGAAACCGCCCGCTACCCCAGACCAGTCAGCCTGCGCGACCGTGTGCGCTGGCGGCGGCGGCCAGCTGACAGCGCAGTGTTGGCGCCGGCCACAGCACTCTGCCCCCATGGCCGCCGTTCACCCCGCAGGACCAGCACGCCCGTCAGATCGTGTGCGCCGGCGGCGGCCACCCGGCAGCACGGCGTTGCGGCGCCGGCCACAGCTCGACGTTGCCGCAGGAGCATTTGTCGCTGGCTTCCTCATGTACCTGCGCAGCGTCCGCCACCAATCAGTAAGGGCGTCGACACAGCCAGCTCCCCATGACTTGCCGCCCACCCGGCAAAAAGGGTGCGCAGGGACCGCGCCAGCGCTACCGTGCGCACGGAGAGGCAGCACGCCCACGAAGGCCACCCGCCCGCTTCGACCGGGGACCTGTCGCACGCCAACAACACGGCTCGGGAGCCGCATCGCCCGAAGTCGATTCGCAGTCCCTCACCGCGCGGACTGGTGTGCGAGTCGAGAGCCTGTCGAGCTGGTAAGTCGTACTTCCCGTCGAGGTCAGACATGGGGCAAGCACACTTCCCTCGTGAGCTGGCCGCCCCCAAGCTCTGCGACCTCCCATTGGCTCATGCCACCTCGGTGAGAGACGTCAGTCAGGAGACACTTGACCTCCGTGCCAGGACCGTGGTTGGATCCACGAGCGGGCTATCGAGCGCTTTATCGATGCGGGAAAACGAAATAAAAAATCGGTGCCTGTAGGTTATTCCCGGATGGAGCGTCTTATCCACAAAACTAGCCGGTCGACAATCTCCCAGACGATCCAGGGCTCAGCGGCAGCGGCTAGCAGGCGGCGACACTCTCAAGAGATCTCTGGGTGGGAGGCGTGTGAAGGGGGAGCTCCCTCCAGAGGGCCAGTGGCGGGCTCTCGTAGGGGGGGTGTGCTGGCCCAACCACGCCGCGGGTCCCCCCGCGGTGTCCCGCTGCGTCGGCCCGGCCTGGGCGCCTCGGGCATTGTTGGCGCGCGCCGCTAGCTGGCCCGGGACGAGGGAGATGGGGGGTGGAAGGGGGGGGGGGGGGGGGGGGGGGGGCGGGGGGGCGGCCGGAGGCAGGCGAAAGCAGCGGCGAGGGCGAATCCGCACCGTTGGCGCCGCGGCCGCTTCCCCCCCCCCGCCCGCCATCGATGGCCACAACGTGTGCTCCGCGGGGGATGGTCGTGGTGGGCGTGGCGGCCAGACTCCACGCCCTTGTCCGCCGGCGGCAGGGGGGAGGGGAGGGGTGCGTCGGGCCGCGTGGCCGCGGGCGTCTGTGCCGTAACGCGGGGGTGCCGACCCGCCGCGGGCGCCGTCGCCGTGTGGGAGGAAGGGGACGGCGCGCGCCGCCGAGCGGGCGCGCCGTATAAAAGCGGGGAGGCGGGCGCCAACGGTTGGGATATATGGCAGCCAACCTCATCCATCGGCGCCCGCAAGCAGCAGCTCCTCACCCCACCCCATCACCACCGCCCAACCCAGCATACCCGCTTCTTCTTCCCCTCCCCCCTCCCCCCCCGCCACCCGTCCTCTCTTCCTTGGTCCCCCAGGAGCGCCGTCACCACCCCCGCGGTCAAGCACCATGGCCCGGTCACCCTCCCGCACGTTCCGGGTCCTCACCCTTGCCGCCGCCACTGTGGCGGCGGTGGCGGCCGCCGCCTCCGCGCAGCTGACGACGCTGCCGTCTGGCGCGACGGTGGCCGATTCGGGCCGCGAATCCGCCTTTGCCCCGCCCAAGCCCCGTCGCCGGTCCCGCATCGTGGGCGGGCGGGAGGTGAGCAAGCGCACGCCCGACGCGGGGGTGGAGTTTATGGCCGCCATCTACACCCCTGACGGTGGTTTTTACTGTGGCGGCTCCCTCATTGGGCCCAACCACGTGCTCACCCGGGCGGGGTGCAACGTGGTGGTGGGCGACGTGGTGCGCCTGGGCAGTGACGTTCTGTTTGGGGGCATTGAGACACGGGTTACCAAGGTCATCAAGCACCCGTCCTTCCAGGCGCTTGGGGACCTCAACGATCTGGCGGTGCTGAAGCTCAACAGCCCCGGGGAGGCGGCGCTGGTCGCCGCCGGCGCGCTGCCAGTCACCCTCGACACTTCGGGGGCGGCCGTGCACGGCCACTACATCCACGGGTTTGGGACGACGGACAAGGCGGCGCTGTCGGCGGGGAGCTTTGTGCTCAAGCGCGGCTACCAGCCGCGCGTGCCGTGGGCGGCGTGCAGCCAGGTGCTCTCCGGCGTGCTGGTGGCGCCGGGCGTGTCGCTCCCGGTGGACCCGTCCACGCAGGTGTGCACCAACTTGGGCTCCTACTCGTCGGGCGCGCTGTGCGAGCGCGACCCGGGGGGGGCCATGTTCCGCGTCGACTCCAAGTGGGTGGGCGGCGTGCAGATCAAGACGCCCATCCAGTACGCGGTCGCGAGCTACTGGATCGCATTGCCGGGCCAGAAGTGCCCGCAGGGGATGCCCAACGTGGGTACCCTCGTGGCGCCGTTCAAGGGCTGGATCGCCAACGCCATCAAGGCCTAAGTCAGCGGCGGCGGCCGTACAGGCAGTGGGTGCGGGTGTGGCGGGGGTGGATGCGGGCAGGGTGTGCCCGCCGGACCGGGGTGCTCGTCAGCCAGAAGATAGACAAGGAGCCAGCGCAGCCACTCACACAGTGGGGGCGGCAGGCGCGGCGGCGGTCGGGGCCCTCGAGTCGTGGCGGTCGTGAGAGTGCGCACGCCTTTTTATATCTCCGCGGGCGTACATAACAGGCGTATTTATTTATTTCATTGGTCAAGAGGATGTAACAGGGCTCCAGCCGGCCGCGGGCCGGCGACCCCTTCACAGTAAGAGACAGCTGTTTCACTGCAGTGGACGTCGGGCGACCGCCTTAGAGTGACTTCCGCACCAATCGTCCCACTGGGTCCGCTGCGCACTCTCCGGCACCACAGACACTTCGTCCGCCGCTGTGGCGGGTAGCCTGAGTGTTTCGTGTTCCGCCACAGCGATGCACGTCCTCCGGCTTTCCTGTCATCTCCCCAGCGCACGTGCACAGAGGGGCAACTGCGGCGGGGTAGTCCACTCGGAGCACTGATCCCTCCTCCGCCGCCACCCACCACACCGCAGTGAGCTTTTCTCCTTCCTCCCCCCTTGCTCTTTCAGCACCGGCAACGGCTTCACCGGGGCGGCCGCCAGGGCAGCCGACCACCCGTCATGGTCATCGTGAAGACGTCCCCCTGGTGCAGCGTCCACGGTTTTATTGTCATGAAACCCCCCTTTTTCATGGATTTTCGTCGAAAAGAGAGGTCCCAAAGGTGGTGATGTGCGAGATTTGAACCTGATCTTTGTCCTTGGCCAGATCGTCTCTTTTCGCGGCTCGCTCCCCGTCATCGACGTCCGAGGTCCCCGCCGACAACCTCTTGCCACGCGACGCAGGCCGACGACCCGCCGACCCGCGTTCCTTCTTGGTCGTTTCTTAACGCTGTTGTCACCCCTCCGGCTCATCCTGTGGCCGACGACGGCGGGCGGCATCATGGCGCACCTCCGCGCCGCCACCGCCGCGTCGGCGGTGCGGCGGTCGTCGGCCGTGGCGTTTGCCGCGGTGCCGGCGGTGGGGCGTGCGGGGGCGCGCGCCCGCGGCAGCGCGCTGCTCCGGCGGCCGTCGGCGGCAGCGGCGGTGACGGCGGCGGCGGCGGCGCGGCGGCCGGCCGACCTGCGCGGCATCCCGCCGGCGGCGGCGGGCGGCGCTGCGCGGAGCGAGTCCGCTAGACACTGCGCGGCGGGGGGCGTGCGGATGCTGTCTGCAGAGGGGGGGGCGCCACCCGGTGGGCCGGCGGCGGCGCCGCCCACAGCGGCGGCGGCGCCCGTCAATGGCGATGCTGCTGCGGCAGTGGTGCCACCCGCTTCTGCCCCCGCCGGCGCCGCCCTGACTGCCGCATCGCTGGTCCCCGGTGAGCGGCTGCGGATCAAGGTGGTCCTGGCCGCGGGCACCGCCCTCCTCGGCAGCACCGTCACGGTCAAGGGGTGGGTCCGCACCGTCCGGTCACAAAAGACGTTTGCCTTTCTGTCTGTCAATGACGGGTCGGTGGTGACGTCGCTGCAGGTGGTGGTCCCCCCAGAGTGTGCCGCCTTTACATCGGTCCTCCCCTCCCTCAGCACGGGCGCGTCTGTGGCGGTGACGGGAGTGGTTGTCGAGTCCCCCGGCGCGGGGCAAGAGGTGGAGGTGCAGGCGACGGATGTGGAGCTGCTGGGCGGCTGCCCCGCCGACGGGTACCCGCTGCAGAAGAAGCGGCACTCGCTCGAGTTCCTCCGCGGCATTGCGCACCTGCGGGGGCGGAGCAACGTGGGGGGGGCCGTCGCGCGGGTGCGGTCGGCGCTGGCGGTGGGCACGCACGCCTACTTTGGGGGGCGCGGTTTCGTGTACGTCTCGACGCCCATCATCACGGGAAGCGACTGTGAGGGGGCGGGGGAGATGTTCCGCGTGTCGGCTGGACGGTCAGGTGGGGAGGCACCTGCCGTGGCGGCAGATACGGAGGAGGGGGGGGCGCCTACGTCTGGTGACGGTGAGGCGGCCGAGGCAGCCGCCGAGGCCGACGAATTTTTTGGCAAACCCGCCTACCTCACCGTCTCGGGCCAGCTATCTGGCGAGGCGTACGCCACCGCCCTCTCCGACATTTACACGTTCGGCCCGACGTTCCGTGCGGAGAACAGCAACACCTCCCGCCACCTGTCCGAGTTTTGGATGATTGAGCCAGAGCTGGCGTTTGCGACCCTCCCGGACGCCATGGCCTCGGCCGAAAGCTACGTCCGGACGGTGGTAGGGTCGGCGCTGGAGACGTGCGCGACGGACCTGGCCTACCTGGACAAGACCTTCCAGCCAGGCCTCGTGGACGCCCTCACTGCCGTCGCCAACACTCCGTTTGCGCGCCTCTCCTACACCGAGGCGGTGGACATTTTGGCCGCCGCCGACGCGGCGCAGGCCAACACCAAGGCGGGCAAGAAGAAGGCGGCCAAGGGAAAACCGGCGGGCCTGTTTGAATTCCCCGTCTCGTGGGGTGTGGACCTAGCGTCGGAGCACGAGCGCTACCTTGCCGAGGTGCACGTCGGGGGCCCCGTCTTTGTGTACAATTACCCCGCGGGGATCAAGGCGTGGTACATGCGGGAGAACCGGGAGGACGGGGGCAAGACCGTCGAGGCGATGGACCTGCTGGTGCCCGGCATTGGGGAGCTCGTCGGCGGCTCAGCGCGGGAGGATGACCTGGGCGTGTGTGAGCGCAAGATCCGCGACGGGGGGCTGGAGCTGGACGGCTACCGCTGGTACCTCGACCTGCGGCGGTATGGGAGCGTGCCGCACGCGGGGTACGGCGTCGGGTTTGAGCGGCTGGTGCAGTTTGTGACGGGGATGGAGAACATTCGGGACGTCATCCCCTTCCCACGCTATCCGGGGTCGGCCGAGTTTTGACGCTTTCCTTCGCGCGGGTGGAGGCACGTGCCCTACGGCAAGTGCGTGGGTTGGTCGGCTGGAAAGAAGGGGGAATAGAGCTTCCTGGTGTGTCTACTTGACCTTTCTCTTTGCGCGACGAAGGAAGAACCAGTCGTTCGTGGGCGAGACTCGGAGCCAGTCAGTCTACATACCATCTCTCGAGTGTCAATGGTCAACTGACGGGTACCACTTTTTCCCCCCCAGATCACGTGTATGACGTGGGATCACGTCCTCGACCACGGCGCGTAGCCAAGCTACCACGGACCACCCCACCGTCGGGCTTCATCATCACCTCTCTGCTCTTCTCCTCCACCCCCCCCCCCCCGCAACTGTCTGGTCTGTATACAGTAGCGCGACGCGCACGTCACCGCCCATCCCCTTGACGCCCGCTTACCTTTGCTTTCTTCTTTTGCTCTGTCCTGGCGCTACTACCACCTGTCCCACTTGCCATGGGCACGTCCGCCCCCGCCCCCACCGCCTTTGCCGTCGCCCCGGTGCGCCTCGTGGTTGGCGCCGCCGCCGCCCGCGCGGCGGCGCGTGGCTGGCCGTCCGCCGCCGTATCCCCGGCGGCGGCGGCGGCGGCTGCGGCTGGGGTGTCCTCTTTCTGGGGCGTCCCCGTCGGAGCGCCCCGCCACCCGTGCCGCGCGGCGCGGCCACCGTGCGCTCTCTCCACATCGTCAACTGCGGCAGCCGCCACCCCTACCAGCGCGGCTGCAGCGGCCGCGGGCGGGACTGTCGCGTCGGCGGCACCAGCCGCTGGTGTGGTGGGTGCGGCGGAGGGTGCGGCGGCGGCGGCGGCGGGAGCGGCGGGCGCCCCCGCCGAGCCGCCCCGCCCGTCGTCCACCGCCCTCCGCACGCACACGTGTGGGGAGCTGCGGGCGGCGGCGGTGGGCACCACGGTCACTGTGACGGGGTGGGCGCACGCCGTGCGTGACCGCGGGGGGGTGACGTTTCTCCTCCTCCGGGACCGCCACGGGGTGGTGCAGGTGACGGTGACGCCCCCCGCTGGAGCCGCGGGGGGGGATGGCGCCGACGGTGCGGACAGTGAGGGCGGGGATGCGCTGCCACCGGCCCTGGCGGCGGCCAAGAGCGTACGCCTTGAGTACGTGGTGTCAGCAACGGGGGTGGTGGCCGCCCGAGACGCCGCGGCGGTCAATGCGGGCATGGCGACAGGGGAGGTGGAGGTGCTCGCGTCGGCGGTGCGCATTGTGTCGCGGTGCCAGCCAATGCCGTTTCCCATCACCACCGCGGCGGGGGTGGTGGCGGCCGCGGACGCGGACGAGGCGGCCGCTGATGGTGGAGAGGACCTCCTCCGCCTCAAGCACCGCTACCTCGACCTCCGGCGGCCGGCGCTGCAGGTGGCCCTGGTGGCACGCCACCGGGCAACGCTCGCCGCCCGCACCTACCTCGACGCCTCTGGGTTTATCGAGGTGGAGACCCCCGCGCTGACCCGCGCCACCCCCGAGGGTGCCCGCGACTACCTCGTACCGTCTCGCGTGCACCCGGGCTGTGTGTACGCCCTCCCTCAGTCACCGCAGCTGTACAAGCAGCTCCTGATGGTGGGCGGGATGGACCGCTACTTCCAGGTCACCCGCTGCTTCCGGGACGAAGACCTGCGGGCGGACCGGCAGCCCGAGTTCACGCAGCTCGACCTGGAACTATCGTTTGTTACCCGTGAGGACGTCATGGCCGCCGCTGAGGGGGTGGCCCGCACAGTCGTGGCGGCCATCGGCGGGGGGGGGGCGGACGCGGTGCTGCCGCCCGTGCCGGTTATGACGTATGCCGTCGCCATGGAATCGTACGGGGTGGACGCGCCCGACACGCGATTTGGCATGCTCCTGTCCAACGTGACGGCCCACCCGGTGGTGGCATCGTCGGGTTTTCCACCGCTGGCCGCCGCGGCGGCGTTGCCCACCAGTGCCTCCGCCGCCGTCAAGGCCATGGTGGTGGAGGGTGGCGCGGCGGCGGCGTCGCGCAAGGTCCTCGACGGGTACACTGCGTTTGTCAAGGCATATGGCTTGGCGGGGCTGCTGTTTGGAAAAGTTGCTGCGGGCGGCACCGTGACGGGGCCGCTCGCCAAGGTGGGGGGCGCCGACGAGGGCGCCGCCGCTGCGGAGCTGGCAGCGCACCTGGGCGCTGGCCCTGGAGATCTCATCCTGCTCGCCGCGGGGCCGGGGGCGGCGGTGAATGCGGGCCTTGGAAAGCTGCGGGTGCACCTCGGGCAGAAGCTTGGCCTTGTCGCCCCCGGCGCCATGGCATGGACGTGGGTGGTGGACTTTCCCCTCTTGGACGCTGTCGACGACGACGACGCCGGTCGCGCGTGGACGTCGGTGCACCACCCCTTCACCGCCCCCCTCCCCGAGCACGCCTCCATGGTCACGTCGGGGCAGGCAGACCAGTACGGCAGCGTCCTGTCGTCGGCGTACGACCTGGTGTGCAACGGGGTGGAGGTGGGTGGCGGCTCCATCCGCATCCACGACCCGCCAGTGCAGGCCGCCGTCTTTGACGCGCTGGGCATTGGGGCGGCGGAGCAGGCGGGCAAGTTTGGGTTCCTCCTCGAGGCCCTCGCGTACGGGGCGCCGCCGCACGGCGGCTTTGCTTTTGGCCTGGACCGGCTGGTCATGCTGCTGACGGGCGCGTCCAGCCTGCGGGAGGTGATTGCGTTCCCCAAGACCACCCGCGCGAGTGACGTGATGGCGGGGGCACCCGCACCGGCGGCGGCAGCTGCCCTGCGGGAGCTCCACCTGCGGTCGGGGGCGGAGGAGGCGGCGGCGGAAGCGGCGGCCGCGGCGGCGGCAACGACCGCGGGTGAGGAGGCAGCGGCCTAGGGAGACTCAGCAGCCCTGCTCTTTTTGAACTGGAACGCCGGGTGGCTGTTGGCATGAAGGTCACGCGAGAGGGAGAAGAAAAATAAGAGGATGCTGAGATTGACCGAGAAGAGAGAAACGAAAAGGAGGGGGAGAAATACACAGACCCTCTTCGTCCACAAAACGCGTGTCGCCCCCACGGGGTGACGGCCCGGCTCTTTACAGCTCCCCATCCTCGTCGTCGTGGACGACCGCCACGGACGAGACGGTGACGGAGCCCGAGCCGCGCGACTCTTTAGCCACCACCTCTTGGACAGCATTAAAATTTTTGGGCTCCACCAGGTACGACTGAGGAAGCGGCACGCACAGCCAAAGAGGAGAGAAACATGCAGCACGCGCCACGGAGAAAACAAAGAAACCACATAGAGAGAGGGCGGGCGGTGCGTCAGTACCGTTGCCTCTGTTGGAACCGCCAACATGGATGGCTGCGGCACGTGGAGGGTACAGCACCCCCCCCGCCCATGGCGAAGGCCGGGTTGACCAAACCGCGGGGTCAGTACACCACCCCATGGGTGGCCGAGCGCCGCCAAGCAAGTCCCAAGCGTGGGTGCGCGCAGCGCATGGCGCAGCAGCAGCTGTGCCGCCCGCTCTCGTGCCCGACCCACCCACGTGTGGGAAGCCAGAAAGGTCCACTAGCACCTGTGCCCCCACGTCGCCCGCCATCCCGACGACCCCCTCAGGCACCCCCGCCCCCCTCGCCTCCCAGAACAGCAGCCCCCGGCACGAGGCCTCTATACCCCCTCGACCGGCACCCCCCACTCCCCTCAAAAAAGATGAACATACCGCCCGGAATCCACCGCCCCACTCCTCGGCGCCAACCAGACCCACAACGAGGCCGTCAAGTCCCCCCTTGACGCCCTTCCCCCACTTGACAGGCGCCTCCACATCCAGCCGCATCTGCGCGCGCTCAATCGGCATGTGGGCGGCGAGGCCCTTGATGACCTCGAGCGCCTGCGCCTTGGCTGACCGGCCTGGGACCACCGAGTAGCCGAGAAGGTCCTTCATGGACCGCTCAATGACGCCAACCGGGATGGGCCGGTGCGTTTCCGCGTCGACGCACTTGTCCGCCACGATGGAAGCGATAGAGGAGAAGAGGCGACCGGACGTGTACTCCCGCTCCCGGTCTGATACCTGCAGCGCCCCCGTCCGAAGGATACGCTCGCATATGGCGGGCACGTCGGTGGTGCCAAAGGCGGCTTGCAAGTCCTACGGGGCCAAGGGGGGGGGGGCAGAGAGGGGGGAGGGGGGGTAAGGGAGGGGGGTGAAGGGAGAAGACAGCAACGGCCCACCACCAACGTCAACAAAGACGTGCACACAAAAACAATGCGCTACACCAATGGTCAGCTTCTAGACGCAGTGAGACCCGCTCAGGCACGCGACCCGATGGTCGGAGCCCGGCCGCTGCCACGGCTCCGCTGCCAATGTTGCGCGCCGCCCAAACCGCTCACGGCGGTCACCCCCACACGCCGTCCACATGCGGGCGCGCGGGCCGCCGTCGCCGCACCACTACGACCCCTGGTGCGCACCCCCCCCCCCACCCCCCGCCAGCGGGTGCCACTCCCACGGCGGAACCCAAAGCAGAGGGCAGTCCAGCACCCTCCGGCGGGGGCGTCCACCGCCCCCTTGCAACCGTCGTCGGTAGCAGCTGCTGCCCCCTTCACCCGCCTTCCACCGTTTCGTCTGCGACGACAAGCTCAGACCAGCCTACCTCCCACAACGCCGACTGCGAGCGGCAACAACGTACCTTGCTGTTTGCCAGGACCCCCTTGGATACATTAGTAAACACCGAGGTAATCTGCAGCACCTCATCCAGGTCTTTTTGGTTGCCTTCCCGCCAGCTGAGCACCGTGTTCTTGTACGCCGCCACCTCAAAGCGCTTGCCCTTGGCTTTCAGCCGCACTACCGCCACGTTGGTCAGCCGCACCTGTGAGACGGGCTGCTTGAGGGACATGACGAGGACAGTGGAGAGATGCTTGCAGAGAGAGGAACAGGGGGAGCGGGGGAAGGCAGCGGTGACGATGACGCAGGCGGTAGCTGGAGACTAAAGTATAGGCATGGGGGAGAGTGGAAACGGACGAGCCAGCGCGGTCCTGCTGCTCTGGGGCCTACAGCTGCCAGGCCGTGCCACAGCCGGTGCCGGTTCGTGCACCGTCGCGGTCACCGGCATGTCTCGGTGCAAAGTAGCGCCCCTGTACTCGAAGTGGCGCCGGTATTAAATACGTACTTATGTTCCTTGAAATGTCCCGTGAACCTATGCGTTCGCACCGACGTTCGATAGATGTATATGTACAAAGCCCACCACCGTGCCCGTCCTAAATTTAGGACCCCTTCTAGTCAACACCCTCATGCCGCGCACCAAGCCGTCCCGTCCACCGGGAAGCCTGTCAGCGGGGATGCCAGCGGCGGTGGTGGCCGCAGCCGCGCCGGTTGCCGCGGCAGCCGTTGGCAGTGGCGGCGGCGGCGACAGCGACGCGAGCGACGGCGTACAGCGGCGGTCGCGACGCTAGCGGCTGCTGCTGCCCACAGCCACGCTGGCAAGTGCGGCGACGGCGGCACTTGCAGGGTGGCCACGACGGGGGGTGTGTGCGTGGCGAGCGGGCGGGCGCCGTTCCTGTGGGGCGGCGGGCCGCCGGCGACGGGCCCGCGGGCCGGCGGGTCACCTGCGTGTCTCGCCCACCGCCGTCCCCCTCCCCTGTAGCCACCATGGTGACCGGTACATGGCCCAGCGGGTAGGTGGGCGGCGGCACAGCCGCCGAGGGGTATGTGCGGGGGGGGCGAGGATGTCCCCCCGGGGCATGGTCCGCACGGGACGTTCTACTGTGACGCGTCGGCGGGGGGGGTACGCGTTGCTGGGGTGGCCGGCAGGGTGGCTCCGCTGCCCGGCTGGTCTTCCACTACGACCACCTAGTTGCGTCACTGCCCCCGTTAACAGCGGCGGGGCAGCTGCGTGACGCATCTCCACCCGTGGACGGCGCTCCTTCTCCCGCCAGTCCCGGCCATCCCCCCCCGCCGCCGTGTGGCATCTGTCCCCTTGTCGCCCTCCTCCTCCCCCCCCGTTCAACCCTTCGTGGACGCGTCCCTCTCTCCGCCCGCTGCATCGTGGATCATGGTGCAAGAACGTAACGGCCGGCACCCGCAACCGCTGCTCCTACTGCTGGGCGGTGTGTGCGTGACGGCTGCGGTGCTCTCCCACACCCCCTGTGGCACGACTGCTGCCGCCCTGCCACTGCAGGCGGGGGAGCCGCGACTCCGCGCCCCCCTACGCCAATCCACCCTCCCCAGCTCTTCCACGTCTACCACCGGTGCCGCCGCCGAGGGGGTGTGCACCATCCCCAACCCGCCCGACGCATTTATTGGCTCCTGCTCTTGCAGCTTGGTGCCGTTTGTGGGCCTCGATGTGGTGGCGCCTCCCGCCGGTAGCGAAGACGGCGGCAGCGGTGGCCCATTTTGTGGCGTTGCCCCAAGGGCGCCGGTGATGTGGCACGTGTGCGACCCGGTGGGCACTCTCTCCTGCTGGATACAGTGCGTCGCGCCACGGTGGGAGTGCATGCCGGGGGGGCTCCGGTTCCCGACGCTTGACGGGGACGAGTGTGCGTGCAGCCTGACCAGCAACAAGCGACGCTCGGTACGGATGAATTGATCACTGCGGTCTACGTTTGACCGCAAGCAACCTCCCCCCGCTCTCTCTCGAGCTCTATCGATAGAGGTGTTGTCATATAGATGCTAGGCCCCCTTGACCTTCTCCTCGACAACGGGGTCATGCTCTCCTCCAGGAAGGGGATCCCCATCCTATAGACACACAAATAGCACGTCGCTCAGTCCGTCAAGCGCCCAACCTACCTATTAAGTCACTCTTCGATTGCAATTCCGTGGCCTTGTGACTCGCAGCAAGGTTCAAGTGCCAGCCTGCAGCTGTGCCGGGTCAGGGTTGAAGGTTCATCTTGAACGTGAACGCTTGCACATCCTTGACCTTCGAGCTGTGCCCGTCTGTTTCCCCGCCGTCACGCCCCGCCCACGCACTGCCGCCCCCCCCACCCCTTTCTCTCCCCCCTTCCGCCGTGTTGCCATGGCCGCGGGGCGCGTCATCTCGCAGACCACGTTTGACGACGCGGTCGCCGACACGGCCGACCTCCTCGGCCTCGACCGGCCCGCCGCGGCAGCCGAGGTGGTCGCCCAGTTCCGGGCGTCTGGGGTGACCGACTGGGCGGGGCTGGACGTGTCGGGCGCGTCGGGGGCTGAGGTTGGGGAGGAGAGGGGGGGGGCAGTGCAGCCGGGGAGCGGCAGGGGTGCCACCGGGGTCGACACCGCCGGCGGCGGGGACAACGACGCGGCAGGCAGCAACGGCGGCGGCGGGGGGCCGCGGGGGAGGGGGGGGGGTGCCGCTGCACCCACCCCCGCGGCGGCGGCGGTTGCCAACCTGGCTGCCGTCACCGCCGCGGCGGCGACCCCCGGTGGGGAGTGGAGCGCCGTGGCCGCCGCCACGTCGGCGCTGACGATCATCATTCGGGGGGGTGATGCCGCCGCCGCTGACGCCGCCGCCGCCGCTGCTGCCGCCGACGTCGACGGGTGTGCCCTCACCGCTTCTACTGCCACCACCGATGCCGACAAGGGAGCCGCGGCCGCCGCCGCCGCCGCGTCGGCCGCCCCCTCGGCCGTCGCCGCCGCCGCGCCGGGGGCGGCAGCCGCCTTTGATGCAGGCGCCGGCGCCGCGCTGCTCGCCGCGACGCGCGGCGCCGTGGCGGCGGTGGCGGCGGCAGCCGCGGTGGCGGCGCCTGGCGGCGTCGTCGACGGCGACAGAGGCGCCATGGCAGACGTCGCCGCCATGGATGGCGGTGGGGTTGGTGGTGGCGGTGGCGGTAGCGGCCCCCCGGGGGTGGTGGCGGCCATTTGGGCGGTCGCAACGGCGGTGGAGGCGGCAGTCGTGTCGGCGCGGGTGCGCTCCGAGTGGGTGTCCGCGGGAGGGGTGGCCGCGCTCGTCGGTGCGCTCGCGGTGGTGGCGCCCCTGCTTGGGGGGAATGGTGGTGGCGGCGGAGGCGGTGGTGGAGGCGGTTGCGGTGGTGGTGGCATTGCGGATAGCGGCAGTGGCGGTGGCTGCGGGTGGGGGGGCAGGGAGGGGGCTGCAGCGGTGCCTGTGCCTCTTGAAACGCTGACGGTGGTGGCCACCGCCCTTCGGATGACCATACGGGGCAACGAGGTGGCCAAGGCGGTAGTAGAGGCACCCCTGCCCGCCACCGTTGCGGTTCTGTGGCGGCTCGGTGACGGTGATGGCGTCGGCGGCGTCGGCGGCAGCCACGGCGGGGGCGACAGTGGCGGCGGTGCGCGCGGCGCGCCCACCGGCCTCGACGTGGTGGCGGCGGCGGTGGTGGCGGCCGCCACTGCCGCGGTGCGGCGGTCACCGGGCGGGCGGGCGGCGGCGGTGGCGGCGGCCGCGCTGGCCCGCTCCCTCCTTACCGCCGACGACGCGTCAACGCCCGTGGCGGGGGTGTTTGGGCGGGCACGGGTGCTGGCGGGCGTGCCCGCCGGGCCGCCCCGCCCAGGGGTGGTGGGGGGCGGGGGATCCGCCCCGCCGCTGCCGCTGCCGCCCGTCTTGGCTGCCCTCGTCGGCCTCGTGCACGCGGCCTTGCCCGGGCTGCCCCTCGCCGCCCCCCCCGCCCCCCCCCCCTGCTCCCCCGTTGGCAATGGGGACGCCCGCAGCGGCGGTGGCGGCGGCGCGGGGGGGCGGGACCCCCCGCTGGCGGCCGCCGCCCTCGCCACCCTCCGCACGCTGGCGATCGCCGACGCTACGTGCGCGGCACTGACGCCGTCCATCCCCGCCTTTGCGGGCGCCCTCTCCCCCCCCCGCGCCGTGACGGTGGTGCCCGCCGCGGCGCTGCTGCGGGCGCTCGCTGGCCACGATGGGGCGCGGAGCCCCATCGCGGCGGCGGCGTTTGGGCCGCTCGCCGCCGCCGCCGCAGACGCGCTCGCCGCCCCCCTGCCGCCGCCGCCGCCGCCGCCGCCGCCGCCGCCTCCGGCCCCCCAAGGGTGTGGCAGCGGCCGCCCTACCGACGCGCCGCTCGCCGAGGCGATTGCCGGGGTGGTGGCGGGCGCCGCGCTGCGGCGGCCCGACGTGGCCGCCGCCGCCGTCACCGCCGGCCTCCTCCCCGGCGCGATTGTCGGCCTGATGAGGCGGGTGGCGGCGGACGGGGCGGCGGCGGGGGCGCCCGCTCTGCGTGTTGGCCTCGCCGGCTGCGCGGCCGTGCGGGTGGCCGCGTCGCGGGACGCGGGGGTGCGCGCCGCCCTCCGGGAGGGGGGGGGGGCCGAGGCGGCTGTGCGGGCGGTGGCTGCCGCGTTTCCGAGGCGGGGGGGGGACGCGGCGCATGCGGCGCTCGCCGCGCTGGGCGCCCTCAGTGACGCAGAGGTGGACGCCGCGGCGCTGCTGCACTGGCACAAGTGAGGAAGGGGGGGGGGGGAAGGGGGGGTGCCCCCTGCTCAAGAGGCACGTGGCCGCAGGGGAGGCAAGACCCGTGGGGTTACCTGCCCCTTCCGCAGTGTCCCCCCCCCTCTTTACGCCCTGCTTGGCCCTTCCCCGGGCACAGCGCCCCTGCGGTGGCTGCCGCTTGCAGCGGCTGCACCCCTGCCAGGTGGTGTGATCGTGGCGGCGGATGGAGAGGGCGGGTGGGGAGTTCCTGCCGCGCCTTGTGGCCACTCCACCCGCACCGTCCAGCTGGTGCGGGCGCCCGCGGGGGGCTGACGCCGACGGCGGTGGCGGCAGCGGCGCGCCACCACGGCCGGCCAAGGGGGTAGGCAGACGCTGCGGGCTGGTGGCGGGGGGATGGACGCACTTAGCGGGGACGCTGGCGCACGGGCAGTGCTGCTGCTGCAGCCGCTGGTGGACGGCGTTTGGCCCCCGGCAACCGCGGTGGTGGTTGTCGACGGGTCGCAGGCGTCGGGGGCACAGGGGCGCTCTGTGCGGGCGGCCGGGTGGGGGCCGGGGAGGGAAGAGCGTCCGCCAGCGTGTGCGTGGTCCCCGCCGTCGTGGCGGCAGGCTGCGCTGCAGCCGTTGCCATTGGACGCCCCAAAAATGCACCGCCCAGCCGCCGCGCTTTGCGCTGAGGTGGTCCCAGTGACGCTGCGCCTGCAGCGGGGTGCGGGGGGGGGGGATGTGGCGGCGGCGGTGCCATTATGGTGCGGCTCCACTGGGCTCGGGAGGTGGCCACCCGCGGCGGTGCCCCGCGCACGCGTCTTTGACGTGTGGCCGCGTGGGAAGCGCGTCGACGCAGGGCTGGGTGTGGCTGCCGTGGCGGCCGCCGCCGCCGCCGCGGTCGTCTGCCCCTACTGGCAGCGCGTGTGGCGGCCGCCGCGCGTGTGCATCAGGCGAGCTTGTCACGTTCGTACCAATTCCGCCCTCACGACCTCGAGGTCGTGAGGGCCTCCGCTACCGCTCCGGCGGCCGTCGCGCGGCTGTTTCGCGGCGGCGGCGGCGGGCGGCGGTCGCTCGGCCGACGGCGGACAAAGAAAGAACCCCTCGTCTCGCAAGCGTCAACCTCTCCCTCCCGCTGCATCACCGAAGTACCCTTCCGCCCCGCCGCTGCCCGCTCCCCCCCCCACCCCTTTCTTCCCCTTGTCCTTCTCTTTCCTCTCCTTTCCCCGACCTGTTCTTCTGGTGATGGACCATGGGTTAACCTGCCAGAGTCGGCGCCGGTGGTCAGTCCTGAAACGGCAGCGCCACCCCGTTTTGTTACTCTTTCTGTACATGCTGCCAGCACGCGGCCGCTCCAGCCCGCCCTTGACTCCCCCCCCCCCCCCCCCTCTCCCTCGTCCCTCCTTTGTCCACCACCCCCAGCCGCGAGGTAGCCCGCTTCCGCTTCCACCCTCCCGTCTCAATCAACCCCTCTCACCCCTCTAGCGCCCCCACGCTCGGGCAACCATCCCCCGCCCCCCCCCCCCCCGCCCCCGAATGTCCTTTAGCCACGGGCAATCGGCACAACGAGCGTCTTGCGGGACCGCCGCAGGCTGCACGGGCACAGCTTGGACGCCCCCCAGTCATTCCGGTCACACACCCAGTCCTCCCGGCGGGACGTGACGCGGCAGACGGTGGTGGCCGGCGACGGCCCGTGCGGCGGGCCGTACAGGCACGTCCACGCGGGCGTACACGGGCGGGCGGTACAAAAGGTGCCGTCCAGGTGGCGCACGCACATCCCCCCGGGGGGCACCGGCAGCGGCGCGCAGCGGCAGGTGCGGGTGCCCCGGGTGGGGGGGGTGTACGTGTAGAGCTGGCGGAGGAGGGCGGGGAAGGTCGCGTTGGCCATCACCTCCGTGTCCGTGTTGATGACCCCACCCCCCCGAGCGGGCGCCGCCGCCGCAGCGGCGGGGGTGGCGGCCGCGACGGAGGGCACCGCGGCGGCGAGGAGCAGCGCCAGGGTGAGGACGGCGGTGAGCGCCGAGACGACGCGGCCGTGGGCCATGATGTGGAGGGGGGGGGAGCAGGCCAGGAGGTGGGCGGGTGGGGGGAGTTGAAGGGGGGTGGGAGGGTAGGCACGAGGGAAGCGCGGCAGGCGAGCGGTTGGGGTGACGGGACGCTCACCCGGCGCTGCTGCCGCCACGCGCTCTTGTACGGGTCGGGAGGGCAGGGGTGGTGGGCACAGCCCGCCACGCGCTGGTGCGTGGCAGTGGGGGTGTGTGCCAAGGGGAGGCAGAGGAGTTGCGGGGGGGGGGGGGGGTGCACCGAGAGGGCGCTTGTGGCGGGCGGCGACCCCGCGGGCGCGTCTATTTCCGCCCCCCCCGGCGACGACGCCCCTGTTCCATGAGTCGGCGGCTGCCGCCGCCGCGGGGGCGCGCGGGTGGCCAAAGGGGAACGAGGGTGGACGGCTGGGCAGTCGCGTCAAGCAGCCCGCCGGGGGGCAGCTGCCCCAGCAGGAGCGGCAGCGACGGTGGCGGGGAGGGAAAGGCGTAAGGGCGGGGGAAACGCAACAGCCGCCGCGTCGAGTGCACGCCGCCGCCTCTCGCCGCCGCCGTCACTGCCGCCACCGCCGTCTCCACCGCCGCCCCCACCCGCTCTGCGGCCACCGCCGCCGCAGCCGCCACCTCCCCCCCCCCCAGCCTGCTCCCCCTCTTGCCTGCATGCAGCGTTTGGCCGCCTAAGCCCCGGCGGGCGCGGCAGTGCGCTTGCACCGCAAGCACGGGGAGAGGGGACCAGGAGGGCCCGCCGGCGTCGATACCCCCCCCCGCCCCCCGCCACCGGGAGGTCAGCCCCCCATGCGCCTTGCCAAAAAAAAGGGCCGCTGGCCAGCACCGTCGCCTGCCAAGGCGCGCGCTCGCCCCACCCGCCGCCGTTGCCGACGCCGCGGCGCGGTGGCCGAGCCAATGGAGGAGGGTGAGCGGGCGGCTTTGGGCGGGGAGGGGGGGGGGGAGGAGGGGGGGGAGCAATCCAAGGGGGTAGGGGAAGGGGGGGGGGTCTTTGCGTTTGGGGTCAACAGCCGCCCTGCTGCGCCTGTGCCCCGTCGCCACGCTGGCACCGTCCGCCCGCCCGCGCCTTCGACGGTGCGTTCAACATCAACGGCAGCAGCGTTTCATCTGCCTCTCTCGGGATGTTGCCACGTGGGCAGTGGTTCCCCGGAGCTCCGCAGAGAGGCGCAACTAGGGTGGACTGTGTAATTCCGACGTTTAAATTTATTTCATGCCCTTGGGGCGCGGCGGGCAAGCGTCCGCAGGCTCCCCGCCTCTTTCGTCTGCCCTATCCCGCCCGCCACCGCAACGACGGTCGTGGTGCGTGGGAGGGGGCACATGCGCCGTCAGAGGAGGACCGCCACCCTCGGGTGGCCGTTTCCCCCCCGGCCTGCCCGCGGCGGGTGGCGGCCGCACCGGGACCGCCTGGCGTAGCGCCTCGGCCAACCGCGACTGTCGGCGACGGCCGCACGCCGCGAGGTGGGCGGATTTTCTTTTTTTTCTCCCCCCGCGGTCGCCCCCACCTTCCTCCCTTCTTGGCCACCAGCCGTGCTACCCCCCCCATCCCCCTTCCCCAGCGTACCGTGTGTACAGGATGACAGGGGCGGCCGCTGGCGCAGCTGCCTCGGGCGCGCCTGGCCGGCCGCCTGACCTTCCTCTCTTTCTCTCCCCCCCCCCCCCCCCCCCCTCCTCCCCCGCCCCTACGCTCCTCCTTGTTGTTACTCCCTCCTTCCGTTCCCCCATTGCTTTTTTTCCACACCCCTCTGCTGTGGCGTGCAAGAGGGCAACCGCCGCCGCCGTTCGCGTTCGGCGGGCCCTCGGGAGCGCGAAGACCGCTCGCCCCGCGCGCGCGCGCGCGGCACCGGGGGGGGCGGTCTGCGCTGCCCGTCGGGGGGTCGCCAGACTGAAACGGTGGCTGGGGGGGATGGGAGGGCGGGCGGCGGCGGGAGCGGGGGCGGGGGGGGTGCGTCGGGGGGGAGACCGCCAACGCCAAGCGCTCGCCCTTGGGCTGCTGTGTCGACGAGGTGCCCGCCGCCGCGGTGACGTGTCTTTGGTTCCCCAACGAGGGCGGGCGGTGGGATTGACGGGCAGACGGCAGGGGGTTGGGGGGGGAGGGAGTGCCCGGTTGGCGACGCCGCCGGCTGCTGCTGGGTGACCGACCTGTCAACCGAGCGGCCCCGCCGGCGCGCGGTGGACAGGCGGGTGGGTGAGGCGGCTGCCTGGCGGCAAGACGGTCTTGTGTAGCGGCACCTTCCTCTTCCCTTTCCCTGTTGCGGGGGCGGCCGCATCCTGTCTCTCCCGTGTGCAGGGCCACGGGGCTGGTAGGTGGGTGAGGGGAGTAGTGGCCCCTGGTTCTGGTGGCGCGGGGGTGGCTGCGGCTTGCAGGGAGAGCGGGTGTCGCACGGGCTTCCCCTACAGGGCGCGCCGGCTGGGCGTTGCTCTCAACGGCGGCCGCGGCGGGGTGCCCCCCTCCCTCCCCCCCCTCCCCCCCCACCCGGGATGGCGGCGCCAGCGGCGGTCGGCCCCGTCGCGGCGGCGGCAGCGGCGACGGTTGCGGCATCGACAGCATCACGGGCGGCAGAGGCGGCGACGGCGACGGCAGCGGCGTCGTGGACGGCAGCGACGCCGCGGCTGTGGTATCCCCCCCTGGTGACGGCCGCGGTAGCGGCCGACCACCCCGCCGTCGCCGGCTTCCTCGCCCTCCCCGGCGGTGACGCGGCGGGCGTCCAGGCGGGGGGGGACTGGGTCAAGGCGCAGCTAAAGCCCCTGGCGGGGTGGGCGGGGGTGGCCGCCGCCGCCGCGGCGGGAGTCCTTGTCCTTGCCGTCGTCCTCCGCACCGGCCCCGCACGTGTGGCCGCAGGCCGGCTGCGGCTGCGCCTGACCTCTGTCGCCGGCGGCGGCGGCGGCGGCGGCGGTGGCTGGCCCGCCGCCGCCGCCGTTGCCATCGCCGCCATCCTCCACACCGCCGTGGCAGTGGCGGTGGCGGTGGTGGTCGCTGCGGCGGTGGCGGCCGCCGCCGCCACCGCCGACGCCACCGCCCTCGTCGCCGCCGTCTTTCACGCGCTCGTTGCCGACGCGGGTGCCGCCGTCGACGCGGCGGGGTGGGCGCTCGGGCGGGTGGCGGTGTTCAACGCGTCGTCGCTGGGCGGCGTCGGCACCGCCGCGGAAGACACGGAGGCGGTGGTGGGGGCGGCCCAGCGGTACGTGGTGCGGAACTTGCCGCCGCTGCCGCCGCTGCGCGACGCCCTCCGGCGGCTGGATGAGCGTGGGGGGGCGCTGCAGGGGCGCGCCGACGCGGTCGCCGCGGCGGTCGCGGGGGGGGTCGCGGGGGGGGTCGCCCTCTACTTGGCCCTCCCGGCGGCCGCCGCGGTGTATGCCCGCCGCTATGGGGCGCGCGCGCGTGCGCGCGCCGCGGGCGCGACAGCGGCCGCAGCGGACGTCGCGGCCACCCCTGTGGGTGGCGGAGGAGGTGGTGGTGGTGGTGGTGGTGGTGGTGTGTGGGACGACGACGGCAGCGCGGGCGGCGGTGGCGGCGGCGGCGGCGGCGGCGGCGGAGGCGGCGGCGGCGGGGCGGCCGACGCCAAGCGGCGGAATCTCGAGTCGGGGCCACGAGGCCGTGGCGGCGGTGCGGCGGCCTTTCTGTTGGTGGCGCTCGTAGGGGTGGCGGTGGCGTGGCTCCTCGTCGGCGCACTGGCCGTTGGCGGGGCGGTGGCGGCCAATGGGTGCGTGACGCTGCGGGGCCACCGGCGGGCGCTGCTGGCAACGGCCCCCGGTGCGGTGGCGGCGACGGCGGCGGCGGCAGCGCCGGTGGCGGCCAACCTCCTCGTCGACGCGCGGCTGGTGTGCCCGACCGACGCGGTGGGCGAGCGGTACGGCCGGCTGGCGTCGGGGGTGGTGGCGTCCTCGCTGGCTTCGGCAGACGTGACCGCCGGCCTGACCACCTTCCTCGACACCCCCCCCGCCGCCACCGCCGCGCTGCTGCGGTGGCTGGCCCGGCGGGCCGACAACTACCTCGACTGCACCGCCCTCCTCGACGCCTCTGCGGCACTGCTGTGGGTGGCCTGCGGGGACCACCCGCGGAGTGTGGTGGCGGCGCTGGCCGCCGCCGCCGCCGCGGCGGTCGCGCTCGCCGCCGCCGCCACCGCCGCGGCGGTGCTGGCGGTGGTGGGGGGCGCAGACACGCTCGCTGCGCCGGTCGTTGCGGCGGCGGCGGTGATCGTCGCAACGGCACGACGGCAGCAGGCGGGGGTGGCCAAGGCGGCGGCTGCTGCCAGCAGCAACCCCCTCCCCGTTTTGGCGGCGGCTGCGCCGTGGGCAGACGGCGACGCGGCCGTGGCGGGGCGGGCCGCCGCCGCCACCCGGGCGGCGACCACTGTGGGGGTTGGTGACGCGGACGTGGAGGCGCTGGGGGAGGAGGTGGAGGGGGGGGCGGCAGCCGCTGCCGACGGTGCTGCAGGGGCGGAAGGGGGTGGTGGGGGGGGGGTGGGGGGCTGGGACGCGACCTCCGCTGCCGACGGCGGCGCCGACGTGGTGAACGGGGGAGCGTCGTCGGCCGACGGCAACGGTATTGATGGTGTAGGGGAGGACGCCACCGCCGCCGCGCGCCCACCGCGGCGCGTGCCGTCGGCGGCTGTGTGAAGACGGTGGCTAGGGCTGGAGGGTGGGCAACGGCGCACGCGCCCCGGCTTGACCCGTCTTTTTTACACGGACACCGCGGCCCCCGCGGGACACAGCCCCCCACAACGCTGTGGAGACGCGCCGCCCAGGGGCCACCGCCGCCGCTTGCGACACTGCTCAGAGAGGGGACGCACAGGAGCTAGACCCCCCCCCTCTCCGCCACCCGCCAGCGGGGGGCGGCGTCGTGCATTGCCGACGGGGCGCCGGCGGGGGTGGCGGCTCAACAGAGGGGCGTGATAGGCGGGGAGGGGGAAGCGGCGTGGGGGGGTACCGCGCTTGGTCGTAAGGGGCCGCCCTCCCCCCAACCAAGAAACCCATCCAGACGCCGCTCCCCACCCCTCTTGGCGCCCTCCTCCTCCCCTCAACCCCCACCCCACCCCGCCCCACCCCACCCGCCCATTCCACCCACCCAACACTCCTCCCTCCATTCTCCAACCACCCCACCCCACCCCACCCCATCCCACCCCACAACACCCCACCCCCGCACCGTCCCCCCGCCCTCCCTCACCCCTGCGTCCCCTTTTTACGGTACAAAGAACGCCCCCGCGGCAGCCGCCCGTGGCTGTGCCCCTCCTTGGCCGGCGCCGCCGCCGCTGCCGCCCGCGCGGCGCCCACCACCTTTCCCAGCAGCCCGCCCGCGCCGCCGCCGCGGCCGCTGGCGCCCCCCTCAGCCGACCCCCCCCCCCCGCCGGCGGCGGCGGGGTGCGTCGGCCGCCGGGAGCCCCCGCCGCCCCGCATCGACGACGACGGCGACGACAGCGCCGGGTAGGCCGACGCAGACGTGACCAGCCCCCCACCACCCCCGCCGCCAGCCCCACCCCCACCCCCGCCGCCGGGGCCGGGGAAAAAGACGGCGGTGGTGCCGTCGGGGGTGGCCCCCGACGAGAGCGTCCGGGACGCGCGGGGCGCCCCCGCCCCCCCCGCGCCCATGCCGCCCACCCCGCCCCCGCCGCCGTCCGCCAGGTGCACCGCCGACGACACGGTGCGGGTGGCGCGCGGCGCGCCGCCGCCGGCCGACGTCTGCCGCCGCCGGCTGGCGGGCGCCCCAAAGCCCGCCGGGAAGTGCACCGCCGCGGCCTTTACCGGCGGTGCCGCCGCCGCCGCCGCCGCTTCCTCCTCTGCCGCCGCTACCGCCGCCGCCGCCGTCGGCAGTGCTGACGTTGTGCCCGGGCTCCCGCCGGCCGCCGACGCGACCGACCCCCGGCGGGAGGAGGAGGAGGGCCCCCGCCCCCCCTTGAGGGAGCCACTCCCCCCGCCCCCCCCCCCCGCCTCGGCCGACGGCCGCCGCCCCGCCGCGGCGGTCGCCTTGGCCGCCGCCGCCGCCGACGCGGCGGCCGCCGCGGCGGCGGCGCGGCGCTTGGAAAACGCGCCACTCACCGACGCAAACGGCCTGGCGGCGGCCGCCGCGGCGGCGGCCGCTTCCGCGGCGGCCGCCTCTGCCGCCGCCGCCTGCTCGGCGGCGGCGGCCTCGCGGGCGAGGCGCATCCGCTCGCCCGCCGCCGCCTTGGCGGCGCTCTCCTCCAGGTGCCGCACCCGCTTGGCCGCCGCCCCCTCCCGCGCCTGCAGGTCCACCAGTGCCGCCTGCAGGTGGGCAATGTAGGCGGCGGTCGTGACGGTGACGGGGGGGGTGGCAAACGCAACGGTGCCGCCGGTAATGACGGGGCGGAGGGACAGGTCGGGGGGGACGGTCTTTTCAATGCGCGTGTGGCGGGTGGGGGCGGCGATCCGGGTGGACCGGGGGGGGGGGGGGGGGGGGGGGGGGGCGGGCACCGTGCCGGCGGGGAAGTGCAGGGGGGGGGGGGGGGCGGTCGCCATCTCGACGGCACCGCCCCCACCGGCAGCGCCCGTAGGGGTCTGGGAGGCGGGAGGGGCCAGCGTCCCGGCACCTCCCGCCGCCCGAGGACCCCCCCCCGTGGCTCCAGCCGCGGCCGCTGTCGCCGGCGTCCCCGCCGGCGCCGCCGGCGGCGGCACCACCCCCGGCGGCAGCGCCGGCCCCGTGACGGCACCCGCCGCGTCAATCGGCACGTACACGACCGACACTTCGGTCTTGACGACCGTCCCGTCGGGCCGTTTGGTCACCCGCCGCTTGCGCACCTTTTTGTACCGCTCCCCAGCAGGCCGCGTCGCCACCGCTGGCGGCGGCGGCGGCGGCGGCGGGGGGGGAGCGGTCCGTCTCCCCGCCCCGCCGCGGCCACCCCCCCCCGCACCACCCCCACCGCCACCCCCACCCCCCCCACCCCCGCCACCGCCCCCTCCCCCTCCCCCGCCGCCGCCGCTGCTGCCGCCATTGCCCTCGAGGAGCTCGCCAAGGCGGCCCGCCGCAGACGCCAGCCCCACCCCGCCCCCCAGGCGGCCCACCCCCCCACTGGCACCCCAGCCGCCGCCGCCGCCCCCTCCCCCGCCGCCGCCGCCGCCGCCGCCGCCGCCGCCGCCCACCCCCCACCCCCCCCCGCCGCTCGACGCGGGGGTGTTGCGGGCGGGGCCGTCCCAGTCGAGCGTCACCGCCGTGGAGCCGACAATCGCGGCGGAGCGGGTGAGGCCGCCGGCGGCGCCGCCCCGCCCAATGGGGATGACCGTGGGGGGGGGGGGGCGGCCGCCCATGGCGGCAACGACGGCGGCAACGGCGGTGGCCGCGGCGGCCGCGGCGGCGGCCGGCGGCGGTGGCCGGCGGCGGCCGGCGGCGGGCGACCAAGCAGCGTGCGGGCGGGGAGGGGACGGACGGAAGCGGGGGTGGCCAGTACCTGAACAGGCAGATGGGGGGGCGGGGGGGGGTGGGGGGAGCGGAGTGGGTAGACCGCGGGCGCGTTTGGGTGGGTGGTGGGTAGGGGGGGGGAAGGGATGGCGTCGGGGTGGGAGTGGGCTAGTGAGATGGGGGGGAGAGGGAAGGGGGTGGGGACAGGGACGGCGGTCGACACCCACCACCACCTCCCCCCCGCGAGCGTCAACCGCCGCTCTTGCGTCCGTCTGCCCAGGGGCAAAGTAGGGGGGTGGAGGGGGGGGCGGGGGGAAAGAGCAGACGAGTAGGGAGGGACCGAGGGGTGTAGCCACGCGGGGGGGGGGGGGGGGGGGGGGGGTGGGGTGCAGCCTGGCTGGCGGCCGGGCTAGCGGCGGGGCGGGTTGGGGGAGGGGGGGGTGGTGTGGCTGGCGTGGCGGGGGCGGCCAGACTGGTGGGCGGCTGGGCTGCTGCACCCACCGCTGGCTGGCAGCGGCCCCGGCGGCGGCCGCCGCGCGCGTGCACGCACTCGCGGCCGGGCGGGAGGGCGAGCGGGCGGGGCTGGGGGGGGCGGGCGGGCCGGCGGGCGGGCGGGCGGGGTTAGGGTGTGAGGGGGAGGGGACGGAGCAGACCAAGGGGTGCGGGCATCCCACCTCCGCGCGCCGGTGGGCGGGTGGGTGGGCGGGCGGGTGGGTGGGTGGCCACCGCCGTTGCGCGGCGGCCGCCACACTGCGCGTGTCACGGCTGGTGCCGGCGCACACGCCGCGGCCGACGGGGGTCGGCGGAGGGGCGCGGGGGGGAGGGGCGGGGGAGGGGCGGTGGAGGGGCAGGGGCGGGCGTGCCACGCGGGGGGGGGGGGGGGGTCGGGAGGGAGGGAGAGAGGCAGACGGGGAGAGACGAGGGAGGCGGGGGAGACGCGGGGGGGGGGGGGTGCGCGCCAAGAGAAGGAGCGCGCGGCCTCCCTCTCTCTCTGCCCCCCCTGTCTATTTTACAAGGGGGGAGGGGCGGTGGTGGGGTGGAGTCGTAGGAGCCAGCTGCGGCTGGTAGACGACCGGCTCGCCCCCCAGATGGCGCGCGCGCGCGTGGCGGTGACGGCGCGGCCATCCGGCGGGGCCGCCCCGTTGGCGGGACGCGGCGCCCGCGGCGGCAATGGGGTCTTGGCCGTTGGGGCGCCGCCTGCTTCCCGCACGCTCCGACGTTGGCGGTGGGGTGGGGGTGGTGGCGGCGTGGCGTGGCGTGGCGTGGCGTGGGGGGGGGGGGGGGCGGGGGGGGGGAAGGAGGAGGAGAGAGGGCAGGGGGGGGGGTGGTGGGGGGTGGGGGGGCGGTAGATCTCTCGAGACGTACCCCGTTCATTGGGGGTGGATAGGTAGGAGGGGGGCGGGGCGGGGCGGGAGCGGGGGGGGGGGGGGGGGCGGGGGGGGGCGTTGCCCCAACGCCGTCAGCGGCTGGCAGTCGACAGAGCCGGGGGGGTGGTGGCTGGCCGCGGCGGGGGCGGGAGGGGGAGCGTCTGTCCCCGTCACCGTGACCAGGGGGCCCCCGGGGGGGTCTATAAGAGGTCCCCCCCCCTGTGCCGCCACGCTGACGCGGGGGTGCCTTTGGGCCGACACCCCCCCCCGGGATCTGTGGTCTGGGGGAGCCGTGGCGCCCCACCCAGCTGTGCACCGATCCCACGGCTGGCGCGTACTTACTTACGTGTAGACCCATCGTATGTACAGACGATGACTGTAGTGTAAGCGACGCTGTCGCACTGGCTGGCACCACCTCCTCCTCCTCCCGCCCCTCCATTTTCGCACCATTCGTTTTTGAGGCCCCCCCCATGACGCGCTTGACCCGTTTCTTCTTGTCTGGTCATCGATGATGCAAAAAAAAAAAAAAAAAAAAAAAAAAAAGGGGGGGGCGGGCAGTGGACGCGTCGCCCCCTCCTCGTCCACGTCCGTGGTCCGCACGTGGACCATGCGCGACCGATTGGGTCGTCCACGCCCGCCGTACCCCCACTTTCCAACTCTGCCCGTGCAACGAGAGCGCTTTGAGGGGGTCCGCCCTCCCGCCCCTGTACGCGCCCCCCCCCCCCCCCCCCCCCCCCCCCCCCTGGCACGGACACACGGGCCCCGTTGCCCGGCGCCGCCCCCCCCCCCCCCCCGCCCCCCCCCCCCCCCCCCCGCCCCGCCACCGTCAGAGGGGAAAGGAAACACGCGCGACCAATGGCGCGGGCGCACTGCCGCGTCCCGCCGGCCGCCGCTGCTGCCCCCCGCCACTGGGACTGCCGCGCGTGCGGGCGTGGCGTGGGCGCGGCGTGGGCGGGCGGGCGGGGAGGCTTGTTGCCACCGCCGCCGCCGCCACCGCCGCCACCGCCGCCACCGCCGCCGCCGACGCCGCCACCCCCGCCGCCGCAGCCGTCGGGGTCACTCCCCCTCCCCCCCTCCCTCCCCTCCTCTCCTTTCTCCTTCCCCCTCCTCTTGCATGCGCATGCCTGTCTGGGACCACTGCAAGCGCGCCACTGCTGCTCCCTCCCCCCACCCCCCCCCCCCCCCCCCCCCTTCCCCCGCCCCCCCCCCCGCCCATCCCTTCGCAGCACGCCACTGTCAAGGGGCACACGGAAGGAAGCCATGTACCAGCGTAAAAGGCCTATATATTTTTTTTTTTCTTTCCATAGGAAAACAGGGTGTTGTGTGGGGTGGGGGGGGGGGGGGGGGTGGTGGGCAAAACGCCGCGGCCGCCACACGAGGGGGATGATGCGCCCACCGCCGCGGCTGCGCCGACGCTGCACAAACACGAGCAAGGGAGGGGGGGGGGGGGGGCCGTCGACAAACGCCGTGTGCCCCGCCCGCCGGTGGGGGGAGCGCGCGCCTGTGTGCCCCGTTTGGGGGGTGTGAATCCAGAGGGGCGCCGGTGGCGGCGGTGGCCAGAAAGGACGGCGCCGCCACCGCCGCCGCCGCCGCGGCCAGACTGCGGGCGGGGGGTCCCTTTCCCCCCCCCCCCCCCGCCCCCCCCCCCCCCGCGCGTACATAGCACCGAGGTAGGGGGGGGGGGGGGGGCCGGGGCCGCTCGCCCGCCGACAGCCTGGACGTTTGGGCGCAGGGAGAGAGCGGGCGGACGGCGGCGGCTGGCCCCCCTCCCCCCCCCCCTCGCCTCTCCAGCCTCCTCTATAGGCCGCCGCGTCGCCATCCCCCTCTCCCCGCGGCGGGTGCGGGCGCGGCCAGGCAGGCAGGCAGGGGGGGGGGGGGGGGGGGGGGGGGGTTTTGCCTCTTTTTTTTTTTTGTGTCCCTCTCAGTGCCCGACGGACGCGGGGCCAGCACAGCACCCGTGCCGCTGACGGTTACCATTGCCTGTAGGTACTGTAGGTAGGTAGGTTACCCACGTACTGCATGTACTGTACTGTACATAAGATACACGTCGGTACATACCTACACAGGGCGGCCGCGTCCCCTGATCGGCGGCGTTTTGCCGCGCCCTGTCGGCCGGCGGCGGTCGCTCGCCACACCCCCGCGCACCCCCCCTCCCCCGCCCATCCCCCCCTCCTGACGCTCCTCCACCGCCCCTCCCCCCCAGCCAGACGGACAGACGGCCGCCCTGCCCCGCCGTCGCCCCCTCCCCACCCCACGGCGGCGCCACCGCCACCGTTGACTGGCACCACCGCCACCCCCCTCCCTCCTTCCCTTCCCCTTTCCACCCCCCCCCCCCCCCCACCACCCCCCCACCCCCCACCCCCCACCCCCCACCCCCCACCCGCCGCCGCCTCTACACCCCCTGGCGTCACCAACGACGTGGCGCTCCTCACCCCCGCTCCCCTCCTCCTCTTCCCCCTTCCCACCCCCCCCCCCCCCTCCCTCCCCCCCCTCTCCCCCCGCCCTCTACCCCCACCACCGTGGTGACCACCATCACCACCCCCACCACCAACCGTCGCCGTTGCCGCTCTACCGCTGCCGCTGCCGCATCCGCTGCCGCTGCCGCTGCCGCCGCTGTCGCTGCCGCCGCTGCCGCCGCTGTCGCCGCCGCTGCCGCCGCCGCGGTGCCGCTGCGGTGCCGTCACCGCCGACCGCGCGCTCGCTAGCTGCCGTGGTCCACCCCCCCCCCCCCCCCCCTCGTTTCGCCTTACAGTGAGTCGCCGCGGGGGGGGGGGCATCCAGAGGCGGCGGCGGCGGCGGCGGCGGCGCAGGGTGTGGCCGCGGGGCGCGCCCCCGCTCGCGGTCCTCTCCGGCACCCCCCCCCCCCCCCCCCCACACCACCACCCCCCCCCCCCCCGGCCGCTGTCACTCACCCCGCCCGCTCACCCCGGCGCGCCGCGCGGGTGGCTTGTCCCGCCGCTCCCCCCCCCAGCGGGCTTGGCGCTCTCGTTCCCCCCCCCCTCCCCCACTCCCCCACGGCCCGCGGGCGCGGTGCGGCGGCGGCTGCCAGTCGGGCCTGTTCCCTCCCTCCCCCCCCCCCCCCCCCCCCCGCCCCCCCCCTCACCGTGCTCCGCCCCCACCGGCCCCCCACCCCCATCGGCGCGGTGGTCGCGGATCCCCGCGCCCCTCTCCCCCACCAACCACCGTCTCTCCCCCCCCCCCCCCCCCTCTCCCACTCCCCCCCCCCCCGCCGCCCGCCGCCGCCCCTACCTCACCGCCCCCCTTCCCCCTTTCCCCCTCCCCCCACCGACCTCCTCCCCGTCCTCCATCCCCCCCCCCCCTCTCACCCCCCTTGCGCCGTCGAGGACGTTCCGCCTTTGTGTATGGTTGCGGTCACCCGGCGGCCGACGCGTGGCGGCGGCGGGGGGGGGGGGGTGGTCGTGCCGGGCGCCCCGCGGCGGACGGCGGCGGTGGCGGCGGCGGCGGTGCCCCCGGCGCGGCAGCGGCAGCAGCAGCGGCAGCAGCAGTAGCAGCGGCAGCGGCAGCAGCAGGGGCAACGGGACTGGCAGCAGCAACAGCAGCTGCAGTAGCAGCAGCAGCGGGAGCGGCAGCAGCAACCGCGGCGGCGGCGGCGGCGGCGGCAGCGGCAGCGGCGGCGGCAGCAGCGGGTGCGGCGATTCCGGCCGTCCCCGGCACTGGGTGGAGCGGGGGGGGGGGGGGCGGGGAGGGGGGGGGGGGGTGGCCCGTCAGCCCCGTGCGCACCCACGCCAACGCGGCGGTGGGTGCGGCCGTCGCGCCGCCTTTTCCCCGCCCCGCTGTGATCGCCCGGTCCCTCGGTCCCCCGCCGCCGCGTACGGACGGTGCGTGCATCGTCCCGACGCCGCCCCCCTCTGTCAGCTCCTCCCCTTTGGCGTTCTCTCCACCCCCCCCCCCTCCCCGCCACGCCCCCCCGCTGTCTGTTCCTCCCCCACTTCCCCCTTCCGGCGGCCTCTTGACGACCACTTGTGCTGCCGCGGGCCCCTTGCGGTCGCACCATGGCGTTGAGGCCAAACAAAGGGGATGGCCCCGTGTGCCGCATGGACCTGCGCGGCGCGTCGCCCCGGCTAGCCGACGCGCTCGACGGGCGGGCGGTGGCGGGGGGGACGTTTGGGAGCCCCGACGCGGGGGGAGGTACGCCCGGTGCGACGGGCGGGCGGCGGGGTGGCGCCGGCCGGACGCCGGCGCTGGTGCGGCGGCCGTCCTTCTCCTCCCTCTGGGCCGAGCCGCTGCGGCCGACCGTTGACGCGGCGGCCGCGTCGGGACGGCCGCTGCTGTCGGGCGGCTGGCGGGATACGCTGCGGGCGGCGACCGCGCTGGGCGCCCGCCTCCCGCTGGTGCGGTGGGTGGTCCGGTCAGTGGCCATCCTGTTTGTGTTGCTGCTCGTATTGCGGCCAGACGCGTCGGATGATGATGCCCTCTTCCGCTCCCTTTTTGCCATGTCGGCCCGGCGGCGAGTCGAGGCGGCGCGCCTGGCCGTGCCCGCCGCGGACGTGGCCCCCGGTGTCAGCATTGTGGGGGTGTGTATGAACCGGGGGGCCACCCTGGAGACGAGCCTCGCCTCGTGGCTGGCCGTCAAGAGCGTGGACGAGGTGGTGCTGGTGGACTGGAGCTCCGAGCCGCCCCTCCGGGCGGTGGTGGACAAGGTGGTAGCCGCCGCGCCGTCGTCGGCCGCGGCCAAGCGGCGGCTCAAGGTCATCCGCGTAGAGGGGGAGACCGCGTGGGTGCTGTCGCGCGCGTATAACTTGGGTGTTGGGGCATCCTCGTACGATAAGGTGCTTCGAACTGACTGTGACTACACGCTGGACCCGGACTTTGTGGCGCACCACGAGCTGGACACGTCGACGGACGCGATGGCCGCTGCGGTGGCTCGCGCGTCGGCCCTCCGCGCCCGCAACGCGTCGCTTCCTTCGGGCAAAGAGGTCAAGTTGACGGCCGAAGATGGCTCGGCGCTCCCGCCGGGGCACTACTACTCGGGCAACTACCAGCTGGCGCGCAACGAGAATGAGGTCCACCTCAATGGCGCCGTGTACGTGACGCGGGCTGACTTTATGGCGGTGGGTGGCTATGACGAGCGCATCCAGACCTATGGTTGGGACGATGAGGACCTGTACGGGCGGCTGGCGTCGGTCAACATGGTCAAGCGCAACATCAGCTACGACCACATTGGGCACGTGCAGCACGGGGATACGGCGCGGGCGCAGACGGGTGTCAAGTTTGTGACGGTCGAGATTGACCTCAACTCGCTGCTCCTCGACTCTCTGCCCCCCTGGTCGCCCACCATGTTTGCGTCGGCCTACGCGGCGCCGTCCAGCAAGGCTGGCGTTTCATCATCCTCCGCACCGGGCGTGACGGTGGCAGCCAAGCAGGTGCCACGGTCGCTGGCCAAGCTCGTCACCAAGGAGCAGTATGAGAAGGCCTGGGGGCTGGCGCTCGGCCGGCGTCTGTCCAACGATTACCAGGTGCCGTGGGACATCATGCTGACCATGTCGTTGGGCACTAAGGAGCGTCTCCTCCGCCGCCTCATGGGCCGCGACGAGACGGGCAGCCCGGCGGCCGCCACGGCCGCCGCCCCTCCACTGCGTCCGCGAGTCCTATTTTGTCACGTCATGCATGGCCTCGGCAACCGTCTGCGCGCTCTCGGCTCATGCATGTCGTTTGCCAAGGCCACCAACCGGGAGCTGCTGGTTATCTGGGAGCGGGACTCGCACATCCAAGCCAAGTACACCGACCTGTTTGCAACCGAGCTGGCCGTCCTCGACAGCTTCAACCCGAAATGGCCGATGGCGGGTCAGGAAAAGTATGACCCTTCGTGGCGCGCCTTCAAGTTCTTCAACTATATGGAGATGGAGGGCGGTGGTGCGAAGAAGGGGGAGTGGATTGAGGACGTCCCGGACAAGCACATCTACTACAAGGGTGCTTACATTATGGAGGCTCCCGCTGAGTTGACCTCGTGGGACGCAGACAATGAGCAGCTGCGGTCGCTCACACCGGTGCCAGCCATTGCCACGCGGCTGGACGCGCTGGAGACCGAGCACGGCTTATCGGCCAAGAGCCAGCTGATTGGCGTGCACATCCGCAACCGGACGCTTGACAAGGACATTAAGAACGTGGACTTTGTCAAGGAGTATGGCGACTCGGCGACGCTGACGATGGAGATGTGGCGGCGCAAGTCCAACTACCGTACCTTCCTTGCCGAGATGAAGCGCATTATTTCGGTGGAGGACCCCAAGGCCAAGTTCTACGTTGCCACTGACACGTATGATGTGGTAGCGGAACTCGAGCGGGAGCTGCCAGGCCGCATCGTGTCCGTCCCTCGCACCTGCGACGACCGTGACGGGGAATGCGTGCGGATGGCACTTCTTGACATGTACTGCCTGTCGCGGACGCGATCGCTGCTCGGCTCCAACTGGAGCTCCTTCACCGAGGCGGCCGAGCGGTTGGGGGGGATCAAGGCCAAGCTGGCGGGCCAAGACTTTGGGGCTACCCCGCCTGCGGCGGCAACGGCCGCTGCCGCCACGGTGGAGGGGGTCAAGAAGCCGTGACTTATTCTATTTTTATTCGTTTTCTCTCTTTCTTTTTTCGGGAGCCGAGCCCACCACAGTACAACTAGCTCTATTGCAGTCTCGGCTGAGGATTTGGGTGGAGAGGGAGGGGTAGGCGGCAGGCGTGCAGGAACCGGTAGTTGCTGGCAGGCGACGAGGGCGACGCGTGCCTGTCACAGATACGGCGGCGCCGAAGGCGCCGACGGTGACAGCGGTGGCGCCATCGTCGGGGGGGGTGAGCGTCCCAGCCCGCGATGCGGGGGGGGGTTGTCGCCAGAGGGTGGGTGGAGCATCAGGGTGGAGAGCGCGCGGCTATACAGCTGCCGCGGCACCGCGAGCGAGGCCGTCAGGGGGTGCACGCCGCAGATGAAAAAAAGATAACCCCTGCACACGCGACTTCTGCATCCCCCCCCACCCCCCCGCCATCCAACCGCGACTCGGGCTCTCAACTCCCTTCCCTGTTGTCGCCCCCGCCGTCGTCGGCGTCGCTGCGCGCCAACGCTGCCCGCACCCGTTCGCCAAACTCCTCATCCGGGCACGCCTCCCGAGTCACCACCCCCCGGACGGTCGCAAAGCTCAGCCGCACCGGCACGCCGTTGCCCGCCGCCTCGCACTGCGAGCGGATGGCGTCGAGGAGGGCGTCCAGCGCGTTGACGCACGTCCACGGTTCCCACGGGGGGCGGCCGCCGCCGCCACCGGGCCCGTCTGGGTCCCAGCCTGGCGGCGGGAGGAGGGCATCCCCCGGGGCGGCGGCCAGGTCAGGGAGCGCCCGCGTCGGCACGCGCATGGTGCCGGTGAGCTCCCCGCGGTCACTGCGAAAGCCGAGAAACAGCTCTGGGACGCCTGCTAGGTACGACTGGATCCAGTATTTGAGCAAGCGCTGGCCTTTCACCCGCGCGTGCTGCGCAGGCGTCCGCGGAACGGCCATCGTCTTGAGCTCACGGTAGCCCGTCAGGACGTTGGTGGAGGCCGAGGGGGGTGCGCCGGGGGGGGTGGGCTCGTAGCAGTCAATTTCTGCCGACATGAGCAGCCGGTGCCGGCCGACGCGCAGGCGGACGAGGGAACAAAACTCGGCATTGGCATTAACGGCGTCACCGCCGCCATCGGCAGCCGCGTCGGCAGCGGTGGGCGGCGGCGCGGTGCAGAGCGCCTCGAACTTGACGCCCGAGTAGGCCGCCCGCGCCGCGGCCAGGTGCGGCGACCGCTCCTCCCACGGCACCACGTCGAGGAACACGGTGGCGCCCACGAGGACCGCATGGATGTGCCAGTCGTCGCCACCCGCCGCCGCCGCGTACGGCACGAGCATCAGCTTGTTGAGGTTGTTGCGGTAGGTTACAAAATCCGCGTCCCGCTCCAGGGGGAAGGCCGCCGCCCGGGCGGCGCGGATGATGGGTTCCACGGGCGCGCCGGCTGTCTCTTTGGGCACAAACGTGGAAAAGCCGGCGTAGAGGTCCTGCCGGGAGCGGCCGCCCGCCGAGATCACAAAAAACACAAAGAAAACCAAAGACGTCCCACCAACGAGAGGGGGGCGGGGGACGAGAGGAGGGGCGAGAGTGAAAATAGGATTGGGAAAGGCGTGCGAGACAGTCAGAGTGTTGCTCAGGGACGGGGTGGCCGACCCATTGGATGACCGAGAACGCACGGGAGCGCCCAACAAGCAGCAGAAACGCCGAGACAACACCCCAGAGAGGACCAACCAGGCCAACACAGGAAGAAAACATATGGGCACCGTGCGTACAGCTGCCGGCGGAGGCTCACGAAATCGCTTGAGCTCAGCCCTGCTCCCGTACGTGATGGTCCGGTCATTGTCGCGGCTGTAGCAGCCTACTTCCCGCGGGGCAGACACGTGCGTCGAGCCCTCGAGGGCGGCGCGGGAGCGCAGCCAGGTGCCGACGTGGAAGACCTGAGCCGACGGCGGGGCGGCCATGGCGGCAGACGTCTGATCGGCTGGCCGCTGGCACGGGGAGTCAGGCCCCCGCCACGCCGGCGACAAGCGGGCAGGCAGGCACGGGCAGCCGGGCAGCGGGTCCAAATCAGGCCGGGTGGGAGCAGGGATGCCACTCCGTCATGAGCAGCTGGTGAGGGAGGCACTCAGCAGGAAGAGGCGCGGTGACTCGAGGGACGCGCCGCGTACATAGGGAGAGCAACAAAACTGGTCACGAAAGGGTCCGCGGAGAGAAGCGCGCGCTCCTCCCCTCGGCCGTTTCTTTCCGCCGATTACATCAAGTACACCTATTATGGAGCCCGTAACCAAATACAAAACACGCAGTGAACATCATGTTGATCCACCGACTAAACAGTACATACCAAAACACAGCGAAAAGCGCGTCAAGGTGTGTTACATATCCTTGATGGACGCCACGTGCGAACGTGTTGCCTTCGTCGACGACGTCATGCCAACACTGGAATGCGAAGCCCAACGCCCCGCCCGCCGCGTCGGAGTGTGCTCTCGAGCCGGCCTGAACACCTGTCTTGGAGGTGGCCCACTACCGTCACCGCCACCGTCACCCCCGCCGCCACCGCCGCCTCCGCCACCGCCACCGCCGCCTCCGCCACCGCCACCGCCGCCAGGGCCGCTGTGTCGGTCGTTGCCAATACTTGCGTTGTTGCGGGCGTGCTAACGGTCGTCTCTTAGCGGTGGCCCCATTCCCCCACGGCCGCTGACCCAGTCCGCCGTCGCTGAGCACGGGCGCCATGGTCCCCTCCCCCCTTCGTGCCACCCCCCACCCCCCCCCCCCCCCGGCAACGGTGGGCCCGGTGTCACGTGGGTGGCGGAGCGGGCGAGCGAGACGACCACCGTCTACACCCCCCAGCCGCCCGCCAGCTTTGCCGCCTTTTTCGCCGCCCTCTCCTCCCTCCCCTCCCCCGCCCCGCACCCGCTGGGCGTGTCGTTTGTGGCCGCCCTCGCCGCCACCCCGGCGGCGGCCTACATGTGGGAGTGCCCCCCCGTGGCGGCCGCGACGGTGGCAACGACGCCCGCCCAGTGGGCGGTCGTCGCGGTGGGGCCTGGCGGCCTGGGCCGGCGGCCAAACCCGGCCGCCTTTGACCGCCACCTGCGGGGGCTCCCCCCAGGGGGGGTGGCCACGTTTGCCAACCTGAGCGGGGACGCGACGCTGGTGGTGCCCGCCATGCCGGCCGGCGACGGTGACGGCGACGGCGACGGTGGCGGTGGCGGTGGCGGTGGCGGTGGTGGTAGCGGTGGCGGTAGCGGTGGCCACCGCCTCTACCGTCGCGGCAGTGGCGGCGGGGAGGCCCTCAGACCCTACGCCCACATTGGGGCGTTTGTGCGCGGCGCACCAGCACCCGCGGTGGCGGCACTGTGGGCGGCCGTCGGCGATGCCGTGACCGCCCGGCTGGCCACCAATGACGGCCGGCCACTGTGGGTGAGCACCGCCGGACTGGGCGTGCCGTGGCTGCACGTGCGGCTGGATAACGCGCCCAAGTATTACCGGGTGCAGGCGTACCGGACGCCGCTCTAAGGGGTAGGCGGGGGCGGGTCGGCCATAACGAGGTCTGGTCTGGCGGGGGGAGATTGGAGGCGGGCGGCAACAGAACCGTCCGCACGCGCGTTACCCGCGTGAGGTGCGAGGTGACAGGTGTACAGTACATAAGAGGAGTAAAGACAACCGGCCGGTGGACTAAACTCGTACTGGGCGTGGCCTGTACGCAACCCTCCCCCCCTCCCCGTCAGTCGTCCCAACGGAGCGAGTCGTGCGGTACGGGAGGGGATGGCTGGCGCTCCGCAGCCACAGCCGGGAAGTGCCCGGCCCCCAGAAAGCCAGCCTTTCAACCTCGCCAGCCCAGCACGGGTTGCACGCCGCCGTCTTGCGCGGCGTAGCCACTGTGCGAGTTGTAGGCCCTACCAGGCTACCGCCGCGCCGCCCTACCACCGCCGCCCTGTCGGGGTCGCGAGCGGACACCCTCCCGCCCCCTCACTACCCACACGGGCAGCCCCATCAAGGCGCCGCCTCCACTGCTGCCGCTGCACCCTCTGCCCATCGCAGCACTGCTTATCGCCTGTCAAAATGTTCTTGCTTTTTCGGGAAATTCTCGAGCAAGAACCTGCATAAAACCTGCATCGACCCCCCCTCAAGGCATCATAGACACCGCTTTTACCCCCGTTTCTTGCTTTCTGCCCATAACAGCTCGGGCGATTGGTGGTCGCCACCTCCCTTGGTATGACCGGAAGCGCTCGGGGCAGGAGAGCACTCTCGTGAAGCGCAAAGAAGCGACCGACGATCGCTACGCTTGGGAGCAATGTTTAAACAAACGCGTTTAAAAATCGCGCAATCTCTTGCACTGGTGAAGCAAAAACCTGCGCGACGACAGCTTTCGAGGGTCTGCACGGAAAATCTCTCCGCCTTGCTCGACATCTACAACGTGCATTCTGACCAATGAAACGCTCCGTCCAGCAAACAGCAGCGCCACCGCTGTTGTCATTGGTTGACAGAACACCGACAGCGGCGGTCGTGTCGGTCATTCTGGGGGAGATTCTTGGGCCTCAGCCCATCCCCTCGATCAGAAAAGCAAAGTTCTGCTCGAGCCGTTCATTTTCGTGCTCGAGCAGAGCAAGAATTTGCACAACGAAGCAAGAGATCTGGCCAAAATCGGGCTTGTATCTTGAGGCCCCGATACCATGCACACACGAGATTTTTTTTGAATTGGACCTTTCCCCAATGTTTGATTAGGCCATAAGAAGCTTTCATATTTTCGCTAATATTCGTAATACACCTAATCTTTTGTAAGATTCTGTATTAGTTTCTTAAACCCCTTAATTTGCACTTACATCGGTATATATGACTAATGTAAGTCTTATGTATAGATCACTTGCCGTTTTTTCTCTAATATGGTTTGATTCCAAGGGTAGCGCTCGTGAGTGCAGTTTTTTATTAGCGGAGGACTCGGTACCCGGTAGGCGTCCTAACCTTATGGTAACCATTGACTCAGCAAGCCGCTTTGAATGACTGTGGTCGCGGATACGGTTGATTGAATCATATCTTCTGGGACCAGTCATTGCGGAGAAAGAAAGTCCCGAACCCCCAAGCCATGTCTCTAATCAAAACGACGGCAGCACTGGCCTCATGAAGTTTGGCAACAAAAGGCACACGTTGCGCTGAGTGAGGTTCGGCACACTCGCGCACGCTCCCTGGTCCACATCCATCGACTTTGCAGTCGCTCGACGCTCGGCAAGCTACCGTCGGGAGCACTATAGCACGGGTCTATTTGAAGTCAAACGATAGTCCGCTTGCAATGTTTCTGGCGCTCTCCAACTACCATGCCGGAAGTGGTGTCTCTTGGTGACTGAGCTAAGGACATCTAGAAAGAGAGAGCGTACGCAGAAGAGGTTCTGTGCCTGGACGGGTTGTTTCATACCCTATTTGGCTGCTCGACTTTTTCTCGTTCAAATCATACTCTACTTGACTCACAGGAATTGTTTCACTTATATCTCTCCTGAAGTTGTCATATGTATTTTTTTTCTTGTACGGTATTTGCGTGTTTGCTGCTTTCCAGATATCACTGGAGCTGTCGTCGGCTCGTTGAGTGTCCGACTGCCTGCCACTTGGCGGCGCCAGGCGGTGTACTCTGACAGTGCCTTTGCCTTTAGGGCCGACATGGCAGCACACGTGCGTTTTGGAGCGGACGGCGGAGACTGGTTCCTGGCGAGCGTGGGGCCTGTGACTGCGGACGTGCCCGTTTTTTCTGTGCCACAAAACCATCATGTTCTGCGGCCGATGACGCACGCGCATGCAGCTGCCGCGGCTTGGAGACTGTGGGACGAGCTCGCCATAACGGCCTCCCTCACCAATTCCACCCCATGGCTGGGGGTTGACTGCGTGTGGGTGGGCTGCCGCGGTCCAGCTCTGGTGCTCTCCCTATCTACGTTGCGGTCGACAATGGTGTTGTCGATTGGCAGCATGGGTGGCCGCTATCCAGCCGTGCTGGGGGACCTGTTAGCCGGCACTGACGTGGCCAAGTGCTGCACCGACTTGCCGTCTGTCAACCGGGCGCTGTCAGATGCGGGCTTGCACCTCCAGCGCTCCAGAGACTCGCGAGACCTTGCTCGCCTCGTGCTCCCTGTCCCTGTGCCACTGTTGGCCACACTGTCACAGGTGTGCATGGCAGTGCTGCATTCTTCAGTCCCGCGGGGGCAGGCGCTTCGCTTCCTGGACTGGGGTGGTCTGCTGACAACGCAGCAGGTGGACTTCATGGTCCTCCAGTCTTTCGCTTCATTGAAGATGGTGAGGGAGGTCTGCTTCCGCATTGGCTAGCCTTGCAACGCGCTTGGGGGAGAGGGGACTGGAACGACTGCGATGGGGGGGGGACCGGCACGGACAAAACGTGAGAGGGGAGGGGGGGGGAGCCGACGCGAGTCGAGCGGAAGAGCGGCTTGGGCGGGGTGAGGGGGGGGGAGCCATTGGCGGGGGGGGGGTGGAGCCAATGGCGGGGGGACGGGGGAGCCGACATGGGCGGCGGGGGGGGTGGAGGGGGGGGGGGTGGCAGCCGGCATGGGTGGTGGCGGGTGCGGACGTGGGTGGTGGGTGGAGAGACAACACGAGTTGCTCGGGAAAGTGGCTGGCTGGGTTGGTGCCCTCCATGATGCAGATGTAGCAGTGCCCAAGCACAATGGAGGGGGTGGGGGGGGCAGTGGGCGTTCTAGCCCCGCACTATGTGACGCGCATGGACTGCGCTCGGCGGGGGCGGCGGCGTAGAAAGCAATTGTGAGGGTAGGGTGGCTGCGGTGGCGCTGCTCGCGCCTCGGCCGCCACTGCCAGCCGCAATCCGCCACAACGGCGGCACTGCCTGTCGCGTTCCGCCACCAAGGCGCCACTCCCAGCCGCGTTCCGCCACCCCTGCCGCGTGTCGCGCTTGCCCTGCCGCCTGCCGCCGCGTACCGCCGCCCTCAGCTGAGCACATTGAGTTGAGGGGGCAGGGGTGGCGACGTGGGAGTACCTGTCCCGGCTGAGGCGCCGCCTCCAAGTCCGACATTGATGGGGGTGGGAGTGGCCAGAGTGATCCAGGCCCCTCGCCGCGGCCGCCACTCCCCGTCTGTTTCTTCAGTGATGGCGGCCCCGGCGATCGTCTTGTGGCGGCGGGGGCCTCAGCGGCTGTGGTGACGGCTGCAGTGGTGGCAAGTACGGATACTAGCGGGAGCGGTCCCGCGTGCAGTCTCGCGGGGGGCTGCTGTGGTGCTGATGGTGCGTGGCCACACAAGGAGTGCGCCACGCACCATCGACACCGTTGGGGGAGGGAGCGACGGGTTGGGCGTCCGGACGGGCAGCGACGCGGGGCAGGCGAGGTGCTGACGGCGGAGGGGATACGGGCCCTGTGTGGGATGGGGGGCATGTGGCGCATGCTGAGGACGCCGGTGGCGGGGGGGCAGGCTGGCAGGGGGGCACAAGGGGGGGGGTAGTCCCACGCGTCCGACGCGTCGCTGTTCCGCCCGGGGACTCACGCAGTAACATCCCTCAGCTCTCGCCCACTGCTGGCAAACCACCTCCCCGCCCCCCCCGTCAATGGCGTGGAAGTCCCCCTTGTAGGCGGTGGCGGCAGCGTCTCCGCCTGGGCGGCGCCGCGCCCAATCAACGGGCTGCTGATGACGGTCACTGGGCGGGGTGCGCTGTGAGGCACGGGACGAGAAATGGGCGTGTGCGTGTTCGTGCCGCGGGCACCTTCACGCGAGATATAGAAAGTGTAGAGGTCCACTGTTGCTGACGACAGGCGGAGTGGGAGGTCGGTTGGGAGGGCACCCCCTTCCTCCCCGCCCCGGAACGGGCGGGTAACGAGGCGAAAAGGCCGCCCGACACCTGTCTCGCCACCCCCAGCCACGAGAAGGTGGAGCCTGTGGCGTGGGTGTCCGCCAGGAGAGGCGGTGTGGGAGGGAAATGCCTCCTAGAGGTGCCGCCGCCCCCGTGTTGCCGTCATTGTGGGGGGGGGGCGATGGAGCAGGGCTTAATGGGGGCAATGCAGGCTGCCGGCATGTGCCGCCACCGAGATACTTCGTGCCCCTGCAGCATGGGTAGTGCCGGTGGTCTCCGTGACCCTGCATCCGAAGGCGGACGCGGCGCCGGCGACAATCCAGGCCGCCGTGCTCTCCCTTCCCACCAGCAGGCCCGATCTACAGGCCACAGTGGCCGCAGGAGCCGGGGGCGCCGCCGGCACCCACGGCCTACGGCCCACAGCTGTGACGGTACTCCATCTCTGTCCTCCCACCTTGCCTGGCACGGCAGCCTTGCCTCATGTGCGCCTTCTCCCGCCCAGCAAAGCCGGGGCATCCCCCCCGCGCAACAGTCGTCCCCTTCGCCTGGAGGCGGCCATCCGTTCACTGTTCGACTGGGCTGCTGTTTTTCTACCCTCGGAGGGGACGGTACGGTAGCTGAGGTGAAGAACGGACACAGACCGCCTACAGCTGAAGTTTCCCCCAGGAGCCTGCTGCCACTCCGAGCCGCTCGCATCGGGCGCTGTAGGTGTTGCAGCGTACCGGCGCTTTCTCTCGTCCGTCGCCACCCACTCCCAGCTGCTGGGGGTGCGGCGGCGTGCCGGCGCGTGCTCTCGCCCACCGCCATCCACCCCCAGCATCACGGGGTGCGTCGGCGTGCCGGCGCCTTCCCATGCCTGCCGCCACCCACTCCATCATGGGGTGGGACGGCGTACCGGCACCTGCCCGTGCCTGCTACCTCGCACCCCTAGCATCAGGGGGGTCGCCGGCGTGCTGGCGTCCGCTCGTGCCCGCCGCCACTCACACCCTGCATCAGCCGGTGTGGTGGCGTGTCGGCGCCTGCTCGTACCCACCACCACCCACCCCAAGCAGCACGGGCTGCGGCAGTGTGCTGGCGCCCGCTTGTGCCCGCCGCCACCTGTGCCCAGCATCTGGGGGTGCCGCGGTCCATCCCCAGCATCTGGGGGTGCCGCGGTAGCGGCCATGCAGCCTGCGTCCGTCACCCCGAGCCGCGCGACTTGCACGCAGTCGGGGGGGCGACGTGCCAGTGCCAGCAGGTGTCCACCATACCCACAGCCTAAGGCTCGCTGTGGTGGCAGTGGCTGCGATCCGGCAACTAGCCGCCGGCAGCCACCGCCAGCCGTACGCGTCGGGCACACACATTGGGCGTGGGGGGCATCACGGTGGGGCGCGGCGCATGCACGGGTTCGCTGCGGCGAGAAAGTACATTCTCAGGGTTCCGGGAGCGCGTGGACAACTGGTAGGGCTTCTGGCGGCGGGCGGGCGCCTGGTTGAGGTGGCAAGACAGTGCCGGCACCTGGTCAGGGTGGCGAGGGCGAGCCGCAACCCCAGCCCCCACCAGTGCTTGAATATGATGAGGGCGATGCGGGCGCCCCATGGGCCCCCCCACGCCGCCTCCCCAGCCGCCACAAGCAGAAGCATGTAGGGATGGGGGTAGATGGGGGGCATGCACTCCCAGCTCGAGGGCACCCCGACCTGGCGCCGGCACGCCCCCACTCCCCGACCCATGTGCCCGCTCGCCCGGCACCACTCTACTGGATAGAACTCCACAAAAAGGGTTGTTTATCTGCAGATGGGAAGGGACAGAACCAGAGAGAGCAGACGAGACGGAGAGAAAACATCAGACAGTGATGGCCAGCGCGGCGAACGCGCGGGACAGCGCGACCACGTCCAGGCTGTCGTCCAGGAAGCCTGTCCCATGCACCACCGTAGTGTCATCAATGCGTAGGGCCGCAAAGGCTGCGACCATCTTGTCCATCTCGGACTGCACACAGGCGACGCCGTAGTCCTGGAGGGAGAGGTCGCTAAACGCCGCCACCAGAGCGTCCACCTCCATGCAGTGGAGTCCACGGGCGTGGACGATCCCCTTGCGCCGCAAAACCACCCGCGGCGTTGACGCCTGCAACACAACAGACTGGTGCAGACGCGACCGCAGCGGCGGAAGGGGACGCACGTACGCTGCGGCGTCAGCCGAGGCACCGACAGGTGCGGCCAAGGCGCCAGCAGAGGCACCGTCCGGCATGGCGGCGACGACAGTGGCAGCACTGGACAGGTGCGGCCGGGAGGCACCCACAGGAAACGCTAGTGCGGCCGGGTGGCCGCGGGCGCGACGCAAGCAGGTGCGGCCGGGCAGCGGCGGGGGCAGCGACGGCAGGCGCCGTGCCGGACAGATGTTACCGGGCGGTGGCGGCAATGACCGCTGCGACGGCGGCATCCGCGCCGCAGGCGCGGCCGGGAGCCACGCCGCAGGTGCGGCCAGGATATGGCCGCAAAGGTGGCAGCAGCGGCAGTGCAGTTGCCGCGCTGGACATGCGGTCCCGTGGTGGCGGCCAGGGAGGCAGCCACGGCAGTGGCCGCACTGGACAGGTGCGGCCGGCCGGCACAAACGGCACAAGCTAGTGCGGAGGGTGGCGACAGGCGCAGCACCGGCAGAAGCTGCCGGAAGATGCCGTGGGCAGCGACGTCAGGCGCCGCGCCGCACAGCAGCAGCCGGTCGATGGCGACTAGGGGGGCAGCAACGGCAGTGGCCGCACCGGACAGGTGCGGCCGGGCGGCACAAACAGCACGAGCTAGCGCGGCGGGCGGCGGCAGGCGCAGCACCGGCAGATGCGGCCGGGCGATGGCGGCAAGGACGGCAGCAGCGGCCGCAACGACCAGAAGTGGGGATCAGCACGGTGTGCAGCATGTGCAGCACCACGCGCAGAAGTAGTTGCCGCGTCGTAGCATCAGCGAAAAAAAAAGAAATACAGCTGCCCGCCCTCAAAAAAAGTAAAAAAAAGAGAGAATAAGCAATGCCGCAAACGGACAAAATCATCGTCCCGTTCCGGAGGGAGGTGCAGACCTGCTACCTGCCCCACGTGCTTCCGGCTGCGGGGGGGGGGAAGCTGGCAGTGCGCCCGACGTCGCGCTGGGCCGTGGGTTCCCCGGCAGCGTCCAGCAGCGCGCCTTTCGAGATCTCCCAGGGCAAAGCTCGTCGCCGCATCCCGGTTGCTGGCACGTTCGTTGCCGCCTCTTCTTGGGGACGTTCTCATAGCGCCCAGCAGTCGACGCCGTGCAGCTGGTCACGGTAAAGGCGGCGCTAGTGCGTGCGTGAGAGCCAGATAGAAGACCAGGCACAGCCGACGAGGTCGCTGCGGGCGCCAAAGCCGGATTTGCACGCGACGGGGGTGGCTCAGCTTCCACGCTTGATCCTGACCTGCCAGCGCCCAGGCCTTGCGAAGCACGCAGCGGAAGGAAGCCTTGCAGTGGCAGGGGAGGATCGTCCAGAGAAATGACTCGGACCATTGGAGCACCTGCCAAGCCGGGAGTCCTCGTGGGCACCATCGTGGGCACCATCAAGGTGCCAGCGGCGTCCGCCGACAGCCTGCCCGACGTGCCGCCAGCCGCCGAGCCGACACAACTGTTGGCACACTCGTCAGCTGCCGCTACTGCACCTACTGGTGCCACGTCGCCGGCCGCATCGCCCGCCGCTTCCTCTGCCTCGGCAGGTCCAGGACTCGGCAACGCCGCCCCTCTCGAATCTGGGGGAGTAGCCGCATCTTCATTGGCCGTCGCACGCCGCGACCGCTTGGGAGCCTGCTCAGTGGGAGCCGGCGCCGCCACCGCGATCGTATCTTGGGCAGCCGCCGCCTCGTGTGCGACTGACGCGCGCCGCGACCGCTTGCGCACTGGCACCATAGCGTCTGCGCTGTCGCCAAAGCGCCAGTAGCCCTCCTTGTCGGCCACAATATCTCGCCTCAAAGTGTCGGGCGACTTCAGCCGCAACGTGCTCAGCACGTTTTGACTGCGCTCAAAGCGTTCCATGTACGCACGGATGTGGTCCTTCGACTTGTGGTACACATCCGGTGGCACGCCACGCTCCAAGCATGTGAGCCAGCGGTCGGTAACGTCCTTGTTAAAGGCCAACGTCAGCTCATCCACGGTCGGCGTACAGCCGGCGATCGGAAGGACGTCGCCGGGGTGCGCCGCTTCCACACCCTGCTGCAGTTGGTGGGCCTCTCGGGCCGCGAGCAGTCGTGCGTGAACGACCGCAAAGAGCCGGACCTCCGCAACGGTATGCACCGGTAGGAGGGGGAGGTCACTGCCCAACGCGGTTCCGAGCCACACCTTACCCGGCGACAAGAGGTCCAAGACCTTCAGGGCTCGAGTACGGCGGTCGTCGTTGGGCAGGTCTTCCGGAAGACCAATATTCCGCAAGACCACTGGATCCATTTGCATGACGCCACAGCAAAACTCGGGCAGCGAGAAGTCGTCGGCAATGCGCCAAGTTGGGTGCGAGAGAGGACGACCATACAGCTCCACCTCCCGCTTGCAAACGGCGTCAACCAGCCACGTATCGTAGTGGCCTGGAAACTCCTCCCCACGGTTGCGCGCAGCAGCACGAAGATTGTGCCTGTGCACCCATTCAAGTAGGGCGTAATGAACCAGCTCCGACGATGCCCCCCTGAGCGACCGGAAGAGCTTAACGAGCAGCTGGTGCACGCCCTCATTCGCGTTTGTTCCACGCGAGCACAGCCACAAGGGCAGGTCGTCGCTGTCGCGTTCAAGGAGTGTGTAGAGTGGGATGTTGGGGTGGTCGGAAATGACACCAGTCTTGGCCAACTTGATGACCGCCTTGGAAGCCTTGATGGCAGCAGGCGTAAAAAGCTGCTCCCCAGTGGTGGCGTCCAGCACATTGGAAAACTCTTCAAAGACCGCCTCCAGCCGAGGCACAAGCACCTCGGGCGGCGGGATAAACCGACGCACCCGCTTGTTCAACCACCTGGTGCGCCGAAACAGAACCTCGGCCCATGTCAGGTGAGGCCATTTCTTGGCCGCCACGTCCTTCGCCCGTTGGGCGTCCTTGAGGTTGGACATCATGATTGCCTGCGACAGACGCCTGCTGAACAGCGTCAACAACCCGTGCCCCTTCGGCATGCGTCGAAAGACGCGATCCATAACGTGCATGGGATCCATCTTAACCCCGGAAGTGGCCCAGTCCTTCGGATCCCCCAACCGCTGCGCCTCCGCTACGAGCTCATCGTCACCGACGTCGTCCACAGGGCTCACTGCGTCGCCGTCACCGTCGAAAGAATCGGGTGGCACACGGCCACCAGCCATGCCAACAGGCTCCTCCTCCTCATCATCTTCCTCGATGTCACACTCGTCGTCCTCGCAGAACCGACCGCCCGCACGAGCTGCAGCAATTTCGCGCAAGTCCGCGCCACTCATCCTGACCTCCTCCCGGGCGTCAAATACTCCATCAGCAGCAGGTGCCGACATAAAGCGCTGAGGAGCAACCGTGGAGTCGACAGCTTCTGCCTCCAGCGCGTGTGAAGCGTCGCGAAGCTGGCTGAGATGAACGAGGAACGTAGGTGGTGTCCCTTCCTGCTGGTAGTCTGACCACACCTGCTCCAAGGACTTGCGCACCTGCCTGTCCACGCTAGGGACCTTGAAGGCGGGTAGCAGAGGCGGCGCTGCAAGACGCACGCGCACTCGCTTCTTGCGTCTGGGATGATCTGGTGGTTGATCCATGTCAACAACGCACCGCGCGACCCGGCAGGTGTCGCCAGTGTCCACCAGGTTGACGCTCAGCCCCGGCTTCAACGCATCCTTGTCGACGAGCCTCGAGCCGAGCTCCTGCATCTTGTCATACAGAGCGCACGAAGCGTAGGCGTCCCTGGCAGCATAGTTCACCTGATCGGCACTGAGCGTCGCGCCCCAGTACCCCTTCTGGTGCGTCTTGTCCAACGTGCACCTCAATAGAATCTCGCACAGAGCCTGCAGCGACAGTGTTGCCCTCGGGACAAGCGCCATGTCCTTGGCAAGTTTTCCGAGCTCCAACTGACCCCTCACCTCCACCGTCGGCAACGCCTGCAGCTTACCAACGTCCCCGGCCACGTTTCGTCCAGTCTTGATGATGTTCGGGTCGCTTAGGAAGGCCTTCAGCGAGTGGGTCACGCCGGTGAGTGCAATGTGCACCACAAGGGTTCGGGAGGGTATCGACAGCTGCAGCACCTGAATGGGGGGTTCAGGCGCGTTCCTGCCGCGCACCGTCGCCATCGGCATGTCCCACTCCGCATCGAGGCCGACCCGGTTTGGCCCACCCGCCGCCAATGCTTCGGATAACTCCTCCGTGAACGTGCGCATGTACGTGTTGAGATCTGCTGACGTCCTGATGTAGGTGAGCTTGTGGTTCGCGGGGAAAGGCAACACGTGCAGAGGGGGGGCCGCCGACATGTTCAGATTGAGGCCCTTAAACAAAGAGTGTAGATAGGGCTTCTCCGCCCCGGCGTTGTCGGTGAAGAAGAGCTTGACGTAGTCGAAGGCCTTTCCAAGGCCCACCATTCGTTTCGAGACGCCGCACAGCATGGTCTTGATTTCGCTTAGGCCCTTAGACAGCGCCAGCACCACGGAGATCACCTCAGAGTACTCGTTCAGCAACGAGTACGCGGCCTGGAAAGACCACTGGCCGCCGTACGCGCAGATGCTCTTGAGGATCTTGAAGAAGTGGTCCCCAGACAGAAAGCGCGCCAGTACCATCGCGCTCCTCCGTTTCATCGGCCCCTCCACGGTGAGCATGACTTGCGTGTAGACGTCGCGCAAGTAACGACTGGTTACGCGGCTGCCGCCAAAGCCCTCTGGATCCTGGTACGAAGAGAAAATCGGTGGCTCAGGGGGCAACACGGTCGACTCCATGGAGCGCTGCCCTGAGACAGGGGCCTGCCCCAGAGCGAGTGCCTGGGACAGGTACGACAGGTGTAGCCGCTCGTAACGCCGTCGGTGATGCTCCTCCATAATGGAGGCGAGCAGACCATACGAGCACCCAGCAGGCACCAGCGACCGCATTAGGTCCACTACCTCCTGCGTCACTGCCAACCTGTGCGTGAGGACGACAGGAAACATAGACCGGATGTGCGGGGGGGCAGCGGCAACAATCTTGGGGTGCCACGCCAAGTACGTCTTCTTGCCTTTGACGTTCCCGCACTTGTATCGCCGCGTGATGGCGTAGTCCGTCGCGTCGAGGCTTAAAACGCGCCTGAAGTCAGACCACCCGTTGAAGGTAAACTCCTTCTTGCCGCACGTCGGGCAAAACGGTGTGAAAGACGCGTCCACGTCGAACGGCGCAGACACGTACAAGATGGGCTTGTAGAAGTCCTCGGGGTGATGTGGTCTGCCATTCTTGGCAGGGTCGGAAGGGTGAATGACGAGGGACGGAAGCTTGCGCACATAGTGAGGATCGTTGTTGCCTTTGGGCCCGACCAAAAGCCTGTCCTTCAGCTCTTGCAGGTACGCTCTCTTACACCCTGAGGGCCCACCACGTCGACGTCGTGGGGTAGTGGCGGCAGCGCCATCGCTGTCGTCCGTCCCTTCAGAACCGTCAGGGACACCTTCGCCACACTCCCCGCGTGGAGGAGGAGCGGCAGACGCGTCGGCCCCAGTCGCAGCACGCACGCCTTCAGCCGTCGGGGGTCCCGGGTTGCCGCCCTGGCGCGGCGCGTCACCACTCGGGGGCGCACATACCCAACTCGATGGGGTGGACTGGCGACGACGAGTCGCTGCTCCTGGTGCGCCACCCCGTGTGGACGCGCCACCCCATGCGGACGCGCCACCCCGTCCCGATCCGTGCGATTGGCCACCATAAGTCGCAGGCCCAGGCGGCCCACCCTGGCCTGACGAGGGAGGATGCCCCGGCGCTCCACCCCGCCCGCGGCCACGAGCCCGGCGCGACGTTTGCAGATGGCCAAATGCGCCCAGTACAGACGCACTGTCCCTCGAAGACCTGCGCCGCCCAGATGGCGCACGCAACGCCGGGACACAGGCCGCAGCTCCGCGCCGTCCGACAGCCCCACCCCGTAGGTCCACACATCCGCGACCTCCCCGGCTAAGAAAACCACCGCGTCCGTCAGCCGCCAAACCAGAGCCGCCAGGCAGCGTGGTCCGTACCACAAGCTCCTCCTCTTCATCCTCGCTCCATGCGGCGTTGATCAACGCGTCCACACTCTGTCCGCCGCCGGGTCGAAGAGCAGGAGCTCCAGTTGCTGCGCCGCCCATCGCTCGTCCAGGAGGTGCAGGGTCACCCGTCCAATGCGCGAAAGGTGGTAGTAGCCCAGAAGGTAAAAGAGGAGTGGCTTGGGCTTCAAAGGGCGTGCGCGGAACCGTAGAGGCACGTGAAGATGTACCAACACGGACGGGAGCAGGTACAGCCACTGGATGACAACGTCTGCCTCTTGTAGCGTCGGCAGCACCCCCGTCGCCCAGCCCCCCACCTCCCGCACGACCACGTAAAGGGGTGATATCATCGTTGTCCGCATCGGGACGCCCCAATCTCTCGGTCGCCACCGTAGCTGCTCGTGCCACGATCGTGGCAGCGGCACGCGCCACAGCGCGCACCACGTTTCGGGCAATGCTTGGGGAGCCTACCGCCGTGCTCGGGGCCGAGTGGCGGGGTGGGGTGCCCGGCGGAGAGGCCGCCCTGGATCTTGGTGGCGAGGTTGTGGCGGCCGCGCATGCAGCAGCCCGCGCGGAAAGAGTGGCGGCCGCGGATACAGCAGCCCGCGCCGAGGCGTGTACGGCCGCCGGTGCAGCCGCGGTTGGAGAAGCCCGCGCCGGGGCGGGTGCGGCCGCCGGTGCGGCCGCAGGTGCAGCAGCCCGCGCCGAGGCGGGTACGGCCGCCGATGCATCAGTCCGCGACGAGGCGTGTGCGGCCGCCGGTGCGGCCGCGGTTGGAGAAGCCCGCGCCGGGGCGGGTGCGGCCGCCGGTGCGGCCGCAGGTGCAGCAGCCCGCGCCGAGGCGGGTGCGGCCGCCGATGCATCAGTTCGCGACGAAGGAGGTGCGGTTGCCAGAGCAGCGGCCTGCCCCGAGGAGCGATCGGCCGCACGTGCGCCTGTCACCACCGAGGATGGTGCGCGAGCCCGTGCGGTGGCCGGCGGTGAGGGCGATGGAGCCATAGGTGCGACAGGAGCGGCCGCCGAGGGAGTTGTGGCCGCGGCCGCCGGGGCCGCAGTGGTCGCCGAGGGGGGGGTGTCTGCCGAGGCGGGAACGGCCGCCGAGGGGCGGGCAGGCCACGGTCGGGGAGTCGCCACCAAGGGGCGGGCGGGCGACGGGCGGGGGGCGTCCGCCGAGGGGCGGGCGGGCAACGGGAGGGGAGCATCCGCCGAGCGGCGGGCGGGCGACGGGCGGGGAGCATCCGCCAAGGGGCGGGCGGGCGACAGGCGGGGAGCATCCGCCAAGGGGGGGGTGGGCGGCGGGCGGAGAGCGGCCGCCGAGGGGCGAGCGGCCGATTGGTGGGGAGTGGCCGCCGAGGGGGTGGGGGGCGACCGGCGGGTAGCGGTCGCCGAGGGGCGTGCGGCGGATGGGCGGGGAGTGGCCGCCGAGGGGGGGGCGTCCGACGGTCCAGGAGTGGCTGCCGAGGGAGGCGGCGCGGTGGCCGGCGCAGGCGGACCGAACAGGCGACGCTGCTGCGTGTCGGCCAAGGCAGCTTGACCAGCACGAGCGATGTCCGTCTTGCGTCCCGAGCCGGTACGCGAGCCACCGCGCGCCATCGCAAGAGACTGCCCAGAGCGCGTGCGTCTTCGCACGTAACGATCCTCGTCGCAACGCCGTGAGACGCACGCAACTCGTGGCGACGAGGTTGCCGAGGAGATGTCTGTACAACCTCAAAGCCAGCAAGACCAGTCCATAGGAGTTCAGATTGTGTGAGGACAAGTGTGAGACACCTGTCGTTCTCTTTGCTCGTCAACACTTCTTCGCCTTTCATTAGCATTGGAGGGTTCCGCAAAACATTCCCAGCTTCCAGGTCGCGTTTCAACAGCCGGTGGTCAAAAGCGATTCCAGTATCCCGGGGAATCTATTGGCTGAAGGCAATATGCCCTCGTGCTCTGTGAGCCAGTACATACTGCATGCGGCTAGGAATCGTCGAGGGCGGTCGCTCCTGTCCATCACTTACTAGGCCAGGTCGGATTCTATTGGTTGGAAGAATATTGGAATATATTGGAGCTCGTGTGTGCATGGTATCGGGGCCTGTCTTGACAGGGGATAAGCACTGCTGCGCATAGGACACGGTCGAGGCAAGGCCGGTAAAGGCGGCGGGGATAATGCAGCAGTCGCAGCTGAGGGAGCGAGCGTGAGCGCCCGCCCCGCCCCAAACCGCCGCCTTCATATTTAAATGCAACGGGTGGATTTAGCCTCCGTGTCAAAAGCACTAAGTGCTACGAAGTCTTCGTGCTCTTGACACAGATGTATGTAGAATGTCACTCTAGTTTGATGCGAGGCTTTATCTAGTGACTTAATCTACGTCTTTAGTGATCCATTCGACATTCGAGGTCGTTCAACGACGTGTCCCGGTAGACCCCAGTGTCAGGCTCGCTGGCCACCGCGGGGCCCAAATCCCCCCGCTTCTGCAGTGGTCTGCCATCCCAGATTTTTTCTCTGTCAACGGTCCGACGCGGGCCCGTCGCACCCGGTCTGACCCGACCGATGGTTTGCCCTGGTGCGTCTCATGGTTCATGAGTGCCCCGTCCTTCCCTTCGAAGGGGGACTGAGCGGGGGGGACGCAAAGCGCCGCCGTAAGGTCGCTCAGGTTACCACGGGGGGGTGCAAGGGGGGATTTGGCTCTGACCATGTGGTGCGTTGGCGCACGCACGCCTCATCTCGTTGGCAATCCCGGTCTACATACCAACGGTTGCAGTGGGGCGGGGAAAGGGGCCGCTGTGAAACAAAAACACCCAGATCGTCGTCGGTCGACGACAGTCACGTTGCATGCATGTGCGTGGCAGACGGCCTGCCCCGGCGACTAGGACAGGTGACAGGGTGCGAATCTGACACGCCCTTGTCGGCGGCTGCCTATAGCCCGGTTCGTGCCGAAAAGAAGCTCCCACACTGCACGATTGGCCGCACGTCTAACCCTGGCCTTGAGGTGGAGGTTGTTCGTACCAATCTCAGCCCAGCAGCCAATGGTGAGAGCCCGTTGCGGACCTGCCCTCCTGCCACGCACGCGGGGCCAGTCGTGCCGGGCGTCGTCAACTGCAGAGGACCCAAAGCGTGTGCTGGACCTCTGCGAGCACCCCCCTCTCCGTAAGACTTGGTGGGTGGCCCGGCTGGAAACCGGTCGGGACCTCAGGCAAGAGGAGGGGATGAGGGCAGGGGACTTCTCGGTGTGGCCACCGCGGCCCCTCGAGCCTACAAGTCCCTCCCCCCCCCCGCTGTGCACACCGTGACGGGGACCCACACCCGCCAGTCGACGCCTGGAAAGAGGCGGAAGAGGGTAGGGGCGGGTCGTCGCGACGCGCCTGCACGGCCGTGGACCGCTTGGACCCCGGTCGGGGCCCATGCAGGCTGCCGCGTCGGACTAGCGACCGACCCTGCCGCCATCGGTGGGCCGCGTGGGGGGTGCCGCGCGCTGGGCCGGCACGCGCCCACGTAGAGACGTAGAGGGGCACACCAGACAGCACACAGCGCGGGGACAGAAAAAGTACCATCCACGCCACCACGTGAGGGTCCCCCCCCCCCCCTTCGGGCGGGGAAACAACAGAGACGCCGGCGCAGCCTTGCGCGGCCAGCACGGCTTCTGCACCAGTGTGGCTGGACGCGGGGGGGAAGTCGTTGGGGGCGTTGGGAGGGGGGAGAAGGCGACGCGTGCTGGCCCACCACCTCCGTGCCCCGCTGGCGAGGGGCACGAACCAGATTTTTCGGCGCGCCCCCCCAGCCCAGCAGCCCCGCCGGCCGCGCCCCCAGCCCCCCCCCTGCCGCGCGCCGCGTCCCCCCCCCCACACACTGCGAACTGTATTCTTCGCCGTTCAGAGGGCCCTCGCGCTTGCAGGCACCCCCAAACCCCCGACCAGCCGCCGCGCCACCGGTCTGCCTGTCAGGCGACCACGTCAACGCTTCGGATGTGGTGTAGAGGAGGGGGTGGGGGGGGACGGGGGGCGCGGGGCCCGCCCAGGACGTGCCACGATGGGAAAGCTTGGCAGGCAGGCCACGGCCACAGTCGCAGGTCAGGAAGAAAACACACAAAAAAAAAAAACGCACCAGACGCGCGCCACCGTGACGGGGCTCGACGGCAGAGCGCCGCGGTGGGGCGTGCGCCCTCCCCGCCCGCCCACCGACCTTCCCGGTCGTCGCGTCATCCCGTCGCCGCTCGACGTGACGCGTGACGGGTGGCGGTGCCGGTTGGGCCCAATGAGGGACCGCCGCGGGTGCCGCCAGCCCGCCAATGCCCCCCCCCTGTTGGCAGCTCAACGGCTTTTTCCGCGGCGACGCGCCGGTGCGCTGCTGGGGTGGGGGGGGGGCGGAGGCCATGAGGGGGATTTTCGCGTCCGACTGGCCCCCTTCCCCAGCCCCCTCCCCCCGCCCCCCCTCCAAGCCAAGGGGCACTCACGCCCGCAAACGACCCAACCGCCACCGTCGAGCGGCCCCCCCCCCCAGGCGCCCAACGGTCAGTGGCACCACCCCCCCCCTCGAAACCCCCCTGCATGGGGGGGGGGTGGGAGGGGAGCGTTGAACGCGCACAGCGCGTGCTCCACGCCTGGGGGACGACGCCGACGCACCCCCCCACCGAGGGCGGAGGAGGAGGGGGGTGGCGGGGGGCGGGAGGCGCAGCTGCGCAGGGCGTGCTCGGCGGGCTCCGACCGACCGACCCCCCCCCTCCCTCGACCTTGTCGCGCCGTCTTCGAAGGGCGTGTGTCACCGCGTGGCACCCCCACACACCCGCGCGGGGGAGAGAACCTCCCCCACCTCCCCCCCCCTCCCCCCCCCACCCGCGCCGGGCGTGGACCTTTTGCCCCGCTCCCCCTCCGCGTCCCTCTTTGGCGCGGCGGCGTGCGCGCGCACGCGTGCGCGGGGCGGCACGCACCCCACCCACTCTGTCTGTGGATGCCCCCCCCCCCCACTTCCCTGCGCGTGGCACCCCTCCCTCGTCGACGTAGGGGCTTTGGGCTGCCTGTTTGCGCTTGGGCCGCGCGGCCTGCGCGGGGCGCGGCCGGTAGGGAGGGGGGGGGGGCGCGTAAACGGAGAGGCATCCCCGCCACGGACCGTTGTGCACAACCCCCACTGCCCGCACTGCGACGCGCGGTGGCCGCGTGGCAGCGGCTGGCGAGACGGTGGGGCGTGTTGGGGAGAGACAGATACCGCCTCCCCCCCTCTCCTCCCCGTACCCAACCCCCCCGTGGTCGGCGCCGACGACCCCCCCTCCTTACCCTACTCCCGACTCCCCCCTCCGTCGACCGTCCCCCTCTGTCCGTCACCGTGTTGGTGCCGACGGATCGCAGCGAGCTGCCTCCCCCTTCCCTTCGCACTCCTGCCCACCCTTGTGCTCGTGCTCCGATCGGCGCCCCTACCGGGGGCAGGGCGGTCACCTGCGCGGCGTACTCCTCCCCCTTTTCGGTTTTCTTTTTTTTGGGTGGTCGCCCTCCCTGCGGCCCAGAGGCGGGGTACTGGGGCTGCCGGCGGCTGACGTCGACCACCGGCGGGCGGGGCGTACGTCCCGTCTGCGGGGCGGGCGAGCCGGCGGGGGGGCGGCGGACCCTGATCTTCTATTTTTTTTTGTCGTCGCTCGTCGCGCCGCCGCCGTCGGGGGGGGGTGTCCCCGCCGGGCGTGGGCAGTCGGGGTCCCGCTGGGCGCTCACGCCGCTGCTTCCCGTTCTTCCTCCCTGTCGGCCCATGATGGGTCCGTCGCCGCGGCCGTCGCCGCGAGCCGGCCGGAGCTCCCCTCTTCCGGCGGGGGGCGGCGCCGCCGTCACCGGCCGCCCCCCGCGCGGGGCTGCCGACGCGTCTGCGGGCGGCGGCGGCGGCGGCGGCGGCGGCGGCGGCGGTAGCCACCAGCGGCCGCCCCTGTCGGCGTCGCCAGCAACGACGCCGTCGCCGTCGCATTCGTCCCCGCACGGGCGGGTCACGCTGGTGGCGGCCGGCGGCGGGCGGTCCCCGCTGTGGACGTCTGCGGCGACGGTGACGACAACGACGTCGGCGGGGGGTGGCGCCGCGGCAGTGACGGCGGGGTGGCCGGCGGCCCGCCGTGGGAGCGGCGGCGGCGGCGGCGGTGGCGGCGGCGGCGGCGGCCACATGGATCGTGGCGGCGGCGGCGGCGGCGGTGGCGGTGGTGGTGGCGGCGGCGGCGGCCACGCCGGGACGTGCACCAGCCGGGCGGGCCGCGCGCCGTCGGGCAGCCGCAGCGCCGGCGCGGCGCACGCAGAGCAGCGGTGGCGTCTGGAAATGTACGTTGGCGTTGCTCTTCCCCTCTTTTTTTTTTTTTTTGTTGGCGTGGTTTTTCGTCTGCGTTGAGCCTTTCGGGGGGGGGTCGCCCCCTGGGGGGTGCGACACGTGGCTCCCGCCCTGTCTCCCCCCCCGCAGCGGCGCTTCGCGGCCACCGGTCCTCGCGGCCGGGCCCGTGGGCGAGCACCCACACGCCCCGCAGCGGCCCCGGTGGCATCCGTGGCCGTTTGCTCTGGACGCGGCGGCGGGAGGGGGGGAGGTGGGGGGGGGGGTGGCGGGCGCAGGTGCAGCGGCCCCGCGGCGGGTGGAATTGGCGGGGACCTTGCATGGAGCCACGGGTTGGTCGCCGGTCCCCCCCCCGGTTCCCCTCGCCGCCGCCCCATCTTCCTTGCGCTCGTGTGTGCCGCGCCACAGCTGCGCCATCGTCTGGGCGGGTTTTGGGGGAGGGGGCGACGCAGTGGCTGGCTGCCCGCCTTCGCCCCCCCCCCCTCCCCCCTCTCCCCTTCCCTGGGTCACCGGCCCGCGACGGTGCCTGCATTGCATCATGCGGTGGCGGTGGCGCGGCGTGGAGGGGGGTTGTGGGTCCCTCACCCGTTGGGCGCTCCTCTGCCGATGTGGCGAGCCTTGGGAGGGCCAGATGGCGACGCGGGGGGGGGGGGGGGGGTGGAGTGTGCCCCAACGGGGCGGCAGGGATGGACCGGCTGCGGCGGTCGGCTCCAGCCTGCAGAGCAGCGGCTGGTGGGCGTGTGCCACCGCCACCGTCCTCCCCGCCGCACCGTCCGCGCCCTCCTGTACCCCCCCCCCTCCTTCCTCGATGGAATGTGGGGAGGGGGTGGACGGGGGGGCAGGCTGGCTGTGGGACCGCCGCCGCCGCCGCCGCCGGAGCGCCATTGGGCACTCTGGTGACTGACGTTGACTGTGCTCTTTTGCCTTGTCCGGTCCCACTCGTGTGCCATTTTTTCCCTCGTGTGTTTGCTGGCCACCTCCCCCCCTCCCACGCCCCTCCTCCGCTTCCCCTTTCCTTTCCCCCTTTTCCTCCCCCCCCCACCCCCGCCCCCTTCTGTGCCCCCTGTATGCACGCACGCTGTGACTGACCCTTCCGCCGTCTGCCTGCCTCCTTTTCCCGCGTCTGATCCATCGCGACCCCCCCCCCCCCCCTGACCCACCTCCCCGCCGCTCCTCCGTGTCGTTGGTGTGGTGGCCTCCATCCTGCCGCGCCTCCCCTCCTCCCGCGTGCGTGCCCCTCCTGTGGCTGCGCGTGGACGATGGGCGTTTGCCTCGGCTGGTGTACAACACTCGCCGTCCTCGTTCCCGCCCCCCTCCTCTTCCCCCCCCACCCCCCCTCCCTCCCCCTTCCCCGTCCGGTCTTTTGGCCTGCCGTCAATGCCGTGGCTGGTTGGTGGTTGTTCCAACGTGCGCCTCCGACGCGCGTGCCCGCCCGCGCCCCCCCCGTGTGGTCCGCGTTGGTCGGTCGGTCGGTCGGTCGGTCGGTCCGTCGGTCGGTGGGGCTTGGGTAGCCCCATTGTCATTGATTGACCATCCCCTGCTCGTGTGCCATGCCATACCGCGCGTGCCCTCCCCGCCCGCCCCACTGCCTGTGGTCCTTGCGCCCGCCCCTTCCCCCCCCCCCGCCGCCCCCTCTGACTGACCAATGCTCCCGCCCCCTCTTCCCGTCCCCCCACCCTCTCTCGCTCCCTTCTCGGCGGTGACTCGACTGCACACACTCGCGTGATCCCCCCGCCGCCACCGCTGCCGCCGCCGCCGTGCCCCCCCGTGCGCCCCTGCTTGCCGACGGCCGGCTGTCCCGTCTGTCGGCATTGCCGCCCTCCCCCCCCCTCCCCCCCCCCCCCCCCCTCCGTCCCCCCCTGGCCCTGTATCGTCGTTGGCGGATCTGTGGCCCGACCCTCGTGACCGTGCTGCGGGGGCCTTCTTCCTCCCCGCCCCTCACCGGCCGCGTCGGCCCGGGTGTGCCCCTCTGGGTTGCTCGCCTCCCACCCCCCCCCCCTACACCGCGTGGCACGCTGCGGCGGCTGGATCGCTGTTTGCCCCATGCCCGTCCGTCTCGGTGGCTACGGACCCCCCCCCCCCCCCCTCACCCCATCTGCCTACCCCCCCCTCAATTACGGTTGCGGCGCCACCTCGCGCGTGAACCCCCTTCCCCCCCTGCCGTGCCCCCCTGCCCCTCCCCTCCCCTCCCCTCCCCCAACCGCTCAACCATTTTCCCTCATCCCCCTTCCGCGCCCCTCTGCACGCGCGCGCCGCCCGGCGGACGTCCCCTCCCCCGCCGACCGCCATGTCATGTGGATCATTGGGTCGTCCCGTGCGCGTAGTGTGCGCGCCTTTGCCGCCACGAGCCATGCGACGGGCGGCGCGGGCGGCGGCGGCGGCGTCAGCGTCGGCGGTGGCATTAGCGGTGGTGGCGCCGGCGGGTGCGGCGTTGGCGTCATTGGCAGCGGCAGCGGCAGCGGCAGCGGCCACAGCGTGGACGCCTTCCCTGTAAGCGCTGGCGGCGGCGGCGGCTGCGGGGTGGACGCTGTCGGCGGCCGCCGCGGCGGCGGCGCCCTCTTTGGCCGCCCCGCCGGCGGCGCCGCGGGTGCGCCTGGCAGCGCCGTGCGCGGCGCCGGCGGCGCCACCGACAGGGGTGTTGGCGGCGGCGGCGGTGGGGGCGGCCCCGGCGGTGGCGGCGGCCGTGGGGGCATGCCCGTCCGTGCCCCGTCGGATGCCAGTGCAGGCGCAACGGCCAGCGGTGGTGGGTCCTACACGGGTGGCGCCCCGCGTCCGCTCACCCCATCGACGGGCGGCGGTGGCAGCGACGGCAGCGGCGGCGGGGGGCCCTTTTCCTATGGCTTTGACGCCGCCCCGACCGAGGGCGGCGGGTATGACGGCGGGTTGGGTGGCGGCCCGTTTTCGGGTGCCGCCGCCCTGGGCGGGGGCCTCGTGGGCGACCTGTCCACCCCATCGTACCACTCCCTGTCGGTGGGTGGCAGCTCGTTTGCGGCGCGCAGCTCGAGTGTGGGCATGCTCCCGGCCATTGGCGGCGGCGGCGGCGGCGGCGGCGGTGGTGGCAGCGGCGGCGGCAGCTGCGACGACCTGCGCACCACCTTTTCCTACCCGCTCATGGGGCCCGTGGGTGGCGGCAGCATTGGCGGAGGCGGGTGTGGCCCCATTGGCCCGTCCCCGCACCGCCGGGCGTCGTCCATGTCGGCGGCGGTCGGGGTGGGTGGGGGGCTCAGCCTGGGCGCCGCGGTGGGGGGCCATGACGATGGCGGTGGTGCCTTCCAGGTGGGCTCCCTGTGGGATGACATCACGCCCGTTCCGACGGACCTCTTCCACTCGGCCGTCTCGGTGGGCGGCGGTGGTGGGGGCGTCGGTGGTCTGTCCCACCTGCAGCCCCAGCGGAGCACACCCGGCGGCGGTGGCGGCGGCGGCGGCAACGGCGGCGGCGTCGGCGGTAATGGCAACGGAGGCGGCGGCGGCAGCGCCGCCATCTCCAGCTCCATCACGGCCGGCGGCGCGTCGGCGCCGCCCACGCCGGGGTCGGCTGCCGCGCCAGCGTCCTCGGGCGGCATGGCGGCGCTACCCGGCGTGAATGAGCTGTACAAGACGGAGATGTGCCGCTCCTATGCGGAGAACCTCTACTGCCGCTACGGCAGCAAGTGCCAGTTTGCGCACGGCGAGGGGGAGCTCCGGCTGGTCAAGCGGCACCCTAAGTACAAGACCAAGCTGTGCCGGAACTTTACCCAGACGGGCACCTGCCTGTACGGCCAGCGCTGCCGGTTTATCCACGACAAGTCTTCGCCGGGGGACCTGTCGGCGGGGCTGCGCCTTAACTTGGGGGCGGCGCTCGGCGTGTCCTCGCCGGGAGGGGGGCTCGGCGGTGGCGGCCACTTTGCGCCGTCCACGCCCGCGCCGGCGTCCGCGCCGGTGTTGTCGTCGGGTGGGGGCGGCGGTGTGGGCGGCTCGACGTTGCGTGTCGCGTCTTCCCTGTCTGCCGGCGGTGTGGGCGGCTCGACGTCGCGTGTCGCGTCTTCCCTGTCTGCCGGCGCGGCGGCGGGCATCTTTTCGGGGTGCTCGCCCATGTCGCCGACGATGCTGTCGACCGTTTCGTCCCGGTCGCCGTCGCCGCCCGCGTCGGCCCCTGCAAGGGCGTCCTCGTCTGCGTCTTCGGTGGCGGCATCGGCGTATGGCGGCGGCCCGTCGGCAGCCTACATGGGCGGCGGCGCCCCCTTTTCGCTCCTCTCCTCGCCGGCGGGGGCCCTTGGCGGCGGCGGCGGCGGCGGCGACGCGGCGGTGGGGGTGGCCGCCTCCTCCGACGCGGCTGCAGCCGCGACGCAGCAGCAGCAGCGGCTGATCAACCGGGTGTTCCGGTACGGTGGGGCGGGCGGAGGCGGGATTACGCCCAGCGGCGCCCTGCCCCCGCCGTCGCCGTCGTCGTCAGTGGCGGCGGCGTCTCGTGTCGGCGCCGGTGGTCTGGTCGCCTCTGGCTCGTGGGACAGCGTCCAGGCGCCGCGGAGCCTGTCAGCGGGGAGCTTCACGCTTGGCTCGGCGGCGGGGCTCGCGCCGGGCGTCGGCGGCGCGACGCGCACGTCCTCGCGGCTGCGCGTGTTCCAAGACTTGGAGGTACGTGCTGTTGCGCTCAGACTGGAGAGGGGAGCGGCCACGGCATGGCCTTCCTGGTCGGTCGGCCGTTTGCGTACCGTTGGTGGAAGTGGGGTGGGTTCCGCCGTGTGGTTGAGGTGGTGAAGGATTCGCGTGTTCTCGCGTGAGTGTGGTCCCCTCACTTAGTGCCGTGCGTACTAACCTCGTCCATTCCCCGTGCCCTCGCATCGGTTTTCCTGATCCTCTTGCTCTTGTGTTTCTGATTTCTTGAACGGTGTTCATCCTCTACTGCACAGGCGCGGGCTGAACAGCACGCGCAGCACTAGGTACCAGCTACTACTGTCGCGGCCGTCGGGCGCTGCGCTCCCCCTGTCCTGTGGGCACGGCGGCGTTGCGTTGAGGACGCTGTCGCGCGGTGGCTTTTGGCTGCTGTGGCTCCATGGCCGTCGCCGCGGGGGCGTCGGCAGGAGGCACGCCTCCATGAATCTCACTGATTATGTTGGTCGACATTTCCTGGTGGACGGGCCGTTCCCGTGGCCCATCTGCCCCTCTCCTCTTTTTTTTTTTATGTACGCGTGTGTGTGTGTATGTTATAGGGTCGGCCCCCGTCGTGCGCCCCCCCGAGGCTGGGTGCGGCGCTCCCCCCCCCCCTAACGCGCCGCAGCTGTCGGTGCTTGCTCTGTTCCATTTTTATTTGTGTCCCCGTTGCTTTTTCTTTCTTTTATCCAAATGGTTCCGCCTGAAGCACTCTGTCGCTTGCGCGCGCCATCTCCAGGGGTGTTTGCCAACAAGGGAGAACGAGCGACTGTGGTGGCGGAAGAGACCAAACAGCGCCGCAAACAGCGCCGCGCACGCAACGGCGGCACATAATTAGCGGCTGTTGGGGGTGGTATTGGTTTTTCAGCACCATTCGGTTTCCCATCCCTGTTCTTCGTGTCTTGCGCGCGTTGTTTGTGGGAGATCCACGACGTTCTTTCCAAGTGACCACCTCGTCTCCTGAACGGGCTGGAGCCATGCAGGTTTTGAGGCCTCGGTTCTGGTCGCTAGAGACGCAGTGATGGCCTGCACGCCGGGCGACGGTCACCATGTTTGACATGGACATTGACAACCTGCTGTTCCGCCCTCGTCTTCCCGTAGCACGCGGCCTCGAGACAACAAGAGTTCTGGCTGTGTGACGGGAATTGAGAAAGAGAATGCGCACCTCCTACAGACGCCACGGGCAAAACAAAAAGAGTATCTACACAGGTGTTACGCACATACCTTCTGGTTCCTGAGGAAGATGCCATTTGCGCAGAGCAGCGCTTCCATGGGCCTGCAGAGGCGGCAACGTTCTTGTTCTTTTGCTCTCGACTCTGTACAACCTGAGGGCAGTCTTCGACCCTGAATACTGTGGAAGTGGCATTGCAATGGCTCCAAGAGGTAGCAGGCGCTCCCAGAAGGACAACGAGCGACGACAACCCCAGCGCAGTGCCCGTTGTTGCGGGATCCACAGCAAGCGCGTTTTGACCCCGGAGCCGTTGTTGAGACCTTGTTAAGTAGCCCTCTACACCCCCCTTCACACCCCCGTACAGGCCGGTCGAATATAACTTTTGCCATTGACCGTTGTTGGATGCATCTATACGTCTATGGAACATGGGTTTCGTCGTACGACGAGACGGCCCTCGGCGGTGCGTACCAGAAGATGTAAAAAAAAATAGAGGACGTACCCACCCCGAAGAATTAACAAGGTTTTACAAGCGTTCAACAAGCCCTTTGCCGTGACAGGAGTGTCTGCATTAGGGCGTCTGGACCTCTACTAAGGGGAAGTACAGCAAGCTTGGCCCGGAAGACGGGTCTCTAAATGCGCTTTCACGAGCTTACTGAGCGTACTTTCGGAGGCAACTCCCATACAAGGCTCAACGAGAGGAAGAACACCAGCACCCTCGCATCCCACCCCGCGGCCTGCAACGACCATTGCAATCGCCGCCAAGCCATGAGGAACGCCGGCAGCCGCCCACTCGCGCTGCTGAGGTGTGCTGGCGGTTGAGCTGGCCGCGGTATCCCCCCCCCCAAGATCCCTCCCACCGCGCCCACCGCGGCCTCCGGTACTCCACACGCGGCCCTTGCCGCCGCCGCGCCGACCGCGCGCAGCCCCCGCCGCCGCCGCCCACCAGCGTGAGCCAGATGGACCAAGTGATGCGCGCAGTGACGCAGTCATGATATCCACGCGGGGGGGGTTCGCCACGAGTGTTGGCGCCTCTGCGACAAGCCAACGGCGGCGCGTTGTTCTTCCCGAGGAGCATTTCCTCTGGGACTTCTGGGCCCAGCAGTAGTACTTCTGAGTGCTTTAGAAATACGTCCGGCGCTCCTAATAGCGAGCCTACCTCTCTAATAGTATGCACTTTGTTGGAATTAGTTCTCACTAAGTGCGATATTGGGCCCAGGTTTGGGGTCGTTTCACCCGGGCGAGACGGCGCGGCGGCGCCCCTCAACAAGCTTTTACAAGGTCTCAACAACGGTTCCGGGGTCAAAACGCGCTTGCGGTGGATCCCGCAACAACGGGCACTGCGCAGGGAAGTCGCTTGGTAGTCGAGCATGACGGGCAGGAAACAAGGTGGTTTGAGACGAGTTTTTGAAGGGGTGGGGAGTACTACATATTGGACTGTACGTACGGTATGTACAGTACTTTACTGTTCCCGAACCTCGGATTCTATTGGCGGGGAGAATGTTGGACTATGCGTGCATGGTATTGGGGCCCCAGCGGCGAGTGGCCGCTCTTCCTCCCCCGCCCCCGCGCGTTGCGCTCTCCGCGGGGAGGGCGACGGCGCTGTGCGCCCGCGCCGCAGCCGTCGCGGCTGCCAGGCGCACCCCATGACGATGGACTTTCGTGCCGCCGAGGCCCGCCTTGCCGCCGCCTTCCTCACCGGCCTGGCCGTTGGCGGCACCAGCATGTACCTGCTGTGGCGGCCCGCGCCGGCCATGGCCGCCGAGCCGCCCGCCCCGCAGCTGCCGCCGCCGCCGCTGTCGGCGGCGGCGGAGACGGCGGCGGCGGCGGCGGAGACGGCGGCGGTGGCGGCGGCGACGGCGGCGGCGGCGGCGGCGACGGCGGCCCCCCCGTCGTCGTCGGTGTCGTCGTCGGCCGGCGGCGGCGTGGCGCTGATCCTCAACGCCGCCGCCTACGCGGCGGTGGCGCACCGGGGGCAGCGGCGGAAGAACGTGACGGCGGCGCCCTACATTGAGCACCCCCTGGGCGTTGCGGCGCTGCTGGCAGAGGCGGGCTTTACCCACCCCCCGACGCTTGCGGCGGCCATGCTGCACGACACGGTGGAGGACACTGCGGTGACGCCCGAGGAGCTGGTGGCGGTCTTTGGACCCGAAGTCGGTATGCTGTGCTTCCTGCCCTGGTTTTCTTTTTTGGGGGGAGGAGGGCGCGGGGGAGGGGGCGCGGGGGGGAGATGAGAGGGGAGGGAGGGTGGGAGAGGGGGGGGGGAGGGGGGTCCGCTCTGCCTGCGATGACCCTGCTTTTTTGGTTGTTTGTTTGTGTGCGTGTGTGCTGCCACTCTCCGTGGCCACGCCCACGCGGCGGTACACGGGGCGGTACATTGGTGGACGTGCGCTGAGCTTTTAACAAGCCGCTCCGTCGCCCCGCTGTCTCTCCTTTTTCCTCGTTTCCTCGTGGTCCTTGCCCCCCGCCCCGCCCTCTCCTCCCTTGCGTCTGTGGGACTGCGCGTCCGTGCCACCCGTCTACCCACCCCCCCCCCCCCCCCCCCCCCCCCGCCGTCCGACCCCCCCGCCCTTTCCCCCCCCAGCGGCCATTGTCGCCGAGGTAACCGACGACAAGTCGCTGTGCAAGGCGGACCGCAAGGCCGCCCAAATCGCCGCCGCCCCCCGCGCGTCGGCGGCGGCGCAAGCGGTGAAGCTGGCGGACAAGCTCCACAACCTCACCGACCTGCTCGCCCGCCCCCCCGTCGGCTGGGCCCCCGCTCGCGTCGCTGACTACTTTGCCTGGGCCGCCCGCGTCATTGACGGCTGCCGGGGGGGGGTGTTGCGGCCGCCGACGCCGTCGCCCGCCGCCGCCGACGCGCTGCTGGGGCGGGTGGACGCTGTGCTCGGGCGGGTGGGGGAGGCCGTCGCCGCGGCGTCGGCGGCAGAGGCAGAGGCGGCAGAGGGGGCAGCGGCGGTGGTGGCATCGGCAGGGGGGGGGGGGGGGGGGGGGGGAGGGGAGGACCCCCCGTCGCCGCCGGGAGAGGCGGCAGCAGACGTGGCAGACGCGTGAGCAGGGGTCCCCTGGTGGGGGCTGCAGCTTTGGGGGGGGCGGGGTGGGTATCCCCCCGCCGCCAACGCACCGCAGAAACAAAGAAAAAAAAAAAAGAGGAAAGACCATGTGTCGCTGCCGCTGCCACGGTCGTCTCTCGCCGCCCGCGCCATGGACGGGGGCGCGTCCCCTTGGCTATAGTGGCAGCCGCGCCGCGGGCGGCTGCCGCTGGCACGTGGCCGCGGGCGGCCCGTTGGGCGGCCGGCCGGCCGGGGAGGAGGGCTCCCCCTGGACTTCCCCCCAGCGGCCGTGATGAACCCCTTGGCCACGGTCGCCCGCAGCGGCAGCGAGTGACAGCAGCAGACCAGGTCGGTCAAGGCCTCCCCCTCTCCCCCCCCACTGGCACCCATCCGGCTCCCACCCTGCCGTCTCCCATACTACCCCCGCCCCCGCCCCCACCCTCCGTCTCTCTCCCCCCTCCCTCCCCATCGCCGCTTCCATAGCCGCCCCGTCTACTGCGCGTTCCGCCCCGTCATTGCCGCATGGCCGCCCCTGGCCGCCGTCGGGGGCCCCCGACGGCGGCCAGGCGCACCCGCCGCCGGCACCCTTCCCCCGCCCCTGCCCGAAAGCCGTCGGCGGGGGGGGGGGGGCCAGCGCCCGCGCCTCGGGCCCCGTCGCGCGCCCGCGGCCGCTGCAACTGCTGCGGTCGCCCCTGGCAGCCACAGGCAGGGAGAGCCGCCGCTGCTACCGCGGCCGCCGCCGTCACCGCTGGCAAGCCGACGCCAGCGGGGGCGCCTGCTCCTTCGCCACCACCCCGGCGCGTTGGGGGAGATGGGTTGGAGATGGGTTGACCGCCGCGGGTGCGCTCGCCATCTCCGCCCTGATGCGGCCGGTCACGTCCCAGCAGGTAGCTCCAGCTCCACGCGGTCACCCGGCGCGCCGGCACCGGGACGTGTGGTCAGTGTCGATGCGGATGATGGCGCGGCCCGTCTGTGCGCGGGGCGGTCCCGCTCTGGGGGCGGCGGCAAAGAGGACGCGAGAAACGACCCCCACAGAGCACGATTGGGAGGGGGGCTGGCGGCTGCAGACACACGCCTCAGACGGCCCCCCTTCGCGCCCCCCTTGGCGACGCACCTGGGCCCCCCCGCCGGCGCGACCCCTGTACAAGAAAATCTCCCCCGAGGCGGGCGTCGTCCCCACCGTTCGTATGAACCAAATGAAAAAGTGGCGGCGCTTCACCGCTTCCGCAATCGGATCTGGGAGGGCTTGACCTGGCTCGCAGCAAGATCCCCGAGAGGGGGGGCTTGGAGGGGGGCCACCTTGACTCTAAAAACCAATATAGATAGGTCGAGAAGCCAGGCTCGTGGGGGGCTGATAGCCAAACCATTTTTAGATGAATGATCGAAAACTTCGGCCCTCCCAAGCATTTGAAGACACAAAAACTGCATGTAGGACGACTACTGCAATGGAATCCACACGCAGTGGATTAAATACACTCAGCCGATTATATACACTACTCTTTGTCTGTCACTGCCTACCACACGCGTCGTGCACCCGGCGATGACCTGAAAGCATTGTCCACACAGTATGTTTGTACAGTATATGTATCCCGGCTCCAGTATGCATGAAAAAACAGCCCTCGTCCCCGTCACGGAGTCCCGTGTCCTCTGTACATACTGTAACAGACCCCCACCGCCAGAAAGAGTAAGAGCCCACCACCGTAGGGGGTGGCGACAGCCGGCGGTAGCCGTGGCAAGGTTGTTCCCTCGCACCAGGGGCGCGAGGACACGCCGCGCGGGCGGGCCGCGCGGGTGGGGCGGTCGGACGCGCGCATGGCCGCCCCCCCCCGCGCCGTCCGACGGCGGGTGGTGCCGCCCGCCGGCGCCTCTTCCCCGCCTTCCCGCCGGCGTCGGCGTGCCCGTGGTGGCGGTGGCGGTGGCGGCGGCGGTGGCGGCGGCGGCGGCGGCAGCGGCGGCAGCGGCGGTAGCGGCGGCGCTCCCGCCTTGTGGCTGCCGACGGCAGCCGCTGCCATTGTAGCGGCCACGGCAGCGGCAGCGGCAGCGGCAGGGGCAGTGGCCGTGGCGTCGGCGGCTGCGGCAGCGGCGGCGGCCCGCCCTCCCCCCCTGTGCGCGCTGCCCCCCCCCGCCGTTGGGGAGTGGCGGCGGGGGCTCCCGCCCCTGACGGGCGACACGCCGTCGCCGCCGCCGCCGCCGCCGCCGCGGTGGCTGCTCGGGGCGCCCCCCTGGGCTCCCCCAACGTGCCCGTGGCGCACCGGCGGCAGGCCCGCGGTGCCGCTCCGGGCGCTGGTGGCGGCGGCCGCCGCGGCAGACGCGTCAGCGGCGGCCGTGGCGGCGGCTGTTGCTGCTGCTGCTGCCGTGCCCACCGTTGGACAGAGCAGCGGCGGCAGCGGCGGCGGCAGCGGTGGCGGCAGCGGCGGTGGCGGCGGCGGCGGCGGCGGCGGTGGCGGCGGCGGTGGCGGTGGCGGCGGTGGCGGTGGCGGCGTTGAGAGCAACGGCGGGGGCGGCCGCGCCGCTGCTCCCGCCCCCGCCATCCGCCCCGTGGTGATCATCCTCACCCACACCGCCGTGGCCAACCTGCGGCGGACGCTCGCGGCGCTGGCGCGCACCCCCCCCGCCTCCCGGGCGGCCTACACCCTCGTCATCAGCGTCGACGCGGGCGGGGACCCGGCGGCCGTGCGGCGGGCGGTGCGGGCGGTGGGGGGGGGGGGGGGGGGGGAGGGGGCTCCCCCGCTGGGGGAGGTGGTCGTGTGGGAGCCTCCCCCGCCACCGCCGGTGGAGGAGGAGGAGGTTGGCAGGGGGGGCGGGCGCCCGCGTCGGCGGCGGCGGCGGCGGCGGCCGCCGCCGGGCGGCGCGCGCGGCGCCATTGCCGCCCACTATGCGCGGGTGCTCAACCGGGCGTTCCCGCTGCGGCCACCACCCGTCAACGCCACCACCCCCACCACCCCCACCACCCCCACCGCGGGTGCTGGTGCTGCCAGCGGCGGCGGCGGCGGCGGCGACGGCGGCGGCTACACCCACGCGGTGCTCCTCGAGGACGACCTGGAGGTGGCGCCCGACTTTTTCGCCTACTTCTCCGCCACCCTCCCCCGCCTCGACGCGGACGCCACCCTCTTTTGCGTGTCCGCGTGGAATGACAATGGTTACCCGCCGTGGGCGGCAGCCGAGGCGGCGGTGCGGCGGACCGACTTTTTTCCAGGCCTCGGCTGGGCGCTCGCCCGCGCCGGCTGGGACACGGGCGGCCTGCGCGGCTCGTGGGGGGCGCTGGCTGTCAGCGGCGGCGGCGGCGGCGGCGGCGGCGGCGGCGGCGGCGGCGGGGGCGGCGTCGGGGGCGGCGGCGACCGCCCCCTCCCCACCGGCGCGGGGGCGGGCGCCCCCTGGGCGTCCACCCCCGCGACGGTCGCGGCGGCCGCCGCGGCAACGACCGGCTGGGACCACTGGCTGCGGCTGCCGCCGCAGTGGCGCGGCCGCGAGTGCCTCGTGCCCGACACGCCGCGGGTGGCCCACTTTGGCGGCGCGGGGGGCGCCAACGTTGGGGCCGCCCAGGCGGTGGCGCTGTCCCGCATGGCGCTCGCCACCTCCCTCCCCGCCGCGTACGGGGGGGGGGGGGACGCGTCCTCCCGCTCGGCCGCCGCCGCCGACGCGGAGCTCCGCGCGGCGGTCGCCGCCGCCACCCGCGTGACCGTCGCGACGGTGGTGGCGGCGGTGGGGGCGGCGGGGTTTGGGCTGCGGGGTGCCGCTCCCCCCCCCGCCCCCCCCCCCCCCACGCCAGGCGGTCGTCCCCCCCGCCGGCGTCGACGACAGCGGCGCCCGCCGCCCCCCGGCTGCTGCTCGTCATTTACCGGCGGGAGGCGTACGCGCGGACCGTCGCGCGGCCGCTGGGCCTGTGGCCGTCGCCCCGCGGTGGCCGCCGCGGGGTCATCCGCCTGGCCGCCGGTCCCGGCCTGGTGGTCCTCCTCGCCGACGCCCGCCGCTGCCCGTACCTGTCCCCCGCCGAGCGGGCGGCGCCCCGCGCCGACGCCTGGGCCACCGTCGCCGCCCGGGGGGAGGCGTGCGCCGCCGCGTGCGCGCGCACGCCGCCGCCGCCTCCCGGGGGGGGCGGGGCGGGAGGGGGCGGCGGCGGCGGCGGCGGCAGCGGCAGCAACGGGGGTGGCGGGGGTGGTCGCGACGGCGGCGGGGGTGGCGGCGCGCGCGGCGGGGGGGTGTGCGACGCGTCCGAGGCGGTGTGGCTGAATGGGTGCACCCCGCTCGCCGCCCTGACGGGCTGTGGCGGCTGCGGCGCCGAGACGGGCGCCGACCTCCCCGCCGCGGTGGTGGGCGCCGACGGCCACGGCCTGGCCACCGCGGGGCTGTGCCTGGTGGCTGCGGAGGGGGGGGGGGGGGGGTGCGGCGGCGCGTTTGCCCACACCCGCCGCGTCTGTGCGTGTGTGCCGCGCGCGGGGGTGGGGGCGTGATGGAAAGTGGGAAGGGGTGAGGGGAGGGGGGGGCGGGGCTAGGGGAGGGAGGGGGGGGGCGCGGGGACCGGAGCACGGGAAGGGGGGGGGAGGAGAGGGGGCTCCCACCCGGGGAAGAGGAGGGCCACCGGCCTTGTCACGCAAAGCTGTAGCAAACGTTGGGTCCTTTCCATGTTCACACCACGAGCTGGCTTGCCGCTGCACCATCGGCTGCCCCCCCCCCCCCCCCCCCCCCCCCCCTCGCCTAGGATATGTACTTCTCCGAGTTTGTCAGCAGAACCCGCGCCGACGCCTTGGCGTCCATAAAGAGCGAGTCCGCCTCTTGGATGTCGTCCACCCCCACCACCGCCGCGTCGCCGCCCTTGACGCCCGCCAACACGGATGATGGGGACAGCAGCTGGGCGGCGTAGCGGAGGCTGGTGCGGGCGCCCACCTCGGCGAGCGCAGACTGCGCCCCGTCGGCGAAGCGGATGCCCTCGGTCGCTGCGCGTAATGCCAGGATCTCTGCCACCTCCGCGACCGTGTAGGGGCGCGTGCGGATGATGAGGCAGCGGTCGAGGAGGTCCACCGGCATGCCGTGGGGCGACCGCTCCTCCGTCCCGCGGACGGTCGTCAGGCCGCGGTTGGTGGCGAGCACCACAATCGGCGCCAGGTTGCTCTCCAGTGCCCGGTTGAGGAAGGAGAAGCACTCGGCGTCGAGCAGGTGCACCTCATCGATAAAGAGCACGCCGGGGACCACCTCGGCCACCCCCGACGCGAGGTGGCCCTCGACAACTTTGTTGATTTCCGCGCGGAGCTTCTCGGTGATTTCCGTCTTGCGGGGCTTGCCCAGCTGGTGCAGCAGACTCATCACGTCGCCCCCGCCGACGGGGCGCGCGTTGGCCGCGTCCAGGTCGTGGAGCGTGACGTCTTGCACCACGTCCTTGCGCTTGTGGACGTCCCCCTTGGGCACCGGCACGTACTCCTCGGCCTCGAGGTCAAACTCGGTGGCAAACGTGTCCGACCGGCCCACCCGCTTGACCGCCCCCGAGTTGGCCTCAATGTACACCACGTCACCGGTGGACACCCGCTCCTTGGCGAGCGCCTCGTAGATGGACGCGTCCATCTTGAGCGTCTTGCTGCCGCGCGCCGTCCGGAGGGTCACCACCACGTGGGCGACGGTTTTCCCAAAGCCAGCGAGCGGCTCGGGCGCCTCCTCGGCGGCCATGTCCACCACCTCCCCTTCGTACACCTCCTTGACTTCCTTGATGCGCACGCCAATGGCGCGGCGAAACGCTTCGGTGAGGACCTCGGTCTTTTTGACCTCGGAGGAGTAGACTTCGGCGCCAATGAGGGGGCAAAAGGGGATCTTGGTGCCGAGCTCGTGGGCCAGCGCCAACGCCAAGGCAGTCTTGCCCGACCCCGCCGCACCCGCCAGAAGGATGGCACGACCGGCCATCTTTTTGGTGCGGATGAGGTCCACTGCGATGCCAGCCGCCTCACGGGCCTGCTCTTGACCAACGAGGCCTCCCGCAGACGGTATGGCAATTCCTGTCAAAGAACAAACAGTAAATACAGTAGGCGCATCGAGCAGCGGCAGCTCCACGGTGCACACATATCAGGGAGCAGGCCAAAGAAGCAGACGCGTCAGAAAAATCCGTCGCACAGCATCATCAAACGCAGTGTGAAGTGTACACACGCCGGGACGTCCCCGTCCACCTTGGGGCAACGCCCGCAGGGGACCTACACAGGGCGGTGTACTGCAACGCGAGAGCTCGACCCGCAAAGGGAAAAGCCATCAAACCGTCACTAAACACAATGGCCCTCGCCCACGCACCCCCCCCCTTGCCCCTGTCGTCCGCCTCCCAAGCCGCCGTGTACTTACCTTGCGCGTTGAGGCCCAGCCCCTTGACGTGCGAGTGCGCCGCCACCCGCACGTTCTTCGTCGTCGACGCGACCGCCCCCGTCTTGACGGGCGCCACCGCCGGGGGCGGCGGTGCTCCCGCTGCGGCGGGCGCCCCCGCCGGCGGCGTCGCCCCCACCGGCGAGGGCGCGCCCCCCGCGGGCGGCGGGGGCGCCTCCGCAGGCGGTTGTGCCCCGGCGGGCGGCGCGCCGGCCGCGGCAGCAGACGGGGCAGCAGAAGACATGGCCGCGACGCGCCCGTTTCCTCCCGCCCCCACCCCCGTTCACGCCAGACGACAAGAGCGGGACGCGGGTGTGTTGGGGGGCCAGCAGAGGGCGAGGGTGTGCCAGCGTGGACGAGAATGGAACAGAAACAAGGAAGCGGCAGCACCAGCACAGGTCAGGCAGCCCTTCCACGGGCTGCACCCGACACGGTGACGTGGGTCGCTGGGCGGGCGGGACGACGGCCGAGACGTGCCCGGCGGGACAACGGGCGTGAGTCGCATCGACTTGGCTCGTCGATGCTTCTGCGCGGGCCGCGCACCCAGTCCCCACGCACACTTCGCAAACCCGTGGTGGATCAGATTTGGGTGCTACTTTTATACTTGAATTGGCGAATGTACTGTACACTCTAACTCTTTTCTTAGTATTGAGCTCCGGCCCCCCTCCCGCGCAGCACTCCAGTCGTGGAACACGTACTGTATGTACATATGTACACACACTCGAACTGTAGTTCGTCGGGCGCGCGGCCACGTGACTTCGAGCTCGACGCCGGCCCCGCTCCTGGAAACTGCTGTATCGACCCGCCTCCCCCAGCTCCCCGTCACCTCCACTGATCGCCTTGCCGCCCACCCACCCCATCGCCACCGGCCGCCTCTTGCGGCGGCAAGCTACCTACGTGACCAGCGGTTACCCATCCCCCGTGGCTTGTCATGGCCGCTTTTGTGGCCGCGGCCGGGGTGGCGGCGGCCCGGCCGGCCCGCGGCAGCAGCCTCGCGACGGACGCTCAGCGGCACGCCGCCCCGCTGCTGCGGCTGCCGCGGCGGCGCCTACGCGGCGGCGCGCCAGCGCTTCCCGTCCCCGCCCCCTTTGTTGGGCGGCGCCTCTCCCACCCTGCGGCGTTGCCGCCCGCGCTGCTGGCGGCGGGGGCGACCCCCCCCCTGCCCCTGCCCCGCATGGCCGCCGCCAGTGACGAGGCGGGGGACCCCCCCCCCGCGCCGCCCCCTGACGACGCGTCCGACACGAACAACCCCACCCCGTCCACCTTCCTCAGCGGCCTGTCGGGCAACGACGCCGCCTTCACCCCCCCCACCGACCCAGAGGCCTTCCTCCGCGCCCCCGTCCCCGGCGACCGGCTGCTGCGGACCATGTCAAGCAACGGGGAGGTGACGGTCCGCGCCGTCTCGGCGACCGGCCTGGTCGCTGCGTCGTGCCACCTCCACCGCACCTCCCCCGTCGCGTCGGCGGCCTTTGGCCGCGCCCTCCTGTCGGGCCTGCTGCTGGCGGCGGGTAAGAAGGGCGCCGAGACGACCCAAATTGAACTGCGGGGCGACGGCCCCCTGCGGGGCATCATGGTGGTGGCCAATGGGGTGGGGGAGGTGCGCGGCTACGTTGGCGAGCCGCGGGTGGTGCTGCCGCCAAAGGCGGACGGGTCGCTCAATGTGGGCGCCGCCGTCGGGCGGGGCGTCTTGGCCGTCGTCCGTAATGCCCCTCACTACAAGCGCCCCTTTACGGGCTTGACCGCGATCGTGACGGGGGAGGTGGGGGACGAGCTGGCCGAGTACCTCGCGAGCAGTGAACAGACGCCGTCGGCGCTGGGCGTCGGCGTCGGCGTTGGCGCCGACGGCCGCGTCTCCTCCGCGTCGGGCTTTTTGGTGCAGGTCCTCCCCGGCGCGTCAGAAGAGAGCGTCGCGACCGTCGAACGCAACGTCAAGGCGCTGTCGGAAGGGGGCGTCGTCGGCCGCAAGGCCGAAGAGATGGTGGAGGTGCTCATGGCGGGGCTGTCGCCGCTGACGCTCGTCGAGACCGCCCCGCGCTTCACGTGCAAGTGCAGCGTGGAGCGGGTCAAGCGGACGGTGCGGCTGCTGGGGCGGGCCGACTGCGAGGCGCTCGTCGCCGAGCGGGGGTCTGTCGACGCAACGTGTGAGTTTTGCGGCCACAGCTACGGCCTGACGGGGGAGGAGGTGCTGGCCATGTTTGCCGACGGCGAGGAAGGGGAGGGGGGGGGGCAGGGTGGTGAGGCTGGCGACGACGCCGTGGGGGCGTGACCCGCCCTGCCCGTAAGAGCTGTCCCACTAAATTAGGGCTGCGCTACGACATCGTCGACCAGTACACAGCGTGTCCATTACGTGCGAGCGTCCTGGGGCAGCCGGCACGGCCGCCCACGCTCGCCCCCTGATGTGGCTGTCACTGTGCGCATGGGCGCGGCTTGCGCCTGAGCACCGAATCGAGCGTGCGCACCGGGCGTGACGGTGCGCGTTGGTGGGCGGGCGACGGTGCGGTGGCCGCCGCCGGTGGTAGAAGCCCACAGTACCGGCCGACCATGACTGCTGTGCACCCACACGCCCAACCGTTTCTCTGTGGCCGCTCGACAGGCTGTAACGGCCTGCTGCAAAGGGCTCCGTCGGGTGGTACATAGCGGAAATGATGTCGCCATGGCCAGTCTATAAAGTTTGGACGTCGTCCCCTCCACGGCGGCGGCTGCCGCGCCCCTGCCCGCCGCCCATGCGAGTGCTGGCCAGCGCCCACGGCGCACGCAGCACGCGGACGCGGACATAAAGTAAAAGTGTCCCCTGCGGTCGGTCCCGCCACAGCTCCCGCCTCTGTGCACCAGCCCGCCACTGCCCCCGACTCTGTGCATCACGCACACACTACCCATCCCCAACCCACCCCCCTTCCCCCCTTCCCATCCCGCCCACCCGCCCATACACCCCCCGCTTGTCCCATGCCCCCTCCGTCGGTCGCGTCGCGGCGGCCCCCCCCCCCCACCCCCACCCCCGCCCGTCACAGCCCCGCCGACACAGCCTTGGGCGGTGGCGGCGCCACCCGCACGCTCCGCACCCGCGACAGGCGGGGCCCAAACGGCGGCGGCGGCGGCGGCGCGGGCACCTCCCCGTCCACAATCAGCGGCACCCGCGGCAGCTGCTTCACCGACCGCGTCGACCGGAGCGCCTGCTGCACCCCACCCCCGCCGGCCGCACCGGCGGCGGTGGTGGCCCAGCCCGCCACCGAACACGACGCGGAGCGGCCAAACGCGCCGCCGCCGCCGCCGCCGCCGCCGCCGCCGCTGCCGCCGTCACCCGCCGCCACCGCCGCCGCCCGCTCCTCCTCCCCGCGCGCCATGGCCAGCGCCGCCGACCGGGGGATGCCACGGGACTGGTCCAGCAGCGCCCCCTGCACCGCCCGGGAGCGACGCGCCGACCGCTGGGCGGGGGACTCGGACAGGGGCGGCGGCGGCGGCGGCGGCGACGGCGGGGGGGAGGGGCCGAGCACCACCCCCACGGGGTGGCCCCCAAACGAGTCTTCCTCCTCCGAGTCGTCGTCGTCAAACGTGGGGATGACGGGCGGCGGCATGGCCGGCGGGGTGGCCCCGTCGTCGCCGCCGCCGCCGCCGCCAAACGTGCTGCGCGCGGAAAGGAAGCGCGACGACGGACGCGAGCGCGGGGGGGTGACGGCGGGTGGCGGGGGGGGAGGGGGCGCCACGGCGGCCACGCGGACCACCTTGGGGGACGCCACGCCCTTGACCGCCGACGTGGCGGGCGCCTTGGCGGGCGCCTGGGCGGCGGGCGCCTTGGCGGGCGGCGACGCGGCCGCCTTGGCCGCCCGCGCCGCCCGCGCCGCTGCCGCCTTGGCGGGCGGCGCCTGCAGGGAGGTGATCTCCCCAAAGGTCACCCGCGACGTGGCCGACCGGGTGGCCGCGGGCAGCCGCGCGGGCGGGCTCGTCGACAGCACCGGCGACGACAGCGGCGGCGGCGGCGGCGACGGCGATGCGCCCGCCACAGCAGACGCTGCCGCACGGGGTGTCGTGGCGGGCGACACCGCCGCCCCGCCGGCCGGTGAGCGGCGGGCGCGGGGCGACCGCGCCTTGGTGGCCGCCGACGGTGACGCCGGCGGCGGCGGCGGCGGTGCCGCCGCCGCCGCACGCGACACCGTCTTGGCAGCCGGCGACGACGGCGTCTTGGCAGCCGGCGACGACGGCGTCTTGGCAGCCGGCGTCGGCGACGACAGGGCGGCGGCCGCCGCCGCGCGCGCTGGCCGCCGCGCCCGCACAGCGGGAGACGCGGGGAGAGACGCCGCAGCCGGTACCGCCGCCGCCACCGCCGGTGCCGCCCGTTGCCGGGGCGGTGACGCCGCCGCGGCCGCCGCAGTCGGCGACGCGGCCGCGACAGCGGCCCGCCGCGGGAGGGATGGACCGCCTGGACCAGCGGCGCGCGCCGCCACCGCGGGGGGCACAAAGGAGGTTGTCGACGGACGCGACGGCGGCGGGTCCACCACCACGGCGGCCGCCGCCTGCATCGGCACCGCCGCTACCGGCGCGGGCACAGGCACCGCCGCCACCGGCGCATGCGCCGCGGCTGGCACAGGCACCCCCCCCGCGGGCGCCACCGGCGGCCGCGGCGGCGGCGGCGGTGCCGTCCCGTCTGCCGCCGCCGCCGCAGCCGCCGCGCGCACCGCCCGCCGCTCGGACGTGCGGGCGCGGCGGCTTTTGAGTTTCCGCCCCGCCTTGGCCGCCGCCGCCGCCCCCCCGCCGCCGCCGCTGCCGTCAACGGCCGCGGCGGCGGGCGGCAGGTCGCCCGCCGCCGCCGCGGTCGGCGCCGCCACCACGTCGGCTGGGCTGGCAGCGAACGCCGCCGTCAGGGTCCCTGGTGTCAGGCCCGCGCCCGGCGGCACCGCGGGGGCGGCCGGCCCCAAACCGGCGGCCGCGACGGCGGCGGCGGCGGGTGCGTCCGGTACCGTGCTGGGCGCGGCGGCGGACGGGGAGGGGGGCGGCTCGGAAGCAGGCCCCGTCGTCCACCCCGCCTCTCCCCCGACGGGCGCCCACCGGGTGGTGGTTGCCGCCGCCGCCGCCGCCGGGGGCGCCGCCATGGACACGCGGAGCGACGCAAACGGGGCGCCCCCCCCGCCGCCCGGCATACGCGGCAGGCCGCCGTCGGCCTCGACCGACACGAGCACCACCCGGTTGGGGAGGGTAACGGTGGACCAGCTGGCGTTGCGCAGCAGTGACGGGCGCGCCGCCACAATCGGCCGCGCCGGCGACGCGGCGGGCGCCGCCACCGACGCGGTGGAGCGGGGTGGCGCCCGGCCGGCGCCACGCACGGGCGCCGCCGTCGCCGTTGCCGCCGTCGCCGCCGTCGCCGTCGCAGGCGGGCACCCGTCGTCGGTGGCACCCGCGGGCGGCGGCGCCGTCGCAAACACCGACGACCGGGGGGCCCCGCCCAGCGGGTCGGCGTCGGCGTCGGCGTCAGCGCCGACGTCGCTGCCGGCCACGCCGGCGGGACGCCTTGAGGCGCTGCCACCCCACCAACGGCGGGAGCCGGTCAACGACGACGGCGCCTCGGTCGCCGAAAAGGACTCGCCGTCGGTGGCCGCCGCCGCCGTCCCGCGCCGGGAGCGGCTGCGGCCCGCACCGCGGCTGTGGCTGCGGTGTCGGCGGCGGCCGCGGTGGGTCAGCCGCCCAGACGGGGCCGCCCCGGCGGGCCGGCCGTCTGCCCCAGACGACGACGACGCCGCCGACAGCGTCGACACGGAGCGGCGGGGGAGGGCGCCAAAGGAGTGGCCCGCCTCCGCCGCCGCCGGGTCCGCGCCGTGCGTGTAGGCCGCCGCGTCGGCCCAGCGGGGGGGCGCCGCCGGCAGCACCGAGCCGCCGCCGTCGCCGCCGCCACCACCAGCGGTGCTGCTCACGGGGGACGGCACAGCCCCGTCGGGGCAGTCGGCGCCGGCCAGCGCCGCGGGGGGAAGGGGGGGGGGCGGGGCGTGCGCGACGGTGCTCCCAGGCACGCCGCTCACGTCGCGGACGGTGGTGGCCGTCGGGGATGGTGGCGCGTCGTCCGCCGCCGCGGGGGGGGGACGGGAGGACGGTCCAAAGCAGGAGCCAAAGCCCATGATGGCGACCGACCACCCCCCCGCACTTAAGGGAGGGGGGGGGGTCAGCGGCGACGAGGGGGGGGGGAAGAAGAGGAGGGGAGGACCAAAAAAAAGGGAAAAGAGACAGGGGAAACGCGGGGGGTCGATGCGCCGGCCGCCGCGTCGGTCAACCCAGGGGGGGGGGGGGGGCGAGCGCGAGCTCCGCGGCGGCACCGTCGGTCGTCCCGGCGGGAGCTCGAATGGCGGCTACGGGGCACGATGGCCACCGTCGGTGGGCGGCGGCCAATCGCCACCCGGCGACCGGCAAGCGGGGGGAGGGGAAGGGGGGGGAGTTTGGCCGTCGGCCGTCGGGGAGCGCGGGCGGACCCAACGGGCGACACAGCGCCGCAGCCGTCCACCGGCGTCCGCGGTGGGTGTCTCCGTCCACACCGCCACGAGGGGAGAGACGGGTGCCGGAGCGAGGGGGGGGGGGGATGGATGCCAAGCAGCCGCAGCGACGGCGGCGACGAGCGGCTGGCTGTCTGCCCGAGGGGGGAGGGGGCGTCGTGTGGAAGGAGTGGTGGGAGGACCGGGAGCAGGTTGTCGTGGCCGTCGGGTGGGTAGTGTGGAAGGAGGGGGTGGGTGGGATTGAAGGGGGGAGGGGAGGGGGGGGGGGGGGTGGTTCGTGGGTACTGGCAGTGGGGAAGGGAGGGGGAGGTGGGATGAATGAAGGGCGCCGCGACACCGCCGCCCCGCCCACCAGCCCACACGCGCACGTTGTGGCCGCGGGGGGTCCGCCGCAGGCCGGCCGCCGCCCCCACACCCTGATATGCGCCACGCCCCCAGCAGCAGCCGCGGTCCGTCTGGGTCCCCCCGCCTGTGTGCCGCCGCGGTCGCGCCCCGCCCGCCTGGTGCCCCCCGCCACGCCACCCGCAGCAGCCGTCCTTGCTGCAGCGCGTACCAACGTTGAGTGGGAGGGGCGGGGGGGAGAGGGAGGGCCGCCCCGCCCAAAAAACACAAACGGGCGGCGGCCCCCACGCGGGGAGAGAGGGGCGGGGACGGCCACGCCACCACCACCCGCCACGCCAGGCACAGTCAACGCGGTGGGCTGCGGCGTGTGGGTGAGCAGCTGGTGACACTGGGGCCAGGGGGGATGGGCGGGGGGAAGAAAAGGAGGGACTGATGATGGTGGGAGGCAGACGCGAGTGGGTGGGGTAGGTAGGTGGCCGTCGGAGGGGGACGCTCTCCCGCCTCGCAAACGGGTGTACTGTGTACCCCGTACGCCCCCGCCCACGCGCGGGGGTGGGGGTGGGGGGGGGTGGCGCCACGGGGAGCCAGGTAAATAGAGGGTGCAAAAGGGGGGAGAGGGTCACGAACACGGAAGCAGCCAGTCAGTCGCCACTGCCGCCAACACCACCCCCCCCCCCCACCCCCCTCCCCCTCCAATGCCAGGCACGTGCACCGTCAGGGGGGGTGGGGAAGGGGGGGGCGTGGCCGAGGGCAGTGGCGGCTGGCGCAGACGGCCCAGCACAGGTAGGTGGGGGGGGCGGGGGTCGGTCGACCTCGCCCCCCCTCCCCGCCCCGCCCGCGACACAGCGCACGTCCAGCCTCGGCAGGAGCAGAAAGAGGGGGGAAGCGGGGGGGGAGAGGCGGAGCAGCGTGACCTGGCGGTGCGACGCACAGGCTGCGAACCAGCGGGGGGGCGTCGGCGCCACGCGTCGGCCACCCGCGGCGGCTGCCGTTTTTCTTCTCCGCGTCCCCCCGCGCGCGGTGGCGGGCGTCCGTTTTCCCGCCGCTGCCCGCGGAGGGCGAGGCGCGGGGCGGTCTGCCCGTGGCCGATGCATCGCTGGTGTGTTCTCTTTCAAAAAAGGCGGGTGCTCAGTTGGAATGCGCGTGATCTGATGGAATTGCTCTTTCCTTTGTCCACCAATGGTCCTTACTCTTGCCTTTCGGTCCCACGCGCACCTTGGTGCGAGGCGACGGCGTCCCCCCCTGGCCCCGACCCGCCCACACCCCCCCAACCGCGCCCCGCGCCGCCGCGGCATCTACTCTTGGAAGAACATGGCCAGGTCAATGCCCGCGTCGGTGGCAAGCGCCCGCGCGACCGCCCGCCCAGTGCGCACTCGGTAGCGGGGCTCGTCAAGGGCCTCCCCCCCCCCACCCTCCCGCGCCATCCACCCGTCTGCGACGAGTGCGCGAAGCCGGCCCAGCAGCCGCGTGTCCACAGCGTACGCGCCCGCAATGCCGCCGCCAGACGAGTCGGTCGCCCCGGGCGGCGCCGCCGCGTCGTCCCCACCCGCCCCCCTGTCGGCAGCGGCGGCGGCCGCCTCCTCTGCCGCGGCGGCCACCGCGTCGGCGACGCGGCTCATGCCGACGAGCGACCGGTACAGGCCGAGGAGGCGCTCCAGGGGCACCGGGTACCGGCGGGAGCGGTCGCCCCCCGGGCCCGTCCCCGCGGTGCGGGCGCCACCGCGGCGGCGGCCGCCGGCGCCGCCGTGCAGCCGGTGGTCCCGTCGCGGCGCCGTGTGGTAGCCGAGGTACGCGGCGAGCAGCAGCAGCCGCGCGGGGCCGGGCAGGTCCGTCCACCCGCCCGCGCCGCCCGCGGGGGGGCCCCCGCCAGTCCCCGTGGCGGCGGTGCCCCCCTCCACCTCCACCACCGCCCCAGACTTGTCCCACGGGATGGCGCCGCCGCCGGCGCCACCATCACCAACCGCTTCCGCGCCACCCCGCCCCCCCCCCGCGGTCACCGTCACGGGGAGGAGGCGGCGGTAGAGGCCGCCGAGCGCCGACTGGAGGCGCGGCCGAAAGTCCTCAAACAGCCCCACCCCGTCGGTCGCCGGCCGCGAGCCCCGGTGGACGGGCGCAACGTAGTCGGCCCACAGCTCCCGGATGACGCGCGCCAGCTCCCGCGCGTCCGCGCCGCTCGGCGCCAGCACCGACAGGGTGAGGGTGAGGAAGCCCTGCCAGAGGGCGCGCTCCCCCTTTTTCAGCGGCCCCACCCCGCCGCCGCCCGTCGCGGCCGGACCAATCATGGCGCTGAGCACGTTGACCAGCTCAGACTGCCCATAGGGCGGAAAGAAAATGGTCGTCATGGACGGGACGCCGGGCAAGGGTGGCCCCGACGCCGACGACGCCCAGCCCACCTCGGAGAGGAACACGACGGTCAGCGGTCGCCGTCCAGCGGCCGCCGCGCCAAGGTGGCACAGGGTGGCGAGTACCCCCGGCGGGTAGTCGCCATGACGCAGTCGCTCTGCCCGGCGGATGGCCACCACAAACCGCACCGGCGGCAAGCCATCGTCGCCGCTGCGACCACCGCCGCCACCGCCCGCCCGCCCCCGTTTTCCATGCGCGTTGGGGGTGGCGTCCCCCCCCCCTTCCCCAGCGCCAAACACGCCCGCCTCCAACCCAGGCGGCACGCCCAGCTCTGGCCGTCCCAGCAGCGCGGCGACCGCCCGCACAAAAGCCCCCCCATCGGCGGGGGCCCCCGCCCGTGGCGGTCGGGGCCCCCGCCACGCGAGGCCTCGCAGGATGCACCCGTATAGCCGGTCGGGCGTGCCTGCCGCGACCGCGTCGACACACACCAGGCGGGTGCGAGGGGCGACTGCCGGCGCGGACGTGACAGCGGCGAGGCAGGCGGCCTTGCCAGTGGCGGGCCCCCCTACCAGTAGCAGGGGGGTGGTGGGCGCGGCGGCCGACAGTCGGAGGGTGGCAAGGAGGGTGGCGAGTTGGGGTTCCCGATGGGGGAGCTTTGCGGAGAGGGCGGGGAGGGTGGCGGCAAAGGTGGCTGGAGATTGGGGGGGGGGGAGGGGGGCGCCCGCCCGCCGGGGGAGCGGCGCTGCCGCCGGGGGAGCGGCGGCGCGGAGGCGGTCAACGAAGACGGAGAGCCGTAGTGGGGCAGACGGGGCCATCACGAATTGGGGGGGACGGAATGGGAGGAAGATGGGGGCGGAAGAAAAAAGGGAGACGCCCAGAATCAGAAAGAGGCAAGGGCAGGGGTGGTCAAGAACGAGCGCAAGGTGGAAGGAGGACGCGGACGTGCACCCAATGGGCGGGAGGCCGCACACGCGTGCAAAAGCGACGAGCTGAAGGCGGTCGGCGTACCCGACAAGGTCGAGGTGAAGTCGTCTGCTCTGCCCTTGCGCGCGAAGGTGTCGAGGTGTGAAGCCCGGATGGTCGGAGCCTGTTTAAGTACACTTAATATGAGCATACTCCCAGATGAACTAAAAATCGACACTGGTGGGTAATTGTACGTAAATTCGTAAGTGTATCAATATAGCCCCCAGCACGGCGCAAAGGGGGCTGAGAGCGAAGCTTTTTCAGAGGAGCGCCAAAATACATCCAGTATTCGAGGAGAAAAATTGGCAGTACTGAGCCTGCGGGAACAGCCCGCTCTAAATACATATAATTAGCGGCCACGTGTATTCCTACCGATTGTGTCCATGACCTGCGCCGCCGGCCTCATCCGCCCTCGCCGCGACGACGCCCCGCCGCCACCGTCTGTGCCGCGCGCCTTTCTCGTCGCGGCCGGCGCCCTTGTCCGCCACTGTTGGCGCCGCCCGCCTCGCTCGCGGCCGCTTCCATGCGCCGCCACCGTCGGTGCCCCCCGCCACCACTGTCGCTGGCGCCTGTCCCTGCCGTCACCCCTGGTGGGGCCCGTCCCCCCCGTCACTGCCCTCTCCCTCGGCCGTCACCGTTGGTGTCGCCCGCGTCCCCCGTCGCAGGTCTCTCCCTCGGCCGTCACCGTTGGTGCAGCTGGCCTCCCCCGTCGCTCCCCCCGCCCTCGGCCATCATCGTCGGTGCCGCCCGCCTCTCCCGTCGCTGCCCCCCTCCGTCGGCCGTCACTGTTGGTGCCGCCCGCCTCCTCCTTCTTCGCCCCCTCCCTCGGTCGTCATCGTCGGTGCCGCGTGCCTCCTCCGTCGCTGCCCTCTCCCCCGGGCCGCCATCATTGCTGCCACCCGCCTCTTCTGTCGCCTCCCCCTCCCTCGGCCGCCATCATTGTTCCTGCGCGTCTCCTTTGTCGCGTCCGCCTCCCTCGGTCACCACCGCTCGTGCGGCGTTTCTCCCCCGTCGCCCTCGCCTCCCTCTGCTGCCACCGCCGGCGGCTCTCACCTTGTCGGTGACGCTCACCTCCCTCCGCTGCGCGTCGGCATCGATGCTGACGTCGTCGCTGGGCGTCGCGGCCGCCGTGGCCGGCGCCCATACGACTGGAGGCATCTCTTCCCTCTCGCGGACGGTCCTTGCCCCCCCAGTGCGTGGTCCTACTATTTATCGACACGCGCGCGCACGTTTATTCCCCGCTCTCGATCATGCATAAACCCTCAAATAAAAGCAATCAAAGCACAACACCCGCACATGACCACCTCAGAGGCGGCAGGACGATACGTTAGTGGAGGACGCCGGAAGCGTCGATGGGACCGCCTCCTCGCCCATGCCACCCTCCTCAACCTCGTCCTCACCCATCCGCCCGTCCACACCCCCGACGCCCAGGGCGAAGAGAAGGGAGGCAGACGCCACAAGCGAAAGGTCCGCGGCTGAGGGAGGTGATGGGCTGCGGGGGGTGGTGGTGAAGGACTGCGGGGGGGATGGTGTGGGTACATGACACAAACAGCGCCAACCCACGCCGCGTGCTGCGCGGCACCGCATGTGCACAAGTGCACTGAGGTGCGTGGGAGCGCTCGGCAAGAGGGGCCGCAGAACACTCAAGGAGGGGCGTCCGGAGCACCAGCACCCTGGCTCTGCCCGAGTTGTGGGAGGGGGGGGGACCAGCCCTGGCACTCCGGCGCAGAGGGGGCCGCGGGCGCCCTTTCGTGGGCCCACGGGCGTGGAACATGCCTGCGCCCAAACTGTGCGAGGAGGGGGGCCCCGCCGCGTTGGGACTGGTGGGGGCGGCCTCAGAACGTGGTGCTCGCGCGGGGAGCCATGCCGAGATTCCACATGAGGCTGCCGCGCCTCGCCACACCAAGATTCCACATACGCGGATGTGCGTGCTCCAGCAACAGTACTTTTCAAGAAAGACCGAGGAAATTGCAAGTACTTGCTTGGTGAACGGCAAACTTCGAACGACGTTCGCCGTCTATTCGCCGTCCAATCATGTCGCAGCGCCGGAGAACGTGCGGCTCAGAGCTATTCAAGCTTCCCGTGCCCGACCCTCCAATTGACCAATCAGCGCCCCTATTGACGTCAAGCTGAGGGCGACTGTGAGCCACGAATCGACGTTAAGGGTGTCCATCTCGTATAGTAGCTTCGCTAACAATTTGAATTACAACTGTGACCTTGGACGTCTTGATCGTTGTCTAGATCGAACCGACGCACTCTCCGCAAGTGCGAACGAGGCCGTCCCTCTCCAAGAGAGTCCCTCGCGGACCTGCAAGACTGCACTGTGAGGTCCCTCGCTGCCACTGCCGAAGCGAGCATTCGTCGGGGCACCCGTACCACTGCGCGACAGCATGACACGGCCAGGCTTTTCGCGGCAGCGGTGGCCAACGAAGAACAAAATGGCGCGGGGCGGATCAGTTAGAAAAAAAAAAAGAGGAGCGGAGGCAGCGAGAACAATGGGCAGGGGCGACCCACACCATGCGGAGCGAAAAAGCGGATGAATACAAAAGACGCACTCCCTCCCTCCACTCACATTCCCCTCCTCCGTCCTCCTACTCCTGTCCCTCTCGGCGGGGGTGGCAAAAAGATAGGACCCCCCCAAAAAGCGACACGGCACAAGCGGCGTGTGGGTGAGCCGCAGCGGCCAGCGGCGACCCTGGCGGGGCACATCCAAAAAAAGAGCGTTGGGCGCCAGGGGGGGGGACAGGGGAGAAGGCATGCACAGCCACAGGGCCGACGATGGCGCCATGGCCCCTTGCGCCTCCCCAACCCCAACCCACCCGCCCTTGCCTGCCGTAGCCTGACCTGCCTGGCATAGGTCAGGGTGAGACCCAGCTGGGGTCACCGTCCTCGTCCCGTCGGGGGAGGGGGCGTCGCTGACGCGGTGCGGCGGCCCCCGCCTCGCCCCCCGGAGGGTCCCCCGCCCCGGTGCCACGGCCGCGGCGGCGCCGAAGAGGCCGGCGCCGACGGTGAGCGGTCATCGGCCGGCGGCGGCGAGCGGCCACGCGACGGGCCACCGCCGCCACTGCCGCTGCCGTGGCCTTGTGGCGGCCGTGGGGGTGACGGCGACGGGGAGCGGCGGCGGCCCCCGGCGGCGGCAGGCGGCGGCTGCCGCACAAAGGGCGGCGCGGCCCACCGTGAATCGCCGGCGCGGGGCTGGTCGTCCGCCCCGACGGCGGCGGCCGCGCCAGGAGCCCTCCCCCTCCGGCCCCCCCCGACAGGGGACGCACCCGCCCCACGTCCGACGGGTGGGGATGACGGCGGCACCGAGGAGGAGGCTGTGGTGGCGGGGGAGGCGGGCGCGACGGGTGGCCGGCGCCGCGGCAGCAGGGGCAGCGGGCTGGGGCTAGGCGGCGACGCGGGACGATGGCCGCCGCCGACGACGCGGTACTCCCGAACGCCGCCACCGCTGCCGCCGCCGCCGCCGCCGCCGCCGCCGCTGCCACTGCCGCCGCGGCCACGGTCGCCGCCCACCCCTGGCGGCGTGGACCTGCGGAAGTCCACGATACGGGGGCCGCCCAGGGCGTCCACGGGATGAGGCACGCCACCGCCCGCCGGGCGCGGGCGGAGGGGAGGCCCCACGGGACTGGCGCCGGCGGGGCCGCCGACACTGCCGAGGCCACCGACGCCCTCGCCGACGTGGCGTGGGCGCCCCAGCGGCAACGCGCCCCCCGCACTACGCACTCCACCTTGTACGGCCGCCGCCGCCGCCAGAGGCGCCTCCCTCGACGCCCCCCCCCCCGAGAATACCGGTGCCGGCACCGGCGCCGCCGGTGGCACCGCCGGTGACACAGCCGACGCGCGCGGCGGCGACTGGCGGTGCACCCGCTCCACGTGGCGCATCATGTTGGTTTTCTGCGCAAACCGCTGGTGGCACCGCGGGCACACAAACGCGCGGACGCGGTCGTGGACGGACGCGGTGTGGCGCTTGAGGTCAAACTTGCGGCCAAACGGGACGCCACACTGGTCGCACTGGAACGGCTCTGACTGCAGGGGGTAACCGGGGAGGTGGGCAAGAGGTGGCCAGTAAGAGCAAGAAAACAACGGAAACATGAGCATCGCAGTCGCAACGAACGCGCGCAGCAACGGCAAGGACAAGCAAAAAAAGTTAGCCACCGCCAAAGCAAGCATCAGGTCCGTCTGCATCCGTAACCATGGACAGCCACCCGCGACCATCGACGACCAAGCGCCACGCCTCGCGACACACCTCACGAGGACTCCGCAGCACCCTGGCAAAAAAAAAAAAAAACATACCTTAAGGTGCACTTGGCGCGTGTGCTCCTGCAGGTCGTACCGCCGCTTGAACGCCTGGGTGCATTGGCCACATGTAAACTTGCGGCCACCCGACCCGTCTGAAGACCCCGCCCCCGCGCCCGTCGCCGCCCCGCCGTGCGCCAGGCGCATATGCCGCGCCAGCGACGCGCCGGGAGACAGCACCATCCCACACACGGTGCAGCGGCCGGCGGCGGTCGCCGCCGCCACCACCGCCGCCCCGGCAGCTGTGGACGGGATCCCGCGGGTGTCCCCAACGCCGCTGACACGGCCTCCCCTGCCAAGCACCGCCGCGCCTCGAACACCCATCGGGCCACCAGCGTAGGCCACTCGGCCACCGACGACATGCCGGTCCACGTCGGCCTCAACGTCCGACACGTTCGGCCGCGACGAGGAGGGAGCAGGGGCGCCGATGCCCCCCGCGCCCGGTGAGTAAGCCCGCCCGCCGCCGCCGCCGCCGCCGCCCCCGTGCTGCACAAACGCGACGCCGCCAATGGCGGCGGGTCGGCCGCCCGCCCCCGGCGCACCCATCCCACTGCCGGGTACCACGTACCGACCGCCCGGCGGAGGCGGCTGCAGCAGCGGAGGTAGCGGCTGGTCCCGCGCCTCGGCGGGCCCACCCGGCGGGGCCTGCAGCCCATACCCCGGCGGCGCGTACGCCGCCTCCCCGTACGCGTCGCCGCCTTGGCCGCCCATGACTGCCCGGGGTGGCGGCAGGGATGGCAGAGGCGACAGCGCCCGGCGGTCCACTCCCCCCATTGGGTGGTACATCGGCTCGGTGCCTGGGGGCTGCGGCGGGCGTGAGCCGCGCCCTCCCCCATATGGGTGCACGTAGTGGGGCCCCGAAGAGTGGGGATAGGCATCTACCTCTGAAGCTCCTAGGCTGCCACGGCCGACGACCGCCTCGGGCGCGCTCAGACGGCGGCGGCTGAGGTGGCGCAGTCGGCTGCGTTCGTCAGGGTCTACATCCTCTTCGTCTGGCGCAGACTCCATGGGTCTTTCATAGTAGACGCCGCCGCCTCTGCCACTGTCGGGCGTGTAGGGCGGCGGCTCTTGTGGATGGCGCGCGTACTCGGGGCGGGGGGTGGGGGTGGGGGCGGCCGCGTCGGCAGCGGCGGAGCCCATCACAATATCCCAGTGACGCTTGCGGGCGGGGACTAAGCAAGGGCATTCGAACGGGAGAGAAACCGCAGAGGCCAGAGCGACGCACGGAAGCGGGCATCCACCCAAAATAACAGCACACGAGAGTCAGCCAGCAAACACCCAGTCGCCACGGTTAGTCGGAAATCCACAGGCCAAGCCAGGCCAGACTGACAGAATCCATGACAGGGACCCAGTCGGCCTTCCTTCCATCTCCACCGCCGCTTCACCAGCGCCTCCCCTCCATCTCCCCACCGCCACCCCCCTCCCCGCCTTGCACTGCGCACCCAACCTCCCCGGGAGCGCCCTTCATAAACGTACCTGGCAATCCACCCCCCGCCCCCGCCTCCCCATCGTCGTGGGCCACCGACGGTGGCAATGCGCGCCACGGGCGCGCCCGCGGATCCTCCTCCTCCTCCCCCCCCTCTGCCCACGCCTCGGCCCCCGCGTGGCGACGCGCCCACAGCCCCGCCCGCACGCCGGCGCCGGCGCCCCGTCCCGGATCGGCGGCACGCCGTCCCTGGGCGTCTGCCGCCCACACGACCGCCGCCGCATCCGCGGGCGCACCCACTGGCACGCGCCCGCCGTCGGGGTGGAGCCGGGGCGGGTCCACCGGCGAGCCCCACACGTCTGCGCCGCCGCGGCCTCGGGCGGCGGCGGGGTGCCTCGGCGGCTCGTCCGCCCACCCGCCGGCGCGTCCCGGCCCGCTGCGCTCGTCGTCTGCCCACCCTCCGGCGCGGCGCACGCCCCCGTGGGGGTGTGCAGGGACAAAGTCTGCCGCAGCCATCCCTGATGTGGTCGCTGCCCACGCCGTCTGCGTCGACGGAGGGGGCGCGAACGCCCGCTCCGCCGGTAAGCCGCCGCCGGGCTCACGACCACCTCTCCGTCGCTCTGGAGGCGGCCCCCGCAGCTGGACCTCTGGCTCGGTGGCGCGCCGGCCGCGGGAGACAAGGAGCTCCTCTCTGCCATCGTCCCGATGAGCCGAGGGGGGCACCCCCGACGGCACCGCCACAGCTGCCGCTCCTTCACCGGGTGATGCGGTCTGTGGGGGTGGGCTGTGCCGCCCCCTCGAAGGACGTTCCTCCACCACCCGCCACACGAGGGGCTGCCGCTCGTCCTCCCGGCCATCGTCGCGGAACGGTGCCCAGCCAGCAGAGGGCGCACCCCCGGCGGCCGTCCGCGGCAGCGCGGGAGACCGCGGAGCTCGCCGAGGCCGCGGCGGCGCAAAGGGGGGAGGAACCCCCCCCGCCGCCGTCGCATAGGGGGAAGGCACCCCGCCATCCGCTGCCATCGGACGCGGAGCGGCCCGCCGCGGCCCGCCACCGTCCCCATCACCGCTGCTCATACTGCCGCGCCTCCCACCGTCGTCGTCGACCGGGGAAGGCGACCGCCCCCGGCCGACGGGCGGGTGCACCGGCCGTCTTGGCGAGCCGGGCGACTGCCGTGGCGAGCCGGGTGCCCGGCGTGGCGAGTCGGGTGCCCGGCGTGGCGAGTCGGGTGCCTGGCATGGCGAGTCGGCCGCCCGGCGTGGCGAGTCGGGTGCCCGCCGGGGTGAGTCCGGGGGCGACGTCGGCGGCCGGTGGACCCCCCCGCCGCCACCGCCGCCGCCGTCACCGCTGCCGCCGTCGTCGTCCGTGTCGGGCGTGCGCCCCTGCCGACAGCGGGGGTGGGCCGGGAGGGGGCGGGGGCCCATCGTGGGCCCCCGCCGCGCGTCGTGGGAAGGGGCGGGCAGCCGCGGCAGCCGGGGGAGCTCCGTCCCCGGCGGTGGCGGCACCGCCAACGTGGCCGTCGACGGGGGCGGGGGGGGGGACGGCGGCGACGGCGACGCGTCGCCGCGCGGCGGCCGCTCGTCGGGGCGGTCCCGAAAGATGACCGCCGCGGGGGGGGGTGGCGGCGACGCGGGCGGTGGCGGCGACGCGGGCGGCGGCGGCGGCGGCGGCGACGCGGGCGGTGGCGGCGACCGCGGCGGCGGCGGCGGCGAGCCGGCGGCGGCGGCGGGGGAACTTGACCGCCCCGCCCCGCCGGCACGTGGCGTGGGGGGCGGTGACGGCGACGGGCGGGGGGCGTGCGAAGGCAGGGGGGGGTCGTCGTGGACGCCCCCGCCGCCTCCCCCCCCCCCCCCCGCCGCCTCCCCCCTCCCCCCCCACCTCCCCCGCCCCGCCCGTCGTCGGTGGCCCCATGGTCCCCGCCGCCCCGCCGGTCGCCGCTGCCGCGACGCGCGGCTGGCGGGGAGGGCGGGGAGCTCATGGGCGGGCTGCTCGCCGCGACGACGCGCACGGGCAGGGCGGCGCTACATACGCACATCGGCGACCCGCCGCCGCTGTCTGTCGCGGCGGCGGCAGCGGCGGCAGCGGTCGTGGTGACGCTACCGGCCGCGGCGGTGGCAGCGACTGCAGCGGCAGCGGCAGCAGCAGCGGTGGCAGCGGCAGAGGCGGCAGGCGCAGACGCGACGGACGCCGACGGCGGCCGCCTCGGGGGCGGGCGCGGCGGGCGCCAACCCCCCCCCCGCCCCCCGGGTCGTCGATGCGGGGGCGTGGCGACGGGGGCGGCGGGCGCTGGCGTTGGCGACCGCAGCGCCAACCGGTGCGCCGTCGAGCACCGGCCGCCGAGGCGGACGGAAAAGAGGGCGGCGAGAAAGACGGCGGCCGCACCCGACGCGTCTGTCCTCGGCATACGGGGGGGGTGGTCGGTCGTGGGCGGGGGGGGGGTGGGGTAGGGAGGGGGTGGGGGAATAGAAAGGGGGGGCGGCAGCCAAGGGTCCGGACGCACCCACACGGCCGGCGGCGGTCGGCGACAGCCGCGGCGGTGGGTGGGGCGTGTAGGGCCAAAACGGGGGGCGCCCGCGCCCCGCCTCCCGACGACCGCCGTGCGCTTCCCACCTGCCCGCGCGCGCAACGGGGGGAGGGGGGGGTGACAGTGTTGTTGTGCCACCCGCCTCCCCCCCCCCCCCCCCCCCACCCCCGGCTCTCCAGGCACCGCGACCACGCCCCCGACCCCCTTCTCCACCCACCCTCCCCCCCCTCCCCTGGGCACTGCCGACAGCCCCCCCTCCCCCCCCGGTCGTCGTCCGCACACAGACGCACGCGTTGCGCCACACACTCTGGGGGCGGGGGGGCCCCCCCCTCGGCTACGACGACAGGCGCCAGCACCAGCACCCCTACCACCACCGACCGCACGGACACGCAGCGGCAACGGCGGCGGCGGCGGCGGCGGCGGCGGCGGCGGCAGCGGCGGCAGTGGCGGCGGCCGGCAGGGGCGCGCGTGCCCATACACCGCCACACTGGAAAGCAAACGGGGACGGCCCCCACGCCAGCGCAGGGGGATGGTGAGGCCGTCGGGTGCGCGCCCTCGCAATGGCGATGGCACCCCTCTGTGTGCCGTCGTGGTGCTAAGAGAGCGGGGGAGGGGCGGGGGAGGGGGCGGTGGCGGGATGAGGGGGGGGGACGCGCGGGGGCGGGGGGGGGGGGTTGGCGGGAGGCGCGCGCGCGGCACCCGCGCGTCGTGCGCACCGCCTGGGTTGGTGGCGGTCTCTGCACGCCACACGAGGGGTGGACGGCCGCTGTCGATATCGACTCCGGCTAGGCGCGCATGACACCACAAGGGACACGCCCCCCCCCGCCCGTCAGCCTCTACATCCCAGTCGGCGGGTAGCGCCCCCCCCCCTCTGGCGGTCGGCCACAGGCCACGTCGTCAGCGGCCGTGTGCCGCTGCCACTGCTCGCCTGGTCCCGGCCTGGTGGCAGCAGAGGGGACCCCCCCCCGGGTGGAGCGGTGTGGTGGGCGAGGGGGGGCCCCCGCCCATTCCCCCGCCTGTCGATCGGCGGGGGGGGGCGTGAAAGAGGGGCAGCAAGCGCGCGCGTTTTCCTGCTCGGCAGCCGCTGCCGGGCGGCCACCGCCCAATGCCCCCCCCCCCCCCAGAAGAGGGGCTTCCGCTCCCCACTCCTTCCCAACGAGTGGGCGCCCATTTTTTGGGTCCCAGGCGGGGAAGGGCCGCGAGGCGCCACCACTGGACCACGCCCCCTCTGTCTTCCCACCACGCCCGCCGCCGCTTCGGCGCGCGTCGTGACGTGGGCGTCAACCAGCCGAAAAAGAAAGGTACCAGCACGCTGGCCAGCAGGCCCGCCTCCCGCAGCGCAACGGGGGGGGGGGCACGAGAAAGGAGGGGGTGACGGGCGGGGGCACGCTGGCAAATTTCGCTTCCGGGGAGACACCCGCGAGCGCTGTCGTGTCGTCGGGGGGGGGGGGGGGGGGGGGGGGGGTGGGGGGGAGCGGGGGACAAGGCCCCACCGCACTGGAAGCGACAGGAGGTCCGCCTTCGCGCCAGCAGGCAACCGTCACGCCACCCGTCGCGGGGGAGCGGCGGCGGCACCAGGCCCATCCAAGGCGGCCAATCAGCGGCCACCGACGGGCGAGCGGCGGGGGGCAACCAAATCTTGCTTGCGCGGCGGCGCGCCAGTGGGGGGGGGGGGGGGGGGGGCGGCCAAAAATCGCGCGCCGCCGGGCCACCCGCGGCAGACGCCACGCCGCGGGCGGCGGCCCGAAGGGGCAATGTGGCGAGAGCGCGCGGTCGCGCCTTGAGCGGGCGGGGGGGAAGGGGCCGGCGGCGTCGCACCACACACCGCCTGGCGCTGACACTTGGTGCCCCTCTTCGTGCAACGTTCCGGGCGCGTCCACGCGACGGCATTGCTGGCTCGTTGTTCTTGTCTTTGTTTTTGTGTTATTTTTGCTCTGTCCTCGCGCACTTCCCCCGCACACCCCGCACCCCGACCCTCTGCCCGAGTGGAAAGAGAGGTGCAAAACCAAAGAGAAACGGCCAGCCCAATTCGGAGGACGCGTCGCCGCCCCAACGGCGTGCGCATCTGGCGTGGCATCCACCCTATTGTATGTATGCACGCCACCATAGGCCGCGTGGACGCTTGCGGTCTCCAGAGCAGCCGGCTTGTGTCTGTTCCAAGGAACCCGGCTGCGGGAAGGGGGCGGCGGCGGTGCCCCTCGGGCGAGCGCCCGCCGCGGCCGCGCCGCGCCCCTCCGCACCCTGCGCATGCGCATCCCCGGTGGCGGGCGGACCCGGCACGTGGCACGGCGTGGCCGCGGGTGTCCGCCCGCCCCACGAAGCGGCCGTCTCCGCCGCCGTGTGCCGCGTGCAACGCGGAGGGCGCGGCAGCGCTGCGGCCTCCGACTGGGCGAACCTTGACAGTGAGGAAGTGGGGCGACGCGACGACCAAGGACCGGCCCCCCGCACTACAAAGACCGGCCCGTCGATGACGGGGATGGCGGCGGCAGACGAGACGGGCCACCTCACGTTGGCCGCGCAGCATCGCGCGCACCAATCACGGCGTGCCAGACGCCCACGGCGCCGACGGTCAAACGTCCGCCTCCGTCCAAGCAGGCAACAGTGGCTGGTGTCGAGAGGCCGCGGTGCACGGATGGGTCGTTGGGATGGCCCCTTGCGGGCACACCAACGTCGCTGACTGACGGGCCCGACACGGGAGGCCCGTCGGCCGCTTCACCTTCGCCCCAGGGGGCACAGCTGCCCGGCGGACCCCGCTGCGTCTCGCCGTGATGAGGATGCGCCGCCACCGTTGAAGCCACAAGCGCTATTGAATACAGTACATATCGGGCGACGAGATGCGCGAGCCGCCGGGGCGACCAAGGCGGTTCCCGGAAATTAAGTGCTGGCCGCTTCCGGCCTCTTCCGGACGGTTAGGGGGCCGCGACGCGGGGAGGCGGTTCCACCTAAAATCAGACGTCCCCAGACAGAAGCGGGCGACGAGAGGAGGCGGACAGGGCGCCCACGACCAGTCAGAGCCGGACGCAGCCGCTCCACGCCTGGCAGGAGCGACGTGCGTCCACGCACAGTCACCGCACATTCCATCACCTGAGGGTGGGTGGCACTGGGATGGGTCCTGACAGTGGTCCTCGTCAGGCACCCACAGTGCGAGGCCCGTTCCGTCCATCGTCGTACCACTGTCGCTCTTCGAGCGAGGCCGTTTGGGGGGTGAAAACCTTCGCCAGTGGCATGGACAAGCAAAAATCTTGATCGGGCGTGACGCAGCCCGCTGATTGGCTCGAGACGTCTCTGGGCGCTGGATCTGTCACTGCTGGCCACAGCATCTTTCAACCTTCCATCCACAGTGATGGAACGTATCCGGGCAGGCGAATATTTTGAGCAAGGCTCGTAGGAGGGCAGAGGGGTATTATTTATTCGCGGACGCACGCTGGGACCTGCTCGTCTGAAAACATCACCTTCACGGTCACGAAGATGTTCTTAGAAGCGTTAATTTGAGTTTTCAACACATTAACTTTGTTTTTCGTCACGTTCTACTTAGGTACTGTCTCATGGTTTGGCAGTTGTCCCTCTTCGTCGGGAAGTGCAACCCTCCGACATGCGGCGACCGCTGGACGATCTACCGACCTGGCCGCCAACGCGCTCACAGCGGCGCTTGGGACTACAACAGACTAAGACTGGCTGCCCAGTTTGTACATAAACATACTGTACTTCAGTGCTCTACTGTCCTGTTCTCCCGCATCCGGTTTCACTCATAGGTTCTGAGTGGAAGAGCTGGGTGCGGCCGCGGCGTTGCGCCGTAGAATGTGAGACCTGCAGAGACGCAAACTCAAACGCAACGTCGCCGCAACTGGGAGCACCACGTTCCCTTCAGCGACGGGCGTTATCAGGACGTGCCCTCTGCTCACGACAGGCGCGTGCCGCCAGACCCTCACGGTGCATGCTTTCAACCGCTGCCCGACTGAGTGCAGGCACGCGAACATCAGGAAGAAAAAAAAAAAGCCATTAAAGAAAAGAACAGAGCAAGAGAATAGGCAAGAGAAGTAGAAACGCGCTATCGATACACGGCCCGCACCAAACAAAAGGTACCACCTTCGAAGCGACTGGTCACGGATCGACGGGCGGCCGTCATACGCGGTCGCACGGTGGTAAGTGCGGTCCCGGCGCGGTCGGCTGCAGTGAGGGAGGGTGGGGGGAAGAGGGGGGAAAGGGGGTGCGGGAAGGGACAAGGTGGGGGTGCGCGGCCCGCTCCCGCAGAGCAGGGCGCGCCGTCTCTCCCCCCACGACCCAGCGCCCCCACCTCACCGCTAAGCCTTGGCGACAGGGGCACCCACAGCCAAGCGCAGACAAGTACAGAACAGGGCGCTGGCCATGGCAGACAGGCAACATACACGCAAGCAGACACGCACAACCCACAGAATTCATATACACAAGGGTTGCTCGCGCCAGGCGTCTCGGCCGCGCAGCGCCAAAGCGGCCGCGGCCAGCGGCGCGCGGGGCGCAGCAACCCCCCAGCCAAACCTGCGACGCCCGTCAGCGCCCACGCGCCCAACTCGGGTCGCGCGGTCACGTGGCCGTCGCCACGGCTGCCGACGCGCCGGTCTTCCCAACCCCGACACGCCACGGGCATCCTGTTGCGCCCATCCACACCCCCTCCCCCCCCTTCCCGCGTCCATCCCCCAACGCCCTGGCCCTCACATTCCACTGCGCTTGGCGCCATAGGCATTCCCCAGCGCGCAGGTGAGCTTGACGGCCAGGTCGTAGCACGCCGGGTCAAACGGCCGCGCGACAGTGTCGTAAAACGCCACCACCGCCGCCACGTTGCCCGACACGGTCACTGGCACTGCGAGGCAGACGCGGAGGCCAAAGCGGCGTGCCAGCGGCGCGCGGAGAAAGGTGCCCCTGTCGTCGGCGAGCGACGCCAGCCACTCGGGCCGCATCGTCGACCAGACGCGGCCCGGCACGCCCACCTTGGGCCGGAACCGCCACGCCCGCGACTCGATGCTAAACCGCTCAAGCGCCGCGTTGGCAGCCGCCAACGTGGCCGACGCAGACGGCCGGGGGGTGATGCCCGAATCCAGCGCCGCCGAGCTCAGGGAGGGGGGGGAGGGGAGGGCCGCCGCCGCGTCGGCCGCACGGACAGACGCGTCGCCGCCGCCGCCGTCGTTCGCTGCCGCTGCCGACGACGGCGCCGCACGGCGTGGCGGCGGGGGTGGCGACGCCGCTGTTGAGAGGGGGGGGCCGAGGAACCCCCCCGCCCCTGCCACACCCGTGGTGTTGATGATGGAGCGGCAAAACTCGAGTTCCGCCTTGTCCTCATTCTCCGCCACCGCCATCGCCGCGGCGGCGGCGATTTCGGCAGGCGTCGTGGGCGCGCCACCGCCACCGCCGCCGTTACTACCACCGCCACCGCCAGCCGCCGCGCCACTGCCGCCAACGCTGTCGGCTGTCGACCCCCCAGCGGAAGCGAGAGCAGAGCCCGCGCCCCCTCGCCCCTCGCCCGCGACGGTATCCACCGTCGCCCCGTTGGCGGCCTTTGCCAGCCACAGCTCTGCGTACTTCCAGCCGCGGCGGAAACAAAACAGCTTCATCAGCTCGATCATGGCGTCGGGAAACGAGCCCGCCGACGCAACAACGCGGCCCACCCAGTCCGACGTGTTGCGCGGCGATGACACGGCCAGCTCCGCTTCCAGCTCCATTGTCCGTGTCATCATGCCCCGCAGCTGGGCGATGGTGTACTCGAGGATTTGCGCCTTGTGAGTGACCGACGCGGGTGCGGCGGGGAGGGTGCGCTTGAGGCGGTCAAACATGCCATTGAGGCGCTCCCGACACAGCTTGGTGTGCGACTTGGACACCGTCACCGCCGTGGTGCCCGCCGCCGCAGACGCCGCGTCGGTGGCGGCGCCGGCCCGCTCGTCGGCGCCGCCGCCGCCGCCGCCACCGCCGCCGCCCCTCCCGCGGCCGCCCGCCGTGGCCGCCCCGCCCCCGCCACCCGCGCCGCCGGCCGACCCGCCCGCCCCGCGCTTGGCAATAGCCTTGCCCGCCCCGGCCGCGGCGGCCCCGCCACGTGGTCGCCGGGGGGGGGCGGCCTTACCCCCACCCCCCGCCCGCGCCCGCCGCGGCGGCGCCGTGGCGCCCGCCGCCGCCGCCGACGTCCCCACCGGCGCTGCTGCCGTGGCCGCTGCCGTGCCCCCTCCCGCCGGGGCCGATGATCCCGCTTCCACGGCGGACCCGTTCTCCTCCAGCCCCGCCATGGCACTGGCGGCTGCCGCCACCGCCGCGGCCGCGGCCGCGGCGGTGGCGTCGGCCCCCCGCTCCGCCGACGCCGCCGTGGCAGCCGCCGCGGACGCCGCTTCGGCGGTGCCGTCGCCACTCTCACCAGTGGCGCCAACCATGCCCTCCAGGCTGAGCACCGACGCGGACGCGCTGGGCGGAGCGTCGGTGGTGGTGGCGTCGTCGCCGCCGCCGCTCTCCTCATCCCCCCCCATGTCGAGGGTAGCGGTGCTGGCGCTGCCCTCCCCGTCCCGCCGCGGCAGGCCGTCGCCCAGGCCCACCAACCCACCCGGTGGCGGCGGCGGCGGCAGCGGCGGCGGCGGTGGCGGCAGCGACGTCGACAGGGGGAGGGGCAAGCCGGCCATGACGCCGGCTCCCCCGCCAGCCATCCCCTCCCCCCCAGTGGACATGGCCAACACGCCCGCCTCGGAGAAGAGTGAGTCCATGGCCGCCACGCCGTCCTGAGCGTACCCGCCGGCGGCGGCACCACCCAAGCATGCCGGGTAGACCGCGGCGCCAGTGTCCCCCACCGACGCGCCCCCCCGCTCCCCTGCGGCGGCGGCGGCAGCGGCAGCGGCAGCAGCGGCGTCCAGCCCCCCCCCAATCCCTCCCCCCATGCCATCCGCAACGGCCGCGAGCCCCCCCGGCGACCCGGCAAAGCTGTCCAGCAGCCCCCGCACAATCGTGCCCATGTCCGTGTCCGCGTCGTCGGCGAGCCCCACGGCCGAGCCGGCCACGGCCGCGGGGTAGCCCCGCGGCGAGTACCCGCCCGCCCCTCCCACCGGGTAGCCGCCGCCGCCGCCGTGAAAGGTCGGGTACACCGCGCCCCCGCCAACGCCGCCGACGCCCCCGTCGGCGCCCCCCCCACCACCGGTAGAGGGGATACTCATCCCCCCGCCGCCACCCGCACCACTGGCACCACCACCGGCGGCAGCGTCCCCCCCGTCAACCGGCCCCCCACCCCCCCCCGCCGGCGGCGCGTACATCCCCGGGGGCCCCCACACGCCGGTGGCTCCCAGGTGCCGCGGCAGCGGCGGCGGCGGTGGGGGGGGCGGCGGTGGCGGGGGCGTCTCGACGGGCATGCCATGGTCGATAGCAAACCACGCCATCACGCGTGGCGCGCCGCTTCAGGCACAGCAGCCTCCTCACCCCCGTGTGGGCCGTCGGGTCATGGAGAGGGGGCAGGGAGGGGTAGCGGGGGGGGGGGGGGGGGGGGGGGCACGCCACGCCACACACGAGGGAGGCGCGGTGCCACGCGTCGTCGGCGGGGCGGCAGCGGCAACGGCGGTAGCGTCGGCGGCGTAGGTAGCGGTGCGGTAATGTCGGCGTGGGTGGCGGTGCTGGCAGCGTCGGCGGACGGAGGTTTCGGGGGGGGGGGGGGGGGGGGGCGGGAAGGGAGCGCACGGGTCGTTGGGAGCGTGAGGAAGACACGCAAAAATGAAAACAGGGCAACCAGCGGGACGTCGGTGACGCCGGCGGCGGAGAGCGGCGGCGGCGGGAGCGCCCCGCGGCGGCTCGACGCCGCGCGCGTGCGCGCTCACGAGTGAGCCGGACCGCGGGTGAATGGGGGGGAGATGCGCCTCGGCTACGGCCCGCGGTAGCGGCGGCGGGGCAGTAGATGGGGCGGCGGCGGCGGCGGAGGGGGCGGCGGCGGCGGCGACGGCGGCAAACGGTGGCGGCGGCGGCGGCGGCGGTCCACCGCCCCGCGGCGGAGACACACAGACGCCGCGCGGTTGGGGCCGCGGGCCAGCGGACGGCGGGGGGCGGCGGGGGGCGACGGGACGGCGAGGGACAGTCACTGTCGACGGAGGGGAAGGGGGGGGGGCAACGTACAGGACCGGGGAGAGGGGGGGGGGGGGGGGGGGAGGGGACGCGGCACCCCCGCTCCACGTCGGTGGCGGGCACAAGCCTAGCTACCTCCCCCCCACCAGCGTGCGTGCGGGTGCGTCGACGCGCAGGGGACGAGCGCCGCCCCACGATGGTGGACCAGCGGGCACCGTCCGGGCGCGTCCGCGGTGGGGGCACCCGTCCACCCCCGCGGCGGCAAACCGCAGACGGAAGGAGCGCGACGGACACTTGCGTGCGGTCTCCGGGGAAGAGGACCCCGCCGGATGCCACAAGGGGGTCTCCCTCGCTTTGAGGAAGGGGAGAGGTGGAGGAGGGGGGCGGGGGGGGCGGGGCGGCAGAGGAGGTGGGGGGGGAGCAGTCGCTCAGTTGCGTGCGGCCGTGGGAAGGAGGCGGCGCGGAGGTGTCGCAGCGGCGGGCGCGGCGCGGGATCCGGCGTTCCCTCTCCCCCCCCCTGCGCACACGCAGGCACGCGCCGTCACCAACGTGGCACACGCGGCCCCCCCCTTCCAAGTGCGGGGGGGGGGGGGGGGGGGGGGGTGCGCCCCAGGTCGGCCGGCTGGGTGCACCCAGCTGCCAGCCGCGCGGCGGGTCTGCGCGCGACCCCCCCTGGCAAAGTCAATGGCCACCGTTTGAGCGTTGGAAGCACACTCCCCCCCGACGGGACACGGCGGCCAGCGGACGATCGCGTGCCTGGTGGGGAGCGCGTCTGCCCGACGGGCCGGCCCCACCCGCACCTGACGAGACTGTGCGAGACAGGGGCGGGGAGCAGGCACGGGGTGGGGGGGGAGGGGGGGAGGGGGGAGGGGGCGGGGAGGGGGCAGTGGCAGGGCGCCGGGGGGACGCGCCCTGATCGTAGATACGCTTTCGTCTATTTCTTGTGGCCTCAAATGCGTGGCTGGCGCAGAATTGAACACGCAAACGTGGTTGGCCGGGGGGGGGGGGGGGGGGAGTCGTGAGAGGCCAGATCATCGACTGGCCGGGGGAGGCAGCCAAAGCACTGTGCTGGAAAACCAACAGCTAGTCTTCCACCGAGATGGAGTGATCTTGGCAGGACCGCTCTCGAGGTCCGCTGCGCACCACACAACGAGAGCCGGTGGGGGAGGGGGGGTGCATACGGTAGTCTGCGGCTGGCCCCTCGGTAGCACTCTTGACACTTCCCGAACTGTCTATTGAGCATTTTGTGTTTTATCTGGCACAAGTGCGGTACTTAATTCTTGGTAGTCGTACCGAAATTCCACGGATGGCGACCCGTACGTACCGCCGTCTAGCGCACTCTCCGGCTGGAAAGGACGACGACACACGGCCAGGATACCTGCACGGCCGAGCAGACTGCACTCCACGCCCACCTCCCTACACAGCCAAGCAGATTGCAGTCCCCGCCCGCCTCTGTCCACGGCCGTGCGGCGGCTGAGGGCCCATCTTCTACGTAACAGTGGTGGTGGCAAACCTTGTCCGCCGTCCCGGTGCCAGTGGCGATACTCGCCAGGGAGGAGGCGTGTCCGTTGCGGGCTTGCCTGCGCCGCCGCGCCTCCCTCCTCATGTACCTCCACGGCCGTGCGGGAAGGCGGGCGCCTCTCGGGTGGGGTGGCAGCAGACCTTTCGAGCCGCGTGCCTGTCCAGCTGGCGGCACTCACCGAGCGTGCAGCGGGGTGACGCTGCGTGTCCGTTTCTAACCCCGCGGCCTCTCCGCCGTTACACGCCCCACCCGCCTCCACCCCCGCGTCCAAGAAACGGATCGCAGAGGGTGCTCCTCTGGTGGGTGGCAGCGACCTAGTGCCCGCCATCCCAGTCCAACTGGCGGCCCTTGCCGAGCGGGGAGGGGGGGTGGCATGGCGTTTGGAGGACTGCCGAGGGCGCGACGGAAAGGGGGGAAGGATGTCCCTCATGAGCGCCTCCCCACCGCTGTCCCCTCCCTCTTTGCCGCATCGCCCATCTGGCTGGCCCCCCCCACCCAGATATGCCCCCTGCGCAGCACGGGCGAGGCGGGAGCGGCGCTCCCCGCCGCTGTCGACGGTGCAGCGGCAAGCGCACCGCCGCCGCACCGTCGAGCTGGGCACCGTCGAGCTCTGGGGGTACATCACGCGCCGCCGCGGTGCTGAGGGCGGCGGCTGCCATCCCGCTTCCCCACCGGCACCAGCAGCAGCGATCAGCCCCGCCCTTTCGCACCCGTCGTCACCGCCAACCGCAGGCGCCCTTCTTTCATCGGTGACTGCTGCTGCGTCGGGTGCGTCGCGGCTCCCTCTCGTGGTTGCCGCCGCCCCCGCCGACCGAGTGTGTGCCCATGGCGCCCCCATTTCGGCAGGGCCGCTGGGCGGGCGCCCTCGGCGTCACTGTCGTCGCCACCGCCGCCGTCTCTGTGGCCGCGTCGCTGGCGGCCGTGGCGGTGCGGGGCGCCCCCTCCCGCGCCTCCATCGACGGCAGCGCCGTCAACGCCGCCGTGAGGGCGCTCCAAACCCTCGGCGGCTACGGCCCACCGTCGACACAACGGTGCACCGTCTCCCCCAAGGCGTGCCCTGACGCACAGGCCAAGCTCACCTACAGCTACCAGTCCCACCAGTGCCTGGCCAACACAGCGACGGCCAACGATGTGCTCGCGGAAGCGCAGGCAGAAATGGACAAGTTTGTCGACGCCGGCTGCTGCTCCCCAGCCAAGCAGCCGCAGCTCCTCGAGGCGCTGCTCGACCTCGTCAAGCTCGACACGTGTGTGGAGGGGGTGGAGGCCGCCAGCCGTCGCCACCTCCGCCACGCGCCGCCCGCCGACGCGGACGGGAGGGCCGCGACCGACGCCCGCGCGCGAGTGGCGGCGGGGGGGCACGCGGGAGGGACGCCCGCCACGGGCGCGCCGCAGACGGCCGCGTCTATGGGTGTGGTGGCGGCGGTGGCGGCGGCCGGTGGCGGCGGTGGCGGCGGCGGTGGCGGCGGCGGGGCGCCCGCGCCCCCCCCCGCGGCGGACCGCCAGACGACGATCAACCTGCCCTTCCCCGACCTGTGCTGCACCACCCACGACCACTACATGGGCATTTGCTGTGACCGGTTTTGCCACGTCCTGGCGGACCTCTTTGGCGCCCTATTTTCGTACGAGGACTGCTGTGGGGTGCCGCTGTACAACCCGCTGCGGGCCGACCCGGCAGTGTCGGTACAAATGTCGCCCGTCTACCAGTGCCCCCAAGCCTAGAAGTGGAGCGAGCGGGGATGGGGTTGGGCGGGGGAGGGTGAGGGGGTGGGGGCGGGGGGGGAGAGCGGGGGGATTGGGATGGGGGGCGGGGGGGCGGATGTGGTACGGGGAGGGGAGCGGCATAGGAAGTGAGCGTTGGCGCGGGCGCCGGCGAGGTGGCCACATCCCCTCTGCCATCTGCGCCGGCGCTGGCAGCGGCGACTGGCCTCACACAAGGCCCACACTGGGGAGAACAAGAACAAGCAGGTGCCCTGACGGTATGGACAGGCTTACCCCGAGCTCTGACTCGGGTCCACGGGGAGGCTGCGCCGCGGGCCTGACGGCCATCCGTCGTGGGCCGCCGTTGGCACCAGCGCTCCAGCCGACAGACCGCCACGGGGCCAAAGCGCGGGCCTCCCCAACCGACGGGCCCGTCCTTGTGGGCGCGGCGACGGCTCGGGATGGCCTTGCCCAACAACAGCACCCAGACCGAGACGGCCAGGTGGCCACTTTTCATGAGCAGCGCTCCCTGTCGCAGGGGGCGGCGCGACGGGTGCACCAAGGTGTGGGGGCCTCTAGAGAGGGAGGCGTCGAGGGGCCGCTGCGCGCCCGCCCGCTCACAGATCCCCCCCCCTCCTCCCCCCCCCTTCCCTCCACCTCTTCTCGCGAGGCCACGCACTTGAGGCCGCCCCCCGCGTCCCTCCTGGTCTCTCTCCTGGTCGATGCCATCCCCGTCGCCGCGGGGGGGGCAGAGTGGCCCGCGGGGGTGGCCACGCCCGGGGGCGCAAGGACCCACGGTGGGCGAGGTCGCAGGGGACATGAGTGGGAGAATTGCGTCCCAGGGAGGGGGAAGGTGGGAAAAGGACAGAGGGCGCGCATCGAGCCCGCCAGTTGCCAGCGAGAGGGCCGACTTCCTGCTATTGCACCCACCCGCCCCGCCCGAAGCGGACGCTGATGAGGAGGGGACCAAAAGGGAGGAACCCGGGTGTCCTCCGTACAGTATGTATGTTCTGTGCTGTACCGACGCTGCTCCAACCCAGAGCCCTCATTGGTCCTTTCCCCTTTTGGTCGAAAAAAAACGACCTCCCCACGCGCGTTGGACGGCGGTCCCCGCCCACAGGTGGTTCACCACGGTGGGGGCCACCCCAGGGCCCTCTGGCATCCGGGGTGCGCACCAGCGTCCTCGTCTGGCACACCCGCTGCGTGGCACCGCGAGGGTCACCACCCCCCACCGCCGAGGGTGCGTGGCGGCCGCGTCGCCGGCAGGGGCGGTGGGCGACTGCGGCCCGCCTCCCCCATCCTTCACGGTGGCGGTGCGACCATCTCCCCCTTCCCCCCGCCTGCTGGCTGCCCGCTGCCGCCCACGCTCTGCTCACCGCTGGCGACGGCGCAGCAGCCGTGCGTCCACCCGCGTCTCGCCCCCGCCCCGCCCGACTCTCTCCCTCTGGCCACCCCTCGCAACCCTCCTTCCCCCTCCTTCCTTGCCCCCCTCCGCCTCTGCCGGCCCTCCCCGCGCCCCCCCCCCCCCCACCGCTGGGGCCCACCATGCTCCGCCGCTCCACCGACAAGCTCCGTGCGGCGGTCGCGTCTCGCGCTGCGCGGGCCACCCGCAAGGCCCTCGTCTATCCCGACGCGGTGGTGGCCGCGCGGGGCTCCCAGGCGGGGGCGGGCGCGCCACTGGTGGGCGGGGGGGGCGGCGGCGTGTGGGGGGGGGATGCCGGTGGGGAAGGGTTGTGGGGAGGGGGGGGGGGGGGCAGTAGCAACGGCAGTGGCGGCGGCAGCAGCGGCGGCGGCGGCGGCGGCGGCGGCGGCGGTGGGGCCACCTCATCGGCTGCCGCGGGGGCGGCCCCCCCGGCGGCGGCGGCATCGGCAACCGACGGCAGCGGCTCGTTTGGGTACAGCGGGTGGGGCTCCGCCGGCGCGGCGGCGGCGCCCCTCCGGCGGGGCCGCCCCGACCGCCGGGGCGGCCACCGCGATAACAGCAGTGGGAGCGGCGGCGGCGGCGGCGGCGGCGGCGGCGGCGGTGGCGGCGGTGGCGGCGGCGGTGCGGGGTCCCCCCCGTCCTCCCCCCGGCGGCGCCACCGGCGGGCCGCGTCGGCGGGTGCCGGGCGGCCGCCACCACCCCCCCCTTCCCCTTCCGGTGCGTCCCGGTGGCGCCCGCCGCGGTCGCGGTCGCCCTCTGCTCGTGGCGCCGCGGGGGGGTCCGGCGGCGGTCGCCCCGCGCCGCCGCCGCTGACCGTCCCCGCCGTGGAGGACGTGCGCCGCCGGCGGGCGGTGGCGGCCGCGCTCGCCGCGGACGGTGGGGGGGTGGAAGGGTGGCGGGGGGCAGACGGCGTTGACGAAGGGGTGGCCGCCGAGGAGGGCGCCCGGCGGGAGGCGGGGGGCGCCGCCGGCCCGGGGGGGAGCCAGGAGCTGCTCCGCGAGGCGGCCAGCTTTTTTGGCGCGGTCCGGAGTGCGAGCTCCCCGACGCTGACCCGGCTGGGCGTGGGGGGCCGTCGGGGGGGAGGGGATGCCCCTGCCGAGGTGGCGGCTGGGGGGGGGGGGGGGGGGGGGGGCCCCGCCTGGAGGGTCCGCTGGCCGCCAACGCCACCCCGGCGTGGGACGCGGCTGCAGACCCGCCGCCGTGGGTGCCGCCAGCGGGGCCGTCGGTGGCCGGCGCGGCGGGGGGGGCGACGGCGGCGCCCCCCCCGCCGCCCCTGCCGCCCGACGGTGCTACCCCCCCCCCCCAGGCCCACCGTCCTCACGCCCATCGTCGCTGTCCTTGCCGCGGCGGCGGTGGTGCCCCCCTACCTCCTCAACGCAGACGTGACGGCGCTGAGTCTGTACCTCGCCGCCGCCGTTGCGCGGCCGCTGGGCGCCTACGCGGCGACCGCCCCGGGGGGCTCCCGCCCCGACGGCGCCGCGGCCGACCGATGGGCGGCCTTCCTCCTCCTCCTGGTCGGCACGTCGGTGGGGGAGGCGGCGGCGGTGGCGGCGGGGCTTCTCCCCGCCCACCTCCCGTGGACGGCGGGGTACAATGGGGCGCGCCTAGCCGCGGCGGTCGGCGCGGGGTGGGCCGACGCGACCGGCGCGGCGGTGGTGGTGGGCGCCCTCCGGGGGGGGGGTGGGGGGGGTCCTGCCGGGCGTGTGGGACCTGGGGTGGGTGGGTGGGTGGCTCCAGGCGTATGTGGGGACGGCGCTTGCCGCGGCCCTGTACCGGGGGGGGGTGGCGCTGTCGCCGCTCCTTGCCGATGTGGAGCGTCGACGGGGGCCAAGGGGGTGAGCGCCCCGGATGAGGGGAGGGGGAGCCCCGCTTGTGTGCGCGCGCGCCTCGCACCAAGAGGGCGGGGAGGGGCCACCCCAGCCCCGTCGGTGCACCACACTAACGACCAAGAGATGAGAAGAAAAAAACCATTATCCTCCACCGTCGCACACGTGCTAGGCGCGCACACTCCTGGTGGCAACCCCCAAAGCTGAGTGCACCATCGCCAGCATCCCCACCTCCCAACACGGCCACTCCCGTCGGTCCCCACGCCCTCCTCTCCCTCAAACCCCTACGGCCACACGCCCAGCACTAGCAAGAGCGCCCCATGAGCGGATCTGGCCGCCCCGCCACACGCCGCCCGCCCACACTCCCCCATCCCCCTCCCCCCCGCATCTCCGTCGTCCTCCCCACACCCCATTACTGCAGCCGCGAAAGCGCGCCCGCATCGTAGCCCGCCGGCAGCGAATCAATGCCAATCGCCTGCCGGGGCGACAGCGTGTTGGCGTACAGGTCCTGGACGGTCGACTGGAAAAACTTGGGCGCCTCCGGGTTGGTCGGCTGCCGCTCGTACGTCGAAGGGAGGAGGACGCTGTTGACCACATGGATCACACCGTTAGACGCGGCCACATCCGCCTTGACCACCCGCGCCGACCCTGCCGTCACCTTCTTGTTGTACCCCATGACGGTGAGGTCCACCCCCGCCAGCGTCGGGCCCGTCACGGTGCCCGCGGCGCACACCGAACCCGCCGGGTGGGAACCCTGGAGGATGTGGTAGGCAAGGACCCGCCGGAGCTCGGTGCGGCGGTTCTCGGGCCGCAGCAGCCCCGCCAGGGTGGAGAAGCTGTGCGGCTCAAGGAGCCCCGCAAACGCCTCGTCGGTGGGCGCAAACAGCGTCCACGGCCCGGCCTTGGACAGCTCATAGTCGAGGCCCGTCTCGGCGAGCAGGGAGCGCAGGGTGGAAAAGACGGGCACGTCCGCGAGGGTCTCCACAATGGTGGACGTGCTCGTGGCAGTGTAGAGCGGATAGGGCACCCCGGCGCTGCCATACCCGGAAGAGCGGTACGGGAAGGGCACCAGCGCCGCCCGGGGGGTGGTGGCGGAACGGGTGGTGGTGGCGGCAGTAGGGGAGGACACGCACGCGCCCGCCGCGTCGCGGCGGCTGCCGACGGCGGCACCAGAGATGGCCGCGACACCCGCGGCGGGGACAAAGGCGGCCATGACGGAGCGGGGACGGGCGGAACGGAACGGTGTGATAAGACGAAGCGAGTGGAACAGGGGGGGTGGTCGTCAATGGAGACGCGGCTGGTAGCGACGAGTAGGAGGGGAGAGCGGGAAAAGGATGGCGATGCTCGCCGGGGTGGTCACTCTGGGGGTGGCGGGGGGGGCGGCGGGAAGGGGCAGTCTCGTGGCGGTGGCGGCTTGGTGGTGGGGCTGCCAGCCAGCATCACGGCGCCAGTCCCGCGGCCCCGGGCGGCGGCTCGTCCCGTCGGCTGGCCTGTGGTGGGTGGTCCCTCAGCCTCGGCTGGGCCAATCGGGAGGTGGCGCTGGGCACACCCCATCCGCCGAGATCCGGTCCACGGCCGTGGTGGCCACCCGAGGTGCGAGCTCCCACCGTGGGGGCAGTCGAGAGAAGTCCTTGTTTTACAGAACAACTATACAATTACATGTTCCATACTCGTGTTCCGGGTCGCGCAAACACGCAACACAAGATCCCGTGGTATGGCGGGCTACTATCTACGGGCCCTGCCCGTGGGACAAGGGGCAGCGGGGGCCCCGGCACTGTATACGCTTGGGGAAGGAGGCCGCCCCCTCGGCCGCTGCGCTCCTGCAAGGCCAGCAGCGCACAAGCACCGCCCGTCCGCGCCGTCCCTTGTGTGTTGCGCCGCCCGTGTGCCGCGCGTGCCGCGCATTGCCCCCGCGGCCGCGCACCACCCCCGCCACACCCGTCGCGTCGGTGGGAGGGGGGGAAGAGGGGAAGAGGGGGTGGGCTCGTTGTCACCGCCGTCGCCGACGCCGACGCCGCCGCCGCCGTCGCCGCGCGCTTCCGGCCCACGCGCCGCGGGGGGGGGAGGGAGCACAGGGGTGCTTCTCTTTTTTCTCTTTTTTTTTTTGTGCGGTTGGGCGTTTTTTTCTTTTTCTTTCCCTTCCGCCCCTCTCCCCCCCACCACCCCACGGCTCGTGCCGCCGCGCGTCGCCTGTGGGGTACCCAACACACGCGCGCGGGCCCGCCGCCGGGCCGGCATCGTGTTCCGTTTTTGGCCCTCTCTCCCCACCCCCCCGAACCCGGGTGTTGCTCCCGGGGGGCCTCGGCCGGCAGGCCCTCGTGTCGCTCCCCCGTCCTCCCCCGCCCCCTCCCCTGACCCCCCCCCCTTCTGCTCTGGCCGGCCGCCGCGGTCCCCGACGGCGGCGCCCGGCGAGCATGTCCCACACGCGCGTCTGCCGTCGCACCACCCCCCCCGCCGCGGCTGGTGCCTGTGACGCCGCGCCCAATGGACGCGCCCTCTTCGGCGGCGGCGGCGGCGGCGGCGGCGGCGGCGGCGGCGGCGGCGGCGGTGGCGGCACCAGCGACGGCGACGGCGACAGCGACGGCACCAGCGACGGCGACGGCGCATGCGTCGTCGTCCGTGTCTGAGCACATCCTGGCGGGTCTGCTGGCGGGCGCACGCGCCCCCTCCCCACGCCCGCCGTCGCCTGCACGACAACGACGGTATCCCGCCCAAGAGGACCGCTACGAGCTCCTCGAGCAGATTGGCCAGGGCACCGCTGCCGCCGTCTACCGCGCCTGGTGCGAGGATGTGCAGGAGCAGGTGGCCATCAAGGTAATTGACCTCGAGTGGTTTCACGCATCGTTGGAGGACATTTACAAGGAAATCCAGGTGATGAGCCTTTCCTCCCACCCCAACGTGGTGCGCTACATCACCAGCTTCCTGCAGGGTCACGACTTGTGGGTCGTGATGCCCCTCTTGACCGGCGGCTCTGTGCGGTCGTTGCTCGATTGTCTCTTCCCCCACGGGATGGACGAGGAGCTGGTGCGGTACGTGCTGCACCAGATGCTGAAGGCGGTCGAGTACTTTCACAGCCGCGGCCAGATGCACCGCGACATTAAGGCGGCAAACCTGCTGCTGGACGCGTCTGGGCAGGTGTTGCTCGCCGATTACGGGGTCATGGGCTGGATGGTGGAGCACGGCCTGGAGCGCAAGCAGCGGCAGACGTTTGTTGGGACGCCCCTGTGGATGGCCCCCGAAGTGATGGAGCAGACGCACGGCTACGACGCCAAGGCGGATATTTGGAGCGTGGGCATCACCGCCATTGAGATGGCCCAAGGGCGGGCACCGTATGCGCGCCATCCGCCGATGAAGGTCCTCTTCCTGACACTCCAAAACGACCCCCCTACGCTAGACGCGGGAGTGGCGGTACGCTTTTCTGAAGATTTTCGCGAAGTTGTGGACATGTGCCTTCGCAAGGACCCCCGCCAGCGGCCATCGGCGTCGGCCGTGCTCGCGCACCGCTACTTCCGTGGCGTCCGCCGGCCACCGGGCCTTGCTGACATGCTGGCCCACCTTCCCCCCCTGGGGAGCCGCGGCGTGTCCCAGCGCGCGCTGTACCGGCAGCTGCAGAAGCTGACAACCGGCGGCCGGTCGGGCATTTGGGAGCTAAACGAGCAGGGTCTCGGGTGGGACTTTGACACTGCCGACGCTGCGACAGATGAGGGCGACGCGGGTGGCGTCGTCAACGGCGGCGGCGCTGGCGGTGACGACGACGTCCACCATGAGGGGCGGGGGCTGCCAGGGGACCATGTCCGTGGAGTTGTTCGTGACTCGTCCCTCGAAGCGGACTTGCAACGCTTCCCATCGCATGATGGAAGCGAATTGAGTTCTGTGTTTGGGCCGTCCTCGTCGCCCTTGACGGTGCCGACAGATGAGCCCGCCCACTTTGGGACGGCGCCTACGACCCCCTTGACAGACTCGGTGCCGTTGGTGCACACGCGGTCGACGGCCGCGGCGCCAGTGGTGCACGATGGCAATGGAAATGGTGTGGCGGTGGCCTACGGGCGGGCCAGCCGCCACTCGGCCGGTACCGCATCTGCTGACGACGCGTGGCCGTCGACGCACGTGCATTCGGCATCCGTATCGAACCCCGACCTGCTTGGGCATGCGCTGGCTGGCGGGGAGGATGCAGGTGTCAAGGCAGCCGCGGTGTCGGCTGCGGTTGCCACCACCATTGTTCCGCCAGCGGGTGCCGCCGGCGGGGCCAAACCGCCCCGCGCGAGCCGCTTCACTGTGGTGGCGGTGGAGCAGGGCAAGCCTCTGGCCGCTGGTGCTGTCCGAGAGGAGGAGTCACTGAGCCGGGGTGACAGCGGCGGCGGCAGCGCAGACACATCCCTTCCTGAGAGCGCCACTGCCGAGGCGCTCGTGCCGACTTCGCCCTCGTTTGACTCGTTCCTGGCCTCCCCGACCGAATTGGTAGGCGGGGGGGTCCCAAGGGGTTCATTTGAGTCTGGCCTCGAGGCGCCGTCATCCGCAGAGTCGGCGCCGCCGTCGGCGTTGCCCTCTTCCCTATCAGCCCCGACGCTGGTGTTTTTGGATCCCCTTCCCGGTGGCGCAGGGGCGACACCGGCCAGCGAAGCGGCACGGCACGCGCTGCCGCCGCCGCCACCATCAGGGCCGATGCTGGGCAGTTTGACGGGCCGACCCAGCCGGTTCAACGTGCTGGAGGTGGCGGTCGACGCGAGCGGGGGTGGTGCCCCGCGCCCCGACTACCCAGGTGTAGTCGCCGGCGGTGCCGCGGTCGCGGCCGCCGAGGCTGGCGCCGCTCTGGTGCGGGCTCCGACGCCGCCCATCCCGGCAGGGCGCCCTAGCCGCTTTGAGGTCAAGGCGGCCATGACCGATTCCGTTCCACCGGACACGCCCCCCCTTCCCCCGACTGACCATGTCCGTGTTGTCCCAGAGCCGCCACCGCCTTCCTCGGCGGGCAGCACTGCGGACGTTGCCGCTGACGCGGCGCCTTCCCCCTTTCCAGCGCGCTCTCTCAGCGTTGGGCCTGCTCGGCCGCCGCCCCTCTCGGCCGGAGGCGCTGCAGACACTGCCGTGGACGGGGCCGCTTCCCCCTTCCCTGTGCGCTCGCTCAGTGGCGGCTCTACCCGGTCTGCGCGGGCGTCTCCGCAGAGCCGGTTCACCCTCGCCCCCGCCCATGGCGGCGCGTCCCTGCCCCCGCCCTTGCCCGTTTCCATCCCCGATGCGGCCGCTGCGGCGACGGTGTCGGCGCCGGCGGCGTCGGCGCCACCACCACACGGGACGGCGGGCATGGCGCCGGAGCCGCCCCGTCCGTCGCCCAGCAGCCGACGAGTGATTGTGCCGGCCGACATTGGGCTGACGCGAGCAGTCATCAACCAGGCCATGTACGCGTCGGACGAGGCGGCGGCGGGGCGGGCGGCGGCGCGGGTGGCGCTCCCGCGGCCGCCCCGGTCGGTCCGGTTTAGCCCGACGGTCGTTGAGTCGCCCCCCGCGGAGCCCGATGCGTCGCCGCCACGGTCGTCGGCCCGGGGCGGCGGTGGTGGCGGTAGCGGCAGTGAGCGGACCAGCAGAAGTGGCAACGGGAATGGCGGGAGTGGCTCTGGCCGCGCGCGCGGTCGTGGTCGGAGTGGCGGAGGCGGCAGCAGCAACGGCGGCGGCGGCAGCAGCAACACTGGCAGTGGCGGCGGCGGCGGCGCGGTCAACAGCCATGGCGGCGGCGGTGGCGGCGGGAGCGACTTTCGGTCCCTCCCCAACGAGGAGTTCCCCACCGGCGGCCCCGCCGACGGCGCCGGCTTTGCCACCGACGGGGTCCCCCCCCCCGCGGGCCTCGGCGGCGCCTACCAGCACCTGCAGGCTCTCTATGACGCGCTGTCGTCGCTGGCGCGGGAAAACGACGCGCTGCGCGCGGAGGTGGCCAGCCTCCGCGCCTCCCAGCTGCAGCGCTCCCACTGGCCGCCCCACACACGGGGCAGCCGCCGGCGGAGCCGCGCCGCCGCCGACGCGACGCCGCCGTCGGCGCTGTCCCTCACCCGCCGGACGGCGACGCAAAACTTGGACATATGAGAGCGACCGCTGTCAGCGAGAGGGTGGGGGAGTGGGCGGTGGTGGGGTGGGGGGTGCAGGGCAGAGGGGGGGAAGGGGTTGGGGCTCGCCGTCCCGCCGTGTTTTTTCTTTTTCTTGTTTTCTTCACCGCTTTGACGTTCTTCCTTCTTGCTTTCTTCCCCCCCCCTCCCCCCCTTCCCTCTGTCTACTCTCTGGTGTTTTTTTTTCCCGTGTGTCCTCATAGATTTTAAAGCGTCACGTCAGAGCCGCTCGGACCCGTGCCGGGTGTGAGCCGGCCCGTCTGGGCTCTGCGACGCCCGCCTCTGACTGGTGGCGACCTGGTGGGGGTGCGGTGGGGGGAGGAGGAAGGTGAGTTCGCCTCCATCGCAGAGGTGGGTGGGAATAATAAACAGGGGGACAATGGATGAGGGAGGAGGGGAGGGACAAGGTGGAGGTGGTCCACCTCAGGTGGGGCATGGCGAGAGGGGGGGACACGCACGCGCCCGTAGTGTCCATGATACAGACATACACACGGATGACTCCACATCATGGCCAGTTCTCAGCAGTGGGGAAAAAAGAATATGAAGGGTATGCCGTTCCCGACCGTTCCTGGCCACGCGCGCCGTTCCCGGCCACGCGTGCCCAACGGCGTGCCACGCGTCACTGGAGGAAGACTGTTTACAGTGACCAAGTCGTGCACAGTCATGGATGGGGTCCATGAAATGAGGAGAAAAACCAAACGTGACTTCTTGTGACGATCTGTCATTTCCCGTCACATACTGTGCCGCCTCAGTCGGGGATGGCGTGTTTGAAATCCATTCATACATATCCCCGTGGCGCGCGTTTGAACGAGGAGGGCCTCGCAGCTCTTCGGGGCGTGCTGGGTCACCCCGCCTGGCAGAGCGGGGCAGCCCCCTCCCTCTCGCCCCGCCCTGCCCCGCCCTTGGCTCGCCACCGTTGCTCCCTACGCTGCCTACAGCTGTCACGGCGGTCCATGCAAGGGGGTACCACGACGGGCGTCCCGCCGGGCTGGCTGGCGGCGTTGGCCAGAGTGGCTACAAAACGGTCCAGCCGCCCCATGGATGAGACGCGGGTAGCAGGCGCACGATGGGGGGGGGGGGGGGAGGGGGGAGGGGAACAGAAGCCGGGCTGGGCAGAGTGGGGTGCGGGGAGCGGCGGGTGGGGGATCCCTCCCGTGGCGGGATGACCCCCGTAGCGGGATGAGACTGCGTGCGCGAGGTGCTGATACGGCACTGGCTGGGTGAGGCGCCGGCGGCGGCGGCGCGGGTCGGCCCCTCCCCTCCCCCCCCCCCCCCCCCCCCCGCGCGCGCGTTGGTGCTGCTACACGCGGCTCCGGCGAGGACGGCTGTGGGAGTGGCCATGCGCCGCGCCCCCCGGTCGACGACGGCAACACTGACGGGGGGGGGCGCGCCTACGGCACACTGTCCCGGGGGACGGGCGCCACCACCGGCGGGCGCCGATACCCGGCGGGCGGCATCATGGATGGTGGCGGCGGCGGTGGCGGTGGCGGCGGCGGCAGCGGCGGCGGCGGCGGCGGCGGCGGTGGTGGTGGTGGCGGCGGCGGCACGGGCGGCGGCGGCGGCGGCGGCGACGACCGCAGGGGTCCGCGGCGGCGCCGCGACAGGGACGGCGACGGCGGCAGCGGTGGGGACAGGCGGCAGCGCCGGCGCGGTAGCGCCGGCGGTCTTGTCGTCGGGGAGGGGGACGCCCGCCCGGGCGGCGGCCCCGTCGGGGAGGGGGAAGGCCCCGCGGCCGGCGGCACCCCGGCGGCGGCGGGCGGTGCGGCGGGCGGCGGCGGCGTGGCGGGCGGGGCGGCCGCTGTCAGCGGCGGGGGTGCCCGCCGGGAGGGCGCCCGCCCTGGCAGCGGCGGCAGCGACGCGGCGGCCGCCGCGTCGGCGGCCGTCGCCGCCGCCTCGACGGCGGCGGCGGCACGCGTGGCGGCCCTGACGGCCAACGGCCGCGGTGAGCGGTCCGCGGCGGCCGCCGCGGAGGGGCGTGCCGCGCACGGCGTCGCCGCCGCCGCCGCCGCCGCCGCTGCTGCCGCCGCCGCCAGTGATGCAGCAGGGGCAACGACCGCCGGTGCCCCGCCGGCTGGCAGTGCGGACCCCCGTGGCGGTGACGGCCGGCGACGTGCCCGCCGCGTGGCGACGGCGGCGACGGTGGCGGTGGCGGCCGCGTCGGCAGTGGTGGTGGCGTCTCGGCCGGCGGCGGTGGGGGCCAGCGTCCACCACGAATGGGACGCGGCACGTGCAGAGGAGTTTCCCGCGCCCGACGGGGATGGCGACGACGGCGGCGGCCACGACGACAGTGGCGCCAACGGTGCCGCGCCAGCCGTTGCGCGGGGAGTCTGCAGCGCCCCCCGCGGGGCGCCTGCGGCTGCAGACAGCGGCGGGCTGGGGCGGCGCGACGACGGCGCGCCCGCCAACCCCCTGGCGGAGCGTCACGGCGTTGCGGCCGCTGCCCCTTTGGCGGGTGGCGCTGCCGGCGTGCCAGCTACCGGTGTTACCGCCACCGCCGCCGCCGCCGCCGCCGCCGCCGCCGCCGCCGCCGCCGCCGCGGCCGCCGCCGCCGCCGAGACACGCACCACCACTGATCATCGGGGCGACGGAGACGGCGACGGTGACAGTGACCATGAAGGTGGCGGCGGCGGTGGCGGCGGCGGTGGCGGGGCGGCGGCAGCAGCGGCTGCGTCGGGCGGGTGGTCCGACACTGGCCGCGCGGGGCGGCTCGTCGGAGAGGGAGCGCCGCTGCGGGGCGGCCCCGCTGCCGCTGCCACCACGGCCGGCGGGGCGTATTCTTTGCCCGCCGGCGCGCCCGCCGGGGCGGCGCGTGCTGCCGCGGCGGCAGGCGCCGCCGCGACGGGCGCCATGGCCGCTGGCGTGGAAGGCCCTGCCGCCGCCACGGTGGCGGCCATAGAGGCGGCGACGGCAGATGCGGCAGCGGCGGCGGCGGCCGCAGTGGCGGCGGCGGCTGTACTGGGGAACCCGCCCCCGCCGCCGCCTCCTCCTCTGTCGCCGCCGCCGCTGCCACCGCCGCCGCCGCCGCCGCCACCGCCGCCGTTGTCGCCGCCGCCGCGGTCCTCGGCAGACGCGGCCAATCGTGGCTACGACGGCTCACAGACGCCGCCGCCGCCACCGCCACAGCCACCACCACCACCGTCGCCGCTGCCACCGCCGCCGCCGCCGCTGCCACCGCCGCCGCCGCCGCTGCCACCGCCGCCGCCGCCGGCGGTGCCGCCCTTCCCACAGCCCCCACCCCCGCCATCGACGGTCGCGATGGGGTGGTCTCTGGAGGAGTGGGCGGGCGACGTGCCGCGCCGGCTGCACCTGCTGCCGCCGCGCCGGCTGACCCAGGCACCCGACGAACGCCCGTCGGGGGTGTCATCGCCGCCGGCTCGGCGCCCGCGGGCACCCGCGCCACCCCTCTCGCCGGCACGCCCGACCCCGCGCTCGGCGGGCGGCGGCGGCGGCGGCGGCGGCGGTGGCCAGCTGCGGGGCGACTTTTCGTGGCTCCTTGGCGCCCGCGCCGGCGGCGCCGCGCGCCAGCCGCCACCGTGGCCGCCGCCGCTGCCGCCACCACTTCCGCCGCCCCCGCTGCCGCCCGTGTCACCCCTGCTGCGCGGCACAGCCGGCGGCGGTGCGCGCGCCGCGCTCGCGTGGCGCGCCGGCGTTGGCCGCCCATGGAGGCCGCCGGTGGAGGACACGTCGACGCCGCCGCGGTCGGCGTCGGCGGCGTCGCGTCGGCCGCGCGGGGCGGCGGGGGGGCACCACCACCGCCGCGGGCAAGGCACCCCCCTCCCGGGCGCTGGCTCGGCGATGGACAGGGGGGCCTCGCCCGCTGACGGGGTGGAGGTGGCTGGCGGGCGGAGCGGCGGGACCGTCGGCGGCGACGGCGACATTGCCGCTGGCGGCAGCAGTGGCGACGGCGGCAGCAGTGGCGCTGGCGACGGCAGTAGCGGTAGCGACGGGAGAAGCGGAAGCGTACAGGACTTTGGGGGGCGCAGCCGCTCTTCCTCCCGCAGACGGCGGGCGAGGGGTGGCGACGACCCCCTCAGTGAGCTGCCCGACGGTGCGGAAGCGCCCGACGCGGCGCAGGGTGTGGCTGGCGTAACAGTGGCGGGCGGCGCCACCACCACCGCGGCAGCGTCCCCAACGGCCGCGGCGGCGGCGGCGGCGGCCGCCGCGTCTGCTCTACCAACGGTCACCACCTCTGGTGCGGCCGGCTTCGGCGGCGGCGGCGCCGCCGCCGCAACCGCGGCGGGCGGTGCGCCGACCGCCGCCGTCGCTGGCGATGACCCCTGCGCGGCCATCAGCCTCCCATCGGTGCGGCTGCACCGGGCAGGCGCTGATGACGAGGCTGACGCAGCACCTCCGCCACCCGCAGCGACAGGCGCGCCCCCTGTCGGCGGGGGCGGGGGCGGGGGCGGGGCGGGTGGTGGTGGCGGCGGGTCCGTCTCCCGCGGCGGCGGCTCGACGGCGGGTAGGGGGGAGGCAGGTGGCGCGGCGGCCGCCGCCGCTGCAGCCGGCGGGGAGGGCGGGGGGAGGGGGGTGGGTGGTGCTGAGGGAGATGCGGCAGGGGAGGAGGAGAGCGCGACGGACGGGACCACGTCGGGTGGGGGTGACGCCGCGGTAGCCGGCAACGGGGAAGGGTAGAGGGCGGGCAGAGTGACGGACGTGCAACACCATATGTATGACCGAAAGTGGTACGCTTGACAACCCCCTGGTTCACACCCGTCCACGTCCCCACCCACCTCAGCCCCCTCACTCCCCCACCCTCGCACCTCACCTTACACGCGCGCCACAAGCCACTCACGGATGGTGGTCCACACCTCCGCCCGCCCCCTCTCCGTCAGCAGGTTGTGCCACCGCCCCTCCCACACCCGCACGGTCACGTCGGGGGAGCCGACGGCGGCGGCAAACCGCTGGGCCGCCTGCGGGTGCACCAGCGTGTCGAGCTCCCCCGCCATGGCCAGTAGCGGCACCCGCACGTCACCCGCGGCGGCGCTGACACGCGCGTAGGCGCGGAGGAACTCGGCGCCGACTCGCGCGCGGAGCTGCACCTCGCTGTTGAGCTTGTCGTACAGGAAGAGGGCGTGGAGTTCCGGCTGCACCGTGTTGGACGGCAGCGTCAGCACCTCGAGGGTGGGGGTGAGCGCCGACAGGACCGCCGACAGGGAGAGGAGGATGCGGCCTTTGAGGCCGAACGACGACGCCGGCGGCTCGGTGGCGGCCGACGACAGGGCCAGCCCCACAAACGCGTCTGGCCGGGCGAGGGCGGTGAGCAGCGCAACAGTGCCGCCCATCGAGTGGCCAACAGCAAACGCAGGGAGGCCCACCAGGCCGTGGCGGGCCGCCTCGGCGTCAACGACCGCCAGCGTGCCCGTGACGAGGTCGTCAAAGGAGGAAAAGTAGGTGCGCAGGCCGGACGACGCGCCGTGGCCCACGTGGTCGTGCGCCACGACGGCGAGGCCCGCGCCGACGAGCGCCGCCACAAACGAGCCGTCATACCGCCAGAGGGTGGCGGGCGGCTCGGAGCGGAGAAAGTTAAACCGCGCGTGCGAACGGAAGCCGTGGAGGAGGTGCACCACCCCGCGGGGGCGGGGGGGGGGGGCATCACCGCCGACCGCCGCCGCCGGCAGCCACACATACGTGGCCAGCTGCTCGCCGTCTACCGTCACGGAGCCCTGGGTGTAGGTGTGGGGGGGCGCCGCGGCGCCCTCATCCGCAGTGCTGCCCGTCGGGGGCGCCCCCGCCGGGGCTGCCGCGGCGGCGGCGGCGTCGGCAGGCCTGGGGGGGGGGTCTGCCACGGCCGCCGCCGCCGCCGCCGCCGCTCCGGTGGTGTCGGCCATGGGGAGGGCGGCCGCACGGGGTGGCAAGGCAATGACAGCGGCGGAGGCCGTTGACGGCAGCAACGGCGGCGGCGACGGCGACGACGGCAAAGGCAGGGGCGACGGCTGTGGCCGGTGGTTGATAACCGTGACGGCAGCGGCGGCGGCAGCGGCGGCGGCGACACCCGCTGCCAGCACCCGCCCCACCGACGGCCGGCGGCGACGGTGGTGGCGGAGGAGGGACGACGCTAACCACCTCGGGGGGGCGCGGCGCATCCCCACCGCCAGCCGAATGGAGGAGGTGCGGGGGGGGGGGGGGGGGGGAAACGCGGCGGGGGAAGGGGTTGGCAGCGGCGGGCACGGCGTCGGATGGGTAGAGTATGTAGGTTCGAGGAGGGGTGGGGGGCCGGGCGGCAGGCGAGGATCTGGTGAGGGGCACCCCTTGTGTAGCGGATGACTGCGGAGGGGGCCCGGCGCCCACAACCTGCGCGAGCGGGTCTGTTGCACCAGGTGCTCACCGGGTGTAAGGACCCCCTCGTTTCACCCCGTCAGGCCGACCTCAACGGATGATCTTGGCTAACACCGTGAGGCCCTTTCGCAGTTCCGCTTCGTATAGATAAATATACCTATGGCATAACGTTATAACACCGTCCACGTCCCAGCCTGGTCTGAGTGATCAAAAGTCAAATGGGAAGTAAACACACAATTGCATGCGTGCTGTCAAACGGACAAGGATCCGCACGCCGTGACGTGCAACATATCCCTGTGACACTCCTCTTCTTGCGCTCACGTTCACGCATCCAGTTGAGAAGAGGGGCCGATTTTACTGCGTCGACCTGCATTGGTTACTAGACACCGTGCCCAAGAAAGGATGTCACAGCAATGGAGAAATACTGTAGAGTGGAGAGAGGACCAATAGGCACAAACGGGCACGTGAGGCCAGACAGGTAGGGGTTGGACAAGCTATCCACGGGCCATCAAAAGCGCTACGAGCTGCGCTTCTTGATGCTCAGTTTTTTGTGTCTTGGCCGTTTGTGCTTCACGCTGCTTCACGGGGTAGCACGCCACACGTCCGCTTTCGGGCCGTCTCAACTACGCGTGGCTTTGTATGATGCGCTCTCGTTGTGACTTCGTTCAAATGCACGCGTACACGTGCGCGTCACACGTTGTACCACCCTCAACCACCCGACACGTTTATTTATACAACCACATGCGAAGAGCTGACTCTTACAATGTGGCTTCCCCCAGCGTAGCAACGCATAGTACATCATCCATGCGCACGTCTAGCTCATCCACAGGCACTTCATCTACCATTTGGACCGACAAAGCCAGCCCAATCAGAACAGGCATGTGGCGTCGCCCACTGGCATCCCGACGGACATCAGCGGCCACACCAGCGAGCCACGTATCATAGTAGCCCTTACCGTGGCCCAGACGCCGGCCAGCCGCATCAAACGCAACCCCAGGTACTATCACAAGGTCCAGGTCTGCACCACGCACACCCGCAGGATCGCCTCGGATGGGTGGTTGTCGGATACCCCACCGGTCCAAATCCCACGTGTGTAGCTCGGCAAGACCGCCAGCGCACGGAAAGAATGCCATAGCGTTCTCGGGCAGAGGAGCAGAAGCGACAGCGGCACCAACGCTGCCGGCGTCAACGTCGTTGCCACAGCCACCACCAATACGGGTGCCACGGAGGCTCACAGTGGCAGCAGGCAATACACGCGGAAAAAAGATGCGCTTACCTGCTTCTGCCGCCGCTGCGACAAGCGGCCCCGTGTCAAGCTCAACTGCCGGCATGGACGCGTAGACCGCCACAGAGGACGCGGCCACATACGCGGGGTGCGCGAGGAGGGCACTCGTGACGGCGGCTGACTCGGCAGCGAGGACGGGCGGAGGTACAGTTCGCAGGGCGGCCGTCACGCGCTTCCGCAAGGTAGTCTTGAGTAGACGCAAAGCGGGGGGGGGGGGGGGGGGTGAAGGGGTGGGCGGCATCTTCATGCGACGGGAGAGCAATGGAGCAATCAAGCGTTGAGACGGAGCAGTACCTACATGGGCAACGGGATGCGTGCAAGGCGTGGCCCACAAGCTGACTCCGCCATTGGCTGGAGCCGGCACCCCCCTCCCAGCACCCCCCCCGCCCCCCCTCTCCTTCCCAGCAGCCCGCACGATATTAAGTTGCCGGGTACACGTCAAGGGCGGCGCTGATGTCAATGTAGCTCCCGCCCCCTAAATACCAAAGAGCAATGGCGATGCGCACCTCACTGGGAACGCCGCGACGGGGGAGGCGCGGATTCAGGACGTTTATGAGATCATGGAAGTCGGGGACTGGCATCGTCACAATAGACTGTTTCCCCATCGACTCCCATAACAATTGCTCTGATCCGTATCAAGCCCTCTGGGACGGGGAGTTTCGATATGCACCAATTTGCCCATCTCACCCATCAATGGGATGAAGTTCGCCGGCTCTGTAAGTCAGCGGCCTCGATGGGCTTCGCAGATGGCGGTGTCAAGTAAGAAGACGCTGCCCTGAAACACAGGACGTCATTGGCCGCTTGCGCAGTCCTGTGACTCTGAAGTGCGTTGATCCGACACACCAAGGTCTCGGGCGAGCCCACGCCTGCAAGCCTTCGCGGTTTTTGCGGCCATACTCCTTGAGTGTCTGTTTCGGACACTCTCAGCGGCGAGTGCCAACGGCGAAGTGCGGCCCACTTCTGCGCTGCACCCGTGGAGGCCCTGAAGCTCCCTCTCGCACAGCGTAGCAGCGCCGTCGCGCCCGCCGGCCACTGCGTGCCGTACTAGGCAGACGAGCATGGCGGCAGCGGCGTGTGCCGTGAGTGAGGCGACTGAGTTTGCGGGAAGGTGACTGCGACGGCTGCGGTGGCAGAGGGTGCGACGGCTCCCTGGCCATCCGCCCCCATGCTCGTGTGTGTCAAGCTGCATCGCGTGCATCTGACAAGCAAGCTCAGTCCGCCCCATGTGGCAGCGGACGCGTCCGCCCCCGCTGCGGAGGCGGCGACGGCGGCGGCAGCGGCGGTGTTGGCTGCGGCGGCGGGGAGGGCGGCGGCGACGGCGACGGTGTGACGCACAGCGGCGGGGATGAGGCGACCACCGCTTGGCCGGGAACGCTCGTTGGAGGGGTGACCTCCTCATGGTCCGGTGCCAAGGTGGCCGGCGCCTCCGCCGCGTAGCCGACGCCTGCGCCAGATGGGTCGGCGCGTGCCTATGCGCCTGCCGCAGCGGACGTACCCAATGCTGTGATGAGAGACGCGCCCGACGAGGATCCGCAAGGCCCGCCGGTTAAGAGGCCAAGAGACCCGCCGGCAGTGGCGCACCATGAGGCAGCGGACGCGTCCGCCACCGTGACGGAGATGGCGGCGGCGGCGGTTGTTGTCGCGGCGGCAGCGGCGGCGGTGGGGGCAAGCGTCGCGGTCACGACAGTTACGGTGGCGAGCTAGGCGGCAGCGGTGACAGGGATAGGTAAGGTGTGCAAAGGGCGGTAGGGGCAGAAGTACTAGCGGATGCTCCTCTGAACAAGGTCGGATGCGGAAGGGGGGGGGCAGGGCCTCTTCACCTGAGTCACCCTGCCGCGGTACAGAGCGGAGGGCAGCTTGGTCCCCATTGCAATCCTCTGGCCAACATTGTGGTCCTGGAGCAGGATGGAGAGCAGGTTGCTGCCCCCGCCACCGTCGCAGAGCGTCACTGTTATCAGCTGGCAGCGGAAGTGGCGATGGTCTTTGCTGCGCAGGAACAAAGCATGCCGGGCAGGGGGGGTGAAAGGCATTGCGGAAGGGGCAGGGGTTTGGGCGGCGGTGGTGGGCTGTGGTGCTGATGCTGGTGGCGGCGGCGGCGGTAGCGGCCGCTTACATGCGCGCTGTCACTTTGCGTCTCTTTGGACAGTCAAGAGTTTATTGCTCTGTGTCCGGATGGAAAGCATTAAGAAGATAGCGCATGCTCCACAGGCGCTTAGTATTCGAGCCGAACGCAGGCGGCGCGACTCCGATCGTCTCTCGGCGGCCCATGTCCGCGCAGTCTGGAACAATGTGCACTACACGCATAACATCTGTAACAGATATAGCGCGCAGCTTCACTTGTCGATCATCGTCACCGGCATGGCCACGTGCACTTGTGGACCACTTCAGTTGCGTGCAGCTGCGAGCAGACAGTGGGCATTCATCAGCACCCTCCACGCGCTCCATGTCTGCCAAGACAAGCCGGTCCACGTCGTCATGAGTGCGCACAATCAGACGCACCTGACCCCACGGCACATCCCGACCCGCCTCCGTGCCGGGCGGCCGGTACTCCACGTGGTCGTACCACTGCTTGTCATGGAAGCACGGCGAAGCGCGCACCACCTGGCGTCTTTCGCCACAGGGAAGTTGCGCTCGAAAGAAAATGTGGGCAGGCACAGCCACGCGTTGTGACGCAGGGATGCCAAGCACGGCTGGCAACGTTGACAGCCCTGGCGTCGCCGCAAGATGACCAACTCGATCGTGGCGCAGATGTTCTCTGCGTGCCCGACGCAACGGTGCAACTTCTCTCTCGCTGTCAACACCCCAGCCCAGTTCACGGCATCGTGAACAGCCAGCAGGGCCTCGAACTCCCGGGCCAACCCGGTTTTGGCGGCTATCATGTCCACGCCCAACTGCGCGATGTGCCGACGGACACCCGTCGGAAGATGAAACAGGCGCCCCTGCCGGCGGACGGACAGCAAGAAGGAGGAAGCCTGCCCGAGGGTAACCTCAAGGGTGAAGGTACCCTGCAACGGGTGGACCGGTCGGGAGGCCAACACACTCCCGAAGTATCGGAGGCAGGAGCCGGTGTCAAACCGGAAAGAAGGGGCGGGGTCCCACCCCTTCTGCCACAGAGGCGGGCGCACGGGAGTGTATACCGGCGCACGACCGTTGCCGGTCTGCGACGCACATGTTTTATCGGTGCGGAACGCATCCGCCATGACACCATGGTTGCGCCGCCAGCTGGACGCCGACTTCAACCCCGCCATAGGCGGGTAGGGAGCCGTCAACGTCAGATACGGGGATACCCCCGGGAAGTACTCAAAGCCGGGATACCGGCCGGTATCACCCACCGTCTCCCCAAACGCAACCGGCTCCGCCGCCGCCGCAACCCCCCGAGCACTAGCCGGGTAGTCAACCTCCCGCGGCAACGCGGGGGCAATCAAGTCGCATACCCCGAAGGCGGCGTCGAGGTACACCTCACCCCGCCCCACCCGGGTGCGCCAGAGCTGCGCATGCCGGTCGTCCGGCTGACTCAGGATCCATTGGTGTTCCACCCGGACCGCGTTCGGCTGGTTTACCAGCCGCACCAACTCCCGCTCCCAACTCGGGTCCACCTTGACGCGCCGGGAGGTCTCTCCAGGGAGACGCGGCTGGTGGAAGTCCACCCGCATCCGCCCAGCGGACTCCATCGACTCCTGCACCGTCAGGCCTCAGACCCGAGCCATCAAGTCGGACATCGACATAGCGGGTGGACCCGCCACCAAGGTGACACCGCCACCCAAAGGGGCAACCCGGGCAGGATCAGGAAGAATAGGGGGCGCCGGGGGATGCCCCACCGGCAGATGGGCCGGTGCTGGAGGTGCACGGGGCCGAGGAGGAAGAAGAAGGGCGGGCGCCCGCCCGGAGTAGCTCCCGGAGTCTACTGCCATCGGGGTAGACACTTCTTGACCACCAAGCGTCCGCGGCACCGCGGGCAGAGCATCGCCGCCACCCGGGCCCGACGTGGGCACCACGGGGGCAGCAGGGGTAGACCCGTTACCCGCCGCCGCGGATACACCAACCGGGCGGGCACCCGCGCCGTCTTGACCCGCCGTCCCGGCCGGGGTGCCGCCACGACCATCCGACACGCCGGCGACGCCGTCTTGAGGTAGAGCCGCGCCGGCACCGGCGACAGGAGCCATCCGGGCCGCCGGAGGAGTAGGGGTAGAGGCAGCCGCTACACGCGGTTGCCCGCCACCCGACGGAGCCGTCGTGCCGCTGCACACGGACGACAAACTGCCCGGCGCACCTTCCGGGGCCACGCGGACGGTTACCCGGTCGCCCTCGTCTTCGGACGAGCTCGCCAAGAAGCACTCGGCAGCGGTGGCAGAGACGGGAACGTCGTCCACCATCACCTCTTCCTCCTCCTCAAGCAGGAGGTCGTCCTCGCCCCCGGGTACCTGGGGATCCGACATGGTGAAACCGGGGTAGCAGGGGCGCCCCGTGCAGAAAAGCCGAGGCCGGCTCGACCCGGTACAAGGAACGCTCGCGCGGACGAGCCAGGGAAGCGCGGGCACCCGCGCTTATAACCACACAGCTCAGCACGAGCGATACGGCAGCGCGGGACGACCCACGCCAGCCGAACTACGAGGGCGCTCCACCCAGGCACCTGGACCGGAGCCACGCTCCCCCCACACGGGGTAATCAAGAGGGGTCACCCCCATCCGCCCCCCACTCAATCGTCCACACGAGAGGGGCCCCCCTACCACCAGACGCCTGGTGGCGGATCCGCTTGCACCACCCCTCGGAAAGGGGGGTCGTGAACAGAAACCCGCATCGGGAATTCAACGGTCCGGAAAACGGATCGTGTGTGTACCACACAAAGGGGGGCACCCCCCTCAGACAACCTCGAAAAGGGGTGTCTGTCGCGACAGGGCGCAAAGCCCCACCCGACTGGTAAACGGTCACGCGACCCACTTACATTCGGAACCCCGAATGCAACTCGATCCGAGGACGGGCCGAATCTAAGGGGGGGATATGTAGCAATATGGTTGTCCGTATTGTGACCCTAATGTTAGGGGGGCTACTTCTAGCCCTTAACTTTCAATTTGGGAGTCCGTACTGGTCACGGTATCTATAAGTTACGTATGATCAGAGGGACTTGCATCTTGGGGGGGAGGGTAGTTAGTAGTGTCTCCGAGGGTTTATAACGAGGGGGCCGGCGGCGAATCCACCGCCGGCCAAGGTAGAACAACAAACCCCTCCCATTTGGGCTCCCATCTTGGTCCCGTGGCTTGCGCTCCAAGGACAGCAACCTTGGCCTCCCGGTGACGTTGGTGCCGATCCCCCTTGGTGAGTGTTCGCTGAGAGTGGACGTGTAGCGGATACCCTATCGTGCTACACACGCACTGTTTACTTTGGAGATCTTCACGATATCAGCCACACTGGGGGTTGACCCCTAGTCGACCCCATCGCATTACCCTATACTGGACACAGGGGCTGGGCCGAACCTTGTTCGGAAGGATGCCCTGCCGGACAAGTGGAATCCACGAGTCCGACGGACCCGGGGACCCACGATCAAAGACGCGAATGGTCGTCTCATTCGTACGACCGCAGCGACGTCGCTGCGGGTCACCATCGGGGAGCTCACCGCGGAAGTCGACTTCCTGGTTTGTGAGACCCTATCGGTGCCCTCCATACTGGGGTGCACCTTCATCAAAGTTCACGTGGCTGCAATCCGGCCCGGCCGGAGCACCGCTGAACTACAAGAGGCTGACGGGACGAAGCGAGGACAGACAGCTATCGTCAGGGACCTGACGCTACAAGGGAGCCACGTTAACGTGGCTGAGGTATACGCAAGCGTAGAGCCGAAGACAGTACGGCTGGCCAAGCGGACACGCTTTGAGCCGTAATCGGAGACAGTTCTCCCAGTTAACTGTGACTTCGCAGGCATCTACAGATTCCGGTCCAACCTACGAACCTACAAGCGCCATGGGTTTACCATGGCCAATGGTATCGCAGACCTCCCAGCGGGGGGGTCATCACTGCTCGTGATGGCGAACTATCGCCGTAAGGCAGTCACCCTTCCGAAAGGGAGTATGCTCGGGATCGCCGAGCTCTACGAAGGAGACATCCTCACCCCTGACGAGGAAAGCCAAGTGGAACCACTTGAGGTAATGGCGGTCGCAGAGTCCACAGAGCTGAAGGAACCCGACGCCGGGAAGCCTAACCAATCACCAGCTCCGGCGGACATTCCGAAGAAGGACCAAGAAGCCTGGAAGGCACTGGCCGAGGCTGACCCCGACCACCTTTCCCCTTCGATACCCGAAGGGTACGACGGATGCTAAGACAGCATGACGTCATGTGGACCGGCGGGGCCCTGGGTACCGTTGGGGCAACCCAACAGCGTATAGACCTGGTACCAGGCGCACGACCCGCCCGATCGCAACCGCATCGAGCGGGACCTATGCAACGAGAGATCGTTGATGGGGAAGTGAAGAGGATGAGTAAAGCTAAGGTGATCCGACCTTCGATGTCGGAGTGGGGTGCCCCAGTCGTTATCGTACCGAAGAAGGATCAAACCCCTCGGTTTTGCATCAATTATCGACGCCTCAACTTGGTTACCAAGAAGGACGCATACCCTTTACCATGGATGGATGAGTGTATCGACTCTCTGGGGGAAGCAACAGTGTTTACCACTATCGCCTGGAATGCCGGGTACTGGCAGATCCCAGTGGCAGAGGAGGATGTCCCCAAGACGGCGTTTGTCTGGCACAGTGGAGTGTACGAGTTCCTGAAGATGCCCTTTGGATTCTCCAACGCCCCCGCCACATTCCAGCGGGCCATCGACATTATACTGTCGGAAGTGAAGTGGCGTAACCTTCTGGTGTACATCGACGATGTCATCGCCTTCTCGCGTGACATTTATGACCATGAGCAGCATATCGACGAGGTACTCACCCTCTTGCGGAACGCCGGGGTAACCCTGCGTCTCAAGAAGTGCGCTTTCTTTCAACAGACGGTCGAGCACCTGGGTCACCAGATCACACCAGGTAAACTGAAAGTACTCAAAGCTAATACCCGGGCACTCCGGGATGCGCGATACCCGACCACCCAGACACAGCTGAAAAGCTTCCCACGCATGTATAACGTATACCGACGGTTCGCCAAGGACTTCGCTCGTATAGCCAAATCATTAACGGTTCTGACGAGCAGCACCTTGCCAAAGGTACTCCAACCTCCCTCGCCCAGCGAGGGAGAGGCATTCGAGCTGCTCAAGCAAGCTCTGCTAGTCCCACCCGTGCTTGCGTTGCCGCATAGACGCGGGACCTTCGTCATCGACGTCGACGCCTGCGACACCCAAGTGGGATGCACCCTGCTACAGGGAGAGACCATCATCGGTACCGATAATGCTATCCCGGACCTACATCCGGTAGGGTACTTCAGCCGGACACTCAACCCGGCTGAGCGTAACTATAGTGCCACCGAGCGCGAGTGCCTCGGAGTCATATGGGCAGTGCAACTGCTCCGGCCATACCTGGAAGGATCCAGGTTCATCGTGAGGTCCGACCACGAACCGCTACGATGGCTGCTCAACGTTGGTGAGAAGGATTCCGAGAGCCACGGACGGCTAGCCCGATGAAGGCGAAAAATGGCCGAGCACGACGACCGGACAACATACAAGGCCGGCCCTACCCATCATCTAGGAGACGCGCTGTCTTGACTCGATACACCGAGCGGGGATACCCGACTGTTGGACAAGGACATCCCGGCGGTACCGGTTTGCATGGTGGGTAATGCTACCCAAGGTATGGTTGACCATACCATGGCACACCGCGCGTGCCCATGGACTTTCGCGGACTTCCGCGAGGCACAGGCCAATGACGATGACTGTGAGCGCCATCGTGCTAACCTCCTGGCCGGCACGGCCGGCATCTTCTCCGAGAACGAGGACGGACTCATATTCCGGCGGGCACCGGCTGATGGACGACATCAAGTCGTGGTTCCCGTGTCCTTACGACAAGCCGTCATGGAACAAGAACACGAGAACCCTACAGCCGGACACCCGGGGGGTTCGCGAAAGTTCGCAGCAATGCGAAGGTTCTTCTACTGGCCAGCAATGGCCGTCGAAGTGGGCGACCACGTGCGAGGATGCCACCCGTGTGCACGGAACCGTATGAGTCTTCAAAGGCGGGCATCCGCTGTGGAGCTATTCCCACCCGATGGGCCCAACAAGCAAGTCGCTATCGACATACTCGGGCCGCTTCCGGTAACGGAAGAAGGGAGCAGTTACATCCTGGTCATGTCGGACAGCTTCACCAAGCTGTCATGTGCGGCAGCCATCCCGAATGACACGGCTTTTACTATCATGAACGCAGTGGTTGACCATTGGATCAGTGCTGACGGAGTAATGAAGCAACTCCTCTCCGACAACGGAGCAAACCTGACTTCAGAATTTTGCACTAAGGTCCTGGGCATGTTCTGTATCGAACCACGTCGGGCATCCGACTACCACCCGCAATCGAACGGGCAGGTGGAGCGGTTCAACCGCACTATCGTCAAAATGCTCCATTGCTACGTGGGGGAACGCACGAACATGTGGGACAGGCTCCTGTCCGTATAGACCCTGGCATACAATTCAAGGCCCCACCCGAGCACCAACATTGCACCTCTGGAGTGGGTCATGCCAATGGGCGTCGGTGACCTGACGCTGCCACCGGGCAGATGCACTCGGTATGACATACGGAAGGGCCGACCGGCCGAGCGTATCCACCTGGCTTGGTTGGCCAAGCTATTGTGGATGATACCTAAACTAAAGAGTGCCCTTGACCGAACACAACTTCGATACAAGAAGAACTTCGACGCCCGACTACGGGTGCGCAACGCGACCTTGGTGACAGGTGACTGGGTCTAAACCAGACACAAGAAGCTCCGAGGGAACAAGCTTATGCAACAGGTCAAGGGCCCGTTCCAGTTACTACACAGAAATGATCACCATCCACTCCGGTACGGAGATAGAACGCATCAACCTCAATGATGTGACACCTGCTCCGAAGCCGGAACAGCCTCAGCCGGTACCGGCTGCGTTGCCACGTGAAGCTCTTACTACCCACCGGTCAGATGACCCGGTGTGGCCGGATGGGATTCCATACCAAGTAAAGAACGTGGTCGGACATACCGACCCGGACCTACCAGGACCCTGGTACGTCAGAGTATTGTAGGTCGGATACGACTCACCAACCTGGGAACAGGCGGCAAATATACCCCGCCAGCTCCTCATGCCTTACATGAGGGGACGCCGCCTACTGTAACAACCCAACCGACACCGACTTCGGCTGTTGGGGGGTGAGGCTTATACCCACTAAGTAGGGTGTCACATGGATTCGGCCAGACTGAGGTTTCTTAAGTCGGAGCGAACATAGGCAAACTAAGTGGGCGACTGACTGAACAAGTCTTACTTGAAGGATAAGAATAACTCCGCTAATTTCAAAGTAACCTGAGGCTTACACAAGGTAATCCTTCATCCATAGGGGCAAGAGACGGATTGAGAAAGGTTGACCTCCACGAGTATTACTCAACAGGACGGGTTGGGGCGCGAGAAGAACCCAGGTAAGCCACGGCTGAGGCAGACGGGGTACTCCCCGAAGGCAGCCATCAGAGACATGCAAACGCCTCAGCGGGGGATGAGTTTATACTCACTACTACCCGGCCACCATAACGGTCACCTGGTCCCTCTCCCTCATAGCAACAGCACTCTTCAGGGGGTACCCCTGCTGGCCGAAGGAGGCCACTCACGCGTAGACGCGTAAGTTTCTATGCTGCACCGGTCGGCAATCTCACGCCTGTCAACCGCCTGAGCTACCTCAGTGCATAGCTCCTTGAGAGTGCTGTGACCAGCCTTCACTTCCTCCAGGGCTTGCTGGATGCGGTGCAGCACCCCACTGAAGCAGCGCGCGGTACCAACCAGCGCAGCACCTGGGGTGATATCCCCCCAGTTAATAAAGAGACCCTCCCGCAGCTCGCGGGTAATGAGGGCGTCAAAGCCCTCATACAATAGATGGGGACCCCTGTCCCGCATAACAGAGGCAGAGGGAGATACCGGCGCGGCCAGGGGAGCCGCCGGAGCCGATACGGCTACCACCGGAGCCGGTGCCGCCCGGTACGGGGTGTGGCAGTATTGACCCCCAGGTAGGGGGGCAACACGTGCCATGCAAGGGGCGACAGGCCACTAGCCTGATCCGTTCCTCCCCCTGCATTTGGGTCCATATTCCCTAAGTTTGGGATAGTTAGCTTAGTAGTAAATCCAACCTGGATTTGAGGGTTTTCTGCATTTATCGTCTTGAATTTTCGTGTGGCCCGGTGGGCAGGTGCTGGGGTGGGAGATTCTGAGTGGCGAGATTCTGAGTGGACCCTGGGGGGATAAGGGGAGGGACAGCGGGGCTTGGCCCTGCGTCCCCGTCCCGACCAAGAAACTGTTGGACCACACACCATCCTCTTGTTTGTCCGTGGGGGGTTTGCCCCGCAACAGGGACAGAGTGTGTGCGACTTGCACTTCTTCCGGTTCTCCCGACACGGGAGGCAGCCCTAGCACACCGCCCCAACTTGGGTGCCGTGTGTGCTTGTGGTTTTTGCCACATTTGGTGGAGCAGCAGGGGACAGAGGTAAACTTTACCTCCGGGTGCACCCGGGTGTAGGGGGCCCTCTGTCTCAGAGGAACGGTGGTCTTGGACCGTGTAATACGGATCGTCAGCCAACATGGCTAGCTCGGACCCCCCGTCGTCCGGGGAGTACACGGGTGACGCACGTACTTCAGCGCCTTTGAATACTGGTGAGACACAGGTGGGTTTACCTGGGGTCGCAGAGGGACTAGAGGTCCCTCAAGCCAGCAGGACTGGAAGTACGGGCGGGCAACAGGCCATCCCGACTCAGTCGGGAGTTCACTCGGGTGACACTTCTGATGTGGGTGGGCCGAAGTCTGGCCACCGTGTGGTATACTCAACGGGAACGTCCCAAGGGGTGAGGACTGTCCCCGCGGGTTCCACTCGGGTTGGAGCCAACTTTGGCTTGGAGCCGTCGCCAACTAGGCTTTCGGAGGACGGCGGACCTCCGTTGGTCGGCGATGGGCTCGCGCCCATGCCCCCGGTTGAGACCCCTGAGGAACGTGGTTACCCCTCAGGTGGACTCCCGGAGGCGGACCGAGACTCAACTGGAGTCGTCAAATCTCCTCCTCGCGGAAACTGTCCGTCGGGAGGCGACCAATGTGTTGCGGCAGACTTTGCCGGACCTGGTGGTCACGATGACGAATACTATTCTGAATCAGATTGTGGCGAGTTTGCCAGATGGCCTTAATGTCCAAACCGGATTGGGGCTTTCGAGCCCGCAGGCGCAGGGGGAATCCCCCCTTACGCCTATCTCTGGTCGCCCCGAACTGGGGGCGACACCTGTTACTCCCAACGAGGGAGCCACACCATACTCGGTGGGGCGTACGCCTTTCACGGGGGAGTTCCCCCCGGAAACGCCGGCGGCTACACCAAGCGCGCCGCGCCGGACTACAGGCACTGGGAGTGAACTTACCCCAGTGCCACAGCGGCTGTTCCCTCAACGTGAGGTGCCGCCCAAGATCCAGGTAGCCAACCCGGTCTACCAGAGGATCTTTGACTGTGAGACCTACGCCATCCACAACAAGTCGGTGGCGTATGGTCCTGACCAGGCCCGAGCCATGGGCCGTGCCAAGAAGAATGCACTTCATTCTTTTGGGCACAAAGCGGAGTGGGACGGAACTCCCCCCCTCCGTGTCTTTGAGTTCCTACGTCGTTTCACAAAAGCCTGTGACGACAATGCCATAAGTGAAGGCATGGCTTTTTACATGCTACAGGAGTTTACGAAGGGCGACTTACGGACAGAACTTATGTCCGTCATGCCCAGCTCCTCAAGTGGAGGCGCTGGGGAGGTGACGTCCTATTTGGAGCTCGTCAACTGGTTGTTGAGAGCCATGGTTGATGAGGCAGCGTTGGCTTCTCAAGTCGAGGAGTTTACGCAAGCCCATCAGGAAGAGGCGGAGGACGAGTTGTCCTTTGCGGAGCGAGTCCGTAAGCTCAACAATCTTTGTGGGTTTCTTCATCCACAAGCTGTGGTGAAGAGTCGGTTTGTGGAGGGACTCCATTGGTCAGTCCAGATGGAGATCCGGGAGCATAACACTGCCCGGGCGACCCTGGCCGAGTTGGCCAGGTTCGCCTATCGCAGAGGCGAGGCCTACCGCAAGTTGCGGGAGGAACAACGCCAGGAGCGTCAGGCCGAGTTGGCCAAGGAACGTCAGGAGGCGCGCCAGGCCAGAGAGTTGAGAGAGGCACGCCGAATCCGCAAGGAGAGGGTGGTAGCTGCCGTGGGAACTTCCCAGGGTATCCCTTCGTTTTCCCCAGTTGGGAAGACCCCTCCCGGAACGGACCATCGGTGTTGGAACTGCAACTCCGATGGTCACTGGGCATATGATTGCCCCAAGTTGAGTAAACGCATCCAACAACTTGTTAGGAATGCGAGTAAAAAGTCGGCTACGAACGAAGTACGTTCACGCCGCGAGGGTGGGTCTCGACCGGTCGTTGCGGTCGCCACACCCTCGGCGGAGGAGGCGGACACGTCGTCCTCGGACTCGTCGTCTTCCTCCCCGCCCTCAGATTCGGACGCCAAGTCGGCGGGAAACGAATGACCGTTGGGGCTGGTCGTCCGAAGCTCACAACGGCAGCCTCGGCCAAGTGGGCCAGGAGGACGAACCAACCGTGCCGGATACTGCGGCGACCTAAGGGAGTCCGCCCACCTCGGGTAGGACTCCCCAAGAACGTAAACCCACGTCGGGTCATCGCGGTGCTGACGGGTGAGAACTTCCAGGTGGCTGGACGGGTGCAACTTGCCCCCGGCCGCGCCTGTTGTGCCCGTATCGTACTTGATACCGGGTCAGGAGCCTCCTTCATACGCAAGTCGCTATTACCGAAGGAGGTGAAGCTCCAACGCTGGAGGTCCAAAGCTGACCATATGATTGACATCAATGGTGGGGTACTTCCCATCGTTGGTGCCGTGACCCTACCAACTAGGTTGGGGACCCATGAGGTCGACGTGACCTATGGCGTAGTTGAGAATATATCGGTACCCCTGCATCTGGGTACCCCTTATGTTGTTACACAAGTGCCTTTGATTTGTGGCCCTGAGTACTGGGTCAAGTTGATGAATGGGGAGACTATCCCCATCCTTGGTAAGGGAAAGTCTGTGGCTCCTGTGACAGTCTCACAGTCGAAGCCTGTTTGTTCGGCGAGGGAAGGGTTTACTGCTACCCTGCGTTTAGCCCGCAAAGTCACGTTGCCCCCCAACTCGGTGGCGCACGTTGATGTTGTGACTGATTTTACGGGGAACGGGTTGGTGCACCCTAACCCCCGTCTTGCTCGCAAGCACCAAGTGCATGTTGCCCTTGGCACGATGGACTCCAAAGCCGGAGTCCCGTGGAGGATCCAGGTGATGAACCTGAGTCCGACGCCCAAGTACTTCAAGTCGGGAGCCAAGTTCGGCTATATCGACCAACACGAGGGACCGGTAGTAGCGGTCACCCTCAACGCGGGCGCAAGTAGCGACCCGAAGTCCGGAAAGGAGAAGCATCAAGCCAAGTCGGCCGCCTCTCCTCGACCCCATGTGAACATGGAGGGTGTCCCCCCCAGGTTGAGGGTTCAAGTTGAACGCCACTTGGACCAATATCACAAGTTGTGGGATGGTCAATTGGGACTCATGAGAGCCACCCAACACCGGATCGAGTTGAAGCCCGGTGCACCCCCTATACGCCAACAACCGTATAGGGGAGGACCTCGTTCAAGGGCCCTCGTTAAGGAGCAAGTTGCTCGCATGGAGGCCCTCGATGTGATCGAGGCCAGCAACGCCGAGTGGGCGAGTCCGGTGGTTATCGTCCCCAAAGTTGATGGGACCCCCCGGTTTTGTATTGACTACCGTAAGCTCAACGAGAGCACGGTGAAGGACAGTTATCCCCTACCTAGGATGGATGACTGTCTGGACTCTCTGGGGGAGGCAAACGTGTTCTCTACCCTGGACTGTAAAGCGAGGTACTGGCAAATTCCCATTGCCCCGGAGGACAGGCGCAAAACTACCTTTACCTGTCACTGTGGTACCTACCAGTGCAAGCGTCTACCGTTTGGTCTGTGTAACGCGCCGGTAACTTTCCAGCGCGCTATGGACATGATTCTGGCCGGAGTACGGTGGCAGATCTGTCTTGTGTACCTAGACGATATCATTGTGTTCTCCCGAAGTCCGGAGGAACACATTGGCCATCTTGGCCAGGTGTTCAAGCTACTTGCTGACGCCGGTGTGTCACTGAAGGCGAGTAAGTGCCACCTCTTTACTCAAGAGGTGGAGTACTTGGGACATGTTGTCCATCCGGGGCGTCTCAGTGTTAACGAGAAGAACTTGAGGGCCATTCGTAAGGCTCAGTACCCCCGGACCCAGACCCAGATGAGGAGCTTCCTCGGGATGTGTAACGTGTACCGACGTTTCACCAAGGGCTTCGCCAAGGTGGCGAAGCCGTTGAATGAGCTAGTGAGCTCAACGCTATCGAAGAACCTGCCTCCCCCAAGTCGGGTGGAGCAGGAATCCTTTGAGACTCTTCGGGACCTTCTGATGAAGCCCCCCATCTTGGCTATTCCCAGGTTGGGAGGCCACTACATCCTGGATGTGGACGCTAGCTACGACCAACTTGGTTGTGTGTTGCTACAGCAGCAGCCGGATAAGGAGTACTTGCCGGTGGGATACTTTAGTAAGGGGCTGAACTCCGCCGAGAAGAACTACGGAGTCACCGAGTTGGAAGGACTCGCAGTGGTGTGGGCGGTGACGTCACTTCGTCACTACCTGGAGGGTGAGAAGTTCCTCATCCGCTGTGACCACCGCGCGTTGCAGTTCATCTTTAAGACGGACTGTACGAACACTCGTCTCAACCGGTGGAGGGTGCGACTGGCACCCTTCAACTTTGACATTGAGTACCGACCTGGCAGGCAACATGCCCTTGCCGACGGCCTCTCTCGGGTACCTACCGAGGGGCTGGACACTAACCCAGTCGATGAGGACATCCCCATCGTGGGGGTAGTCACGCGCTCGGGTCAGGCGTTGAACCCCGAGGCGCCAGGGAACAAGAAGTACTTGCTCCTGTCCCTGGACGAGGTGGTGAAGGCCCAGGCCGAGGATCCCTTCTGCAAGTCGCAGAGGGATATACTGGATACAGTGGTAGAGACGCGTTTCCTTCTGGGAGACGATGGCCTCCTCATGAGGAGGGGGGTATTCCAGGGGACCGAACAACTTGTCGTCCCCGCATCCCTCAAGGACAGTATCCTTGAGAGGGAGCACAACGCTCCCACGGGCGGACACCTGGGGTCTAGTAAACTGTGCCAGACCCTGAGGACCAGGTACTACTGGCCGTCCATGGTGGTGGACATCTACAGTTGGGTGGCTGCCTGCACAAGTTGTGCACAGAACCGTCTGATGGAACGGCGGCCTACTACGGCTATGCTATTGTTCCCGGCCAAGGAGCCCTCCGCCGCGTTGGCGATGGACATCCTTGGGCCACTGCCCGTGACCGAGGAGGGCAACCAGTACCTCCTGGTCATCTGTGACCGCCTCACGAAACTTACGCGAGCGATCCCACTGGCAGAGATCACGGCCATGTCGGTCGTGTCAGCCTTCCTAGATCACTGGGTTGCCGCGTATGGAATCCCAGATAGTACACTATCGGACAATGGACCGCAATTTGCGTCTGTACTGTTTCAGGGAGTGCTGGATATGTTTGGGGTTAAGGCAAAGTATGCCACCCCCTACCACCCAAAAAACTAATGGGCAGGTGGAGCGCTTCAACAAAACTATTGTTAGGCAGCTGCGCCACTATGTGAGTGAGCACGTGAAGACGTGGGCCCAATACATTTCTATCCTTACTACTGCCTACAATTCGCAGGTTCACTCATCTACAGGGGAAGTACCCCTCGCTTTTGTGACCCCCCGTCGTGTGCGGTCTATTGCCGTGCGGCGGTCGCTCCAAACTAGGGAGGATGGTGGCAGTACGCCTACTCCTACTGAGAGTAAGGCGGAGTTCGCCGCTAGGCTTGAAAACCTCATCCCTAAAGTCAGGGCTGAGATGGACAAAGCACAAAAGCGCTACAAGCGTACCTTTGACAAAAAGGTGCGCAATGCTAAGCACGTCCCCGAGCAGGGTGACTGGGTGCTGGTACACTCGCACACCCCAACTGGGGGTAAGCTGGTATTCCAGACGAGGGGACCGTACCAGGTCCTTCGTATTGATGGGCGGCGCTTCACCATCGAAAGTGACGATGGGGTCCGCACAGTGAACGGACAGGACGTGGTCAAAGTTGGACCACCGCCTGCAAGCGACCCAGCTTGGGCGCGTGCTTTGGAAGCATGGCGCCTCCCCTCGCTGCCTGCGGCCAAACAGGGCCCGCAGGAGTACGTGTTCGATAAGTTCATCGACCACGGATGGGATGAAGACACTGACCGCCTCATGTTGAGGGTGCGTTGGTTTGGCTACAAAGCCAAGGATGATACGTGGGAGTATGTGGAGGACCTTCCCTCTGAGAAGGTCCGGGCGTACTGTGCCCGAAATGAGATAGACCCTAACAGCCCTCCCTCAACGTGAGGGAAGGCCGAGCAACAGTGCCAAGAGAGTGCTGCAAGTCGAAGTGGTACGCAGAGTGGCTTTTAACTACAGCCCTAACCCTCACACTCTCACAACAAAGGCAGCTGCCAACTAGGCACGCATGCTAGACTCTCGCACTCCACGGCCCTCGCCCTCACGTGGAGGCGAGCGGCGAGACCCACGCCGATAACGGTCTCCACTCATTAGAGGGGGCGGCGGCTCCAAGTCGGAACCGTCGCGCCCCTCACGGTCGCGCAAGTGGCGCCGACCGTGGCCACTCTTCTGCCTGGTCTTGCGCGCAAGTTTGCGACGCAGACGCTGGACAGACTCCGTCTCCGACGGGGTAGAGGACTCCGAAACGGAGTAAGACAACTCGTCTTCCGATACGGAAGGAGAGCGCCGCGAGTGTCGGCGACGACGGCGACGAGGCGAGTATGCCCGGCTCGCGCGACGTTTGCCACGCCCAAGTGGGGCTGGCTGGGGCATAATAGCCCCAATGCGAGCCAACTCGGCTGTCATAAACTCCGCCACCGACTCGCAACTCGCGGTCGCCACAGCAGTACGAACGCGCTCCTCAAGTTGAGGAGTCTCGGAACTCTGTAGGGTTGCGGTCGACGCGGCCAACCAGGAAATGGTGCGCACCAACGTGGTGATCATCATCTCTGAGGTTAGAGGCGTGGGCGGCAACACCAACTTGGGGTATACCGTCAGGAGGGTGGCCCCCAAGTTGGGGGACACCGGGGTGGAAGACTCCACGGCCACGCTGATCGGGATGTTCCCGTGAGGTTGGAAAGGAACAGGAGGAAGCGGAGGGGCCCGCCGAGGTGGCGGTACCCGGGTGTAACTGCGACCCCGACTTGGGGCCCCCGCAGTGGGTTGAGTCATATGGTCATCATAGGACGGCACGGCCATAACTATGGGCTTGTCCGGGGGTGGCGCAGTGTGGCGATCCACCCCCGGGGCATACGGGTAGTCCCCGATGCCCAACCCCACTCGTAGGACCACACGGCCGTCGTGAAGTTCACGAGCGACCCACACGAACTGGCGAAGTGCGCCATCGTCCTTGGGCACACGAGCGGGGCGGCGCAACTTGTGCTCAATGCTCTCCCACTCGATAAACTTATGGAGCCGGAGCATCTCCTCAAGTAGAGTGAGTTGTCCTGATGAGCACCCCTCAGCAACTAGCTGAGGGGTGAGCTGTTCCAAACCTTGCATGAGCCAAAGGGGGAGATGCCAGAGCATCCCCCGCCGCTGAACACAGGACACCCAGGTCGACATGACCTCGAGGAGCCACTGGGTGGCCAACATGGCCCACACCAGGTGATCAGGGGCAGCCGTCAACATGACGGAGCCGAAGTGGTCAAGCAACCGTGGCAACATCGCCGGGAACCCGTAGGGGACCTCAACTTGAGGCCACCACTCGGGCTTCTTCGGATAGTACTGCTCCTTACTGGCAGCGGACTGTTGAGAAAAACTCAAGTTGAGCCGAGGTCACCAAGTAGGGACCTCGCCGGAAGTCTTTCTCCATCCGCACATCAAAGTGATGAGTGTGCGGATCGGCCTCGTGGAGGTACGGTGGGCGAGTTGCCACAGTATCCCACGTGAAGGTCGGCAAGTCGCCGGGACCCGGGATAGTTCCCCCGCGGTCCACCATGGCCTTGGCCCGCTGAACGTCCTCAACCTCCTCATCGTCCAGGAAGGCAAACTGGTCCGTCCTGAAGCCGGCAGGGAACCCGACCCTACGGGGATACTTCTCCCGTAGGCGGTCCCATACCCGACCCATCGCTGCGCCAAGTCGGCCACAGCGAAGAACAGTCAGCCCCTCCTCATAGAGAGGCCAAGCGGGGTAAAACCACCGCCCCAAGGCCTCACGCGGGACAACTTGTCCCGCCTCCGGGGGAGACCCCGCCGTCAACCCAAAGCCGGGTGACGCGGGAGTCCCGTCTCCCGGAGCGATCGCGGAGCCCCCGCCGGAAGTCCCGGCGGGTGCTGCACCGTAGGAGGTGTCCTCCATGCGCTCGTCAAGAGAGTCCGTCTCCACTCCCGGAGTCGCCATGGCTCTCCCCAAGTTGGGGAGAGACGCTCTGGCTATCGCAGCACGAGACCCGCCTCGAGTTGAGGGGGACTCGGATCGTGGGTATACGGGTGGCCTCCCCAGCGTGGGGCGGCCCAGTGGAAGGTGAAGGGGAGGTGGTGGTGATGGTGAAGTGTAAACTGAAGAGAGCAAGCTGCCAAGTGGGCAAGCTTGAGGAGAGGGGCGGTCAACGTGACCGCCTCCACATCCGCGTTACGTACTTGCTGGGGGACAGCAAGTCGCGCCCCCCACGCCGAGACGTGCGTTTTCGCACCCCCTCACAGGGCCGACCGGGTCGGTCGGAACTGAGGAGAGGGGAGTGTGGCAGTATTGACCCCCAGGTAGGGGGGCAACACGTGCCATGCAAGGGGCGACAGGCCACTAGCCTGATCCGTTCCTCCCCCTGCATTTGGGTCCATATTCCCTAAGTTTGGGATAGTTAGCTTAGTAGTAAATCCAACCTGGATTTGAGGGTTTTCTGCATTTATCGTCTTGAATTTTCGTGTGGCCCGGTGGGCAGGTGCTGGGGTGGGAGATTCTGAGTGGCGAGATTCTGAGTGGACCCTGGGGGGATAAGGGGAGGGACAGCGGGGCTTGGCCCTGCGTCCCCGTCCCGACCAAGAAACTGTTGGACCACACACCATCCTCTTGTTTGTCCGTGGGGGGTTTGCCCCACAACAGGGACAGAGTGTGTGCGACTTGCACTTCTTCCGGTTCCCCCGACACGGGAGGCAGCCCTAGCACACCGCCCCAACTTGGGTGCCGTGTGTGCTTGTGGTTTTTGCCACACGGGGCACTGTGGTATAAAACTCGATCCTCTCAGACACGTGTCAATATCCCTCGGGGGAAAGGGGCAGGTAACGCAGAAAGGGGAACTACGAGAATGGTATGCCTGTTGCCTCACGTGCCTGCTTGCAGGGCAAACAGATACGCACGGTAGTGCACACGGGGAAGAGGAAAGCAAACGCGCAGTTGTCTTTTTTCCTGAGGGCGCGGGCCGAGGGCGCCTCGCTGTCCCTCTTAACGTGCATCTGGGGGAACCCCGGCACGTTGGCCCGGTAGCCCCCCCCATAACCCCGAGTGGCCCCGACCCGAGTCTAACCTCGTCAGGTCGGGGGCCACTATCACTACTAATTCTATTCCCACTCACTAATCTCACACTCAAATTCTCTCAAATCAAGTCCCTCACAAATATGCAAAAACACATCAGAAATCCCTCTCTCGCGTGTGGATAGCGTAGTCCACCGCATCCCAGTGCCGGGCACGGGCCACGGCCGCCAACCATCGCCACACGGCGGGCGTGTTCTGGCACCTGGTGCCCTCTGGTTGCAGTCCCGGGTCGGCGCCAAGTCGGGGCCAGGGATGCTACATAGCTCCCTCCCTAGTCCGGCACGTCCTCGGGCCGAACCAGGTGCCACCGTGCACAGCCTCGAGCACGTCCACACCGGTGCCGAGGTCGAGCGTCTTCACCCCGGTCACGATCACCTGCCCCGATTCTGCCCCCCCCCTCCGCTCCTTCACCTTGGCCCTCTCATTCCCCGGAGTCTGGACGGTATGTCCAGTTCCGAGATCCAAGCTGGGCCCGTGGTTCCGGCGGCGAGTATTGCGGAGGAGAACTCGGGTCGTCGTGCCCCTCTCCTGCCTCCGGTTCCTCGGATGTCGGTGCCGGCGCCGGTCGCCACGGCGGGGACGGATCGAGTTCCCCCGGCTTCCGCGATGCACCCGGTCGAGGCCCCCCCGGAGGGTCTCCCGGAGATGCTCCTTGGGCAGGACCCTCTGGCGGCCCGGCGTTACTCCACGGTGGTTGGCAACGCCGGCGCGGCCCAGTGCCAGCAGGATTGCATGGACCTCTGGCGCAAGGAACTCCAGCGCGGGGTCTTGACCGAGATGGACAAGGCACGTCTTCACACGGCGGACCAGATGCGCCTGGCTCAAGACCGCTCCCAGAGCTTCTCGGGTTCCTCTTGGGTTGCTCGTCTGGAGGATCTCCCCTTCGCGCTGGTACTGGATCTACCCTTGACCGAGCGTCGCGTGTCCGCGTCCGTTCTCCGGTGGCCGGAGGAGGAAGGGTACGTCTACCGGGCGCTCAAGGTCTGGGATGAGGCGCTCAAGGGGTCGGGAAGCTTGAACTGCGACCCCCGTCCAAGCATGGTCGCTCTGGAGCCGCCTTTCTTGACCCGGAAATACTCCAAGTTGTCGCCGGCACGGGAGCAGGGTGAGCGACGCGGGCGTCAGCGTGACTTCCTTGTGAGCTGCAACCACCAGGAGTTCTGGAAGCTGGACAAGGCTAACCGGGCGGCATACTACCCCAAGGTCATCCCGCAGCAGCAGGAAGTCGAGATCCCGGTCGGGTTTGCTCCTTCCAGCATCCCTTGCACCTGGTACTTCTTGGACGCCTTGACTCAGGCGTCGATCAAGGGCTTCTTCCACTCAATCCCGTACATGATGTACACGTCCGAGATGACAGTCTTGGCGGCCAACCACTGGCTTCATGAGGTCTTGGTGTCCAACCGGCTTTGGTTTCTCCCTGACCTCCTGATGGTCTGGATTGTCGACAAGTTGACCGTCGACTTCCTGTGCAGCCAGGACGAGGAGTACAAGGAGCTCTTCCAGGCGATGATCGACTTCCGGCGTCTGGTGCCGGTGCATGACCGGAACTTCTTGAACGCGATTGCCGACCAGAACCGCCCGCGTCGGGATGGCTTCGGTTGGGCGCAGGTGGTCTACCAGTCTTCTCCGGCCAAGGTGCAGCTGGCGACGCCGCTTCCGGCGTGGCCGCAGCTAGGTAGCTTTCCTGCTCCGGCCGCCCTTGATCTTCTGCCAGTTGGGCCGCCGGTGCAGGAGTCGGGATGGGCCGCGGCGGTCGGTCGGGCGTCTGCGGCGGCTCCGCTTCCTCCTGTTGCCCCTGTCGCCCCGGTCGCCTCGCCTGAACCGTCACCGGCACGTCCGCGCCCTGTTCCTGCTGTGCCGGTACTTCAAGCTCCTCCGGCACCGCGCTTGTCTGCGGCGAGTCTGGGAGTGGCCGTGCGGTCGCCGACTACTCCGGCCGCTCTACCCCGGACGCCTTCTTCCAACGCCGGCGGCGCTGTGCCTCCGCTGGAGTTGGGCACTCCGGTCTCGGGGGCCGTTGTGGACCGTCCGGTAGTATCATCCTCAGGCCGGTTCGAGATTCCGGCGCCGACTCTGCGCCTTACCCGCTTCCGGGTGCCTGACTGGTACCTGAACCAAGGTGGTCCAACATGCGACCAGTACGACGTCGGTATGATTGAAGACCAGCTGGGTCGTCTTCCGGTGCAGGTTGAAGGCGTCGGGTCTTCTCTGGTGCTGGGCACTTACGCCAGTGTCTTGAACGACGTGGTCGACCGGGTGTTTGCTTGTGCGGACAGTGGTCAGATGTCGAACAACCCGGTGGTTGGCGAACTTCTGGCGACTTTGACGCGGCATGGCTTGGCCCAGCAGTGGTCAGAGACCTTCACGGGCTTCCAGCGGCGCCGACGGACATATCTGGATGAGCGGGAGCCACCGGCAACTACTGGTACTACTCCGATGGCGTCATACCGGGATGCGCCGCGTCCACCGCACTACGTCATCCCGTCTTCCTCCGGTTCCCGTCGTACCGCGGAGGCAGCGCCGGAGGACACTCCCGCGGCTCAGCGTCCGCGCCGGGAGTAGTAGTTGGAGGCAAGGAGGGTGAGGGTCTTGGGAGAAGCGAGGAGGGAAGAGGCGGAGAGAAGGGTTGCTCGAGCGGGTGCTTGTTTTCCTTGATTGTTCCATGCTTGCATTGCGTGTTCTCCTTGATATACCCGTTCCCTTCTTCTCAATCCTCTTGTTCCGCATCCGTTGCGGGTGAGCTCGTCTCGTCCCGAGGGTCTTGGTTGGCCCCGTCCTCTTGGTCCTCCTCCGTGTCCGACTCCAGAATCTTGCCGGCTCTGGCCACGGGAGTGCCCTCAATCCCGTTCCGTCGCGTGTAGGCACAGACGTCCGCGATGGGTAGCCGGTTTGAGGGTTCCCATGTATCATCTGCCGGGTTGAAACCGAACCAGCGTACTCGCAGGTACAGGCGTCCATCTCTCCAGGCATGGTCGACAAACTTGACGTAGACAAATTCCCGACCTTCTTCTTGGGATAGCCAGGGTATCGCAGTCCGCTTACGCCGGGTCAAGTCCCGTTGGCTTGGCGGTGGAGCTCGGGTGACATGGTCGCTGCTCACCCGGTACGGAGAGCCATCCACGTCTAGAAGGAAGGTCCAGCCATCCGTATTGAGAATCTCATAAGGTCCATCCGTCTTAGAGTCCAGCTTCCCCCGGGTCTTGCTATGGTTGTCCACAAAAACCCAGTCGCCACCACCCAGTTCCTTGTTCTTTTCCCGGACACCCTTGTCATACTCCCGCTTGTATCGCTCCTGGGTCTTTGAAATTGACTCCTTGACTCTTGGGAGCAGGAGCTTTAGTTGTTCCAGGAACTCATCCTTTGCCTTGGGACCTGACTTCAGTGCAGGCTGGAGACCATCCGGTATTCTTTCCAGGGAGAAGTTGGTCAGCCGCCTCGGGGTGACAAAGTCGAGTGGAGCGACTCCCGTTGTCCGGTGAACTCGGGAGTTGTAGGCTAGAGTGAGGACAGCCAGGAGCTCGTCCCAGTCTTCTTGGTGCTCCTCCACGTAGTGCCGTAGCATGTCCACCAGGGTCCGGTTGAATCGTTCCACCTGGCCGTTCGTTTGAGGGTGGTACGTCGTGGTGTACAAGTTCTTGATGCCCATCAGGTCACAGACTCCTTGGAAGAACAGGGATGCAAACTGGGGACCGTTGTCGGTTAAGACGGAGTCTGGAGGGCCGTAGGCAGCTATCCAGTACTCGCAGAAGGCCGACGTGACATCCAGAGCCGTGATGGTTCTCAACGGGATTGCTCGAGTGAACTTGGAGAACCGGTCACAAATGATGAGTAGGTATATGTTGCCACTGGAGGTCTCAGGTAGGGGCCCCAGGATGTCCATGCTTAAGCTTGCAAAGGGCTCCGCCGCAGGGAATAGGCGTAGCTTAGAAGTCTTCTTCCTCTGGGACAACCGGTTCCTTGCACAAGAAATACAAGCCTCCAGGCACTTATGGACGTCACTGGCCATGGTTTCCCAGTAATAGTGTCGTCTCATGGAAGCATACATCCGATTGATACCAGGATGTCCGGCCTGGGGAGACGAGTGCTCCAGGCGTAGGATGTCAGTCCGTAGGCTCCGGGGTACGTAGACTTGAGTTGCCCCATCGAAGGGTGACACCCGTACTAGGAGTCCGTCTGTAGACTCGGAGAAGCGACTGTTCCGGTTCAGGTCCATTTGGTGGCGAAGCTCCAAGCATTGAGGGTCCGTCAATTGTGCCTCCAGCATCCGGTGAATGGTTACCGGTTGATGAGCGTCAGGTGTCTCGTACAGGGGAGCGTGCCAGCCACGTCCGACATTCGGGAGGATGAAGCAAGGTATTTCCTCCGGGATAGGACCGGTATCGGCTGCAGGAGTCTCCAGCCGGGACATGGTGTCGGCGCAGTGGTGCTCCCTCCCTGCTCTGGTGCACACCTTGTACTTGAACTCCGAAAGGCGTAGGCGCCACCGGGGGACCCTTCCTTGACTGCTGTCCATGCATAGCAGCCACCTTAGACTGGCGTGGTCCGTCCGGATGAGGAACTCTTGTCCTTCAAGATATGGACGTAACAGGAAGCAAGCCCAGACGACCGCCAAGCACTCGCGCTCGGTCGTGGAATAGTTCTTCTCGGCTGGAGTCAAGACGCGACTGTAGTAGCCTATCGGGAGGAAGTGCCCATCAGGTTGCTGCTGGAGTAGTGAGCACCCCACCTGGACGCCACAGGCGTCAGTCTCCAGAACAAACTGACCCTCCCGCTTGGGTAACGCCAGTACTGGAGTGGTGGTCAGGCGCTTCTTGAGCTCTTCGAAGGCTGCTGTCTGCTTCTCGTCGAACACCGGGAGTTGTGCTGGAAGCTTCTTGCTAGTAAGCTTGGTCAAGGGCCGGGCAATCAGAGCGTAGTCTCGTACGAACCGGCGGTAGACGTTGCACATACCCAGGAAGCTCTTGAGTTCCGTCTGGGTTTTAGGTTGCCGTGCATGCCGGAGGGCCTTGATGTTCTTCTCATTGACTCGGAGCTCCCCCGGACTCAGCACGTGCCCCAGGTACTCCACCTCAGTCTCAAACAGGTGGCACTTCTCGGCCTTGAGGGTAACTCCAGCCTTGGACAGGAGGGCCAGGACCTCTCGAAGGTGCTCCAGGTGTTCCGCTGGGGTCTTGGAGAAAACAATGATGTCGTCCAGGTAGACCAAACATGTTCTCCACCTTAGCCCCGACAGGATGATGTCGATGGCTCTCTGGAAGGTTGCCGGAGCATTAGTGAGACCAAAAGGGAGACGCTTGCACCGGAACAGTCCCATGTGGCACGTGAAGGTAGTCTTGTCCTTGTCCTCGTCAGCCAGAGGGATCTGCCAGTAACCGGCATTACAATCCAGCGTCGAGAAGAGGGTGGCATCACCAAGAAAGTCGAGGCAATCATCCATCCGGGGTATCGGGTATACATCCTTGACTGTCATCTCGTTCAGGCGTCTGTAGTCAACGCAGAAACGGAAGTGACCGCCAGGTTTCGGGACGACTACCACCGGGAAAGCCCACTCGCCATCAGACGGCTCGATAACATCCATCTTGAGCATCTTGTTAACCTGCTTCTCAATCTCATCCCGGCGATGAGGTCCAGCCCGGTATGGGTGCATGTGCACTGGTTTGGCATCTGGCTTGAGTTGAATCCGGTGTAGGGTGGCGTCCATCTTGCCCAGCTCTCCGGACCACAGGTGCCGATATTCCTGGAGAAGCTTCTCCAGTGCCTCCTTCAAGTCGGGAGGGACGTTTTCTTGGTTGACCTTCGGCATCCCGGGTGGTGCTTGTTCGGGCTTCGGAGTAGTACGGCCAGCCTGCTCTTGTTCCGGAGATACGTCTAAGGCCGTCAAGTTGGATGCCAGCTCTTGTTGGAGGTTGAAGAGGTCTTCCTTGCTCATGGCGCGGGCGGACCCCCGGTAAGGCTCTGCTGTACCAACTCGAGTGCCCTTGGCGAGGGTCATTGGCTTCCGGCTCACGTTGACGATCAGCACCGAGAACGGGGTGTGCCTCTCCACCTTCTTGTGATGTCCGTGGGCTAGGTATAATCGGTGTTTCGCCAGAAATTCCTTGCGTCCGTAGATCAGGCATTGACCTGCAGTCCGGGTCGTGACTTGAACCTTGGTCTCCGAGCGAGGAGGTAGGAGCACCGGTTTGATGAGGGTCAAGGTAGAGGGTGGGATGCGTTCCTTCTGGTTCTTGGCCACACGAACCTTGGTGTCTAGGTGCTCCAGCACTGGTGACACAAACCCATGGTTGAACTGCACCTTTCCTTCTCCGGGTAGGATGCTCTTGACATGCTGCTTCTGGAAGTCCCAGCCTAGGATGAGGGGGACTGATAAGGTCTTGACTACTAGAAAGGGAAAAAGCATTGGTTCATGGTTGACATAGATGGCGACGGGAAGACGGCCAAGCGGTCGTAGGGTTTGACCTGATGCGTCTACAATCCGGGTCTTGGTAGGCGCTCTCCAGGCATGTCGACGCCAGCCCGGAGGTAACAGGTTCTCAGTGATGACGCTTGGTCCGGCTCCCGTGTCGACCACCGGCGTAACAGCTTGGGGGAGGCTATCCCCCACACGCATACGAGCATTAATCTTGAGGTTTTCCTTACGCAGGACGAGCAAGGTCCCCTTGAACAAACAGGGTGTCCAGGCGGCTACCGGTTGAGCAGGTAACTGCCGTCCTTTCTCCCGGCACGCAAGGGGAGAACAGGTAGAAGTACCCTGCCGTTGGAGATTCGGGAAGACACTTGGGGAGAGCGCCTGCCCTACTCGTTTCCCGGCTCCGAGGAGTCCTTAGAGGTTTCGGTCTCCAGGTCAAAGTCCGTAGGAGCTTCCCTTGCCAGAGCCTCCGTGATGCTCTGTAAGGTTGCCACTCGGATGGCATGTACCTGTGCCTTGTCCATCTTGGAGGGTGCCCGCCGGTCAGCCCAGTTGACCGCCTTTGCAAACACCAGTCCTTGACGCTTGAGTTTCTCCTGGAGATCCTCGGGAATGGTCGGGCACTGGTAGGACATATGATCCTCCTTCTGGCACAGCCAGCAAGACCGGAACCGCTGGTTCCTGATCTGCTTGGGGGCGACCAGGGAAGGTTGCTCCTTAGAAACGAAGCCGCCCCACTTGTCCCTTGACTCCATGGGTGAGGCCTCGCCAACTGCGAGTACCGGTACAGGGTTATCACCTCCCTTATACTTGTCGGGTCCGGGACGAACTCGCGACAACGGCTTGGGGGTTGATACCATAGGGGCCTGGAGGGCCTTGGCTTGCCGGTGCTTGCCCTGGGTATAGGCCATCAACTGCTGGAAGGTATGTTCTTGATGTTCCTGGTTGTAGTTCTCCGCATCCACTTGAAGATATTCAGGAAGCCCCTCCGAGAAGATCATCTTGAGCCTGTCCTCAGGGTAAACGTTGCCACAAGCATCGCTCATCTCCCGGACACGACGGGCGAACGCCTCTGGAGTCTCTTGTCTCTCCATGGTTGCCCGGTTCAGCCTACCGACTGCCTTACGCAGGGAGTCCGCGTCTGCGTAGTTGGACAGGAGCCAGTTGACCGCCTCCGGATAACTCGCGACGGTACGTCCAACAATGTGCCCGGCAGAGTCTGGTAGAACCTGTGCAAACCGCTGTTCCGCTTCTCCGGTCATGAAGTTAACCAGGAGATAGAGAGCCTTGCCCTCGGACACATCGTTGTCATTGCATGCCTTGACAAACCGGCGCAGGAAGGCAAAGATAAGCGCCGGTCTCTTCCCGGAAAACTTAGGATGTCCCCCAAAGCTCGGCTGCATTCGCCGGTTCAGGGATGCCATCTTCTTGGCCATCTTCCGGGTGTAACCTTGGTCTTGGTTCTCCAGCCGGTAGTTACCCCAATACGTGACCTTGTTCAGGGTGGCATCTCCCACTTGGTGGGCAGGGAAGTCGAACTCGACTAGCCTGCGCCGGGTAGGACCGGGAGATGCATCCCAGTCATATCCCTCCTCAGAGCTGGAGGAACTGGTCTCGCTGGTGCTAGAGCGGCGGCGACGACGCCGACGCCTACGGCTGCTCCGGTCACCGGTCTTGGAGCTCCCCGCCCCATAGGACGCAAGGGGAGGAAAAGCTTGGCCGGTCCCAGGAGTCGAAGTCTCAGGAAGACCCGTAGAACCAGTCATAGCGGTGCCTCTGGCACTGCTAGTGCCCACAGGAAGAGGTGTATACACCCAGCTGCCATGTGTGGGTCCAGGAGTAAACACACCAGGGGCTATCCCTGGAGGTTGAAGAGTAGAACCGACAGGAGGGAGACGTCTGCTGCGAGCGGACTCAAACGCCGTTGACCCCGGGGTGGCTCCCACAGGAGGAACAGCCGGAGGAACGGGAGCAGGGGGTACTTGGCCGCCTGTAGACTCCAGTCCACTACCGGATGTCACGCCCAGGTCTGCTTCACCCGTAGGGAGAACGCCGGGTTGGGCACCGTCCCCCGCGGTGACCAGGGATGCGTCAAGGGACGCGGGGTCTACCCCTTCGGGCACCGTCGTGCCAGGGAGGGTAGCCATGTTGGTCTCTTGACAGCCACAGTCCAGTTACCTGCGTGTCCAAAGATCGCAAGACCACAAGAGAGGGGTTGGAGAGCCAGGAATGGGGTTCCCGTGAACGGGTGCAAATAATTCCCAAACCACAGAAAAAGACAGAATAGGAACAACGCAACCGCTGCTCCCAAATGTCTCTTCTCAAACACTCCAATCCCCTGCTGCTCCACCAAATATGTGGTATAAAACTCGATCCTCTCAGACACGTGTCAATATCCCTCGGGGGAAAGGGGCAGGTAACGCAGAAAGGGGAACTACGAGAATGGTATGCCTGTTGCCTCACGTGCCTGCTTGCAGGGCAAACAGATACGCACGGTAGTGCACACGGGGAAGAGGAAAGCAAACGCGCAGTTGTCTTTTTTCCTGAGGGCGCGGGCCGAGGGCGCCTCGCTGTCCCTCTTAACGTGCATCTGGGGGAACCCCGGCACGTTGGCCCGGTAGCCCCCCCCATAACCCCGAGTGGCCCCGACCCGAGTCTAACCTCGTCAGGTCGGGGGCCACTATCACTACTAATTCTATTCCCACTCACTAATCTCACACTCAAATTCTCTCAAATCAAGTCCCTCACAAATATGCAAAAACACATCAGAAATCCCTCTCTCGCGTGTGGATAGCGTAGTCCACCGCATCCCAGTGCCGGGCACGGGCCACGGCCGCCAACCATCGCCACACGGCGGGCGTGTTCTGGCACCTGGTGCCCTCTGGTTGCAGTCCCGGGTCGGCGCCAAGTCGGGGCCAGGGATGCTACAGGCACGGTAAGCCCCCATGGAAGGGGCACCACCGTAAGCCCGGCGGGACCCCGCCCGACGATTGGACACCTCACGCTCCCTACCCGTAGAGTCCCACTCACGGGGACGTCGACGAGCCCCCGCCACTATCGGATTACCGAACTACGGGGCTATGACCTGATGGGGTTCATGGACAACCATGGGAATACCTAGGTCAGGGACAGCCTCGGTGGACGCCCACCCACGGTAATCAAGCTCGCCCGGCTGAGTTCGCCGGATGCAAAACGAGTGACGGGGCAAGAGGACAGCCCGAGCCTGCGGATCCCGATACGGGGGTAGGTTCAACAACTCCGCCCAGTACACGGCATCGTGAGCAGCCAAGAGGGCCTGGAACGCACGGGCCAACCCAGTCTTGGCAGCAATAGCGTCAACGCCCAGCTCCCCAATGAGCCAACGAAAACCCGTCGGAAGATGAAACAGCCGACACTGCCGACGGACGGACAACAGGAAGGAGGAAGCCTACCCGAGGGATACCTCCAGGGTGAGCCTCCGCTGCAACGGGTGGACGGACCGGGGAGCCGACACGCTACCGAAGTATCGGAGGCACGGGCCGGTGTCAAACCGGAAAGCCGGGGCGGGTTCCCACCCCTCCTGCCATAGAGGCGGGCGCACTACAGTGTACACTGGCGCGCGACCGGTACCGGTCTGCAACGCACACGTTATGTCGGTGCGGAATGCATCCGCCATGACACCATGGTTGCGACGCCATCTCGACACCGACCTCAGCCCAGCCATGGACGGGAAGGGCGCCGTCAACGTTAAATACGGGGTTACTCCCGGGAAGTACTCGAACCCGGGATACCGGTTGGAATCGCGCACGGTCTGGCCGAACGCAACGGGGGTCACAGAAGCCGCAACCCCCCGAGCACTAGCCGGGTAGTCAACGTCCCGCGGCAACGCGGGAGCAATCAGGTCGCATACCCCGAACGCGGGGTTAAGAAAGACCTCACCGCGCCCGACCCGGGTGCGCCAGAGTTGGGCATGCCGATCGTCCGGCTGACTCAGTCTCCAATGATGCCCAACACGGACCGCATTGGGCTGGTTCACCAGCCGCGCCAACTCCCGCTCCCAACAAACGTCCAGCTTGACGCCACCGGAGGAACCTCCACGGTGGCTCGGCGGTTGGAAGTCCACCCGCATCCGGCCAGCAGAGTCCAAGGGCTCTTAAGCGGTAAGGCCACGAACCCGAGCCACAAGTCGGAGACCGACGTAGGGGGGTGTCCCACCACCAAGGCGACGCCGCCTACCAGCGGGGCAACCCGGGCCAGCCCGGGAAGGATCGCCGGCGCCGGCGGAAGCCCCACTGGCAGATGTGTCGGCGCCGCAGGCGCACTGGGCCAAGGAGAACGAAGAAGGGCGGGCCTTCGCCCGGACTAGCTCCCGGAGTCCACGGCCATCGGGGAAGGTACGTCTTGACCGACAGAAGCCCGCGGCACTGCTCGAAGTGCAACACCTCCACCCCGATCCGACGATGGCGTAACGGCGACGGATGGGGCAGGCCCTTCCGCCGCCCCCGCGGCCGGAGCACCGGCCGGGCGGGTACCCCCACCATCTTGACCCGCCGCACCCGCCCGGGTGCCGCCACGACCATCAGCGGCAGCGGATGCATCATCTTGGGGAAGAGCCGAGCCGGTACCGGCGACAGGACCCATCCGGGCAGCCGTAGGAGTAGGAAGAGGAGCCGACGCCCGCTATTGGCCGCCCCTCGACGGCGCCGTCTTGCCGCTGCACACGGAAGACAGCACGCCCGTCGGACCCGCCGCTTACACGCGGACGGTGACTTTGTCCTCGTCGTCCTCCGACGAGCTAGCCAGGAAGCACTCTGCGGCGGTAAGAGCGACGGGCACATCATCCTCCATCACCTCCTCCTCCTCAAGCACGAGGTCTTCTGCGCCCCCGGGCACCAGTGGTTCTGAAATGGTGAATCCGGGGCGGCAGGGGTCCCCCGTGCCAAGAAGCCGCAGCCGGCTCTACCCGGTGCGGTGGGAGTACAGGGTTGAGCCAGGGAAGCGCGGGCAACCGCGCTCATAACCACACAGCCCGGCACAGGCGATGCGGAGCCGCGGGACGACTTGCGCCAACCGAGCGACGAGGTCGCTCCACCCAGGCACCTGGGTCAGGGCCACGCCCCCACATGGGCTAACCAAGGGGGGTCACCCCTCAACCGCCCCCGCGAAACGCGGGCAGTCCCCGCCCCCACTCACCCGTCCACACGAGACGGGCTGACCTACCACCAGACAGCTGGTGGCGGATCCGCTTGCATCACTCCCCAGAAAAGGGGGTCGTGACACAAAACCCGCATCGGGAATTCAACTGTCCGGAAGACCGATCGTGTGTACCACACAAAGGGGGGCACCCCCCTCAATCAACCCCGGAAAGGGGTGTCTGCCGCGACAGGGCGCAAAGCCCCACCCGACTGGCAACTCGACCCGAGGACGGGCCGAATGTAAGGGGGGGGTATGTAGCAATATGAATGACCGTTTTGTGACCTTAATCTAGGGGGACTACTTTCATCCCTGAAAGTTCAATTTGGGAGTCCGTATTGGTCACGGTATCTTCGAGTTACGTATGACCAGAGGGACTTGCATCTTGGGGTGGAGGGTAGTTTGTAGTGTCTCCGACGATTTATAACGAGGGGGCCGGCGGCGAATCCACCGCCGGCCATGGTAGAACAACAAACCGCTCCCATTTGGGCTCTCAACTTGGTCCTGTGGCTTGCGCTCGAAGGACTGCAAGCTTGGCCTCCCGGTGACGTTGGTGCCGATCCCCCTTGGTGAGTGTTCCCTGAGAGTGGACGTGCGACGGTCGCCTATTGTGCTCCACGCACTTTTTTTACCCCTTGGCGGGGCCTACTTGGAAGCACGCCGAGCAATGACGAGCATGGCGTAAAGACGCACGCGCCGCATATGTCTTGACCTGCCCCGTGCTGCCGTGACGGCGGCCATCCGGGCCTGCTCGTGGACACTGTACGCCCGCTTCTCCGCTTCCGAGGCCGTACACTTGGCGGACTTGTAGCCCCGCACACGACACTGGGAGCAATGGGATGAGTGGTAGTGCCCACCCTGTCCGCACTTGCTGGACGTGCGCTTGCGCTTGCCGGCGCCGTTGTTGGGCGAGGTCGTCGTGGCCGCCGCCGCCGCCGCCGCCGCTGCGGCCGCCGCGGGCAATTGCATCGCAGCCTCTTAGGCATGTATTGGCTGCTGCTGCTCGGTGCTCTCTGGAACAGCCGCCCAGGCCGGGTGCCCCGCTGCGACAGCTGCAGCCGCTGCGGCCGCCGTACCATCTCTGTCCGCCAAGGTTGCTGCATTGGCAGTCTGTGGCTGCCAAATACCCACGCACAGCGCCGCAGCCGCCGCCAGCTCCCGTGCCGCATCGACGGCGCAAGTTCCTTGTCGCAGCGCCTCTGCCGACACGTCCTTTCCGGGCTGAGACTCTTACACGGGGGGTAGGCCTTGGAGCGCTGACAGCGCCTAGCGCATGGCCTCCGGGGGGGTCACACTCGTTGGAAGCTTGGCTGCGCCCGCACCCACAGTGGCCTTCGCCAACTGTGCCGCGGCCGCGTCTGCAGCAGCGCGAGTGTGTATCCGCGTTACCGCGACTAGCTTGGGCCGGGGTACAACGTCGTGGTCATCAGCATCAATGGTATGGTCCACGTTGTCGCCACCGTCATCGTCGTCGTCGTCGTTACCACCGCCACCACCGCCACCGCCGCCACTGCCACCGTCACCACCATCACCGCCGTCGCCTTCGCCGCCACCACCACCGCCACCGCCACAGCAATCCACGCCGCCAACCCCGCCGCCATCCCCGCCGCCATCATCGTCACCATCACCGCCACCATCACCGCCAAAACCACCGCCCACGGGCTCCTCCTCTTCATTCGTGTTCCAGTCGTTTCATACGGTGGCCCGAGGGGATCCATCCACCTCCTCGCCATCGCGGTCAAAATAGACTGACATGACGCGACCACAAGATGCATGCCCCATCGAGTCAGAGGTGGGGAGAATAGGGGGTACAAGAGGGGGGAAAAAGGAGCAGCGACCGACGGGTGAGGGGGCGGCTCAGGGGCTACGCACCGGCAGCGGTACCGGCGTGGCTTGTCCCCGTCTAGTCGTCGGTCCTCCACCCCGTCTCCCCCCCGCCCAGCCCAACACCCCGTCCCGCACGGCCAAGACGCTAACCGGACAAGCTGGGGAGGTGGGTCGTAGTTGTGGTCGAGGGGTTGTACTGCCCTGCCGCTGCGAGCCCCACCACGATGACCACCTCTGCTATCCAACCTCGTTCTGGTATACTCATGCGGGCCGCCAGACAGGTGCTCTCAGACGGCAACAGCCCACCCCTAAACCCCCCCTCCCCCCCCTGGCCCAGTCACCGGCTGCGCGAGCGCAGACTGACAGACCACCACTGATCGGCTCGACCCTCGGCGCTCGCCTCCCCACCCTCCATTGCTACCGCGCCCAGCTGTGCCGGCACGTTCGCCTCGCGCTGGGCTTGGTGTAGCCCACCGGCCTTCTCCCAACACCACCGCAACCGACAGGGGCGGCGTCTCGCTGCCCCCCACTGCAGTTGAGCGAAACCTTGACCAATGGGCGCGTGGCCGACCTTGGCGCTCGGGTGCTGCACGAGCGCACTGAGACACTCTGAAACATTCCCGAGTCAAGTAAAGCGCTCTTTCAACACTGGCAACTGACAACAACGGTGCTCGATGGGGCTCAACGGTCCTCGACGGTGGAAACCTTTAGAGTCGAGGTGGTGTACCGCACGTTCTGAGCTGACGGAGATCGCGGTTACGGCCGCGGCCTGCACGTCCGCAACCACCCATCCACCCTCCCGCCCTCCCGCCCTCCCACTCTCCCGCCCCCCGCCCCCCCCTCCCCCCCCCCTCCTCCTCACGGGACTCGATCAGCACAGGAGCCGCCCCGTCGCTCAATTCGTCAAGCACACTACCTGTTTTACTGCGAGCGCTCAGCGACACACCAGAGCGGGAACAAGGATGCTCTCAGCGGTGGCTCGGTCACGGGAGAGGAGAGCCTGGGGCGTGGGGTGGTGCAGTCGGTTGGCATGGCAGCCGTTGCCGTAACGGGCGCCAGAAGACACGCCAATGACCGCATACATGCACTGAGGAACTTTCTGGAGGGTCCGGAAACGCGACAGCTTGCGCCACTCTGTAAGGTCTTCCCGACCTCTCTGCACGGTCTTCCAGGCTCGTGCGCCTCACAGTTGGGCCGTACACTACTGGTACATAGAGTACGGCCAACGCCCACGCCGACGTCTGTCAGCATGCCTCTAACGATCCAAGAGAGTCCCCCGACCCCCCCTCAGGCAGCCCCTGGCGTCGTTTAGTCCTCGTGCTCCCGCAAACTCGACCTTCGCCACCCCCTCTCATGCCCCCCCCGTTATCGTCCAGTGATCGTGTCACCCGCGAATTCGAAATTCGCCACACCCCCAGACGCCCCCCCTGGTGCCGTCCAGTGATCGTGCTCCTGCGAATTCAAACTTCGCCACCCCCCCCCAGGCCCCCCCTGGTCTGATCTAGTGATCGTGTCACCCCAAATTCTCAGTTCACAGTTCCCGCCCCCACACTCACACCCCACCCTGGTCTCGTTCAGTGATCGTGTCACCCCAAAATTCTCAGTTCACAGTTCACGACCCCCCCTCACACCCCTCCCTGGTGTCGTCCAGTGATCGAGGACCCCAAAACATTCTTCGCCTTTCCCCCTGACGCCCCCCCGGCTGCCATCCAGTGATCGTGTCACCCGCGAATTCGAAATTCGCCACTCCTCCTCAGGCCCCTCCTGGTGTCTTCCAGTGATCGTGTCACCCGCGAATTCGCAGTTCACAGTTCACGCCGCCCTCCTCTCAGCCACGGCCCACCACACATTAAAGACAGGCAAAAAAAAAAAAAAACCAGACAAACGCCATCCTTAGCATACAAGCCCACCCCATCAAGAGCGCCTCCACCCGAGCCTCAACCGACCACCTGAAGCTCCACGCGACGCCACGGCCCATACCTAACAATTCCTGGTCCAATTCGGCGGGCAACGCCGCCACCCAGCAAGCCGTGCCGTCCCATTGGCGCACATAGAAAGGGAGACGTGTCCCGTACAGTCCCACCACTTCTACTCGCGGATGAAACAAGTGACGTTCCCGTCTACACCCCGTCGGGAGTCACAATGTTGATGTGCTCGCGGACCATCAGACCTGGCCGCTTCCACCGACGACAGCCGTGGTCCCACCAGCTCTTCCAGACACCCCCAAAGCTCGAAAGGTAGACCATGTCTCTAATCACGTGGAGGTGGCTCTGTGCCCGCAACAACATGCCGTTCACGCGCCGTTCGGCGCACAAAATGTTGAGGTTCCCGCCGGTTGGCACCCCAGGCTCTGACCGCACGAGGGAAGGTGTGACAAAGTCCACAGACGCGCAGTGGCAGCCATCCATGGCGGACACCTTGACGCTTGCACGTGGTCCTTCGGGCAACTTCCCGCTCCCTTGCACCGACCGCACGACTTCATTTAGCTTGTTCCGCTGCGCAGTGTAAGGCGTGATGAGCATCGTGTCCACCTCGGTAGCCCCTCTGGAGGTAGCCTACGTAACCAGCAGATCCGTAGGAGCCTTCTCGACCAACCGGAGCTCTGCAACGTTAATCAAGCTGTTGTTGGTGGTGGTGAAGTCAGGCTGGTGCGCTCGATCGCCGGGCGGTAGAATGGAAGTGTCTGTGACTTGCAGCGCTCCGAAGCGAATACGCGGACTCGGACGGTTTAGCCATGCGGGTGTTCCTAACCCCTCCTCATGGTGGGTTGGGCCCGCGCCCGTCCGACTACATGCCAATGTGCTTGTAAAAGACTTGTCGAAGGAGGGACCACAACAGCGGCTGCATGCTGTACTGCACGGACAGGATGACGCCAGCAGTCATAAGCCTGGTATCATAAGCCTGGAATTCGCTCGAAAACGCGGCCGCCATCGGCCTGGTCTCGCCTCGGTGCTCCATGCCAGCACTCGGCCTCAGCTATGCCTCGTCGCCAACAATGACAATACACTTGGTCCGCTATGCTGCATGATGGTCCTCTTCGTCCGACGAGCAACCCGCACGCCCCGCCCGCTTGGCAAGAGCAATGGTGGCGACAATCGCAGTGACGCTAATTGCCGCACCCTCGTCAATGATATTGGCGTCAAATCCTTGGCACCCCGCGAGCCCCCCCGTCGACGTCGATGTCGTTGTGACAATGACGGACGCACCGCCCACAATGCGCTTGCGCAGCTCCTGTTCTGCACGCTGCTGGCGACGCCAGGCAGCCTACAGCGCTTTCTCAGCATCGACTCTCCCCTTTGGAAGTCCGCGAGGCTCACCAGCGCCCGGCTCTGCGCCCGAGGCCCGGGCACGATCCACCCGACCATCCACATGGGCCACCCGCGCCCTTTCCCGATCGACCGCGGCTGGAACGGACTGGTCGTCAGCGGGGAGGCGCTCGTCCGCCACAATGTCGATCTGCCCTGCCCTGGCACGGTGGCCAGCCGGTGGGGGACCACCCACGCGGAGAAGCGTCACGGGCTCGGATTCTGCGACGCCGTGTCGAGTCGCAGCCAAATGCGAACAGATAGACTCTTACTCTGCGTCCAAGAGCTCGTCACACGCCGTGGCTGTGCGCGACGTCAACAGGACCCGCCCAACCGGCGGGGTCTCAAGGACTTGGTCAATTTTGGAAGCAATGGCGCGTGTCTTGCCCATCCCTGGGGGGGCCGTCACCAGCTGCACGTCACACGTGTCCGAAATGAGCCCCTGGCGCACATAAGCGACTGCGTGCCACTGGAACGCGTCCAGTTGGCCGTAGCGCGGAAGAGCGCTTGGCAGGCACGGAGGCCCCGGTGTCGGTTCAGGCACCACCCGCTTCCCCCCGTGCAGAGGAGTTTCAAGGGTGGTGAGCGACCACCCTGTGGTATAAACTCGATCCTCTCAGACACGTGTCAATATCCCTCGGAGAAAAGAGACAGGTAACATAGAAAGGGGAGCTACGAGAGTGGTATGCCTGTTGCCTCACGTGCCTGCTCGCAGTGCAAACAGATACGCACGGTAGTGCACACGGGGAGGAGGAAAGCAAACGCGTAGTTGTCTTTGTCCTGAGGGCGCGGGCCAAGGGCGCCTCGCTGTCCCTCTTAACGTGCATCTGGGGGAGCCTCGGCACGTTGGCCAGGTAGCCCCCCCATACCCCCGAGTGGCCCCGACCCGAGTCTAACCTCGTCAGGTCGGGGGCCACTATCACTACTAATTCTATTCTCCCTCACTAATCTCACACTCAAATTCTCTCAAATCAAGTCCCCCACAAATACGCAGAAACCCATCAGAAATCCCTCTCTCAGGTGTGGGTAGCGTAGTCCACCGCATCCCAGTGTCGGGCACGGGCCACGGCCGCCAACCATCACCACACGGCGGGCGTGATCTAGCACCTTGTGCCCTCTGGTCGCAGTCCCGGGTCGGCGCCAAGTCGAGGCCAGGGATGCTACATAGCTCCCTCCCTAGTCCGGCACGTCCTCGGGCCGAACCAGGTGCCACCGTGCACAGCTTCGAGCACGTCCACACCGGTGCCGAGGTCGAGCGTCTTCACCCCGAGCACGATCACCTTCCCCAATCCTGCCCCCCCCCCCCCTCCTTCCCCTTGACCTTCGCGTCCCCCTTGATTCTGGACGTCATGTCCAGTTCCGAGATCCGAGTTGGGCCCGCGGTTCCGGCGGCGAGGGTTGCAGAGGAGAGCTCGGGTGGCCTTGCCCTTCCCTGGCCTCCGGTTCCTCGGGTGTCGGTGCCGGCGTCGGTCGCCACGCCGGAGGCGGATCGAGTTCCCCCGGCTTCTGCGTCGCGCCCGGTCGAGACCCCCCCGGCAGGTCTCCCGGAGATGCTTCTTGGGCAGGATCCTCTGGCGGGCCGGCGCTATTCTACGGTGGTCGGCAACGCCAGCTCGGCACAGAGCCAGCAGGATGGCCTAGTCATCTGGCGCAAGGAACTCTAGCGCGGAATCTTGACGGAGATTGACAAGACGCGTCTCCACGCGGCGGACCAGATGCGCCTGGCTCAAGACCGCTCCCAGAGCTTTTCGGGTTCCTCTTGGGTTGCTCGCCTGGAGGATCTCCCTTTCGCGCTGGTGCTGGATCTTCCCTTGACCGAGCGTCGCGTGTCTGCGTCCGTTCTCCGGTGGCCGGAGGAGGAAGGGTACGTGCAGCGGGCGCTCAAGGTCTGGGATGAGGCGCTCAAGGGGTCGGGCAGCCTGAAATGTGATCCCCGTCCGAGCATGGTCGCTCTGGAGCTGCCTTTCTTGACCCGGAAGTACTCCATGTTGTCGCCGGCGCGAGAGCAAGGCGAGCGGCGCGGGCGCCAGCGTGACTACATCGTGAGCTGCAACGATCAAGCGTTCTGAAAGCTGGACAAAGCCAACCGGGCGGCGTACTACCCCAAGGTCATACCGCAGCAGCAGGAAGTCGAGATCCCGTTCGGGTTAGCTCCGTCCAGCATCCCGTTCACCTGGTACTTTCTGGACGCCTTGACTCAGGCGTCGATCAAGGGCTTCTTCCATTCCATCCCGTACATGATGTACACCTCCGAGATGACGTTCTTGGCGGCCAACCACTGGCTCCACGAGGTCTTAGTATCTAACCGGCTCTGTCCACCGGAGTGCCCTCAATCCCGTTCCGTCGCGTGTAGGCGCAGACGTCCGCGATGGGTAACCGGTTAGAGGGTTCCCAGGTATCATCCGCCGGGTTGAAGCCGAACCAGTGTACTCGCAGGTACGAGCGCCCGTCCCTCCATGCGTGGGCAACGAACTTGACGTAGACATATTCTCGGCCTTCTTCTTGGACTAACCGGGGTACTGCGGCCCGCTTACGCCGGGTCAGATCCCGTTTGCTTGGCGGTGGAGCTCGGGTGACATGGTCGCTGCTCACCCGGTACGGGGAGCTATCCACGTCTAGAAGGAAGGTCCAGCCGTCCGTATTCAGGGTCTCATAGGGCCCATCCGTCTTGCAGTCCAGCTTCCCCCGGGTCTTGATATAATTGTCCACAAAAACCCGGTCGCCACCACCCAGTTCCTTGTTCTTTTCCCGGCCACCCTTGTCATACTCCCGCTTGTATCGCTCCTGGGTCTTTGAGATTGACTCCTTGACTCGTGGGAGAAGGAGCTTCAGTTGTTCCAGGCACTCATCCTTTGCCTTGGGACCTGACTTCAGGGCAGGCTGGAGACCGTTCCGTATTCTCTCCAGGGAGAAGTTGGTCAGCCGCCTCGGGGTGACAAAGTCTAGTGGAGCGACCCCTTTTGTCCAGTGAACACGAGAGTTGTAGGCTAGCGTGAGGACAGCCAGGAGCTCGTCCCAGTCTTCTTGATGCTCCTCAACGTAGTGCCGTAGCATGTCCACCAGGGTCCGGTTGAATCGTTCCACCTAGCCGTTCGTTTGTAGGTGATACGTCGTGGTGAGCAGGTTCTTGATACCCATTAGGTCACAGACTCCTTGGAAGAACAGGGATGCGAACTGGGGGCCATTGTCGGTTAAGACGGAATCTGGAGGGCCGTAGGCAGCTATCCAGTACTCACAGAAGGCTGACGTGACATCCAGGGCCGTGATGGTCCTCAGCGGCATCGCTCGAGTGAACTTGGAGAACCGGTCACCAATGATAAGCAGGTACATGTTGCCACTGGATGACTTCGGTATGGGCCCCAGGATGTCCATGCTTAAGCTTGCAAAGGGCTCCGCCGCAGGAAACATGCGTAGCTTAAAAGTCTTCTTCCTCTGGGAAAACCGGTTCCTTGCACAGGAGACACAAGCCTTTAGGTGCTTTTCGACGTCACTTGCCATGGTTTCCCAGTAGTAATGTCGTCGCATCGAGGCATACATCCGGTTGATGTCAGGGTATCCGTCTTGGGGAGACGAATGTCCCAGGCAGGGGATGTCAGCTCGTAGACTTCGGGGTACGTAGACTTGAGTTGCCCCATCGAAGGGTGACACCCTTATCAGAAGTCCATCTGTAGACTCGGAGAAGCGACTACTACGGTTCAGGTCCATCTGGTGGCGAAGCTCCAAGCAATATGGACCCGTAAGCTGTGCCTCCAGCATCCGGTGAATAGTTACCGGTTGGTGAGCTTCAGGTGTCTCATATAAGGGAGCATGTCAGGCACGTCCGACATTCGGGAGGATGAAACAAGGTATTCCCTCCGGGATAGGGCCTTTGTCGGCTGCAGGAGTGGAATTGAAGGCACTTCGGTGGCGAGAGCTGGCAAGATCCTGGAGTCGGAATCGAAGGATAACGAGAAGGAAGGAGCTGATTGGGGTCCGCGGGACGAGTCGAGCTCGGCCGCAACGGACGCGGAACAAGGAGAGTAAGAAAAGTGAACGGGTGTATCTAGGAAAGCAATCAATACAAGCATAGAACTACCAGAAGACAAGCAAGCACCCGCTCGAGCAACCCTTCTCTCCGCCTCTCCCCTTCTCCTTTCTCCCTGGACTCTCACCCTCCTTGCCCTCAAGTGTTACTCCCGGCGCAAGCGCTGCGCCGCGGGAGCGTCCTCCAGCGCCGCGTCAGCAGCACGACGGGACTCAGAGGGCGACGGGATGACGTAGTGAGGCGTCCGGGACGCCTCGACATACTCCGCCACCGAAGCAGCACTAGTAGCCGCCGGAAGCTCCCGCTCTTCCAAGTACAACCGCCGACGCTCATGAAAACTCTTGCAGGTCCCCGACCGACCCTGGGCCATGCCATGCTGGGTCAAGGTTGCAAGGAGCTCACCAACCACCGGACTGTCCGACATCTGGCCGCTGTCCGTGCAAGCAAGCAACTGGTCGACCATGTCGTTCAAGACGCTGCCATACGTGCCTAGCACCAAGGAAGACTCGACGCCCTCGACCTGCACACAATGCACCCAACCTGAGCAATCCCGACGCGGGATATTCTGGTCTGCGAACAGGTTCAAGAAGGTCCGGTCATGTACCGGCAATTGACGCCGGAAGTCGATCATCGCCTGGAAGAGCTCCTTGTATTCCTCGTCCTGGCTGAACAGGAAGTCGACGGTCAGCTTGTTGACGATCCAGACCATCATAAGGTCCGGGAGAAGCCAGAACCGGTTAGACACCAAGACCTCGTGAAGCAAGTGGGTGGCGGCCAAGACCGTCATCTCGGAGGTGTACATCATCTACGAGATGGAATGGAAGAAGCCCTTGATCGACGCCTGGCGCGACGCCGGAGCCGGGGGCACTTGACCCGCCTCCTCCACCGCGACAACCGGCGTCCGCATCGGCACCCGAGGAACCAGAGGCAGGAGAGGCGCACGACTGCCCGAGTTCTCCTCCGCGGCATCCGCCACCGGAGCTACGGGCCCAACCAGGATCTCGGAGCTGGACATGCCGTCCAGAATCAAGGGGGACGCGAAGGTCAAGGTGAAGGAGGGGGGCAGGGCTGGGGAAGGTGATCACGCTCGGCGTGAAGACGCTCGACCTCGGCACCGGTGTGGACGTGCTCGAAGCTGTGCACGGTGGCACCTGGTTCGGCCCGAGGACGTGCCGGACTAGGGAGGGAGCTATGTAGCATCCCTGGCTTCGTCTTGGCGCCTACCCGGGATGGCGACCAGGGGGCACCAGGTGCCAGGCCACGCCCGCCGTGTGGTGATGGTTGGCGGCCGTGGCCCGTGCCCGACACTGGGATGCGGTGGACTACGCTACCCACACCTGAGAGAGGGATTTCTGATGGGTTTCTGCGTATTTGTGGGGGACTTGATTTGAGAGAATTTGAGTGTGAGATTAGTGAGGGAGAATAGAATTAGTAGTGATAGTGGCCCCCGACCTGACGAGGTTAGACTCGGGTCGGGGCCACTCGGGGGTATGGGGGGGCTACCTGGCCAACGTGCCGAGGCTCCCCCAGATGCACGTTAAGAGGGACAGCGAGGCGCCCTTGGCCCGCGCCCTCAGGACAAAGACAACTACGCGTTTGCTTTCCTCCTCCCCGTGTGCACTACCGTGCGTATCTGTTTGCACTGCGAGCAGGCACGTGAGGCAACAGGCGTACCTCTCTCATAGTTTTCCTTTCTGTGTTACCTGTCCCTTTCCCCCGAGGGATGTTGACACGTGTGTAAGCGGATCGAGTTTTATACCACAGGTGGGGGGTACGCGCGCGTGGGTGGCGGCGGAGCGGCGGGTAGGAGGGGGTGCCACCGGCGGGTGGGCGGCCGCGGAAGCGCACGCGCGTCCCGGCGGCAGCGCTACCGGGAGAAGTGAGTTGGCAGGTGCTGGGAGGGGGGCGGGAGGGCGGTACGGAGGGGGCTTTACATCCCCACGGCTGCTGCTGTTGCTGCCGCTGCTGCTGTTGCTGTTGCTGCTGCTGCTGCTGCTGCTGCTGCTTCTACTGCTGCTGCTGCTGCTGCTGCCGGCTGTTGCTGTCCGCAGAGTGGGCTGTTGCGGTCCACGTGTCTGGGAAGCGGGGCTTTCGCTCAGATACATGGGACAGCAGACTCGCTGCCTGCCCGTACTGGCCGTCTCATAGCAGGGAGCTCAAAAACACGAGAAAGAAAAAGAACCGTCGGTCCCAGTCGCGGTTAAGGGAGGGCAGGGGGGGGGGGGGACCGCGCGCGGCCACCCGCCCAATGTGGGGGCGGGGGCGGTGGATGGTGTCCGCGACGGCGGTGGCGGCGTACTCTGCGGGACAGCTAGGGAGCTGTCCCGCGGAGTTTGCCGCCACCGTCTGGACTGGTTATAGTAGACGGGGTCGGCGGCAGACGGTGGCGCAAGCGGTCGCGGCAGAGCCGCTGCAGGAAGAGCCGGCCGGCTGTCACGGCGAGGCTGCAGGAGACGGCCTTGCCGGTGAAGCGCTGCAAGTCCTTGCCGGAGACTCGTCTAGAGGATGCGCAAGCGGCTGTGGACAGCGCGCCGGCGGTGGCCGTCAGGCTGGCCAGCCGGGCCGGGGGCAGGAGACTGAGGCGCCGCTTGGTGTCAAGGATGTAGCCCAGAAGCGGCAGCGCCGTCGTACCGAGAACGGCGCCCTTGGTCAGATGTACGGTGAGACCGACGTGGGAGACCAGCGCCAAAATCCAGCGACGTATGGCCGTCGCTTGGGCCTGCGTGAGATGTGCATGAAGGCGTCCGAAATGTCCCAGCTGACAAGATGGTCGCCGGGTAGGAGCTGAGACGCAAAGCGGGACAAGTTGTCGTATGAGAAGGGGCGGTCCTGCAAACGGCCGTTCTTGTCCGAGAAGTCGACGATCAGGCGGTCCTTGGGGTGGTGCACGACGAAAGAGGGGCTGACGTCCGCGGCTTGGGCTGCGGCGGAGGGGCTCAGCTCGCGGACGAAGCCGTTCGCGACCCCAGAGTCCGCTGTCCGGTGTCCGAAGGCCAGGTCACCGGCGGCTGCGGGTAGGCGAGGCAGCGGCGCTGCGGTGGCGTCGAGCGCCACAGGATGACGTACCCAAACTTGAGGACTCGGAGCACTCACGGGGGAGCTCCGATGGCCACCCATTGCTGCAACGCGGCTCGGACGCGCGTCGCGTGGGCGGCGTACGACGTCAGCGCGGCTTCGGTCGCTAAACGCGGCTGGGTCGCCAGCCGTGCCGCCTTGGACGGCCGCCGGCCGCGGGGACGTGCCTTGTTCGTCGCCGCCCCACCCGGCACGCGAGGTGGAAGGCCCAATCGCCGCCGCTGCGAGAGCGGGGGCGCGGTCGGTGGCCCGGAAAGTCGATCACGCGGCGGCCGGGGGCTCCGCGGCGCCACGGGCACCGCCGGTGGCTCCGCCGCCGCCGCCGCCGCCCCCAGGGTTGCGCCGGTTACCGCCGCCGCCGACGCCGCCGCTGGGGTTAACTCGGCCGCCGGTGGCGGTGTCGCGGTTCTCGCCGCCTCGGCCGCCACTCTGGCCGTTGGCGCCGCCGCCGCCGCCTCCGCCGCCGCCAGTGCCGCCGCCGCCCGCGTTACCGGTGAGCTCACGGGCGTTGGGCGCAAGTCGCCCCATTACGGCGCGCGCGCTGGCGGCGAAGCGCAGCGGCAGATAGAAAGGGAGACGTCGGAGTTGGCGGCAGGAGGACCAGAGTGGCGGGGGCGCAGACGAGCCTCCACTCGGTCTGCCTGTTCGCGAGAAACGGCAAAGATGCGATGCGACAGCACAGAAGACTGGAAGGAGGAAGTCGTGGGGCAGTAGATACCCTCCGCGTCGTCAGGCGTCAGCAGAAGGTCTGTCGGAATGGCAGCCACTGTAGGGTTGGAGCTCTGCTAGGACAATACCTTCTATCGCATCACGAAGATGAGGTACAGCTGGTGCAGGGGTGCACGGGTGTAGATGACCTCGTTCAGCATCTCCCGTGAGGTCAGCTCACCGTTGAGGCGTTCAAGTTCGGCCTCGAGCAGGCCGTTATGGACCGTCTGCACCCAGGCGCATACGTTGTACACCGTGCGAGCGTCCTCGATGACGGGTGCAGGGAACGAAGAAAACGCCTCGGACCAGCGGGATTCGTTGTGGACCCGGAAGGGTCGCGGGAAGCGATCGCCGCGGTCGGTAGGGCGGGGGGGGGGCAGCACATAGCCCCAGATGAAGTCGCGTTGGTTGAGCGCGCGCCGCCCCCCCGCATGGGAAAAGTGATCGGGGGGGGCAAGGCGGGGGGGACGGCCGTGACCGTCCGCAAGCGCACCTTGCACAGCTGCAGCCTGCGACGAGTAGTCTTCGTAGGAGCCGTCGCCGGCTGGGACGTAGTCGGAGCCGCCGCCGTCATCTTCTTCGTCGTCGTCCTCGTCGTCGTCAAAGACGACGGGACGGGCGTCGCGCGGAGAGTTCCGTCGGGGGGGGCGTTCGCCGCCGTCTCCGCCACGCGGTGGCGGGCGAGGGGGGGGAGGGGGGGGTGGGGGTCGGTCGGCACCGTCACCACCGTTTTTGCCACTGCCGCCTCCACCGCCTCGACCGTCGCCACCGCCAGCGGCGGGGGCGAGGGGGAGGATCTCGTCCGTCTCGTCAGCTGCCACCAGGACGCCAAGAAGTCCGCCCGCAACCCGCTGCGACCCCGAAACCAGGGCCCAGGCGACCAGGGGACCGGCCAGCGATCAGGAAACAACGCTCCACACAGCGCAAAGTCTACCAATGCCCGCGAGGGCCGGCACGGGGCGGGAGGAAGAACAACCACACCGCGGCCTCCCCTCGAGGGAGGGCAGCGTAGGTGCAAGCCCCAGCATAGGGCCGCAACCCAGGATCACCGCCAGTCCAGACCCGAGGGCCCGGACGTCGTCTGAGTGCCTGGCAACAAGCGCGAAGACGACGGACGTGCCGGGCCGGCGAGAGAGGGAGAGCGGCAAGAAGCGGCGGGGGTTATATATCGGCGGCGGGCGCCCAGCCGGGGCGCCACAGACCGATTGCGTGCCCGCCCCAAGCGAGCGCACCAAGCGTGGTGCGCCGCAGCCCGCGTCCGGTCCCGGGCGTGCTGCTCGCCCGCGGCTGCCCGCCTCGGCCCTTGCCGCAGCAAGAGTGTCAGTTGCTGCTACTGTCGCCCGTGGGTGCAATTTGCACCCTCGGCCGCCCGCCGCCGCCCTGGAGGCTCGAATGGGAGTTACGCGGAGACAAAGCCAAGTAACAATGCAAATAGAACGGCCCGGATGACTCAGCTGTCACGATTGAGAACACATGACTGGTCGCAGTTCCAAACGGAATGCTGGGAAAATTTTGTTCCTGCTCTGGGGGCGCCATGCAGTGGGATATAGACATGCATCGTCCGTTGCTTGTGGGTGCAGTGCTTGCTGTGCAGAAGAGATCCCTGATGTAACTTTTTTCACTCCCTCTTCAAGGACCGCTTCACAAGCTCGAAAGTTGTTCTGTCGATACCACAAGAAAACTGAGGGTCGTGCGCTTCCGGCGCAGACAAGCACCATCCATGCGGGCTTGTGCAACTTGCACCTCGAAGCGTAAAGCAAAATTAGTCCTCAAAATCGACATTCTTCAAGCACTGAGAGGGGGTTGCAAAATCCTGCGCAAGAGGACAACACCCGGAATGCAAGAAATCGGTGGTCCCTCTTCAGACCCCACTGCGCGGGTGGGGGGGGAGGCGGGGTCTGGGGGGGATTGAAAATCGAACCATTCGGCTTTGTTTTTTTTCTCTTTCTCGCCGCCCAGTAGGACAGGAAAGCGGTCCCCCTCCCATGCCAATGCGGGTTGGTTGGTTTGGATACCCGCGCGGCGTGCGGCCGAGCGAGCGGCTCTTTGCGCGGGGGGCGGTAGCGGCGACTGGTTTGCGGCGACGGAAATGGCGGACACAAACGCCGACACGACGGTGGCTGCGGAAGGCCTGCAGGTACGGCTGCTGCCCGCCGTCGAGCGCCTCGTATGTGGCCGCCGCCTTGGCCTGCAGCCGCTCCGTCGCCATTGCCGCCGCCACCGCCGGCGGCTGCTGCGCCGCTGCCGTGGCGCCAGCAGCCGCGGCCTGCCGCCGCAGCGGCGGCCGCCCCCATTGCTGGCGCGGCGTCGACACCTCCCCTCCCCCCCATCCCCCTTTCCACGCCCCCCCCTGGGGATGGTCGCCGCCGGCGCCACCGCCGCCGCCGGCGCCATCGCTCAAGACGAAACGAACAGGGAGGGTGGCAGGAGGGGGCAGGGGAACAAGCCCCAGAAACCAGGCGAACCGTGGCGACGCCGGCGGAGGGGGCTGAGGAGAGGAGCAGTGGCCGATGGGCGAAGTGACGGGGCTGATAGGGCCGGGTGCGCTCGGAGCAGAGTGGACTTTCATACTTTTCTCCCTGTTGGCCTGGCGCGCCATCGCTGTCTCCCCCCTCCCCGACCTCCCTGTCCGCTCGCGCGGCGGCCGCGGCGGCGGCCGCGCTGGGCGCCCTCGCCCTCGAAACGTCGTCGGGGAGGGCGGCACCGGCGGCGGTGGCGGCTGCGGCACCGGCGCCGCCCGTCGCGGCCGCCCTATCCCGGCTGGCTACGGAAGGCCACCCTGCCGCTGCTGCTGCCGCATATGGCAGTGGGAGGCCACCCTGCCGCTGCTGCTGCCGCCGCCGCCGCCGCCGCCGCCGACCTCCCTTCCAGGACGACCAGAGCGGCGCATCACACACACCTCATGCATGACACAGAAGCGCTCCCCCCCCACCTCCCGCAGCCACGCGCCACGGCCGCGGCGCCGCGGCCTGGCAGGGATGGCCGCAGCACGGGCGGTGGCGACGGCAATAGCGACGGTGGTGGTAGTGGTGGCGGCGGTGGCGGCGGCGGTGGTGGCGGCGGCGGCGGCGGCGGCGGGCTTCTGGAGCGGCTGCAGGCCAAGGCGGCGGCCACATACGAGGCGCTCGACGGCGGGCAGCAGCCGTACGTGCAGGCCTTCCGCAGCCACCGTCGTGTCGGCGTTTGTGTCTGCGTCGGCGGCCATGGTGTGCCTGTACCGCGAGTGCGGACTGCCCATGTGTGGCTGAGGGGTGACGAATTCGGCTCCGCGTGGCTCTGCCCGCGCCGCCCCCATTTCCGTCGCCGCAAACCAGTCGCCGCTACCGCCCCCCGCTCAAAGAGCCGCTCGCTCGGCCGCACGCCGCGCGGGATTCCAAACCAACCCACCCGCACTGGCAGGGATGGGGGACCGCTTTCCTGTCCTACTGGGCGGCGAGAAAGAAAGAAAAAACAAAAGCCGAATGATTCGATGTTTAATGAGGCGGTAACGGGAAGTTGCAACCTGTAACGCAAAGTTGCATTCTTGACACCACCCGGGTGAGATTCTTTGGACGCATTTGATTTGTGCAACAGACAACCCAGTGATTATATTCCCTGCAACCGCTTCTCGGCGCTCTCGTCCCCGCTACTCGCCCCACCTTCATCGCAGCTGCTACTATCGTCCTCAGAGGGAGGCCCGGGGCACTCCTGGACGTGCTGCGCCATCACCACCCCCGCGTGGATCGACTTAGTGCACCCAGGGCACACCCAAAACGAGGTGCAAGGGCACCCAGTCCACGCCTTGCCTCCACGATACTTCTTCTCGGCGCACACGCGACAGCGGGGCTGCTGCCTGGCTACCACCTTGCCGGCGCGCTCGCGCTCCTTGTCGGCTTTCTTGGAGGCCCGCTGGGCGCTGCGGTCCGCCTTGTCCTGCTGCTCTTTGGCCGCCGCCGCCTCAAGCTGGCGGTGTTGGTCCAGCAGCAGAAGCGGGGAGTGCACCTCCGCCCGCCGCACGACCGCGCGCCCGGCAGCAGTCCTTGCCGCAGTGGCGTCAACTCGCTCATGGGCAGCCTGGATAACGGCAGCCGCGGCGCTGCGGGCAGCCTCGACCGGCGTCTCTCCCGTCGCCGCCAGACCCAGGTTGGCCCGGACATTGGCCCGCATGACAACCGGCTGAAATGGCCACAATCCGCAGCGGCGAAATGCTCCTCTGATGGCCGGCCGGGTAAAGGCGCGGCGCTCCGCTGCGTAGGCCGCCATCAGCAGCGCATCCCGGGTGCCGGAGTTGGTGAGCATTCCGTCCATGACAGCCGCCTCGTGATTGTGGCGAGTGACCGAATGCAGCGTACCGAAAGGCGCCTCGTCAAGCGGCTGCGTGATGTGCGAAGTGCTCTTGGGAAGGGAAAACAGGTACAAGCCCAGGCCAATGGCATGCTCCACGATGTCCGCGCGACGGTGCGCGGCTAGCTGGTCGCTGAAGAGGAGTGCCGGGATGCCAGGGTGGTGCTCTTGCCACACCTCGGCCACCTTGCCCAGCACAGCTTTGAACGTGTCCGCGTCAAGATAACCCGTGTCGGTCCAACAGTAAAACCGCGGCCATGTACCCCGGGTGGTGCCTCGCGCCTTTTCCATAGTAAAGTTCACAGGCGCCGAGCTGCCGTCCCCAAGCCGCCCCTTCAGAATGTACACACTGAGGAGTACACCGCCGTCGGCGCTGACGAACGGCAGCTGGGTCGCCACCGTGTTGTGCCTGGTTGTCCTCACGTTGGCGCGCTCTTTGCCCGCTGCCTCCACACGGCTCAGCTTCATGTTGCCCCCCTTCTGCACCACCCGCGTCTCGTCAAAGTTGAACACCGCGTGTGCGGGGAAGTGCTTGTGCTCGAGGAAGGTGGCGAGCTCGTCGCAGAAGTCTACCACGCCACCATACACCCTCGGCCCCACCCGCTTGTCGGCGAGCGCCTTGCACGCCCGCTTGCTCAGCTGTTGGCGGTGCCGACGGGTGAAGCGCGTAACCCACATCTTGGACACCGCGACGCCAAACTTGCGCGCCACCAGGTCCCGCAGCTGTGCCGAGCTCATTGCCACATTGTTGACGCTGAAGGCTTGGGCGACGGCAACCAGCGTGGTCTCTTGCTCAGGCAACAGCTTCCGGTTTGCGTTGCAGGCGCCGTTGCCGCGGCGGGATCGGTGGTAGGTGCTCTTGACCGACGACATGCTCTGCTTTGTCACCCCCGCGTCGTGCTTGAAGGCGGCCTTCAGGGTGGGGAAGTCCTTCTTGGCGTCCTCTAGGAGGTCCAGGACGGGGGAGGTCTTCATTGAAGACGTCAAGCGGTACCGCGCACCGCCCCCTGTGCAGCGAATGTCCCACCAGCTGTCTCTGCCCCCGTGCCCTCTGCCGTGCGTCGGCGGGGTCGGCGGCACCTAGACGAGGCCCTCTACACAGCGGTAGCCTCGAGGAAGCTACTCCACCGGCAGCGCCCAGCAGGGGACGCCGGGGAGGGCAGCAGAAGGCAGGGCGGGCGGGCTGGAGGGGGGGGGGGGGGGGGGGGGCGATGCCGCGTCCAAGGCGATGGCTGTGGGTGGCGGGAGAGGAGGCAGGGGGGCGATGTGGATGCAGTGGTAGGCGCAGTGATGCACGTCGACCATGCTTGGGCCTTTTTCTGCGGCAGGGGTGGCGGGGGGGCTATGGGGGGACGGGGCGCGCAGTTGTAACAGCAGCGAGGCAATGCGACCATGTGGCCGCCCAAAAATCACCTGGGTAGGGCATGCAGTGATTGAATGCCCGCCTAAAATCTGATCGGAACCGGGATGGCGCGAAGGGCGGATGCAACTTTGTGTTACAGGTTGCAACTTCCCGTTACCGCCTCAATCCCCCCCCAGACCCCGCCTCCCCCCCCGCCCGCACCTTGTTTTTTTCCCCGCCGTGTGTTTTTTTTTCCTCCCCGCCTTGGCTGCCGGCTGCCGCTGCCCCCCAGCAGCGGCCCCCCAGCCGGCAAGCCAAAGGTGGTGGCGGTGGTGCCCAAGTGGACGGGTTTGCCCGGCGGCAGGCAGGGCGGCGACGGCAGACTCTGAGGGACACCCCCCCAGATGTCCCCCAGAGTCTGACGCCACCGCCCGCGCCGCCGGCTGCCCCCACCCCCCAGCCCGCACCCAGTCCAGACGGTGGCGGCAAACTCCGCGGGACAGCCCCCCAGCTGTCCCGCAGAGTGCGCCGCCACCGCCGTCGCGAACCCCATTCACCGCCCCCGCCCCCACCGCCGCCGCCACCAACCGCCGCCGGCCAGCCCCACCGGCGGCGGCCAGAACGCAACCCCCCGCCAAGCCAGCAGTTGGCCAACACCCTCCCCGTTCCCCCCCCCCCCTCCAAAGCACTGCTGCCACCCCCACCGCCCACACACACACAAAAAAAAAAAAAATACAAGCGGCGGCGAGGACGACCATCCTCGCCACCCGCCACCCCACCCACCACAGTCGGCCGCCACAAAGCCGACGGCGACCGCCACCACCGCCACCCCCACCGCCGCCCCGCTGCCGCCGACCGCCACACAGCCGACGGCGACCGCCACCACCGCCACCCCCCCCGCCGCCCCGCTGCCGCCGGCCGCAACAAAGCCGACGGCGACAGCCACCGGGGCCGCCATCGCCGCCGCCCTCCCCCCGCCGCCACCAGCCGCGGCCAGCCAACACTGCCGGCAGCGGCCAACACCCCGCCCCTCCCGCCCAGCCATCGGCCGGCCGCACAGAGCCGGCAGCCGCCGCCACCGCCGCCATCTGCCGCAGCCAAAGCCGGCCGCGGCCGGCGAGCCTCCAACCAACCCCCCCGCCCACCTTCCCCGACCCGCAAAAAAAAAAAAAAAAAAAAAGAAGAGAACGCCGGCGACGGCGACGACCATCACCACCCGCCCCACACCGCGGCGGGGGCGAGGATGCGACTCCCGCGGCCACGAGGGGAAGCGGCAGCGGCGGGGGCGGGGGGGCGCCTCCCGCAGCCACGGGTGGAGGCGGCGGCGGCGGGGGCGAGAAGGTGACTCAGCTGCACACGGGGGGAGGCAGCGGCGGCGGGGGCAGGGGGGCGTCTCCGCCGGCCGAGGGATGAAGCGGCGGCGGTGGGCGATGGGGTGACTCGGCTGGCCGCGGATGGAGGCAGCGGCGGCCGGGGAGGGGGGGGCGACCAGACGGGAAGAAAGAGAAGGCCCGCGTCGCGTGCCGTCGTGGACGAATTCCTGTCCTTTGTGACACCCACGCGGCGGTGGCGGCGGCGGCGGCGCCCACCGTCGACGCCGCCCCCCACAGGGGGCCGGTGCGCTCCCCTGCGGGACGGCACCCGCGGCAGACTCCCCCCGCCGTGATGATCTGCGGTGCCCCACCCATCGTGCCCAGCGTGGCCACGGGCCGGGGCCGACAATCTGCTCCACCGCGCCCGGGGCGGCCACGTCAGCTCTCTGGGCACATTGGATCGCCTCCCCGTCCCATCCCGTCTCGACACACACCGCCTCTGCCCCACTCCGCCCACACTCCCTCCCCCCTCCCCCCCCGCCCCCCCCCTCGCCCAGCCGCTTTTCCCCCGTCCGCACCGCACACCCCCCCCTTCCCACGGCCGGCCGCTCCCCCACCGACAGCGGCGCGCGCAGACGGCACCATGCGCGTCGGCCTGCCGGCCCTGCTCCGCCCCGGCGCCGCCCGCGCCACAACGGCAGCGGCGGCGGCGGCAGCGGCGGCGGGGGCGGGGGTGCCCCCCCCCCGGCGCCCTCCGCCATTCGTCGCGCGACGGTGGCGCGGCGGTGGCGCCACACGCGGCGCCGGCGGCGCCCTACGGGCCGCCCCGGGCGGGTCATCAATGGCTGGCATCCCCCCGCCTGGCCGCGCTCCTCCTTCCGCCGCGTCGGTGGCGGGTCTCCCCCCCCCCCCCAGCCATCCTCCCGCCCTGCCCCCCTCATTCTCCTCCTCCTCCTCCTTCTCTTCCTCCCCCTCCTCCTCATCCTCCTCCTCCTCCGGCGCCCTCTTCCCCCCCCCATCTCTGCCCGTCCTCCCGCCCATGATCTACCACCCCGACTATACCGTCACGCCCTGGCCGGCGTCCCACCGGTTTGTGATGAGCAAGTTTGCTGACACCGCCGCCGCCCTCACCGCCTCTGGCCTGGTGCCAGCCACCCACTGGACCCGCCCGTCCCCCCCCCCCCCCTCGGCCCTCACCGCCGTCCATGACCCGGCCTACGTGGACGCCGTCCTCCGCGGCACCCTCCCCCCCGACGCCGCCCGGCGGATTGGCTTTCGTGGCCTCTGGTCCCCCGCGCTGGTGCGGCGGACGGTGCTCGAGGTGGGGGGCACCGCCGCCACCGCAGCCGCGGCGCTGACGGCGGGGCTGGCGTGCCATGTGGGAGGGGGCACCCACCACGCGCACCCGGGGTGGGGGTCGGGCTTCACCATCCTCAATGACCTGGCCGTCACCGCGCGGGCGCTGGTCGCCCCCCCCCGGGGGGGGGGGGGGGGGGGGGGGGGGCGCCGTCGACCGCCTGCTCATTGTGGACGCGGACGTGCACCAGGGGGACGGCACCGCCGCGGTGTTTGCGGCGCCGGGCGCCCCGGATGGCCTCCCGCCGCTGCGGCTGGCACACCCCCCAGTGGCGGCGGCGTCGGTGGGGGGAGGGGCGGTGCTGCCACCGGCGGCAGAGATCGAGGCGGCCATCTCGGCGGCCATGGCCGACCGGTGGTCGGCGGCGGCGGCGGCCGCGGCGGCAGCGGTGGCGGCGTGGCGGCGTGACGAGGCGGCCGGCCGGGGCGGGCGTGCCCCCCCCCCTCCCGCCCCCCCCCCCGCCCCAGGGGTGGTCTTCACCCTCTCCCTCCACGCGGACAAGAACTTCCCGGCCCGCAAGGTGCAGTCCACCCTGGACGTGCCGCTCGCCGACGGCACCGCCGACGGGGCCTACATGGACGCCCTGACGGGGGTGTTGACGCCCATCCTGGCCGCCTTCCGCCCCGAGCTGGTCCTCTACGACGCGGGCGTGGACGTGGCCGCCGCCGACGCGCTCGGCCGGCTGGCGCTGACCGACGCGGGCGTGTACGCGCGGGACGTGGCGGTGATGGAGGCGGCGCTGGCGGCGGGGGCGCCGGTGGCCACGGTCATTGGGGGGGGGTACGCGGCGGACCGGGCAGAGCTGGCGCACCGCCACTCGATTGTCTTTCGGGCGGCGGTGGACGTGTGGCGGTGGCTGGGCGTGGCGGGCATGCGCTGGTGAAGGAGCGGGTGGGTGGTGGGATAAGTGAGAGGCGGGCGAGGCCGTCCAGTCGAGGTGCGGTCTGGAGACGGACGCCCTTTCTGCGCCGCCGTCGCATCCCGAGCTGGGGGGGGGGTGAGCCACGGGCGGTACCGCCCAGCGCGACAGCGCGGCTGGGGCTCGCCAGGGCCGCGCCCACAAGACACGCCGTAGTCTCTTTTTGGTGGCGCTGACGCCCCCCGCGGGGCTGCCTGGCGGGTACGCGCGTCCCTGCTCCACCCCGCCGCCAGCGGCGGCGTCCCTGACGGGCAGCGCCGATTGGTTGGCGCAGCGCGGGGCGGGCAGGGGGGTGGCCGCATCGGCGTCACGCCCAGCACCCACCGCCGCCCCTGCCCCCTTCCCCTCCCCCCCCCCCCCCCCCCCCCCCGGCGTTCAGCGGTGGCCATCATCGCCAGCGGGCTCCCACCCCCTGTTTTTGCTTTGTGGTTGTCTTTCTGCCGTCGCGGCGCCGTCGCAGCCGGAGCGACGGCGAGGGCCCCGCGCCAGGGCGGTTGTGTTGGCAATGGGGGAACCAAGCAGGAGCGCCGCGCGCGCGCGCGCCCAGCGGCCGGCGCTGCCGGCGGGTGGGGCACGCGCGCCCGCTGGCCGTGCGCGCGGTGGCGGCTGCGGCCTGCGGGAGCGACCCCCCCCCCCCCCCATACTTCTTTCGCATACGAAGCGGGCCCGCTGCGGGGGTGGTGGAAGGTGGAGGAGCTGAACAGACAAAGAAAAAAGTGAAGAGGTGTGGCAGTGTCTCCACGCTCGCTCCTTAACGCGGCAGCTGCTCAGCGGATGCGTCGACAGGGGGCGTAGGCGTCGCCCGCTGTCTTTCAAGAGACGAAGTCAAACCTGGTGTGGTGGCGGGACGCCTCCTCGGCCTCGGGCCTGAGGCGCTTTCGCAGTTCCGCTTCGTATAAACATAACGCCGTTACAACGCGCTCTGGGCTGCGAAAGAACATACGCGTGCTCGTTACTGTGGACTGTATCAACTACATAGTTGTCACATCTGTTGCTGACAGTTCGCCCACACAATACTATCTACCGCATTGGTTTGGCGAGCCCTGAGGACGATTCACGGTTATTGGTGGCTTAAGCCAAGGCTCAGGGCGCGTCCCAGATTCCAACTCCTACTTAGATACATTTATATGGAGGCCTTGTCTGGAGTTCAACCTACTGCAGTCCTACGGTTTTGCTGGCACCCAGACGCATGCGAGGTGTGCTCGACCTTTTAACTCGCTGGAAGACGGGTCTCCGAGTCGCCCGCGTCCGCGGCTTGTCCGACGTTTGCGTCAGCCGAGGGTGAGCGCGCCACTTTCTGCGTGGGAGGGTCGCGCCTTTTTCATTTTCTTCAGCGCGCGCGCGCCAGTTTTGCGCTATGGAGCGGCGGCGTGGCCAGTCGTCCACAGGGCAGGTGGCAGTGCCTTATGTAAAGAGACGCTTGCGCCCCCTGTGGACTCCTAGCTGAGGACCTTCTTGTCTCGTCCCGTTCATGTGCCGCTCTGTTCTATCTGCCCACGCCCCCCCTCCTCTTCTCCCCGTCTCCCCCCCCCCTCGCCTCTGCCCCTCCCGCCTCCCACCTGTCCTCCTTCCCCATCCTCCCCCCTCCGAGCATTTTTCCCCCTTTCTCATCTCGAGAAGTCCGTCTGCGTATGGGAGGTGGCATGGCGGGCAAGAAGACTGGGACTGGTGGCGCGGCCTCGACCTCTCGGTCGAAGAACTTCACTCCCGGGGAGTGTATCGGTGTGCTGACGGCGGCTGAAACCCACTGGGCGGCGTACCGGGGCAGCCGTACGGGCGACAAGAAGCGCCGGTCTGCTGCGGCTTTGCTGGAGGCCTTTGTCCGCGCAACGCCGGCTAAGGACCGCCACCTGGCGCAGACGCGCACGGCAGACAGCATCAACAAGAAGATCAAGAATATGCGGTCGCGCTACATGGACACGTGTCAGGCACTGAAGTCGACCGGTATGAGCACGGCCCAACGGGAGGACCTCTTGATCAAGTTTGGGGGCGCTGAGCTGTATGACCTCGCTCGGGAGGCATTCAAGACATCCCACGTGTCGACGCAGCTTACGGTCCGAGAGGCGGTGGACCTCACTGCCGCGGCGCCCACCGCCACCGGCGAGACCGGCTCCACCACTGTTGTGCCGCCGCCTACCGCTGGCGGGCGTGAGGTACGCTTAGCTGATTCCGGGAACACTGGTGGGGACAGCGTTGAGGACGTGGAGGAGGAGGATGGGCCTGGAAGCGATGGGGGCAGTGCAGGAAGCGATGGCGACGAGGACGTGGAGAGCGGCACGGAGAGAGCGCCCGAGACGGCTCCCCGTCATGGTGGCGCCCAGCGCACCGCCAGCGCTGGAAAGATTGCTGCGGCCGCATCACCGGTCAAGAGAGCCAAGCGCGACACTGCGGTTGGGCTCTTCCGCGAGTACATCACGGAGAAAATGCGCCCCGCGGCTGTCGGGGAGGCGGGGGGCACGACTGACTGTGATGTGCGTCAAGCGCTGGTCAATATGATCAATGCATACGCGGACAAGGCGCGTCGGGGGTAGACACAGGTCTCGCATAAAGATTTTACGACGTACGTGTTCTCCTCTTGACTCTTGAAACAGTAAAAGGACACCACGCGCGGACTCCGGTTGACCCAATGCAGTAGGTCCAATCACCACCTTGACTGGCGGTCTCCGTCGCCAGTGACCACCACAATGGTTCTAATCCACCGCCCGGCCGCGCCCACTCCGCGTGGGCCGCCACCCCCGCCCCTCGTTATTGCTCATTGACAAAGGCGTCCCCATAGGTGCGCCGGGCGCTCCGCCGCATCAGTACCCACCCACGCCCCTGCACGCGCCCTCCGCCCTCTTCGCCGTGCGAGGTGGGCCGCCCGCTCTGGTGACTTCCGCCCACTTCCCACCCCTGCAGCCCCGCCGCCCATCACCCTGCCCCGACTACAAACAGGCACTACTCGGTAGTGTCCACCCACGGCAATCCGAGGGCCTTCACCAACTCGATTCGGCGCTGAGCACCCTTCGAGGTGACCGAGTAGTCGCAGTCAGGCGCAGGGTAGGCGGTGTCCTCCTCCTCGGTGTCTGCTCCGGCCTCCTCATCGTAAGCACCGTGCCGCTCCTCCAAAAAATTGTAAAGGGTGACACAGAGCTCCTGCACACTGGCCGCCAGAGTTGGGTGCGCGTATATCATACGTAGGACGTGCCATCGTCCCTTAAGTCTCCCGAACGCGTGCTCGACCACCACACGCATTTTCGCGTGCTTGTGATTAAACCGTCGCATGGACGCGACATTCGGGCCGTGCATGTCTGCTTCTCGGAATGGGGTGATCTACCGCGGGACGTGGGGGGGTGCGGGTGCACAGCAGGTAGACCAGAACGCACATTGGCAAGGGGGGGGGGGCGGGGGGTGGACGGGAAGGAGCAGCCAGAAAAATAATGTACAGACATAGCGGTCAGTGTCCGTGGTTACCGAAGCGCACAGGTTGGTCACCGATGAGCGAAAGACGTCTGCGAACGTCGCCCACGGTAATTGCCCCTATTCCCTCACAGAGATAGAGCCAAACACAACGAGAGCTGAAGCGCCCTCCAGTGTCCGCCACCTGTCGCTGATTCCCCCGCCCTCCCCCCCGGCCCTTGGTCTACCCCTCCCTCGCAGACCCAGCCCGCCTTGCCAGCAGACCTCCCAAGCCACGAGTTCTCCTCTCCCAACCGCACATAGCACCCTTCCCCCGCCCGTTTCTGAGCAGAAACTCACCAGAAATGGCGCCAGCGCAAAGCCGGCATCGCCAAGAATAAACTCTCCGTCCTCCAATGGGGACAGGGAGCTGTCGGGATTGAGCATCGCTCGATACTACGACCGTCCCTTGAAGGCCATAGAGTCCCCACGCGATCCAGGGAAACCACCAACGAAGAAGCGCACCTGCCGAGTGTCTGTGATGGCAATCAACAGAAGAGAGCAGCGCTGGTGTCTGTCGGTAAAGTCCTCTTTATGCTCCCCAAATGGAGTAAGCAGAGGGGTGTGACAACCATCTACAGCTCCGCAGCTATACCAGGAAAAGCGCGCGGACAGAGGGGCGATGCGCCAGCCAGGTCAGTACCGGATGGGGGTGTGTCCACACCAAACGGGGTACACCGGTGGAGATATCGGGATGGAAAAAAAAGGGAGGAGCAGTATACGTACATGCCACGCCACCCGGCAAGGTTCCCGCCGGTGAGGCGAGAAAAGTCGATACCGATCCTCTTGCGCTCCATCTTGTTCGGCCAGGTGGGAGGGGGCAGGCCACGCAGCATGGCCTGCACCACGGGGGCGCAAAACTTGGCAAAAGTCGACTCTGCCACGTCTACAGCCCGTGCTACGACACGCTGCCGCCCACCCTGCGCCAGCCAAAATAAAACAGCAAAGCATCGCCATTGCGGGGGAAGGGTCGCCGGCCCACGGGAAGAAGCAGGAAAGTGGGGCATCGCACGAGCCACAAGGTCGTCGAAGTGTGCCGGAGTCATTCGCACATCTCGAAAGAAAGCTCTCTGTTCAACACTCTTCTTAAAGAAACGACCCACAAGATCCCTCGCATGGGGCGCACACCTATTGCTCTGACAACATATATCGGCTAAGTCAGCCAGCTCCGCAAGCTCCATCAGCTCACGCGCACTCCACCGACCCTCACCCTCCCCCACCACGACAGCAGAAAAGGTACGCAGAGCAGCCAGCAACTCCCCAATATCCTTGTCGTCTGGCTCCAGCGCGGTGAGCATGGCCACTACCGCTTGCACCCAATCCATCAGAGGAGCACCCTCCCCGAGGCCGCACAGCTTGATGGCAGCGTCATATACCCCCAGCACGTACGAAGGCTCCTTGAGGTCGGGGTCCACGTCCGCTGCCGCACGTAGGAAGTCCACAACACCACGAGGGAGAGCGTCCATGTTGCCCGGCCGGATCCCCCAGGGAGGGCGCGCCGGTACGCCGCGGAGGCAGCAGTGTGCAGATCAAACCGCTGGAGAGGGGGGGGGGGGGGAGGGGGGGGGGGGGGGGGGGGGGGGAGAGGGAAGTGAGAGAGCAGGAGGATGAGCGTCGTGGGGGAGCAGGGGTGGGGATCGGAGTGGGAAATCAGGCGGGGGTTACGGTGGAAGGAGCAGAAGAGTAGACCAGAGCGAGGGGGAGGGGGGGGAGGGAGAGGCAGAAATGGGCGAAGGAGGGGGTGGGGCGGGGGGGCAGACGCGCGGCGTAGCGCGTCCGCGGCGGGCAACCGGTGGCGCCGCCGTCATGAGGCGGCGTGCGTCGTTGCGAGGAGCAATGGAACCGCGACTTGAAATGGAATGAACAGTGAACGGCCGTCTCAGGGAAGTGACTCAGGCTCAGGATCTGAGAAGCCGCCATGGGGGTGTCTCAGACTCAAACCAGGTTTGAGTCGCTTTGTGGCTCCGTTGAGTCGCTTCATATGAAAGTCCATTTAAGTCGAGTGCTGAGTCGATTCGACTGTGAGTGGTCCTCTGCTGTGTGTTTGTGCGCGGGGGTGCCCGACCATGGAAGCGCGTCCGGTGTGACGCGCAGGTGCTCCCTTGTGCTTGCTGTGTACACTGCAACCATGGACCCCCCTCCTTCCTGCACTTCGGTCACTTTGCTGCCTCAGTAGCAGGGGCCACCTACTGCCAGAGAGGTGTCCGGTCTACACCTTTTCACCCAAACCCCCGAGTGACTTTCGACGACGTATGGCAAGCAATTCGCCCGGGCAATGCGCATCGTCACTAAACGCCCTTTTTGCATCAGTGGACAATTCTCGAGCCGCTTCGTTCCGCCATCAGGCCAGTGTTTCGTTCAAGTCCCGATAGGCGCTGGGATACATATCAGTCGACAAGCCCGATAGGGAGACCGCTCACGAGACTCCTTACAAACACATTTCAGCAACCAATGAGGTGGACTGAGGGACGCGTATCACACAGGCCGCCAGACCATACCAAACGCCCATCTCTTGACATGGATCCTCGGACCGTCACTCGATAGACATCATGGACGCATCTCCTGACACGCATCCCAAGTGTATCCCAGGACAGGCTGTTTTTTCTGCCCGCCGGCAGGGACCGTACGGGGGCTCCTACGGCTCCTGGACGGCGCTTCACGACGCGCGTGACGGGTATTTTATAATGGTGTGCATACCAAGCAGTCACATGAGCGCAGGCACGTCATATGACTGCGCACTGCGGACGTCAAGAAGGGGACGTGCAAACAATAAAGCGTGCAAAGCAATAGCGCGCATGCAAGCCAGAAAGCGCCCTGAAACCAAGCATGACACCGGCCATGTAGATGAGGAAGCAAGGCGGAGAGGAGCAGACGAGGACGTACACGCACAGCAGGCCCACGCAAACACAAAGCACCTCAGCTCGTGAGATGGGGTAGAAGCTCAGAGAGAAAAGCACCACGCGCCGTACAGCATGAGAAGCAATGACACAAGGGAGCACACGACGGCACGCACACGCAAGAAGACCACAGAAGCAGCGTCTCTCGTGACTCGCAGACCCTCAGAGAGTCGGGCCAAGTTTGCCCGTTCAACCCAAAGCATGAAAAATGCATGATGAAGCGCCACTCGTGACGCCCACAGACCAACAGAGGTTGGGGCTAAATACGCCCACAGACGCACGCCATCAATGACTGCACTCCATCAGAAGAGCGGAGGCAAGTCGTTGGGGACGCCTTCGCGCTCGTCGGCGGCGACCGACACACCACCGCGGTCCTCCGGGGCGACCGCCGCGCCACTGCCGCTGTCGCCACCACCCCCGGCTGCGCCGTTCTCGGCCCCCTGCATGGCTTCCATGCCGACGTCGGAGTTAGAGGCGTCGTCCTCGTCATCTACGACACCGCGGTTGGGGTCATTCCCGTCCGTGATGATCAGGCAGTTGTGCAAGCCGTTGTCGCGCGGAAGGGCCGCGTCTGCGCGCGCCAACTCGCTCTCCCACTGCTCATAAATGGCGCCACGCAACCCCGACCGACGACGCGGGCGCAGCCCTGCCTTCGCTTCCAGCATGGAGCGGACAAAGCAACAGGCGAGCGCGAAGTGGCCCAGCAGGCAGCGGATAATGGGACGGCCGCCCACCGCAGCCGGCTCAGTAATCATCTCGTCGCCGCCCCCACAAAAGCGAAGCATGTCCGCAGTCCCTGCCACCAAGCTGGGCAAGCCCATCTCGGATGCCATGTAAGCACCGTTGTCAAACCACAGCTTGCACAGGTCGCCGTTCAGCTCAGCACGAGAGAGCCCGACGCCCAGAAGGAAGGCACTGCACACTAAATCCTTCAGGGACTGCGTCAGATGCGGCTTAGTCCGCAGGACCGGGACACAGGCGCGCATCCCGGCAAGGACGCTGGCGTTGCGTCGAGTAGGCAGGTGGACGGTGCTCAGCAGCCAGTCCTTTGCCCCTGCACGGTTGACGCGGCGCGTCGTCATGATAATCTTGATGACCTGGTCCCACGTCCGGTTGGTGCTGTTGTACACCTCGGCGCTGCGAGTGGCGCTGATAATGCGCTTCTTCTCATCCTCGCGGAAGGCCATTTTGAGGGTTGATATGGCCGTCAGCGTCTGATCCGCCGCACTAGACGGGGAGGAGACGCGACCATCAGCCGCATTCGACATTTCCTCCAAGGCGCCCAGGACGTCCTTAAAGCCCACTGTGAACGTCGTCTCTATCGTGTGCACAGCCAGCGCTAAGCGCTCTTGGCTGCGACCAAGCACCTCAACCTTGACGACCACGTCGCGCACCGAGTCCACCAGGTCGTCAGCGCTCGTTGCGACTGCAATAAGCTGCACTCGCAGCGGCTGCAGGCCAGCGCCGACCACGTCAGACAGCGTAGATGCAGTTCCACGACGCGCATCAGAAGGAGCGCCAGCGGTGGCAGGACTGGGGGAGAGGGGAGGACGGGCCGTGCTCACGCCCCCTGAAGGAGAAGAGGGGGGCGTATCCGACATCATCGGACGGACGATAATTGGGCGTGCCGCCCCACCAGAAACTTGGCGCAGCATCTGGCATCCACCAGCACGAGCCGAGCCCCCAGCAGGGCTACACGGCGCCTCTTCGGAATCCTGGGAAGAGCGCGCTTGCGAGGACACGCCCGGCTCCGCGCCGTTCGCCGCCGGCGCCTCCGGGACAACTTCAGTGCTGCCACTTGTGCTAGGGGTGGGCGGCGTGCTCATGGGAGAAGCAGGGGCAGGCATTCCAAAGCCTGTGTCCGCAGGAGAAGGAGGTACAGCATGCATACCAGCCGTGTTTGCGGGAGCGTGGGCAGGAACGGCGGCAGCAGAGGCCGTTCCAGAACCGGGAGCAAGCAGAGAAGGCGCGACAGGAGCTCCGCGAGGAGGAGACCTAGGGCTGCCATCCCGCGGTGACGCGCGGCGACGCTGCGCAGCACTCGCCTTCGGGCGCGCCGGATTGGCAGGGCGCTTGGGAGCGCGAGGCATGCCTGGGGAGGACGTACGACGTGACAAGCAGGCAAGACCAGACGAGCCAAGAAGTGCAGATCGTTCGTGGACGAAGAAGGGGACATGGAAAGACAAAGTCAGAACCATGCGGAGGCGGCAATCATGGGACACAGTGCAGCTCAGTTGCCCGATGCTCCAATCCCGCAAAAAAGTCATCTTCATGCTCTCAATCCTCAGAATGAATGCGCATACCTGCAACCGCGATGGCGCTGCACAAAGACTGGAGAAGAGTACACAACGTGGTTAGTGCTGTGAGAGAGGAGCTTGGTTGTTGACGAGAGAGGTTGCGAGTTGCCGCAGCGTGGATGCGCTTGCAAAGAGTCTCCTGCTGGCCTTCTTATAGGCCGGTGTGTGCACCCCCAGAGCTCGCATGGCGCAGCAAGAGGCTCTGCGCCAGCAGCCCCACAGCAAGCAACCAAGCTCCTTTGCGCACGCTGTCCGCCTCTGCACGACAGGGGTGCCACCGCGCAACCTGTGGCGGCCAGTCGAGGGAGAGAATCATCTGGAGAGCGACAGCCACGAGCACGGCGCTGCACACATGGACGAGGGCCCTGTCGCTGAGTGGGTGTAGCGTCAGTGGCAGCCAGGAGACGGCACGGAAGTTTGCGAAAAAGAACCTCGACGGCTCGTCGCCGCACAGCCTCTCATCACACGGCCTCTCATCGACAGCCTCTCATCACGTGCCCCTCAGTGAAGTTCTCTCGAGCGCAAGCACACAAGACGGTTGCTCTCGCGTTCGAGATGACTCGAATACGGCACGGACAACAGCAAAATGACAACCGGTGCCCATCATGGCAGAAGCACAGAAGCCCGGGAGAGAGCCCCGGACCGCCGTGCGCTGCTGTCCGCATTGAGGGCGCCTGCAGCTTGGCGCTCGTAGAGAAGCAAGGACCGTTGGGGAGGTTGCCGCAGGTAGAGGTCGGTCGCGACTCGGCTGCAGGACCATCAGGCGCACAGCACGCCCGCGGTTTTGACCAGCGACTTGGCCGGTGCGGGCGTGGTTGCTCCCCACGTGGTGAGCAGCGCGCTCGCTGGCCCCGCACGAGAAGCGAGCAGTGCGTAAAGGCCAAGACAGCGCATCGATCGAGCGCACCTCACGATGCCCGATCGAAATGAGCGCCGAAATGATGTTGACAAATGCACAGGGCGAGGGCCTGACAGACCCATAGCCAGGCCTCGATTGGTGCGGAAAGGTAGTTACTGGCTTTCTGTGACGCACTTACGGCGGTTTTCGCCAACATGGACTCAGTCTGCCGACGATCGTTTTCGAATTCGGCGACAGGAGTTGTTAGGAGCTCGATGGGAGTCGCAGGCGTGACAGCCAAGCTCATCGCGGAGCGTGGCAGGTCGCCGCACGATCACCGCAGTCGCGTGACGGCTCGAAGGCCGAGCTTGCCAGCTTTTGTTTTCCATGCATCTGTGTAGCACAATAGGAATCCGTCGCACGTCCACTCTCAGGGAACACTCACCAAGGGGGATCGGCACCAACGTCACCGGGAGGCCAAGGTTGCTGTCCTTGGAGCGCAAGCCACGGGACCAAGATGGGAGCCCAAATGGGAGAGGTTTGTTGTTCTACCTTGGCCGGCGGTGGATTCACCGCCGGCCCCCTCGTTATAAACCCTCGGAGACACTACTAACTACCCTCCACCCCAAGATGCAAGTCCCTCTGGTCATACGTAACTTATAGATACCGTGACCAGTACGGACTCTCAAATTGAAAGCCAGGGATTAGAAGGAGCCCCCCTAACATTAGGGTCACAATACGGCCAACCATATTGCTACATATCCCCCCCTTAGATTCGGCCCGTCCTCGGGTCGAGTTGCATTCGGGTTGCCGAATGTAAGTAGGTCGCGTGACCGTTTACCAGTCGGGTGGGGCTTTGCGCCCTGTCGCGACAGACACCCCTTTTCGAGATTGTCTGAGGGGGGTGCCCCCCTTTGAGTGGTACACACACGATTCGTTTTCCGGACCGTTAAATTCCCGATGCGGGTTTTCGTTCACGACCCCCCTTTCCGAGCGGTGGTGCAAGCGGATCCGCCACCAGGTGTCTGGTGGTGGGAGGGCCCCTCTCGTGTGGACGATTGAGTGGAGGGCGGGGGCTGCCCGCGTTAAGTGGGGGCGGTTGGGGGTGACCCCCCTTGCTTGCCCCGTGTGGGGGGGGCGTGGCTCCGGTCCAGGTGCCTGGGTGGAGCGCCCTCGTAGCTCGGCTGGCGTGGGTCGTCCCGCGCTGCCGTATCGCTCGTGCTGAGCTGTGTGGTTATAAGCGCGGTTGCCCGCGCTTCCCTGGCTCGTCCGCGCGAGCGTTCCTTGTACCGGGTCGAGCCGGCCTCGGCTTTTCTGACGGGGTGCCCCTGCTACCCTGGTTTCACCATGTCGGACCCCCAGGTACCCGGGGGCGAGGACGACCTCCTGCTTGAGGAGGAGGAAGAGGTGATGGTGGACGACGTTCCCGTCTCTGCCACGGCCGCCGAGTGCTTCCTAGCGAGCTCGTCGGAGGACGAGGACGACCGGGTGACGGTTCGTGTGGCCCCGGAAGGCGCGCCGGGCGGGTTGTCGTCCGTGTGTAGCGGCATGACGGCTCCGTCGGGTGGCGGACAACCGCGTGTAGCGGCTGCCTCTACCCCTACTCCTCCGGCGGCCCGGATGGCTCCTGTCGCCGGTGCCGGCGCGGCTCTACCTCAAGACGGCGTCGCCGGCGTGTCGGATGGTAGTGGCGGCCCCCCGGCCGGGACGGCGGGTCAGGACGGCGCGGGCGCCCGCCCGGTTGGTGTATCCGCGGCGGCGGGTAACGGGTCTACCCCTGCTGCCCCCGTGGTACCCTCGTCGGGCCCGGGTGGCGGCGATGCTCTGCCCGCGGTGCCGCGGACGCGTGATGGTCAAGAGTTATCTACCCCGATGGCAGTAGATTCCGGGAGCTACTCCGGGCGGGCGCCCGCCCTTCTTCTTCCTCCTCGGCCTCGTGCACCTTCGGCGCCGGCCCATCTGCCGGTAGGGCATCTCCCGGCGCCCCCGATTCTTCCTGGTCCTGCCCGGGTTGCCCCGTTGGGTGGCGGCGTCGCCGTGGCGGCGGGTCAACCCGCCATGTCGATGTCCGACTTGGTGGCTCGGGTTCGAGGCATGACTGTGCAAGAGTCAATGGAGTCCGATGGGCGGATGCGGGTGGACTTCCACCACTCGTGTCTCTCTGGAGGGACTTCCCGCCGCGTCAGGGTGGACCCGAGTTGGGAGCGGGAGTTGGTGCGGCTGGTCAACCAGCCGAACGCGGTGCGGGTGGAACACCATTGGATCCTGAGTCAGCCGGACGACCGGCATGCGCAGCTCTGGCGCACCCGGGTGGGACGGGGTGAGGTCTACCTCGACCCCGCCTTTGGGGTATGCGACCTGATTGCCCCCGCGTTGCCGCGGGAGGTTGACTACCCGGCTAGTGCTCGGGGGATTGCGGCGGCGGCGGAGTCGGTTGCGTTTGGGGAGACGGTGGGCGATACTGGTCGGTATCCCGACTTTGATTATTACCCGGGGGTATCCCCGTATCTGTCGTTGACGGCTCCCTACCCGCCTATGGCGGGTTTGAAGTCGGCGTCGAGCTGGCGACGTAACCGTGGTGTCATGGCGGATGCGTTCCGCACCGATATAACGTGTGCGTTGCAGACCGGCAACGGTCGTGCGCCGGTATACACTCCCGTGCGCCCGCCTCTGTGGCAGGAGGGGTGGGAACCCGCCCCTGCTTTCCGATTTGACACCGGCTCCTGTCTCCGATACTTCGGGAGTGCGTTGGCCTCCCGGCCGGTCCACCCGTTGCAGGGTACCTTCACACTTGAGGTTACCCTCGGGCAGGCTTCCTCCTTCTTGCTGTCCGTCCGCCGGCAGGGGCGCCTGTTTCATCTTCCGACGGGTGTCCGTCGGCACATCGCGCAGTTGGGCGTGGACCTGATAGCCGCCAAGACCGGGTTGGCCCGGGAGTTCGAGGCCCTGCTGGCTGTTCACGATGCCGTGAACTGGGCTGGGGTGTTGGCCCTTCCCCCGTACCGGGACCCGCAGGCTGGGGCTTCCCCCTTGCCTCGTCACTCGTTGCGTATCCGGCGTACTCAGCCGGGTGAGCCCAATTGCCATGGGTGGGCGTCCACCGAGGCTGTTGCTGACCTGGGTATTCCCATGGTGATCCATGACCCTCTTCAGGTCCTTGCCCCGTGGTTCGGTAACCGGATACCGGCGGCGGTTGGCCGTCGTCCCCGAGAGTAGGGCTCTGCGGGTGGGGAGCGTGAGGTGTCCCGTCGTCGGGCGGAGCCCCGCCAGGGTTACGGTGGAGCCCCTTCGGTGGGGTCCTACCGGGCCTCATATCAGGCGCCACCGGCTCCGGTGGTGGCCGTGTCGGCTCCTGTGGCTCCTCAGGCTGCGCCAGTGTCACCTCCCGCCCCTGTCATGCATGACGGGGGTCCCCATTTCTGGTATGAGGGCGTTGACGCCCTTGTTGCCCGCGCAATGCGGAAGGGTCTCTCTGTTAGCTGGGGGGATATCCCCCCAGGTGCTGCGCTGGTTGGGTCAGCGCGTTCCTTCGATGGTGTGCTTGACCGCCTCCAGACAGCTCTGGAGGACGTGGAGGCTGGCCGCAGCACCCTCGTCCAGCTATGCACCGAGGTAACTCGGGTGATTGACCGTCGTGAGATTGCCGACCGGTGGAGCACGGAGGTATACGCGCTTACGCGTGAGTGGCCTCCCTCGGGCAGTGGGTCTACCCACTGAGGAGTGCTATTGTTGGTGAGGGAGAGGGCCCCGGTAACCCTTATGGTGGCCCGGTAGTAGTGAGTATGAACTCATCCCCCGCTGGGGCGTTCGCATGATACCAATGCCTGCCATTGGGGAGTACCCCGTTTGACTTAGTCATGGCTTGCCTCGGTTCTTTTCCGCCTCCCCCAACCCATCCTGGTTGGTTAATACTCATGAAGGTCAACCTTCTTGGTCCGTCACTTACCTCCTGGCTGAAGGTTTACCTTGGTGTAAGCCTTAGGTTACTTTGAGATTATCGGAGTTAGTCATCTCCTTCAAGTAAACTTGTAAAAGTCAGTAGCTTACTTAGTTTGCCTAAGTCCGCTCCAACTTAGTGAACCTAAGTCTTGCCGAGTCCTTGTGACACCCTACTCAGGAGGTATAAGCCTCACCCCCCAACAGCCGAAGTCGGTGTCGGTTGGGTTGTTACAGTAGGCGTCGTCGCCTCATGTAAGGCATGAGTAGTTGGCGGGGTATATTCGCCGCCTGTTCCCAGGTGGGTGAGTCGTATCCGACCCACATGCTTGACGTACCAGGGTCCTGGTAGGTCCGGGTCGGTGTGTCCGACCACGCTATCTACTTGGTATGGAATCCCATCCGGTCCCACCGGGTCATCTGACCGGTGGGTTGTAAGAGCTTCATGTAGCAACCCAGCCGGTACCGGCTGAGGCTGTTCCGGCTTCGGAGCAGGTGTTACATCGTTGAGGTTGACGCGTTGTATCTCCGTATCGGAGTGCAGTATGACAGAGTGATCATCTCTGTGTAAGATCTGGTACGGTCCCTTGACCGGTTACATAAGCTTGTTCCCTCGGAACTTCTGGTGTCTGATGTAGACCCAGTCACCTGTTACCAGGGTTGCGTTGCGCACCCGTAACCGGGCGTCAAAGTTCTTCTTGTATCGAAGTTGTGTACGGTCAAGGGCACCCTTGAGCTTGGGTATCATCCACGATAGCTTGGCCAACCAAGCTAAGTGGATCCGTTCGGCCGGTCGGCCCTTCGGTATATCATACCGAGTGCATCTGCCCGGTGGCAGCGTCAGGTTACCGACGCCCATCGGCATGACCCATTCCAGGGGGGCAATGGTGGTACTCCGGTGGGGCCTGGCATTGTATGCCAGGGTCAAGACGGACAGAAGCCTGTCCCACGTCTTCGTGTGTTCCGCCACATGGCATTGGAGCATCTTGACGATGGTGCGGTTGAACCGCTCCACTTGCCCGTTGGATTGCGGGTGGTAGTCGGATGCCCGACGGGGTTCGATACCGAACATGCCCAGGACCTTAGTGCAGAATGCTGACGTAAGGTTTGCTCCGTTATCGGAGAGGAGTTGCTTCATTACTCCGTAAGCACTGATCCAGTGGTCAACCACTGCGTTCATGATGGTGTAGGCCGTATCGTCCGGGATTGCTACTGCCCGTGACAGCTTAGAAAAGCGATCCGACATGACCAGGATGTACCTGTTCCCTTCTTCCGTTCCCGGAAGCGGTCCGAGTATGTCGATAGCGACTTGCTCGTTGGGTCCATCCGGGGGGAACAGTTTCATAGCGGATGCCCGCCTATGAAGACTTATGCGATTCCGTGCGCACGGGTGGCATCCCCGCACGTGGTCGATTACGTCGACGGCCATTGCTGGCCAGTAGAAGAACCTTCGCATTGCTGCGAACATGCGCGAACCCCCCGGATGTCCGGCTGTGGGGTTCTCGTGTTCTCGTTCCATGACGGCTTGCCGTAAGGACACGGGAACCACGACTTGATGTCGTCCATCGGCGGGTGCCCGCCGGTATATGAGTCCGTCTTCATTCTCGGAGAAGATGCCAGCCGTACCGGCCAGGAGGTTAGCGCGATGGCGTCTACAGTCGTCGTCATTGGCTTGTGCCTCGCGGAAGTTCGCGAGAGTCAGTGGGCATGCTCGGTGTGCCATGGTATGGTCAACCATACCTTGGGTGGCGTTACCCACCATGCAGACCGGTACCACCGGGATGTCCTCGTCCACCGGGCGGGTATCCCCGCTCGGGGTGTCGAGTCGAGACAGCGCGTCTCCGCGGTGGTGGGTTGACCCAGCCTTATACACGGTGCGGTAGTCGTGCTCGGCCATCTTCAGCCTCCATCGGGCTAGCCTCCCATGGCTATCGGAATCCTTGTCACCAAGGTTGAGGAGCCATCGTAGGGGTTCGTGGTCGGACCTCACGATGAACCTAGAGCCCTCCAGGTATGGGCGGAGCAGTTGCACTGCCCATATGACCCCGAGGCACTCCCGCTCGGTGGCACTATAGTTACGCTCAGCCGGGTTGAGTGTCCGGCTGAAGTACCCCACCGGACGTAGGTCCGGGATAACGTTATCGGAACCGATCAACGTCTCTCCCTGTAGCAGGGTGCATCCCACTTGGGTGTCGCACGCATCGACATCGATGACGAAGGTACCCCGTCTGTGCGGTAACGCAAGGACGGGTGGGGATAGTAGGGCTCGCTTCAGCGACTCGAATGCCTCCTCTTCGTTAGGCGAAGGGGGTTGGAGTACCTTGGGCAAGGTACTGCTCGTAAGAACCGTTAACGGTTTAGCTATCCGAGCGAAGTCCTTGACGAACCGTCGGTATACGTTGCACGTTCCCAGGAAGCTCTTGAGCTGTGTCTGGGTGTTAGGGAACCGGGCATCCCTGAGTGCCCGGGTATTGGCTTCGAGTACCCCTAGTTTACCAGGGGTTATCTGGTGGCCCAGATACTCGACCGTCTGTTGGAAGAAGGCGCACTTCTTCAGACGCAGGGTTACCCCGGCGTTCCGCAAGAGGGTGAGTACCTCGTCAACATGTTGCACATGGTCATCCATGTTACGCGAGAAGATGATGACGTCATCGAGGTACACTAGGCAGTTACGCCACTTCACCCCTAACAGTATAATGTCGATAGCCCGCTGGAATGTAGCGGGGGCGTTGGACAATCCGAAGGGCATCCTTAGGAACTCGTACACTCCACTGTGACAGACGAACGCCGTCTTGGGGATATCCTCGTCCGCCACTGGGATCTGCCAGTATCCGGCATTGCAGTCGATGGTGGTAAACACCGTAGCTTCCCCCAGGGAGTCGATGCATTCATCCATCCTTGGTAAAGGGTATGAGTCTTTCTTGGTAACCAAGTTGAGGCGTCGATAATCGATGCAAAACCGAGGGGTTTGATCCTTCTTCGGTACGATAACGACTGGGGCACCCCACTCCGACATCGAAGGTCGTATCACCTTCGCTTCGCTCATCCTCTTCACTTCTCCATCAACGATCTCTCGTTGCATAGGTCCCGCTCGGTGTGGTTGTGACCGGGCGGGTCGTGCGCCTGGTACCAGGTCTATACGATGTTGGGTTGCCCCAATGGTACCCAAGGCCCCGCCTGTCCACATGACGTCATGCTTTCTTAGCATCCGTCGTACCCCTTCGGCTACCGAAGTAGGAAGGTGGTCGAGGTCAGCCTCGGCCAGGGCCTTCAGTGCTTCTTGGTCCTTTGGCGGCATGTCCGCCGGAGCCGCCGATGGGTTAGGCTTCCCGTCATCGGGTTGCTGTCGCTCGGTGGTCTCGGCGGCCGCCAGCACCTCAAGTGGTTCCACTTGACCTTCCTTGTCAGGGGTAAGGATATCTCCTTCGTAGAGCTCGGCGATCCCGAGGATAGTTCCCTTCGGGAGGGTGACTGCCTTACGGCGATAGTTCGCCATCACCAGGAGGGACGACCCTCCTGCTGGGAGGTCCATGAGACCGTTGGCCATGGTCAACCCATGGCGCTTGTACGTCCGCAGGTTGGAACGGACTCTGCAGATGCCTGCGAGGTCGCAGTTAACCGGGAGGACTGTCTCCGACAACGGCTAAAAGCGAGTTCGCTTGGCCAACCGAAGTGTCTTCGGCTCGACGCTTTCGTACACCTCAGCCACGTTAACGTGGCTCCCTTGTAGCGTCAGGTCCCTGACGATAGCCGTATGTCCTCGCTTCGTCCCGTCGGCTTCTTGAAGCTCGACGGTCCTCCGGCCTGGCCGGATTGCATCCACGTGAACGTTGATGAAGGTGCACCCCAGTATGCAGGGCACCGATAGGGTTTCACACACCAGGAAGTCGACTTCCGTGGTGAGTTCCCCGATGGTAACCCGCAGCGACATCGCTGCGGTCGTACGAATGAGACGACCATTCGCACCCTTGATCGTGGGTCCCCGAGCAACTCTGACTTGCGGGAGCCACTTGTCCGGGAGGGTATCTTTCCGGATCAAGTTAGGTCCAGCCCCTGTATCCAGTACGGGGTAGTACGATCGGGTCGACTGGGGGTCAACCCCCAGTGTGGCTGATACCTTGAAGTTCTCCAAGGTGAACAGCACGTGGCCTACACCAATATCCGGTGTAGCTCGGGCATCCTGAACAGGGCCCTTGTCTGGTTCCATGTGACGGGGCTTCCCGTCCTCTCCTCCCAACCTTGGAGGTTGGTCATCAATCCCCTCACGACGTGTCGTCCGGGCCGGAAGGTGTACCCGGGGGTTGATGCGGCGTCGGCTCAACCGCACTCTCCGTGGGGCTTTCCCCGCGGCAGTCCGGGGTGGCTTGCTAGGGTTACCCCAGCGACCCCGTGTCGTCCTTCCTCTTACTCGTTTCCCGTGCTCGGCCGGGTACTGTCCTCCGGGGCATCCGAGGGAGGGGGTGCCTCCTCGACTGCCAGTACTCCTCCTGGAGCTTGCTGCCTACCCGGTGCCGGGCCTCGGGCGGGATACCCACCCATGGATGCCTTGCGTTGCGCCGCTGCCCGTCGAGACTCCTCCGGGATGAGTGGGCATGCGGACACCCAGTGTTGGGGGTCTCCGCGCAACATACATCCCGACGTGCCGGCCGTCCCGGGCGTCCGCGTCGGGTTGGCTCCATAGGTCCGGTTGCCTGCCTGGGGCGCCCGAGTGCCCGCCCCTTGGTTGGCCTTGGGTCCCGGTGCCAGCCGGAACATGGACTCCCCCAACCGGTTGGATCTACCAGCGATGTGCGGAGGTGCCTCCGTACGTACTGCCCATGTCGGCAGGGGCTGGTGGGGGTTACCCGTAACCGGGGCATACCCCGTAGTCCGCACATACGGGACGCGCCGACCCGCTCCCTCGTTGACCTGGAACTGAGTCCCAGCCGGGGCGATGTGCGCTACCGTACCATGCTCATCAATCACCGGCGTCGCCGGTAGCAACAGGTGGCCCTGTTGGTCGAGTAGAGGTTCATCCTCACCGGTAGGGGTATGTTCGGTCGCCACCAGCACTTGTGCGGCCTTACGTTCCACCCTCTCTTGCCTCGGTACCGGGGTAAGACTGGGCTTGCCTCCCTCACCCTTGGGCTTCGGGGCCAAGGCGCATTCCGGGTGTAGCACCCGGTAGGCGTCCCCTAGGGACTTGCACATATGCATCAGTCGACTGAAGTTCGTCCGGGCCGTATTGGCTCCCCGTGCGGATATCCGCATGTAGTTGGGTATTCCTGCGAGCAGGATGGCCCGTAGTTCCCCTTCACCGAGGAGCTTCCCCAGCTCGTAGTCGAGCTCTTGGATCCTGCGTCCAAACATCTCCTCATCCTCCCAGGACTGGGCGGTGGCAGTGCGAAGGGCCCGATAGTGGTCTTCGCACTTGTCCTCACTGAGGTAGCTGCTAAGCAACTCCTTCAATATACCACGGTAATCCATGGGGGTGGCTGCGATCCTCATTCCCGGCATCGGGGATGCCTGGCGGAGGATGCCTCGCACGCGCTCGTCAACAAAGAACGGGAGGATCTCCAGCGCCAGCCCCTCGTTGACGAGTGCCTTGTCTGCGGCTGCCTTGAAGCTGGTCAAGAAGCCGATGACTGCCCAGGGGCGTCCGTTGGGGCCCCCGAACAAAGGGACTCCCTTCATAAGGGTCTGCTTACAGCGAATCGCTCGGTGCGAGGTCGTACGCATCGATTCCGATACGGCAGTGGATCGGTCCTCCAAACGATAACGTTCGGGAGTCAGTACCGACCTGAAGACTTTGTTGACAATCTCCGTAGCAGCGTCCTGGATATCCAGTCGCTTCGCCAGTTGATGAGTGAACTCATCGGACTCCAACCGCTTCAGTAAGCTCGCAGTAACCTGCGCTGTCATCGCTTGCATCAGTGACGCTCGAGCTTCCGGCGTCGGCGCCTCGGGTACCCGAGTTGCCTGGCTTCCGTCGTCGAGGGGGTAATGGGAGACGGTACCGTCTCCCCCCATCGCCGACTCTGTTCCGGCGTAAGTGTCCGCCGGACCATGTCCGCGGAGCCCGCTCTGGGTGCTCCGAGCGTAGCGCTCCGTATGGCTACGTTCCAACTCACCCGACGAGTCGGATCCATAACCCGCCGTGTCCGGGGGTTGTCCAGGAGTAGCAACACCGGGGTTGACCCTGGTGGCCTCCGAAAGTAGTCCGGCCGGTTCGAACCGTACCGGTGTGGGGGGGACCCGACGGGGTACCGTCGTATGGCGTGCTGACATTAGCACCGCCATTGCGTCCTCCGTACGCTCTTGACGGGCGTCGAGCCCGGTGAACCGGGCCTCGATGCGAGCCAATGATGCCATCAGGGAGTCCCCTGGTGAAGGTGGCTGCGGCGTGAGGTCGGCAGAGGACAGTTGGGGCGGCCCGCCGCCCCCGGCCGCCCGTGCCGTACCAAACGTCGATCCGGCACCGGAGAGCATCGGCGTCTCAATGTTGTCGATCGGGTTACCGATCTCGGTTCCCGGGTTCACCTCCGGGGTCGGCGTCGACGCCGATCCGTCATCTTGAGCGTTCCTCGTCTCTTGGGTAGACATAGTCACAATCAGTCAACCGACGTAACAGTCACCACGAATAGGAGAGCGAGGGGGTAGTTGGGGGAGAGTAACCGTAGATCGCAGTCAAGCGCAACCACTCAAAACAATCAACAGATCGCAGCACCACGAGTACAAGAAAAGGACTGGATCCCTATCCGTGTGCCAGGGCAGAAGACGGCGTCACCACGAGGGTGACGGAGACCCGTCCCCTGCTGCTCCACCAATGTAGCACAATAGGGTATCCGCTACACGTCCTCTCTCAGGGAACACTCACCAAGCGGGATCGGCACCAACGTCACCGGGAGCCCAAGGTTGCTGTCCCTGGAGCGCAAGCCACGGGACCACGATGGGAGCCCAAATGGGAGAAGTTTGTTGTTCTACCTTGGCCGGCGGTGGATTCGCCGCCGGCCCCCTCGTTATAAACCCTCGGAGACACTACTAACTACCCTCCCCCCCAAGATGCAAGTCCCTCTGGTCATACGTAGCTTATAGATACCGTGACCAGTACGGACTCCCAAAGTGAAAGTTAAGGGTTAGAAGTAGCCCCCCTAATAGTAGGGTCACAATACGGACAACCATATTGCTACAGCGTGGCCTACACCGATATCCGATGTAGCTCGGGCATCCTGGACAGGGCCCTTCGCTGGTTCAACGTGACGGGGCTTCCCGTCCTCGCCTCCCTTCCTTGGAGGTTGGTCATGATTCCCCGGACGCCGTGTCGTCGGGGCCGAATGGTGTACCCGGGGATTGATGCGGCGTCGGCTCAACCGCGCTCTCCGTGAGGCTTTCTCCGCGGCAGTCCGGGGTGGCTTGCTAGGGTTGCCCCAGCGACCCCGCGTCAGCCCTCCTCTTACTCGTTTCCCGCACTTGGCCGGGTACTGTCCTCCGGGATATCTTGGAGAGGAGGTGCCTCCTTAACTGCCAGTACTCGCCCTTCAGCTTGCTGTCTACCCGGTGCCGGTGGTCTGGCGAGATACCCCCCCATGGATGCCTTGCGCTGCGCCGCTGCCCGTCGAGACTCCTCTTGGATGAGCGGACATGAGGACACCCAAAGTTGGGGGCCTCCGCACAACATACATCCGGAAGTGCCGGCCGTCCCGGGCATCCGCGTCGGGTTGGCCCCATAGGTCCGGTTGCCTGCCTCGGGCGCCCAAGTGCCTGCCCCATGGTAGGCCCTGTGTCCTGGTGCCAAAAGGAACTTGGACTCCCCCGACCGGTTGGTCCGACCCGCGATCTGCGGAGGTGCCTCCGTACGCACCGCCCAGGTTGGCACGGGTTGATGGGGGTTATTTGTAACCGAGAAATACCCCGTAGTCCACACATACAGGACGCGACGTCCTGCGCCCTCGCTGACCTGGAACTGGGTCACAGCCGGGGCGATGTACGCTACCTTACCTTTCTCATCAAGCACGGACGTAGTCGGTTGCAATAGGTGGGCATGTTGGTCGACCAGGGGTCCGTTCTGACCCGTGGGAGCGTACTCGGTCGCCACCAGCACTGGTGCGGCCTTACGTTCCACGTTCTCTTGCCTCCGTACGGGGGTAAGAGTGAGCTTGCTTACCTCACCCTTGGGCTCCGGGACGAAGGCACACTCCGGGTGTAGCTCCCGGTAGGCGTCCCCCAGGGACTTGCACATGTGCATCGACCGACTGAAGTTCGTCCGCGCCGTATTGGATCCCCGTGCGGATATCCGCACATAGCTGGGTACTCCTGCAAGCAGGATGTCACGTACCTCTCCTTCTCCGAGGAGCTTCCCCAGCTCGTAGTCGAGCTTTTGGATCCGGCGTCCGAACATCACCACATCCTCCCTGGACTGGGCAGTGGCGGTGCGCAGGTCCCGGTAGTGGTCTTCGCACTTGTCCTCACTGAGGTAGCTGCTCAGGAGCTCCTTCAGAATTCCACGGTAATCCATATGGGTGGCTGCGATCCTCATTCCCAGCATCGGGGATGCCTGGCCGACGATGCCTCGCACGCGCTCGTCAGCAAAGAACGGGAGGATCTCCAGGGCTAGCCCCTTGTTAGCGAGTGCCTTGTCTGCGGCTGCCTTGAAGCTAGTCAGGAAGCCAATGACTGCCAACGGGCGTCCGTGCGGTACCCCGAACAGAGGGACTCCCTTCATATTGGTCTGCATAGAGCGGATCGCTCGATGCGAGATGGTACGCATCGATTCCGATACGGTAGTGGATCGGTCCTCCAAACGATGACGTTCAGGAGTCGGTACCGACGGAAAGACTTTGTTGACAATCTTCGTAGCAGCGTCCTGGATATCCAGTCGCTTCGCCAGTTGATGAGTGAACTCATCGGACTCCATCCTCTTCAGAAAGCTCGCAGTAACCTGCGCTGTCGTAGCTTGCACCAGTGACTGAGGTACTTCCGGCGTCGGCACCTCGGGTATCCCAGTTGCTTGGCTTCCGTCGTCGAGGGGGTACTGCGATAGGGTACCGCCCCCCCCAATAGCCGATTCTGCTCCGGCGTAAGTATTTGCCGGGTCGTATCGGCGGAGTCCGCTCCGGGTACTCCGATCGTAGCGCTCCGTGTGACTGCGTTCCAACTCAGCTGACGAGTCGGATCCATAACCCGCCGTGTTCAGGGGTTGCCTGAGGTTAGCTGCACCGGGGTCGACCCCAGTAGACTCCGAACATAGTCCGGCCGGTTCGAACCGTACCGGTGTGGGGCAATCACGAAGGGGTACTGTCGTGTGGCACGTTGACATCAGCACTGGCATTGCGTCCTCCGTACGCTCTTGACGTGCGTCGAGTCTTATGAACCGGGCCTCGATGCGAGCAAATGACGCCATCCGGGAGACCCCTGGAGAAGGTGGCGGCGGAGTGAGGTCGGCCGAAGGCGGCTGAGGCGGTCCGCCGCCCCCTGCCGTCCGAGCCGTACCACACGTCGATCCGGCACCGGAGAGCATCGGCGTCTCAATTTTGTCGATCGAGTTACTGATCCCGGCTCCCGTGTTCACCTCCGGGGTCGGCGTCGGCGCCGATCCGCCATCTTGATCGTTTACCGTCTCTTGGGTAGACATAGTCAGAATCAGTCAACCGACGCAGCGGTCACCACGAATAAGAGAGCGAGAGGGTAGGTTCGGGAGAGTAACAGTAGAGAGCAGTCAAACGTAACCACTCAATACAATGAACCAGATCGCAACACCACAAGTACAAGATAAAGACCGGATCCCTGTCCGTTTGCCAGGGCCGAAGACGGCGTCACCACAAGGGTGTCGGAAACCCGTCCCCTGCTGCTCCATCAATGTAGCACAATAGGAAACCGTCGCACGTCCACTCTGAGGGAACACTCGGGAAGGCGGATCGGCACCAACGTCACCCGGAGGCCAAGGTTGCTGTCCTCGGAGCGCAAGCTACGGGACCAAGCTGGGAGCCCAAATGGGAGGGGTTTGTTGTTCTACCATGGCCGGCGGTGGATTCGCCGCCGGCCCCCTCGTTATAAATCCTCGGAGACACCACTAACCACCTTCCACCCCAAGATGCAAGTCCCTCTGGTCATACGTAACTCGAAGATACCGTGACCAATACGGACTACCAAATTGAAAGTTAAGCGATAGAAGTAGTCCCCCTAGATTAAGGTCACAATACGGTCATCCACATTGCTACATTGCGTTAGGAGCGAGCAAGCCCTACAGGCAGCGACGGCCTACACGGGCGACACGGGCGTCAACCTCGTCGTCCGGATATGCTACCGGAGGTGGAGCCGGATGAATTCGACCATACGGATCGGCGCTGTACGGCTTCAGTACACCGGCGCAAAAGGTGTTGTGCACCTTTTGATCAACGCCTGCTTGAGGAAGGTCCAGACAGAACGTATCATCGTTGATGCTTTCCGAATCTCGGTATGGCCCAGAAAACTTGGACATCAACTTGCGAGCGCCTTGGAAGGTGTCCGGCAAGAGGCTCTTGGTGCTCAAGAGCACGACATCGTCGCTAGCGATCGTACAGGGTCGGCCTTGGCGATTAGGCTACGCCGAGCGAGTCTCATTGGCCTGATTGATGGCGTCAATGGCAGTCACCTGAGCTTCTTGCAGACTGCTCAGCCAATCTGATACTGCTGGTAGTCTCGATTCCATGCAGTCGAGAAAGTCCACCGGTACCGTCCTTGGTTCAAACCCATACTTCAGGAAGAATTGGGGGTACGCCGTGACAGCATTGGGAGACCGGTTGTGAGCTACTTCTGCAGCAACAAGGAAGAGATCCCAATCGCCCTCGTGATGGTTCAAGAAGTTTCACAGGACTTCTTGAATTTTTTTTGTTCATGATCTCGGTTTGTCTACCCGTCTGGGGATGATAGGCCGAAGATGCCTTGATCTTGCCCTTGAGAGTATCGGTGAACGACTGCCAGAAGATGTAAGACAAGATACGGTCTCGATCGCAGACGACGTCGGATGGTAGACCGTGATGACGGTAGACGTGATCATGGTAGAGTTGCTCTACGACTGGTGCAGTACAGTCGGGCTTCATTAGCGCTAGTCGAATCATCTTCGACAGTCTGTCCACAATGACTTAAATACCATTGTGGCGCCTTGGGGTCAGTTGAAAAGGGGTGATAACGTCCATGGAGACACTCGCCCATCGTTGGTTCGGTGGATCTAGTGGTTTGAGGAGACCCGGAGGTGAATGGGTGCCAGCCTTGTTCCGCTGGCACAAATCACATGGTTGTACGTATCTTTGGACGTCCTTCCGCATCGTCTTCCCGTAGTATTTGGAAGCAGTAGCGTTGGCGGTTTTCTTGACTCTCATTTACCCTTGGCTTAAGATGTCGTGAGAGCTATGGAGTAGTCTTTGGCGTAGAGTACCAACATGGATGCACGTAGGGACCCCTCGTTTCAAGATACCTCTTGTGAGGCCGGTAGGGAGATACCGGGCCTGTGACTAGGTCGGCAAACTCGGGGTCCGCTTTGTACTCTTGGTCTGGGGTGGCAAGCTCGTGATGACTTTGGCTCACGGTCACGAGGTTGTTCAGTATTCTCGGGTAGGTCTTTGGTGGTCTTGGTTAGCACACGACTAAGGAGATCTTGGTTTGGAGCGTGCTTGTCGGGGGCGTCTTGTGGTTGCCTCGAAAGAGCATCAGCTACGGGGTTGGATGTGCCCTTGATGGGGATGATCTTGAAATCCACTAGCTTCAGCAGCTCTAGCCACTTGAATTGGCAGTCGTTGAGCTTCTATTGGGTTTTCAGGTACTTAACGGACTCATGGTCGGTGTGCACCTTGAAAGTTTTTCCATGGAGGTAGCAGCGCCAGTGTCGAATGGCTTGTACTACTTCGAGCAGGTTGGGCTCACGGATACTGTGGCGCTGTTCGTGGATGTTCAGCGTCAAGGCTAGTAGTCTTGACGTAGTCAGTAGGCCCAGTAGGCCACTGGGCGTCGTCCTACTCCGTCATCTTGCTCAAGAACAGCGCCAACAGCATACCCACTGGCATCTGTGGAGACAAAGATTGGGTACCTCTTGTCGAATGGCCTCAGTACTGGTGCACTTTTCGTCATGGATTGTAGTTGCTCAAAGGCCTTCTGGGCGTCAGAGTGCCATTCAAAGTCGACGTTCCCAGTGAGCCTTGTGAGAGGTGCAGCGACGGATACCATTCTCTTAATAAATCGACGATAGAAGTTGACCATGCCGAGAAAGGATTGCACATCCTTTTTGCTTTGTGGCGTTACCCATAATCGAATGGCTTGGACCTTGTAGTCCTCCATAGAGAAGCCTTCCTTGGAAATGACGTGGCCGAGGTAGTCCACAGTTGTTCGAGCAATTTGGCAGAATCTGAGCTTGGCGTATAATGCTCTCGCAACTTGTCCAGGGCTTGCCTTAGGCGGTTGATATGATCTTCTAACGTTTCACTGTAGACCAGGATGTCGTCGCGGTAGACGCAGTTGAAATCGTAGAGATAGGCTCGGAAGACGTCATTCATTTGGTTCATTGAGACCGCGGAGGCATTTGTCAGCCCAAATGGTAGCAAGGTAAACTCGTAGAACCTTTATTTTGTTCGGAACGCCGTCAGCGAGATAGAATCAAAGTCAAGCCGGATCTGGTAGTAGCCTGATCGGAGGTCGATCATCGTGAGGGACTCGGCCTTTCACAGTTTGTCGAAGATGTCGTCCATCCGTGCTATAGGATGTGCGTTTCTGATAGTGGCCTTGTTCAATGCTCGACAATCGATGCGCATTCGCCAGCCACCGTCATTCTTTGTTGCAAAGAGCACAGAGGAGCCCAACGTTGGGGCGCTTGATTGGATAAACCCCTTTCGTATGAGGGTTGTAAGTTGTGTCTTAGCGCATCGAGTTCCCACTCAAAAAGGCGATAAATGCCACTGCGACATTGTTGAGCGTCCTCCGTAAGCTTGACGCAAAATTCGTGACTGCGTTCAGGAGGAAGTCCATCCGGAAGCTGTTCTGGGAAGATATCGGCGTACTCCTTGAGAATCTCTTGGACGTCATTCTTGTTTTCAGCTGTTCCCTTCTCGATTGCATTGATGTCAAAGGTGCTGGAAGGATCTTCGGATTGCAGGAAGATGGCGAAGACGGAAACTCATTGGATAAGGTCCTTGGCGAGGCGTTGCCTACGAATCAGGCCATTGGGCTTGGCGTCCTTGTCCTCACGCCATTTCTTGCCGAGGATGATGTCTTACGCACATAGGTCGCATACAGCAATCCAAAGACTTTTTTGGTATGGGCCGATGTGGATCTCTAAGGGTTCAATGGTTTCCGCGAGGACGCGGGAGCGACCATCGGGCATGTCACACGCGAAGTCCGTTCCTGTCATGTTTGCAGTCAAGGTAGTCACGAGGCGCCTTGATACGACTATAATGGGAGATCCGTCGTCAAACAGCATCTTAACAAGATGTCCATTGACAGAGGCAGTAGAAAGCAGAAGAAAAAACGCGGGCCTTCAAATGGTGACGACATGTTTTCAGGAACCGAAGGAGCGTCTGGCACCGGTTTTGATGGCGGTCGCTGCTTCAGTTCCGCTGGCCGTTTGAGCAGTCTTTGGCCATAATTCCTTTCTCGCGGCAGCAGAGGCAGAGACCATCACGCATGAAGCGCTGACGCTCTTCAGGCGCAAGGTTCTCGACTTTGATGCTGGAGATATCCATTGGAATCACACCCGTCGTGGACAGCTTCGCAGCTGAGCCGCCGAGGTGCGTCGATGCACCAGCCTTGGCAGCCTCCACGCGCAGAGCGTTAAGCATGAGATATTCAAGATCTGGGTAGGTCTTCAGACAAAGAGCCTGCCAGATGTCCCGCTTCTAGCCTCGGGTGTAGCGGTCAATCTTCGTGGCTTCCTCGATGTCAAAGATGTCCAAGAGGACGCTCAGAAAGGTTCTGTTGAACGTTCAGACGTGTTTGATCTGGCGCCACGAGGGCAGCTTGTCTCGTGCCGCCTGTGTTTTGTTCGATGGACTGAATCGTCGCATTAGCGCAGAGCGGAAAGAATCCCAGTTAGGGACAGCTGCAGTCTGACTGTAGACCTTTCACCAGTCAAACTCTTCACCGTAGAGGAACTTGCAAGCGATACTGCACGCGTCGTTGGGGTCACTCAGTCGCACATAGAAATCCATATGCGAGCACCACGGTTCAACCGTCCCAGGTTTACCGGAGAAAGCCACGGGTTTGTTCGGCCTCGCGGACCTCATGCCACTAGTAGTGGCCGTGGCCTTGGCTTTGAGAAGTTGCTGTTTAGCGTCCGCTAATTCCGTCTTGTGAGCCTAAAATTCTTCGCTCAGTTGCGAGACAAACGCTCTGTGCTGGGTCCAGGCTTCCATGGTCGGTGCGTTCGAGCCCAAGCCCGCATTGGCCGGGTTGAAGCCCGCTGGGATAGGTGCATCCATAATGTCTTGGGTTCAAGTCCAATGCAAGCAAACGTACTACTCAGATTGATCAAGACTTGCCTCGGGAGGACCCCAAGCAAGATCACGGACCTGTGGGATAGGATTTCGTCAGCAGCAGTAGTGGTGTACACGATTTGAATAACTGCTGCGGTGGTTGCTGCGACGTTCCAAACGATGTACAGCACTACTTCGTAAAGCCCAAGAAATTCGGTTGCAATCACACAGACGGATTACTCAGAAGCGCCCGTGCACGGGCCCGAGTCGGGCGGTGTCGGATTTCCAGGCGGACTGGGATTGCCGGGGTAGGGATGGAGGATGCGCCCGCCGAGGGGTTGTGTGCCCTCAGGCGGGCGTGTGCCTGCGGGGGACCGCGTGCCGACGGCGGACCGCGTGCCGACGGGGGGCCGCGTGCCGACAAACCGAGGGCCGTGAAGGTGCCACGAGCCGTCGGAGGTGCGCGGACCGTCGGGGGTGCGCGTGCCGTCGGGGGTGCGCGGATCGTCGAGGGGGTGCGCAGCGGCGGGGTGCCACGTGACGTGGACCCCGTATCGCGCGTCGAGGCCGCCAAGGATATCGGGCAGGCCGCCAGTGCTGAGGAAGAGTATTCCGAATCTGATGTGCATCTCAATGGGCTTCAACAATCGGTTAGCCAAAACAAAAATTCCGTGAAAAAAAACTACAGGATTGTGTCACGAAATTGTTCGTTCGGTGTGATTCGTGCAACCCGCTACGTTCGTCTTACGATGCCCGTGGCAAGCCGAACGCAGGGGGCAACACGACTGCACAATCGCAGGTGGAGCCAAATCGAAAAGGGAATCGCAAGTCACCGCCAGGTAGATAGTCCAACTATCTGAAGCTACCACATGTGAGGAACCACGCACACTTGGGCAGCTCTCACCTGACCTCTGGTGGTGCCAGCGACCTGTGCCAGCCCACAGGGCGACAGGATGCGGGGAAGAGGATGGAGCTGGTGACGGTGGTGGGTCTGCAGAAGAGGACGGCGCGACGTCGGTCGTGATCGAGGGGGGTTCAAAGGCTTAAGGTCGTCTTTGGTCTGTGTCTATGGTTGCTCGTCCGGTCTCCCCCGGTGGCGCCGACACCAACGCACTATGTACTCGCGTCGGGGCACCCGAGGTGCTTCAAAGCATGCGTTCCCCCGTTGCGCCGCTGGTAGGCACAAAACGGCCCAGAAACGAAACATGGCTCTCAAAGCAAAGCATGGGCGGGCGTGCACACTAAAGGAGTGCAGCCCCAGTTTGCCCTAAACGGAAGAGTACGGCGTGCGGCGCCTAGTGCGCCGCCCCAGCCGGCCCCAGACGCAAGTCGGCTCGAGGGTCCGAGAGGCGTGTAAGCACGCTTCGATCGAGTCGACCGAATCGGCCAGCCGGCTAGCCAGTCACATTGCTGCAATCCTGCAGCGAGGACATTCTAACGGACTTGCCAGCCGTGGCATATGTGGCTCGTCATGGGTGCTGACGTAGCCGCCTTTCGACAGGCCATGATGGGCTGTCGATGGCTGCTGTCGTGCGGCCGGCAGACACCGTAAGACAGCGGCTGACTCATCCCGAGTCTGGAAGATACACCGCGTCATGCCCGACAATACAAGAAGTTGATCCATGTTGCCAGGAGCTGGTTCGGCAGGATCTGTAAGCAGAGGTCCCAGATATTATCGCTCAGGTATTAGGCATGGGATTAGGGGGGAATTCCTTACACTGACGCGCTGGGCTCCTACAAGCAATTTTCATCTACGCTTGTCCCTCTACGGCTGCTCTTTGTAAGACACCCCCGGGCGTTGCAGGGGCAGCCGAGCCCGCCCGCCCCGGTGGCGGGGCGCCCCCCCGTCCAGCGCCGGGCGGTCAAGTCCGCGGGGGGGGGGGACGCCGACGGGTTTGGCAAGCTGCGCCACCAGCTCGAGGTCCTTGCCGAGGCCGCGACCAAGCAGCGGATCATGATCGCCAGGGCCATTCAAGGGGCGGCAAGAACCCTGTGCGCGGCCGCAGATGGGGACATCCGCGCGTACATGACCTTTTTACCCATTGGCGACCTGACCGACGCCACGGCATGCGGGTGGCAGTGGATGGCGGCGGTCATGTCATGCAAAGGCGCCTGTCGGGATGGACGTTCTTCGGCCGCGCGAGTGGGCGCCGCGTGTACCTGCAAGCACGACGGCCAGCGCTACATGATGTCGGTGAAGAAAGCCCCCCATGCGGGGTTTTCGGAGGCGATTGCAGCCGCTGCCAACGTTCTTGCAGGCGCCACCGACCTGCCATGCAGCAGAAGCATACCCTTCCCTGGAGACAAGGCCGCGTTCACGACGGTGGCCACGACCACGGCGATGGTCGTGGCCCAGGCTGTGCCACAGGCCGTCAAGCTGTTGGCGGGTGTCCTTGTCGACGACGCCCTCAAGGCGGGGCCGCCTCCCGCCGGCGACCTGCCCGGGGACGCCGCCGAGAGGAAATGGCTCCAGGCAAAGGCCGCTTCCAAGGTGGCGGCAGCGCTGTTGGCGGGCGCGGTCAAGGTGCGGGACGCACAATGGCCGCAAGAGTTTCCAGTCCCGGTTCGTGCGCTCGTGCACGGCGCCATGAGCAGCGTCTTTGAGCGATACAAGTACATACAGATGCGGCCAGGCAAAAAGCGAGGAGCGGCCCCGGTGCTGGCCATGACCCTCGGGGAGGACAAGCGCACGTCGTGCTGGCAGTATTTCTTACCCCTGCTGCTCGAGGTGCAGGCAGCCCTGGCCGCGCGGGGCGTGGCAACCATCCCCATTCTTCGGAGGGGACACCCCCCCACGTGTCGCTACACAGCCGTGACGCCGTCGCTGCTGCGTACCGCGATTCAAGCGGCCGGCCTCGCCTGCCACGGCCGCTGGATGGCGGTGCATCGCGGGCTCGGTGGCACCGGGCCGGCCAAGACCAACGCTGTGCGTGCGCTGGCGCACATGGCGGGGATGGGCACCCACAAGACCGCCTTCCGCAAGTCTGTGCTCTCAGACGGGACGGAGATTTTCTTTATGGACGCCCGCCCCGCCACGGCCGCCGAGACCGTGGCCGCCGCGACGGCGCACGTGCGGCGCAGGATGGGTTCCAAGCGCCCGGGCGGCGCTGCGCCCAGCATCGAATCCCAAGAGGCGGCGATGGCATTGAACCTTAGCGACGCCTCGGTCCTGGTGTGCAAGATGGGGTTGGACCTATGTAACAATGCGGTAGCCACTGCAGTGTCAGACCGGCCTCACCTGTTGGACTTTCTGTTCGCCGCCTGTATAGACGCTCGCCGGCGGGCAAAGGCGGTCCTGGTGGCATGCTGCCCCGCCCTGCGGGCTGCCATGGCCTTGACGCCGCTGGCGGCTGCAGCCGTGGGGGATGATGTGCAGCAGAAGGCCGAGGTGTAATGCCAAGCACTGGAGCTGCAGAAGACCCTCCCCGCCTGCCTGCAGCCGCCTGCGCGGCGCGTGGGGAGCGGCAAGCGCCGGTCGCCACAGAAGCCATAACCGCCTGGCAAGACTGGTGGTGCCGGTGATGGCGGGGGGCAAGGCGCAGATGTGCGCCCGCCTGGCAAACGCCGCAAGCGTGGTGGTGGTTGTGCCGGAGACGGCGGCGGTTGTAGCGGCGGTGTTGGCGGCGGTCGTGGCGGCGGCGGCGACGGTGAGGGCGACGACGACGGTGGTGGCGATGGAGGAGGTCAAGGTGGCGTGGCGGTGGTCAAGGTGACGGTAACGGTGACGGTAGTGACCAAGGTGTGGTGGCCGCTGCCAAACCCAATGAGGCGCCGCCGGGGCCTGGGGCAGAAAAATCGGCCCCAGTAGACAAGCAGCAGCCATTGCGTTTGCCGGGGACACAACGCCATCCTAGGATCCGCTGCCGGCGGCGACTGGTGCTCCAAGCCCGATTGCCCCCACAATACCACCGCGGGGTGGTTGCGACGGCTCGGCGCGAGGAGCAGGCTGCCAAGCGGCGGAAAGTGCGGGGGCGCTTTGGAGGCACTGGCGCACACAAGTGGGTCATTGACACTGCCTGTGCAGAGACGGCTGTCGCTGCCGATGCTGCTGGTGCTGCTGGTGCCACACCTCCGCCATCATCTCTGGCACCTGCGGCGGCTGTAGCTGCCAACGGGCAGCGTCGTCGTCCGCCAGCGTGCACCTCCGAGGGCGCAACCTAAGCCGCGTCGGGTGCATCCTTTCGTGAGCGCTCCGGGGGCGTAAAGATGAGTCGAGCGCAGGCTAACTGCGCGTCAACGCGCGACGCGGAAGCAGACAAGGCCCTGTACGACCGCGTGACGGCGACGACGCTCAAGGTCGGGAGCGACGCGGCGTTGTGGGCTGCTGCACAGGCGGCGGTCAAGCTGCGGGACACTGCGGAGTCCGACCTGATGCCGCGGACTTATGGAGGAGAGAAAAATCTTCAAAATTGCGACGACTTCAGAAATCGCCTTCTGAGGGCCCGTGTAGGCCGACTCGGGGGTGACTTTCGAACTGGCACAATCTTCAAAGCCCTTTATCTCCGTTCGACCGACCTCAAGAATAATGAGATTTCTATCGTCGTCCGCCCTATTGATTCCACAGGTAGAGAACGAACGGTATCTAGAAAAGCACTATAATACGTTTTCGCGTCGAGGCAGTGCACGAAAGTTCAACACAAACTATGTACAACGGCAAGTCGGCTACTTTGCTCGTGACACGTACTCAAAAGGTCTCGACTACGACGTAATCAGGTGTGATCCGGCGTGGTCGCACGTCACGTCCGGGTTTTGTGAACCTGATGTGTACTGTACGTACCCAAGCCGATCCCACGCTACTGCATGTTTGAGCCTGTCCCAACCGCCATCTCTGTTACAGGATGGCCGCCGTCTTCCCCCTACCGACGCTGCAGAGGCCAACCGACAGCTCTATCCCAGCTATCACTATGATAGTGCGTCCCGTAAAAAGTGGACGTGCTCGTGTCGTGTTCATGTCAAATATCGGCCACTGGACCAATCAAACCCACACTACACGACCCGTGCACGTCCACATTTTACGGGACGCACAATACTGCAGCCACCTCCAGGGGCGAGGCCCCTTGATCAAGGGGATGTACGTTGTTGTTGCTTGTGTCTAAACGGGGGATGAAGACCGAGGCGGGCGGGGGGGGAGGGGGGGGGAGTAGGATGAACAGGTGGAGTGCGACGCTGATGGTTCTTGGCGTGGAGAAGAGTGTGCCTGTTTCGGTGGACAATTTAAGGCGGGGGCGTGGGGGGGGGGGAGTGTGGATGTCAGGCTCTGACACGACAGCTTCAGTCTCTTGTCTCTGCTTTTGATCTCCTGTGCTGCACTTTTTCGTTTGCAAGTGGTGCGTGCTCCTGCGGCAGCCGCGCCCGTCGACACACTGGCGGTCGGGCACCGTGATCGGGACAACGTGCGTTTCCGTCTGGATCCTGTGAGGTGAAGTCGGACCGACGTGTATAGGCAGGTGGGGAGGGGGGGAAGTGGCTACGCCGATGCGCCCTGGTGGGGAGGAGGGTGCGTTCGCTCGCGTGGACACTAGAGGAGATGCGGGGCGGGGGGAGGAGATCAGAATCTGACATGGTGTCCAAGCACCTGCATCTGCTCGTAGCGCCTTTTTGTAACTGTATGTATTTCTCTATCCTTGTCTTCCGAATGGCCATGCAGTCAAAGCGTGTGGCATAGGTTCCATTCCATGGTGGCCTTTGTCGTTTCTGCGGTTCCCGGAGTGTGCGGCAAGCCGAGCTGCGGCTTGCACCCATCACGCCGCTTCGGATGTCGTCCGGCGCCAGGACGGTTCGGAACTTGTCCATGGCCTTACCCGTCCACCCGTTGTCATCCTGCGGCACCCTCTGATAGCGTTTTGGAGCAGGGTCGACTTGTGGCTGCCACTGCCAAGGCGCCCCCTGGAATGAACGGCGAGGGCAACAAGTCGGTGGGCATTGCGCGCGTCGGGCATGCACTCAACCTCGCCGAGAAGGCGGCAATAGCATTATGCTCATCTTTTGTCGAGCTTATTGGGGCTGTCGGCCCCGTCCGGAGTGCGGACAGCAATCCAGTGTTCGAGAGTTCCCTGGCGACGAGCCCTGGAAAGCCGCCGGTCGTCGTCGAGTGCGCGTCAGAGGTTCGGGCCGTGTACGACGCCCTTTACGAGGTGACGCGCACGCCGGCCGTCCTGCCCATGAAGGAGCTGATTGTGAAGACTGGCTCGACCCCGGACCAACAGAAACGGTACGCAGACACGCGGTACGGCGCCGTTGGCATAGTGGCCGGGTCTGGCAGCGGCAAGACGTATCTCTTGGAGCAAGTCGCCTCACAGGCGCGCGGCGCCTCAGCCTACGAGGCGCACGAGGCAACTATGGTGACTTTTTGCCAGTCTTTGCGCCCGTACGTCGTCAACGTTAACCTCCATTGGAAGCTGAGGATTGAAGAAGCGGCGCTGGTCACCAGTGACGAGGTTACATTCTCCTTTGACGGCCTTGTTAACCTGCGCTTGCTCTTCATGCACTACGCGGACTTGACGGCAAGCCACCTCGATTCCCACTTCACCCGTTTTGTCTCAGCCGTTGATGAGGTGGTGCGCTCGAAGCAGCTCTCTGCGAAAGATCTCCATTATGAAGCGGTAGCGCTGCTTCAGACGGGCATCGGTGCTGAGGGTGGATAGGTTGTCCCCGTCGTGCTTGTGGACGAGGTGGGCCGGGCGGACGACATGAAGGAGGAGGCCTCCAGGATCCTACTGAACTTCATGAAGAAGCCCAAGCTCTACAGTGTCAACGACCAGCTTCACTCGCCAGCCACGCTCCTGCCGTCTGGGGCATGCAACATCAGTCAAGGTGCGGGCGGGAATGTCATTACAACCTTCTTGTCTTCATCTCTGTCGGCGAAGTGTGCAACTCTTTGCGGGCGTCGCATCACCACAGTCGGCGGACTTTTTAGTAAAGACGCTCTCGCCTTTCAAGATCTCTTCATCGACGTCCTCCTCCGAGTCGCCTGGTCCAACAAGCACTACGTAGCTATGGATGAGGCTCAGTCTGGATCTCGTGATGCTCTGCAGGCGTTCTTAGGCGCTCGGGCGGAGCTGGAGGGGTCCGGCTCGGAGCAGGAGAAGATGGCGGCCTTCGAGGCCATGAGAACTGCCTTGACACCCATTGCTAACGGGATGTGTTACTGTGCTGGGGGCCACACGAGGACTGCGGTGGTGCTCCACAATGAGCTTATGGGAGCTGGTGCGGCGCGCCGCCCGGCGCCACTGCTCGCGGTAATCAACTCCGCATCTTCCAAGCTGTTGCTGTCGGAAGCCGAGATTTGCTGGATGTCCGCCTCTGACGATGACCGGGACAATTTCCTGGCCGCCCTGACTTTTGGAGAGAGGGTATCGCGTTCGCAAGTGTGCTTCCCCGAGCGACGAGACCCCAGCATGGGCATGACCCTGTCGAATAAGGTTCTGTACGATGAAGCACGGCTCAAGGGTCTCGTGGTCGGTGGTGGGGAGCGCTTCCAGCCGGTTGTCCCGTCGGTGGCTCTGTTTCTGCTCATGGAACACGCTCAAAGCTCCCACTTCTATCCCATCCTGTGCGCCGAGCTGGGTCTAGGCGCTGAGGAGCCCGACACGTTTTCTCTAACTCGCCAAGTCCCGTGGATGCGGTGGGAGGACTTCTTCATGCGGTATCAAGCGGCGCAGTCCGTGGCGCGTTCACTACGCAAGGAGCTCTTCAAGGCCGTTCCGCTCTTCACGCTCTTGGCCCCTGGTGGATCGATTCACATGGGGGACGGCCCGCTGCTGCACACTGTCCTGGTGGACGGCTCTACCGCGCGTACTCAAGTGCTACAGCGCGACTTGGTGGCCATCCTGAGCGCGAGGGGTCGCGGTGTCGGACAGGAGCGGGGCAAGACGATCTACCAGCTGCCGTTCGGTACGATGGGGGCGGACGCGGTTGTCTTTTACCGCACAGTTGGCCCGAAGGGTCAATGGATCGTGGTCATCCAGCAGTTCAAACACTCGAAGGCTGATGCGTCCACTCGGTTGAGCCCTGCCAACATCATCGCAGACTGGGAGAAGCTTCCTAAGGAGGATATGATGGGCCGGAAGCTCTTCAAAGCGTGGAAGGGCCGCATTGTATACTTCAACGCGTCGAACCGTGAGCACGAGGGCTTCCCCAGTGAGCTGCTGTCCAAGGACAAGGATGTGTCCGGCCTCTGCTCCCAGCACTCGGTGGTGGTCTCGCGGACCAACATGGCGGCTGCCCTAGGACCGACATTCTTCAACTACATCAATGCGATGGACTGGATCCACTGCGGGTCACTGCAGCCGTATTAGTGCTCGTGACGGTGCGGGAGACCGCAGGGGAGGGGCGGGAGAGCAAGTTCGAAGCGCCGCGGCGACGGCGTGGCCCAGACGCGGTGAGAAAGGGAGTATGGCCGAATCGGCGGTGACTGCGGGAGCCCATCGAAGATCCCAGACGAGCGCGGTACGCAACCTATCGTGGAGCAGATTGAGGAGCTTTGGGTGGCGTAACATGGTGCGTCCGCGGCCGAGGCGGCTGCCCCAACATGGGTCCCGCCTGTAGTGGCTGCATCGACGGCTGCAGTCGCGGTGGCGGCAGAGTGGAGGCGGCAAAGGGAAGAGGGCCCATCGGCAAAAAGAAATGCATGTGCACGTGTTTTCTTAGCTGCCATTGCCGCCTCCGCCAAGCGATGTCGCCGATGTCGGCAGTGAGGACCGCCGCCGATGCCCCTCCGCCCGTCGGCGGGCATACCGCACTCCTCTTCTCGCCTGGCAAGAGGAGTTGAGGGATGAGGAAGAGGGGATGGCGGCCGACTGGACACAGCGGTAGCGAGAGGCGGCCGCGGCTGCCAAGGGGAGGCGAAACGCCGACCGCGCGTGCATCTGATAGGAGCGGGAAGCCCAGCGTGAGGGGGCGAGATGGGGCAGCGGCGGCGGAAGTGGCTTGGTCTCTCTCCAGCAACGCCCGCGGCCTGCAAGCCTTAATGGGAGCTTCTGCGTCAAGCACAGCGAGCGGTTTGTGGTTGGGGCCGGACGGCGGCGGCACTGGAGACGGGTTGGTTGGCGGTGCGGTGGCGTTGGCGGCAGCTGTAACGGTGGCGGTAGCGGTGGCGGTGGCGGTGGCGGTGGCGGTGGCGGTGGCGGTGGCGGTGGCGGCAAAGTCACGCTGGCCAGGCGATATCGGAGCTCGTTCCGGTGAGGCCTCGGGACGGCGCCCCTGCCTTTTCCCTCCGGTGGCGTCGCCGTCCACACCTCCTCGGCGGCTGTCAGGTTGGTGTCAACGGAGCAAAAAAAGAGTGGAAAGCAGCACCGTCCACAACACCTTACGCTACCCCATGGAAGCCCATCTGGCTGCCCAATCCCCGCGGAAAACAGTACCACCTCGCGCCGCACGCCAGTCGCCGCTGCGGCTGCGACTGTTGCGGTTGCGCCCGAGGCGGCCTGGCGCGTGTACGACGGCTGCCGAGCGCGGGGGGACCGCCGGCCGCCGCGAGGTTGACCCGCACCAGCGGCGCCGCGGCCAGCGCCGTCATCGACGCCTCGCCTGCGACGGGCTCCATGTCCACTGACATGGCCGGGTCGGTCGCTGTCGTGGGGTCGCTGCCGGCCGAGGCAGGGGTGGGATCCTGGGGGGTAGCACTGTCGTCTTCCTTATCCCATGATATCGCCACGGCGCTGAAGGGGGTGGGGGGGATTGCGGCGGCGGCAGCTGCAATCGCGGCATGGCCAACGTCGCCCATGCCTCCGAGGGTGAAGAAGAAATGGCCACCAGGGCAGGGGGGGCGGCGGTCGTCTCCGTTATACTACAGAGGCGGAGAGCCGGGGGGAAGGGTGATGGTGTCGGGGGAGGAGGGGTGGATGGTGATTCCAAGCCTAGCGGCAACGCCGGCAGCAAAGGAACGCGTGCGACACAGGCCTCGTGGTTGCAGACGCCTCACGCTGTGAGGGAGTGGCAAATTGGTGAAGAGACGTCGGTCAGGTAAATGGGGGCAGGGAATGCAAACGGGAATCCACCACGGCAATGGTGGCCGTCCGTGGCACCACAGCAGGCGAGTAGCGGCAACGAAGGCGGCGGTGGCAGCGACGGCGGCGGCGGCTACGGCGGCGGCAGCGTCGGTTGCCGCCGGCCGGTGCTGCTCTACAGTAGCCAACCATGCGTCCACGCCGCAGTCGCTGCTGCTGTGGGTCGCCGTTTCCCCCTCAATCCTCTGCGGGACGCGAAGCGTGCCCCAACAACGCGCTTTATTCAAATACGGTGCAGGAACGAGCGTGCACCGCATGCCATCCAGCTGGCGACATGGGGCGGCACCGCGACGGCGGGACCGACTCTGGCGGCACGCGGCGCTGGGTCGGCGGCGGCGGCGGCAGGCGGGACGGCCGCGGCCGTGGGCGGCGAAGCGGCAGAGAAACGGAGTGGTGCGGCCAAGAGCGGGGGAGATGGGGGGGTGGGGCTGGACGGTAGGGGGCCATGCCCCGCTGCAGGCCTCCCCGACACCGTCAGGCGCGTCAACACCCCCCCCCCTGCCCGCGGCAAGGCGGCGCGCGGCGCTGGCATCCAGGCGGTGGCGGTAGCGGCGGGCATCGACGGGGTTCCCTCGGTGTCCGGCGGCACGCCGGTCGCCGCGGGCCGGCTTGTGGCCGGGAGCGGCACTGGGGGGGGTTTGGTGCTCGGCGGCGGGGATGTCACGCCACTGCCGCCCCCCGAACGGCATCTGGCGTCGCCGCCGCTGCCTCTGCGGCCCACACTGCGGCGACACGCGACGGCGGCGGCGTCGCAGGGGTGGCGACGGGAGGCGCACGTGTTTGCGGTGGGGGTACGGGCGGCGGGGCGGGGTGGTTCGGCGGCGAGGGGCGATCCCCCCCTTGCCAGCTCTCCCACGACCGCCCGAGACGCCGCCGCCACGCCCCACGTTGCCGCCGAGGGGGCAGCTACCGACATCATAGTTGGCGTGCGTTTGGAGGAGCTCCAGCTTGTCCAACCCACCAGTGGCTTCCACCTCCTCGGCGTACTGGCTCCCAAAAAGCGTGTTGTCGGGGGCGCCACGGAGGCGCTCCTCTGCCCTGAGGATGTTCTCCAGGCCCTCGAGCGCCACCGAAATGATCCGCGCGTCCTGGGCGTCAAGCAGGTTACACGACGGCTCGATGGCGCCAGCTGCCACCAGCGCCGCAATCTGCGCGTCATTACCGCCCGACGTGGCGTTGTTGATCTCCCATGCGGCCTCCTTCTTGATGTCAAATTCGGCGGTGAGGAGGAGCTCGACCAGCGGCGGCAGCAGGCCCGCGTCAATGATCGCGCCAATCTGTTCTCGGTTGCCCTCCGTGATGTTCGACACAGTCCAACACGCCCCCTTGCGGATGCCCTTCTTGGGCGACGTCAGCGGCGCCATCAATGCCGGACTCGCGTTGATGTTGATCACCACCTCCATCTGGACGTCGTCCCCTGTCACCACATTGCCCACTGTACGCAGGGCGGGGGTCTGCACAGCTGCCGACGGGTGCAGGAGGAGCTCCACCAGGCGCTTAATCGCCCGCGACTCGACCACCGCCCGGATATTAACGTCCTTCCCGTCCGACAGGTAGCTGAGCGCCCACGCCGCGTCGGTCAACACCTCGTCATCGTCAAAGTAGACCAGGTGGGCGAGCGTGGCCAGCCCCGGGCGGACGGCCTCAAAGTATGGCTGCGGCTTGCCGCGGCACAGGTTGGAGAGCGTCCAAGTAGCGTTGCGGAGCATATTGATCTTGCTGTTGCCTGTTAGCTGCGCGTGCAGCGGCGGCAGCGGCCCTGCCGCAAGCACCGCGTCCCGGCAGCGCGGGGAGTTGCCCGCCATGTTGCATAGCGCCCACACCGCCTGCTGCCGCACATCGTCATTGGGGGACTCAGGGAGGCGCACAAAAACGGGCACCGCTCCGGCATCCATCACCACCGCAGTGTGGGCTGAGGCGCCCGAGGCGATGTTGGTGAGCGCCCAAGCCACTTCTCACTGGAGCTGCGGCAGGGGCTCACACTGGAGGAACTCGAAAAAACGCGGGACCACCGCCTGCGCAAACACCGCGTCAATATGCGGGTTCCGTTCTGGTAGGGCAGAGGAAAGAAAAAGATCAGCCAAGTGAGGTGAGGTCGTGCAGCGCGGCGTGGCCGACACAATCGAGCAGGCGTTGGACAAGAGAGAAAGCAAGGCACCAAAAAAGAACAGTCAGCCATGAGCCAGGCCAGAAACATCGCACCAGGCAAGCACCGATCGAGGCGCAACCACAAGCAGACAAAGCGCGGCAACACACGCCAACGCCAGGCGGCACCAGACGCGCGTGGTTCACTTGGCAACCAGCCCGGTGGGACAGCCCCCTCGTTCTCTCTCGCGCGCACCCGCGGCAACAACGCTCCGAACACCGCTACCCGCCACCCTCGTCGCCATCATGCATACCCATGGACAACAACTTGCGAAACTCGAGCGTGCACTGCGTCTGCTCCGCCCCGTTGCCGCCCATAACCCCCCGCACCATCTCGGAAAGGCGCTCCAGCCCGTACTCCACCTCTGTGGCTTGCGCCCCATCCACGTCGGCGGCAGCGGCGGTGGACCTACCCACTGCCCCCACTGCCGACGCAGCGGCGGCGGCCGCAGCAGTGGCAGCAGCAGACGCAGCACCATCGCCACCCGCCGCACCGGCGGCGGCGGTCTCGCGGCGCTTCCTCATCAGGTTCTCCTCGCACTTGGCCTTGCGGATCTCCACCTGGTGGTCCTCCCGCTTGCGCCGAGCCTCCTCCCCATCAATGGCCTTTCTGAAGCCCGCCCGCCACACCTCTTGCTTGCTCCGGCGGGAAGGCATGGTGGTCGTCGTCCAGGAAGACGACAAAGGAAAGAAAATAAAGGGGGGGGGGGCGACCCACCTCCTACCCCTTCCCCCCTCCCATCCCCTTCATCGTACCCGGCTAAGGTGGCAGGCGTGCAGTTCGGTCCCGAAAAAGAATGGACCTCAAATAAGGACCTCGCCCTGCCCCCATCAGCGTTGCGGGGACGTTGAGGGGCCGTTAAACTCCCCGCGGCGGCGTGCGGCACGGTGCGGCGCGCGGGGCGCGGCGGCGAGCACGCGGCGAGCGCCCACTCCCACCCTCCGCCCCCCCCTCAGCGGTGGGGTCAGGAACCGGGCGGGGGGTGCGGGGTGGTCATGCCCGCCCTCCCCCACCGACCACCGCCCCCCCCGCCAGTGGCGGTGCCGCCCGCAAGCAGCACCCATCGGAACGTCCACAGCAACGACAAAGGCGCGGTGGGGAGAGGGGGGGGGGATGCACAAAAGGGCACGTCGGGCGCGACAGAGACACGGAGAGCGGACGGGCGTAGCGGAGTACCACGCGCCCCAGCCGCCCATTGCTCCTCGCAGGCAGGTGGACGTGCGCAGGCGTCTGCCTAGGCAGCGACAAAAATAATAGGTGGCACAAACGGGGCGGTGTCGCGACACTGAGAGCCGGAGCTCACAATTCCCCGCAAGAAGAGCGACAAGTGTGACTGACCACGTATTTCCCCTGTTGCTATTGTCGTTCAGTTTATGAATGGCAATCTGCGGGGCGTTACACAACACGTTTCTCAATGTAAAGCACAAATCCCTTAACTGGAAACCGTACCGTGTACCTCTGAGAATGCTTCCACGTTTCCTCTTCGTACAATGCTTGGGCGGTTCTTCAAGAAATTGTTGGGATATTCCTCAGAACGTTTCGGAAGATCGTTCAAGAACGTCTAACGTTTTTGCTTCTCGGGCCGGCAATAGAACGTCAAAGAACTGTACTTCAGAACATATATCTAGTGGGCGCAAAACGCACTTTTGCAGACTTGGTATTGAGATATCCTTCGTCAGTATTCCCACAGCTGTCAGGTCTGCTCAGAAGACTATCTCGGCTATTGCTCGATACGTATCTTCAGTTTATGCCTTGCTTGTTCATAATTCCTGTGAGTGGTACTCCAGAGCAAGGTGCTTTTCAGACCTGACGCAGCCCACGAATACGTGTCGATAGTGTTGGCAAACACGCCCATTTTCGGTGGGCGTGAGGCGCGACCTCGAAGAACACGCGTTGAGACCGTGGTTGTCACGAGTTTAATGCATGCATTTTCATTTTTTAATCAAAGCATAGATTAAAGCATAGATTAATCAAACCCCGGAACCGACCGTTGCATTAATCATACAGCACTTATCGGCAGTAAGTATACGAAATCCTGTACATGGATCAAGACCCACTGCGCGGGTGGCGCGGCGCCGCGCCGCCGGCCTGCTGCTGCGTGACGGGCCGGCGGCGAGGGAACCCCGCCATTGGCTGGAGCCGGCACCCCCCTCCCAGCACCACCCCGGCCCCTCTCCTTCCCAACAACCCCGCCATTGGCTGGAGCCTGCACCCCCCTCCCAGCGCCCCCCCGGCCCCTCTCCTTCCCAGCAGCCCCGCCATAGGCTGGAGCCGGCACCCCCCTCCCAGCACCCCCCCGGCCCCTCTCGCTCCGCCACGGAGGTCACCTTCCCACTGTGTGGCACCCCCTCCCCCCCGCCCCCCCCTTTTGGTGCGCAGCGGGGGGGGGGGAGGAGGGGGGGCGCGTAGCCAGGCTATCCCCCCTCCTCCCGCCCCCCCAGAGCAGCACGCCACAGCCCCATCCGCCCCAACCGACCCGTGGAACGGTTGCCCATGCTACTCTGCATACAATAGGTACTGTAACTGCGGCCGACGCCGTGGCGGGTCGACCGCCCATGGCCGCCGCCGCCGTCTCCCCACCTCATTCTCTAACAACCCCCCCCGCCCCCCAGACCGCGAGCGCCAGGAGTGGCACCCGTCGGGGCCGACCCTGTCCCGCCCCCCCGCCCCCCCCCCCCCCCGCCTGCCGCGCGGCGTCAGAACCGCGGCAGATCAAACGGGCCGCGGCGCGGAGCAGATCCAGGCCCGTGGGCAAGGCGTGTGCCGCCACCGTGGCGCGCGCTACCCGCCAGGGGACAAGCCCCCCGCCAGCCGGGCGCTGCAGCCCCCCAGCCCGCTCGCCGCCACCGTCACCGCCACCGTCACCGCTGCCGCCACCGTCGCCGCCCCCGGCGCGGTCACCGCCGCCGCCGCCGCCATCGCCACCGCCACCGCCATCCGCAATCCCCACCACCCCCTCACGCCACCCCGACCGCCACCCCTACCCCAGCCTCTCACCGTCACCGCCACCGTCCCCGCCACTGCCCCGCCCCCCATCGCCACCCACCCCCGCAACCACTCCACCGCTCACCCGCGACCGGTGGGTGCGGGGTGCCCACCGCCCGCGGTCGCCGGCGGCCGCCGGTGCGCCACCGCGCCGTCGACGTGGGGGGGCAAGTGCCTCCCCGCGTGGCCACGCCCACTGACCACCGCCCTCTCTCGCCGGCTGTCGGTACGGCCGGCCCCCCGCCCGGTCGCCCCCACCTCCCTCCCGCCTGACGTGCGCGCGCACGCGCTCGTGGTGCGCCCCGCGCGACGCGGAAGCCGGGACGCGCGGCGGCTCCCTCCCCCTCCACCTTCCCCTCCACCTCCCCCGCCCCCCCAGTCCACCGCTCGACAAACCGGCACGCTGCCGCGGCGCTGCTGCTACCCGACGTGGTCTGCTTGCTGTCTACCCCACCCACCAGTCTGCCCCCCATCCCCTCCCACCCGTCGTGGGGATTGGGTTGGGACGGCGCCCTCCACGCGCTCCTCCCATCCCCCATTGGGCTATTTGCGTCCCCCCCACCCCTCCCTCGTCCCCGTACTCACTTCCCTTCCCCCCCCCCCCCCCCCCCCCCAGAGCTCGACGCGATGGAGGCAGAGGCGCTCGAGTACGTGCGGGCCCGCCACGGCGCGGGCCTGCCCACCCTCCTCCTCCTCCCCCGCACCGCGGGGGCCCCGCGGGACACGCGGTGGGTGGCGACGTTCCTGTCCACCCCGGCGCTGCGGGCGCGCCTCGCCGCCGCGGGCTGCCCGGCGGTGGTGGTGACGCCGGGCAGCCACGCGGCTGCGGCGGTGGCGGCTGCCGCGGCGGGCGCTGGTGGGGAGGAGGTGGGGGAGGGTGACGGTGGTGCGGGGGGCGGCGGCGGCGGCGGTCGGGGCGGCCCGCCGCTGCACTTTCTGGGCGACCCATCTGGCGGGGTGACCGCCTGGCTCCGCGCCGCGGGCGTGTGTACGCGCCTGCGGGAGGGGGGCGACGTGGGGGTGGTCGCCTGGGGCTGGGGCGCCGTCCCCCTGTACAAGTGGGCGCTGAGCCAGGAGGCGCCCCAGCCGGGCGTTGGCAAGGTCGCCCGCGTCCACCCGGGGGCGGTGTGGGGGTATGTGGAGGGGGAGCTGCTTGGCGGGGGGGTGGGGGGGGTGGACGTGGCCGTGGACGGCGAGGAAGACGAGGAGGTGACCGACGATGAGGACGAGGACGTGTTGGCGGCCATCCCGGCGGGAGGCTGGGGGGGGGCTTGGGACATTCAAAAGTTGCGGGGGGGGGTCAACCATACGCCGGGGGGTGGCTGGGGGGGGGTTGGGGGGGGGGGGGGGGTGCTCCCACTCCCTGTCGACCCGGACGAGGACGACATCCAGCCAGTCACCATGACAGCCGCGGGCTTTGCGGCCGCCGGGGGGGGGGGCGGGCGTGCTGCGGACGTGGAAGGCAACACGCTTGACCGCCCGCAACCGGCAGCGGCGGCGGCGGCGGCGGCGCCCGCGGGCGGCCGTCGGCCCGCATCTGCGGCCGCATCGCAGCCCGTTTCGGCGGCCGCGACGGGGGGCAGAGGTGGGCCGCCGCGGTGGGCAGAGCCGGCGGTGGCGTCGACGGCGGCGGTGCCCCCCCCCCCGCCATCAATCGCCCGGCACGGACCCCACGCGGGCGCGTCCAACGGATCCCTGCCAGTCGACGGTGCGTGGGCCCCCCCCCCCACGTCGGCCTCCTCGGCGGGGAGCGGCACGCCCTCTCGCGGCTCGTACGAGAGCGTCAGCACGTCGGGCGGGAGTTCCCCGCCGCCACCAACGTCCCCCGCCGCGGGCGCGTCGGCCGCGGCCATGGCGCGGATCGTTTCGCTCTCCCACCGTGCATCCACGGGGGGTCCGGCGGCGGTGGCAGCCGCAGCCGCGGCGGCGGCCGCCGCCGCCGCTGCGGCCGCGACGGCGGCTACAGCGGCGGCCGCGACGGCGGCGGCGGCGGGGGTGCCCGCCGCGGTGCCGCCACGGGCAAACGGCGTCGGCGGTGGGGCGGGGCCGCGCGGGGGGATCCCCCCCACCGCCGGCGGGGCCGCCGCGTTGTCGGCGCCGCCGCCGCTGCGAGGGGCCCACCACTCGCTCCCCGTTGGGGCGGCCGGCGGCGGCGGCGGCTCTGCCGCGGCCTACCTGCGGCGCAAGCTCAGCGTCTCCCGGCGGCCGTCGTCGACATTGCCGTCGGACCCGACGCCCGCCGACGCGCGGCGGTGGCGGCGGTGGATGGGGGGGGGGGGTGGGGGGGAGGGAGGGGGCGGCGGCGGGGGCAAGGTCGCCGCTATCGCGGACCGCCGTCGGGAGGCGCAGGCAGAAGGGGGGGGGGAGCGGGGGGGCGCGGGGTCACCCGTGGATCGGCCAGAGAGGGCGGGGGAGCGCCGCGGGGGGTCGGACCCGGTCAGGCGCGCGGAGGGCGGGGGCAAGGCCCTGTATGAGTACTACAGCTGAGGGGGGAGGACGGGTTGGAAGGGAAGGGGGAGGGGAGGCGTGTGGCTTGTCGATGCGCAGCCGGTGAAGAGAAGAAAGAGGTGAGACTGCATGGCAGACGAAAAAAAAAACAGCACGTAGCCCGGAACAAAACAGGGATAAACAACCAGGACGCAACAAAAACAAGGAACCACACGCAGAAGGCCTTCGCCGTGCGACTGTGCGCAGCGCGTGTGTCACCCCCCCCCCCCCCAACCTCACCACCCCTCCCATACCCCTCCACCCCTGCCTTCGTGGCGCGCAGCGCTAGAACTTGAAAATCTGGGACGCACCGTACCCCACCGCGTCCAAGTTGGCGAGCATCGCCTTGTTCATCGGCGGTGGCCCGCACAGCAGCACCAGCGCATCGTCGGTGACGGGTCCAAATTGGGCGCGGATGTGGTCGGCGGTGACAAAGCCGACCCCCCCGGTCCACCCCTCCGCAGGTTTGTTCAGCACGTAGTAGACGGAAAAGGCATTCTTCCCCCCCGCAGCGGCCAGCGCGTCCAGCTGCTCCTTGAGCAGGATGTCGTCGGGCGTGACGTTGGCCAGGATGAGCGACAGCCGCGTCGTGTCGGCCGGGTCAGCGATGAGGGCGGTGAGGACCTGCCACATGGGCGTAATACCCGTGCCCCCCGCGATCATACAGATGTGGCCGGCCATGCCGCGGGTGTAGGCAAACTTTCCCAGCGGCCCGCGCACGTCAATGGTGTCACCCACCTTCAGAGAGTCGAGGTGACGAGACATGGTGCCGTGTGGCTCGGAGTACACCTTGATCAGCAGTTCGAAGTGGCCTTTGGTGGAGAGGCCCGACGTGGGCGTGTACGGCCGCTTAACTTCCTTGCCGTCCACGGTCGCACGAACGCTGATGTGGCGGCCGAGGGGGAGGCCCAGCGTCGCGTCGGGGGTAGGGAGGCCAAACCGGAAGAGCCGTGTGTTGTGGCTGGTTTCGGTCTTGTGCGTCAACGGGAAGGCCGCGTACTGGTCGGCAGAGATCACACCGCCAGTGGCAACGGCCGCGGCGGGGGCTGCGGCTGCGCTCGTGCCGCCGCGGCCGCCGGCAGGCGCCGCAAACAGGATCTTGGACGCAACGGCAATGGCCAACAGCGCGGCGCCGACGCCCAGCACCACCACCACCTTGTCAGAAAAGAGGGACACCCCGGCCGCTGGCGCGCCGCCACCGCCGCCGCCGCCGGTGGCGGCCACGCCGCGGGCGGCGGTAAGGGCCACGACCGCCGCGGCGGCAGCGCAGGAGGCAGACGCCTCCATAGCGGTGAGACCCCGGGAAGAGGCTGCAGGATTGGCGGGAGGACGGGGGGAGGAGGGGGGGCGATCAACCAGCACGCCGTTGGCCTCTCGGGAGATGGAAATCACTTCGCAAGAGTTGTAGGGTTGAGCACATCAACGACACTCCTCACTTGCCGTCGCAACTCGCTGGGACGCCGCGTTCTCCGTCTGGTCCCTCAAAGTTGCAACGTGGCGCTGTCCATCCTTAATTTAACGAATACGGCAATACGTATCGAAACGGCTCTCGGAGAACAGTGCTCTCTTGTGCGCGCCAAGAACGCACCGCTGCCATCGGCGCCGACCCAACCATACCCCCCATCTACGCCACAAAGCTCGAGAAGAAAGGCCAGACCGTGACAACACCCAAAGCAGCGACAGGAGAGGCGACCAGAAAAAACAACAGAGAGAATAGAAACTAACGAGACCCATCAATAGGGAACATTGGAAACAACACAACGCTACAGGTCGCAGCGTGGAAACACGCATCAGGCAAGTTACACAGCTCGTTACACGCCTACGGATGGTCGGCAAACGACCGCGCGGACGGCCGCATGTGGTATGGCATGCAGACATGTGCAAGGCAAGCACAGGAGGCCAGAACGGGGAGCGGAGGAGGACAGAAAGCCCAGGCAGAGGAACAGAGGAAGACAAAGAGCCCAGGCACGGCTATGCCAAATGAGCCGGCTTGATTGGCCGGATGAGAGGGTACAGCTGGTGAAGGTAGCAGGTTGCCCACATGATGTACATGCACACAGCAGCCAGGACGACGCTCAGCTGGCCAAGCCTGTAAGACAAAATGCATACGTGAAAGAAACGCCAGGTTGTGGCAGTGCCAAGAGCCGACGCGGAGATGACAGCAGAGCGCACAAATTGAGCAGCACGGAAGGGGCGAGGAAGGCGCCTCCACCGGACCATACCACCAAGAAGAGCCAAACGAGCACCGACCGAGAACAGTGGAGGAATGGCAGAAACAGGACCGGGGAAGAGAAATCATGAACATAAAGTCACGGTAGACACTCACAGGGAAGGAAACACGCAGCCAACACATCAAAACCCCGATGCCACCAGCCAAGGGAGAGATGAGAGCACGGCAAACCGTTAGCAAACATGGATGGGACAGCAAAGCGGAAAAAGAAAAATGCTCTGCGCAGCTGCAGCGTACAGGTCCTCGGGGCGGTGACACACATAGCGGTCGTTGCGAGGCCACACCCGTACTAATCCGATGGCCATTTGCACATGGTGGGGAATGGCCATTGAAGCAAGACCAGAATGCACTAGAAGCAAGAGAAGTGAAGGGGGAGAAGAACGAACCACATGCCGCACAGCAGAGGTTGTTCTTGTCCGAAACGCGAAGCACCAACGTACGCTTGAGAGTCCTTGTCGTTCCGCCACACGACCGAGACGCAAAAGTACGCCAGGACGGTCACCAGCGCGAACAGTACTGTTCCGACAATGAGGGCACCCATGGTGTAAAGCAGAGGGTGCGAGCAAAGAAAAGGCGAGCGACAGGGAACCGCGCGGGTGACGAACCGTGCACGAGCAGGGGGGCGCTCGCAATGACAAGTGCGTTCAGGCATAAAGTGCTCCCCATTCGCAACGGGACACGCTGCAGCGCTTGCCCTAGAACTGACCGGTGCTTCCTTGCAGGACTACAAGTGCAATTGAAAGCATGCATGTTCATTTTCTTTCTCCAACGAATGTATTCAGAGGGATCCCCAAGTAATCAAAGTACTGGGCGTGACTGAGCTCCTGTTCATGCATGACGTATTTATGTACATACATACAGTACTGTGCGGCGATGCCCTCGTGGGCCATGCCTTGCGCAACTGGCCATGTCTCTGTCACGAACGACGTCCGTCTGGCGCCCGCTTGCCTTATCCTTCCTCGTCTGTGTCTTTTCTACTCTCTTCGTTCTACCATGGGGCTCCCACCTGCGCCTCTGAAAGATGGTAGAAAAGCTGCTTCATCTGGATGCCAGCCCATGGCGAAGTCCAATGCCGCCAAGCCTAGCTCGAAATCGCGCGACGAAAAGGGCGGTAGCCAGAGCGGTGGCTAGGACGATGGCAAAAGCAGTGGCGGCGGCGCATCTCCTGCACCAGGCCCTCCGGCTCGGCCCACTACGCTCTTTCCATCCCTTCCCCTTCTCATTTTGCGAGTTTCGCTTGCAGCGACCTCCCCCTTGCTGCCCCCGCTGCATCGACCTGTGGCATGACCGCCGTGTCTGCCATCTCCGCCGCACTGGCCAAGTCTTCAGACTGTCTAGCAGCGGTGGGTGACGTCCGCCGCTCCCTGGGCGCTGCAGTGGCGGATTGGGTCAATGCTCTGAGGGGGGCGGGGGTACCGACGGCGGGGCTGGAGGCGGCGTCGTGGATAACGTGGGGCGCTACGTGGCAGCGGAGATTGCAGCGCCGCCCGCCGACGATGAGGGTGCGGACGAATCACGGCGGTTGGCAGTGACGCGGCCGACGCGACTGCTTTGGGGTTGCTGCTGGGAGGCAAGGTGAAGGAGTTTGGCGAGCACCGCATAGTGACGGCATGTCAGGCGGTGGGCGCGGCGACGGTGGAGGCAGCGCTGCAGTCGGGCGACGAAGTGGTGGTGTGGGGGGTAGGCGCACAGCCCCGAGGTGGTGGCCGCCCTGGAACAGTGTGTTCGATTGCTTGGTATTTTGAAGGGCTGGCTGGGGTCCAGCGGCTATGTCCAGGTCAGACTGGTGTGTTCGTGTTGCTTTCTTCCCCTCTTGCGGCTGTCGTACATCGCTGCCTTGTGTGTAGTGGTCTCACGTCTCCAAGCCTGAGCCCATTGCGTAGTGGAACTCGGCTTTGTAGAGTCCTGGACAGGCACACTGACTTGCAGGTGCGCATGGGTCATGCGTTGCGGTCGCTCTTGTGTGCGCCTCCTCAACCTCTGCCATTGATCAACAGTTCCATTGCGGCCGAGCGGCCCTTTCGGCTGACCGTTATTACCCCCACCGGTGATGCATGGTCTGGCCAGCCCGTCCTGTCCCTGCCATTCCCCACCCACAGTCCCACCCTTACGCCGTACGCATCGACTGCAAGTGCGTTTGGGTTTTTGTATGCCCGTGGCGTGCTTCTGTTGCCCGCCCGCTTTGTGGCATCCAACGGGCCTGTCGTTACCATCCGAGGAGGTGGTGGTTTGGCGGTGGCCGCCAAGCGTTAAGGGGCGGTGGTGGCTGTTCTGACCGTGAGCCTCGCGTTTGGAGCGGACGGCCGTTTGCGCGAGCGGCAGCCATGGCCACGTACGCCTACTGCTGCCGACTCGACTGTCTGTGCGACCCCTGGCTGTGCGCCGGCAGGTGTGGTCGAAGACGTCATTGACCTGCAATGGATTTTGACTACGTGGTGACCGAGGACGGTGTTATTTCGCCATCGAAGGCCCCGCAAGAGGACAAGGCGTGCAACTCGTTCGCGTAGAGTCGATAGTCTCGGTCTGATGAACATGCGCCAAAGCTGAGCCTGCCGACCAGTTGCGATTGGACGTTCGCGGCTCCTGTGCATATAAACAGACTGCCTCTGCTGGACATGGAACGAACTGCAAATTCACAACAGCACCAGCAACCCAACGAACTACTCAGCCCAACACGACGTGCTCGTCTGCAGCCCACTGCAACTACGCCCACGCTTCTCACGAGAGGATAAAACACTACATTCCACCGCGCAGCCGCAACACCAGGTGCAGCGTTGACTCCTTCTGGATGTTGTAGTCGGAGAGCGTCCGCCCGTCCTCCAGCTGCTTGCCCGCAAAGATGAGCCGCTGCTGGTCAGGGGGGATCCCCTCCTTGTCCTGGATCTTCGACTTGACGTTGTCAATCGTGTCTGACGACTCCACCTCAAGCGTGATGGTCTTGCCCGTCAGCGTCTTCACAAAAATCTGCATCCCACCACGCAGCCGCAACACCAGGTGCAGCGTTGACTCCTTCTGGATGTTGTAGTCGGAGAGCGTCCGCCCGTCCTCCAGCTGCTTGCCCGCAAAGATGAGCCGCTGCTGGTCAGGGGGGATCCCCTCCTTGTCCTGGATCTTCGACTTGACGTTGTCAATCGTGTCTGACGACTCCACCTCAAGCGTGATGGTCTTGCCCGTCAGCGTCTTCACAAAAATCTGCATCCCACCACGCAGCCGCAACACCAGGTGCAGCGTTGACTCCTTCTGGATGTTGTAGTCGGAGAGCGTCCGCCCGTCCTCCAGCTGCTTGCCCGCAAAGATGAGCCGCTGCTGGTCAGGGGGGATCCCCTCCTTGTCCTGGATCTTAGACTTGACGTTGTCAATCGTGTCTGACGACTCCACCTCAAGCGTGATGGTCTTGCCCGTCAGCGTCTTCACAAAAATCTGCATCCCACCACGCAGCCGCAACACCAGGTGCAGCGTTGACTCCTTCTGGATGTTGTAGTCGGAGAGCGTCCGCCCGTCCTCCAGCTGCTTGCCCGCAAAGATGAGCCGCTGCTGGTCAGGGGGGATCCCCTCCTTGTCCTGGATCTTAGACTTGACGTTGTCAATCGTGTCTGACGACTCCACCTCAAGCGTGATGGTCTTGCCCGTCAGCGTCTTCACAAAAATCTGCATCCCACCACGCAGCCGCAACACCAGGTGCAGCGTTGACTCCTTCTGGATGTTGTAGTCGGAGAGCGTCCGCCCGTCCTCCAGCTGCTTGCCCGCAAAGATGAGCCGCTGCTGGTCAGGGGGGATCCCCTCCTTGTCCTGGATCTTCGACTTGACGTTGTCAATCGTGTCTGACGACTCCACCTCAAGCGTGATGGTCTTGCCCGTCAGCGTCTTCACAAAAATCTGCATCCCACCACGCAGCCGCAACACCAGGTGCAGCGTTGACTCCTTCTGGATGTTGTAGTCGGAGAGCGTCCGCCCGTCCTCCAGCTGCTTGCCCGCAAAGATGAGCCGCTGCTGGTCAGGGGGGATCCCCTCCTTGTCCTGGATCTTCGACTTGACGTTGTCAATCGTGTCTGACGACTCCACCTCAAGCGTGATGGTCTTGCCCGTCAGCGTCTTCACAAAAATCTGCATCCCACCACGCAGCCGCAACACCAGGTGCAGCGTTGACTCCTTCTGGATGTTGTAGTCGGAGAGCGTCCGCCCGTCCTCCAGCTGCTTGCCCGCAAAGATGAGCCGCTGCTGGTCAGGGGGGATCCCCTCCTTGTCCTGGATCTTAGACTTGACGTTGTCAATCGTGTCTGACGACTCCACCTCAAGCGTGATGGTCTTGCCCGTCAGCGTCTTCACAAAAATCTGCATCCCACCACGCAGCCGCAACACCAGGTGCAGCGTTGACTCCTTCTGGATGTTGTAGTCGGAGAGCGTCCGCCCGTCCTCCAGCTGCTTGCCCGCAAAGATGAGCCGCTGCTGGTCAGGGGGGATCCCCTCCTTGTCCTGGATCTTCGACTTGACGTTGTCAATCGTGTCTGACGACTCCACCTCAAGCGTGATGGTCTTGCCCGTCAGCGTCTTCACAAAAATCTGCATCCCACCACGCAGCCGCAACACCAGGTGCAGCGTTGACTCCTTCTGGATGTTGTAGTCGGAGAGCGTCCGCCCGTCCTCCAGCTGCTTGCCCGCAAAGATGAGCCGCTGCTGGTCAGGGGGGATCCCCTCCTTGTCCTGGATCTTCGACTTGACGTTGTCAATCGTGTCTGACGACTCCACCTCAAGCGTGATGGTCTTGCCCGTCAGCGTCTTCACAAAAATCTGCATCCCACCACGCAGCCGCAACACCAGGTGCAGCGTTGACTCCTTCTGGATGTTGTAGTCGGAGAGCGTCCGCCCGTCCTCCAGCTGCTTGCCCGCAAAGATGAGCCGCTGCTGGTCAGGGGGGATCCCCTCCTTGTCCTGGATCTTAGACTTGACGTTGTCAATCGTGTCTGACGACTCCACCTCAAGCGTGATGGTCTTGCCCGTCAGCGTCTTCACAAAAATCTGCATGGTGACGGGCGCGGGAGGGACAGCCCAGCTGCCGTGCGCAAGCAGAAAGAGACTTGTCGGGGAGGATAGGAGGGAGACAGCGGCGGGGGACGAAAGGGTAGAGACAGAGCCTGGCAGAGAAGAAAGGTACGTGTGACGTGAGGGGAGATGGGCGGGCGCGGACGGTCGGCATGCACTGGACGGACTGGCTTTAAAACCTCCTCTGCTGCAGCTGCTGTTGACCAGGAGCGTGCTTGCTGGCACAGCGCACGCCCTCCTGCCTGCCTGCACCCCTGTCGGGGTGTGACCAAATTTACCCGCCAGCGCGCCCCCCTCCCACTGCAGCAGCAAGGCAGCTGGCCTGCAGGATGTTCCAGGCGCGTACCGACTGGGTTGCGACTGGAAGGACGAATCCGGCTGGTCCAACTCCAAGTGATGGAACTATTCAGTCAATGGACGCAATGCGAAGGCTGGCCAGATTTTCTTGCCACATGCGTCGATCAGAGCGCGGGAGATTTTTCTCCGTGCAGCCGATGGGGACAACGTGAAAAGCAGTCCTGCTCGTTCAAACAATCAGTGCGAACTTTCTCGAGAAAAAAGTGAGTTCGCACTGAGGCACTTCCATGAAATCACATCCTGTCACGCAAAGTCACAAATTCTTCTTGCAGCCTGGCCCCTCTCTTCGAGTCTTTGGCACCCCACTACCAACAGATCGGTGTATCCCCATGTGACAGGCGACACACCATCGTCTTCACCAGAGTGTGCGCTTTACGTCCATGTGTGGTTTCTAAGAAAAACATTGAAAACTGGCCACGTGGTGGTCTTGAGAGTGCATCATCCAATATACCTGCTTGCTCGTCGCTTGCTCTATGTACCCTCCACCACCAGGCACCTACGGACGGAGCTACGCCCCAAGGTACATCCCACAGACCACCCTACGTCTACTGATGCATAAAACGCGATGAGTTTCTATGGTGTGCAGCCCAAGAGAGCGGTCTTTTTCACAAACTTGGTGCCAAATACAGCTATTTCTGCCCCCCCCCCCCCCACAGACTGGAGAAGGACAGCCGCCAGGCACTGGCATAGCCCATACGATAGCTGTGTGTCCCTGTGAGCCTTAGGGAGCACGAAAGTCCCACTGCCGACATCTCAACATGGACCCAGGGCCGGGTTTTTGCTCAACGACGGACCCTTGTCCTAAAGCCTGTCGCTACAAAAACATAGTGCACCCACACAGGGATGAGAGGCCCTCTCTGTTCCATGGTCTTCAGCAAGGACCCTGTACGGATCCTGGCCAAAAGACGGGCGCTCAAAGCGTGTCTGGACCATCATGTGGCGAGCTTGGCGCCGGAGGCTGTCTGAGCTCGCTTTTCACGCGGGTCCAGCTCGGTTGCGTCTCTGTGACGAGTCGACGATGCCGTTTTTTCTTCTTCATAGAATGGTCAGAGGTCTTTGTGTCTCTTCAAGCTGTTTCTGTGCCGACAGAAGGAAGGATCATCCTGTCACTGCGTGATGTGGATGAATCGTCCAGCAGCTTGAACGAAGTACATGACATACCTCACTAACCAGCTCTATGAACGTACGACAAACGCTGAACTGATATGCGTCAACCCACTGTTGCCACCGAGTTTCTTTCCGGGACAGCCATGACCAAGACAAGCACGACTTGATGTCAAATATGCGAAGCATATAGAGCTCAGATAGCTTCTGGCACAGAGCTCCCCACATGATGGTCCAGACACGCTTTGAGCGCCCGTCTTTTGGCCAGGATCCGTACAGGGTCCTTGCTGAAGACCATGGAACGGAGAGGGCCTCTCATCCCTGTGTGGGTGCACTATGTTTTTGTAGCGACAGGCTTAAGGACAAGGGTCCGTCGTTGAGCAAAAACCCGGCCCTGGGTCCATGTTGAGATGTCGGCAGTGGGACTTTCGTGCTCCCTAAGGCTCACAGGGACACACAGCTATCGTATGGGCTATGCCAGTGCCTGGCGGCTGTCCTTCTCCAGTCTGTGGGGGGGGGGGGGGCAGAAATAGCTGTATTTGGCACCAAGTTTGTGAAAAAGACCGCTCTCTTGGGCTGCACACCATAGAAACTCATCGCGTTTTATGCATCAGTAGACGTAGGGTGGTCTGTGGGATGTACCTTGGGGCGTAGCTCCGTCCGTAGGTGCCTGGTGGTGGAGGGTACATAGAGCAAGCGACGAGCAAGCAGGTATATTGGATGATGCACTCTCAAGACCACCACGTGGCCAGTTTTCAATGTTTTTCTTAGAAACCACACATGGACGTAAAGCGCACACTCTGGTGAAGACGATGGTGTGTCGCCTGTCACGTGGGGATACACCGATCTGTTGGTAGTGGGGTGCCAAAGACTCGAAGAGAGGGGCCAGGCTGCAAGAAGAATTTGTGACTTTGCGTGACAGGATGTGACTTCATGGAAGTGCCTCACTGTCTCTCAACCTCGAAGCGTTCCGATCGTAGGTCGTGCTGTTGGCGTACGCGTGTGGCTGGCGCCTCCCACCCGCGCCGCCTACGCGGACGGAGGCCGCCCACGGCAGGAGGTTGGGGACAACACGGGCGCAACGGCGGGCGGCTACGACGTTGGCGGGTTGGCCGCGGTCGTGAGCATCGCGGACGGCGCGGCAGCAGCGGTGGCCGGCGGCGGCACGGTAACGACGGGCGCCGTGGTGGCCGAGGCGGCCGCGGCCGACTCCGCGATGGTAATTGACGGCGGCCAGGGGGCGGTGGCGCAGAAGCGGCAGCCGGCGAGTTGGCGAGCCTGTCAGCGCTGGTGGCCAGGGGGGTCCCTCGCTACGCTGGCGGGGAGAAGGGGAGGCTGCTATGCGGCGGTGGCCGTTTCCTCGCCGCCCGTCCCCCCACCACTGGTCGCGATGGCGCGGGGAGCAGGTGGCGGCGGCGCGGCCGGGGCGGTGGAAGGGACGGCACCGTTGTCGGCCGCTGCGGCGGGTCGCGAGGGTGGTTTAGGGGGGGAGCGGCGGGTCGGCCGGAGCCGCAGCGGTGGCGGCGGGGTTGGATGGGAGGGGGCGGGGGGGGGCGCACAGGGGGGTGCTGGCGCGGGCAGTCACGGTCGTCGTCGCGGCTGCGGGGGTGACGGCGGCGGTGGCCGCGGAGGCGGCGGCTGGATCGCAGACGGGGAAGTGGCCGCCGCTGGGACGGCAACGGCGACGGCCGTGGGGGGCGGGGTGGTCGGGTAAACCCCATCGGGAGCACCCACGCGTCCTCCTCTTCCGCCCTATCGGTCGGCGGCCGTTCCGCCGCGTCGGCCGGCAGCCGGTCGGCCGTGTCGGCGGTGAGGGCGGTGAGGGCGCCCGTGTGGCCCGCCGCGGCCGCCGCATCGACCGCCGCCACTCCCGCGGGGTGGGGCGCTCCCGCCTCTCGGCCGCCGTACGTAGAGGAGCTTGGCTAATAATATTGCCGTTCTCCCATTTTTGGCCGATCCGGACAAGAACAACACTGCATGAACAACTGTGTGAGCCAATCGCGTGCTGGCACGTGAGGGCGAGCCAATCGTGTGCTCTAGGGGCCCGATCGTCCTGAGCAGATGATTGGCTGCAGCCACAGTGGGCCTCTTACCAATCGCTGATTGGTCAAAACACTGTTTTTCTCTCGGCTGAGATCGCCGAAGATTCCCCCCACATCGGCTCGTTCCTCTCCGGAACAGTTGTCCAGCTTGTCTTGGTGTCAGGGTTGAGAGGCGATAATTATTGAGTCAAAATTATCGAGTAAATTATCAGAAAAGAATAACGTTCAGGAGAACCGGAACGATAATGATTATCAGACGTCCACGTGTTCCACCACGTGTCGGCTTGGATGCCCATCAGACCAGACCGGACCGCCTGATCACGCGGCAGTGCCGCACCCTGTCGTCGTCTTCGGAACTGTGTACGTAGCCGCGATTCAGTACGGCAGCGTGCCCAGCCAAGATCCAGACCCACACCACGAGGACGATAGGAGCTACGTACGCCGACTAAGACTTCACATCCTCCGCGGCGTACTGTACACGGCGGGTGCGGCCGCCCCACGCGGCACGTTCTCCGCCGCCTGCGTACTACGCGCCCCAATTTAGGCTCTACGCCCTTTCCGAAAGCCGTGTCCGCAGCTCGTCAGGCGGCTCGTGTTGGGCACGACGTGGTTAATTCATTGCTGTCATCCTAACACGTGGCTCCTGGGCGATAACTATCAGAAACGTTCTTTTCAATAACTATCGCATGTTTTTGCTAACGATGGATGCTTTCGCAAAATATATCAACCCTGCTTGGTGTCTGTTCCACTCGGGTTCTCCCCTCCATGTGCTCGGAGTCCCGGGAAAGTCGCAGGTAATGCACGACAATGGAGGCTGATTCGGAGCTCTCATTGGTCAGAGAGGCATCCTGTGAGGTATGTTATTGGTCAGTGCACTGTTGTTCTTGTTCTTGTCCGGATCGGCCAAGATTTGGAGAACCTCAATACCACGGGCTTTGTCAGCTGTCATTCGTAGGCCTAACACTGGTAGGCTGCCAACAAGATTTGCACCAACAAAAAAGGCTTGGAACGTAGTTGCGCTTACACGATCAACCATCCGTGAGGTCGGCTGCAATTCCACAGTCCGCCAGCGTTTGCAACTGTCGACCGGTGCAGGGGTGGGGTGCAGGTGGCAAGGGAGCCGCGCCGGCCGAAGGGCCACCTGCTCGGCAGCCGCCGCCGTCCCCAGGCGACACCGCGGCGATTGTGGTGGACGTCCGCGGCCGTCTAGCGCGGCTGCTCCCCGCCCCGCTCCTTCCGAGGCCAGACAGGGTGTGCCCCTGCCGCGGCCAGCTGGGCGGTCTCTCCCTCAACAGACGCCGTTTTTGTGGCGCTGCCGTCGCGTTCTTCTGTGGCTGGCAGGTTCTTCCCCTGTCATTCTTTTTTTTTTCTGACAGTACCGCAGCCCTGGTGGCGACCACCGCCCTCGATGCGTTTGAACTGTCCCACTCTTCCCACACTCTTCTGGTGTGGAAGAGCTTGCCGCCCAGTGTGGTTTGTGTAACAACCGGAGGGGGACAGTCCCCATGGCCACCCCCGCCGCGGACTACGGCACGACCGTGCTGGAGGTGGCTGGCCGACGCGTGAACGTCCAGGATGCCCTCGCTGGAGGTTGTCTGCCACCTGACTTGCCAGCCGACGCTGAGGTGGACGTTGCTGCGGCTGCCCTCGACGCGGTCTTTCACCACCGGCTGGACGTGGCGGTGGCGCTGGATGTGGTGGCCCTCACGCTGTGCACACAAGCCACGGGGGGGGCGCCGCCCGCGGCGGCGTCGACGGGTGCCGCTGCCGACGGCAGTGGCGGCACACAGGAGGCGGCGCCAGCTGCGACGGCGGCGTCGGCGGCGGCAGACCCTGCCGACCCCCCCCTCCCATCGTCGTTGCCCCCCCCCTCGTCGGCCGACGGCCCCGCCGAGCTCCGTGCCCGCCACGGCGCGTCGTTTGCGGCCTTGCGAGCCGCCACGGGCGGTGGCGGCAGCCGGTCTGGCGTGTGTGGCACGGTGTGGCGCAAGGACGAGCTGGCCTACAAGTGCCGCACCTGCGAGCGGGACCCGACGTGCGCCATCTGCGTGGCCTGCTTCCGCGCGGGGGACCACTCTGGCCACGACTACAGCATCATCCGCACCGGGGGGGGGTGCTGTGACTGTGGGGATGGGCAAGCATGGCGGATATCTGGTTTTTGTTCCCGCCACGGGGGGGCGTCGGGCGAGGCGGATGACCCGGCGGGGGCGGCGCCACCCGCCCTCCGCGCCCGTATCGGCGCGGTGGCATCGGTGGTGGGCGACGCGGCCGTTGCGGCGGTGGCCGAGGTGGTCGCCGCCACCGCCGCGGTCGCGACGCTCACCGACGCGGCTGCCGCCGCGTCGGTGGCGGCGTCGGTGGCGTCGGCCGCGACGGTGGCGGGGGGCAGAGGCAGGGGCAGGGGCAGGACCGGTGGAGAGGGGGTCGCGCCCGCCCTGCGTGCCGGGGCACCCGCAGACGGCCGCGCCGCGACGGCGGGGCGGGGCGACGCGGCTGGCGGCAACGTCGACGGGGCGCACCCCCAACGGCCCCCCCCACCCTCCCCCGCCGCACGTGCAGACGCGCGCAGGCGGCTGCGGGGGGTGCGGCGGCGGCTGGCGACAGCCGAGGCCATGGCCGTGGCGCTCCTCGGCTGGCTTCGTGCGTTGGTGGACACCGGCGACGGCGTCCGAAGGCTGGTGGGTGTGCAGCTAGCCGCGCCTGGCCCTGTGGGCAGCGACCGCCGCCGGGGCCCCCTGGGCGTGCCCTACACCCGCGGCAGTGGGGTGCCGCCGCACCTGGCAAAGGCGGGCCCTTCCTGGCTGGGTCGCATGCTCGCCATGGATGGGGGGACGTCCCTGACACTCGGCGTGGCCGCCCAGGTCCACGCGCTCTACTACCAGCTGATCACGGACCTTGTATTCAAGCGTGCTTTCCTCACCCACTTTGTTGCCCACTATGAGCGGTTCGTGGTGGCCGCGTTGACCGCACGGCGAGGAGGGCGGCCAGGACGAGACGGCGGGTTATTGCGAGGGGGCACCCTCGCTGGGGTCGATCCACCGGGAGTTGCCCCAGAGGGGCAGGGTGCCCCGCATGCGGGGGAAGGAGCGGCAACGACGGCGGCCGCGGGGGCCACCGCAGCGCCGGCGGCAACGGCGCCGGCCGCGGCGCAAGTGGATGGGGCGCCCCCTCCGGCGGCCCCGGGTCTCCGATTTGCCGGCCCGTTAGGCGAGTTCCTGCCAGGCGTGCCTCACTTTCCTTTTCCCGGCGGCGTCGGTGGTGAGCTACACGGCCGCAACGGGGCGGTTGTGGCTGTCGCCGCCGGTGGTATGCTGCTGGCCGTTGGTGCTGCTACAGCCACGGGCATGACAGCCACGACTGCAGCTGCGGCGGTGGCGGCCACGGCGGCAACGGCGGCAGCCGCGGTGGGGGCGGCGCGGACGATAAATGCGCACGGCCATGGCCACGGCCATGGTCATGGTGCGGGGGGCTTTTCCCCGCCGTCGCCAGGCGACGCACACGCGGACGCGCTGCTGGCGCCCATGTCCGACTCGGAAGATGGGGACGAGGAAGAAGCCGTTGCTGGCGCCGGGTCCGTGCCTGATCCCCAGGGGCGGGCCGCGCCAGCAGCCGTTGGCGACGGCAACGATGGCGGTGCCGACGGGGCTGCCATGTTGCTTGACTCTGCAGCCGGCGAGCGAGCAGACACGGACATGGCTGGGGACTCGGATGAAGACGTCGACGAGGAAGACGCCTCTGAAGACATTGGCGACTCAAGCACAACGCGCTCATCCGTCGATTACAATGCGGGGATCCCGTCCGAGAGTGACGACGACGACTCCTTCGTGGACCATGATGACCCCGACGACGTCGATGGCGCGCCTCTGGGATTTATGTTGCCCGCTTTTGTCGAAGATGGTGAGGACATTGAGGGCGCTTTTGTCGATGTCGTCGGAGCAGCCGACGTTGCTGGCGCAGCGATGCTACTCAACGGCGCTCTCGGCGGTGTTGGCGCCGGTGTCGACGACGGCGGCGGCGGTGGTGGCGTCGGCGGTGGTGGAGCCGGTGGTGGTGGAGGTAGCCCTGTCGACGTGGACGATGGGGAGCGTCGCGGGGATATCCTCGAGAGCTTCTCCGTACAACTCTTCACGGTGCCTGCCTTGGTGCCTGACATGCTGCGGCCTGGCGGGCTGCTGCACGTGCTTGTGCGAGTATTGGGGGTTTTGTTCCGAAGTGCTGCCACGGGCGCTTCCGCGACCGCCAAGGTGATGGAGCCGCTGCCAGAGCTTACTCTATCCGCTCTCAACGGTGAGAGGGAGGGGATTGTGCCTGAGGGGGAGACAGTGCCAAGTGGCGGCATCGATGATGGTGGCCGTGTTGATGCAGCCGGCAGTGCCCTTAATGTGGCTGAAATCGTCGCGATGGACGCTACCGATGCCGACGACGGGTCGTCCAGCACCCGCGATCGAGAACGAGGTACCCCCAGCGGCGGCGACGGTGGTGGCGGTGTCGGCGGCGGTGCTGACACGGATGACGAGCTCGATCACGTGGAGTTGGGTGACTGGACCATCGACGTGATTGACGAGACCGAGTGGAGCGGCGAGGTGATCTGGCGCGTCATGTACGATTTGCGGTATGTACTCACCCACGTTGAGGTCTCGGCGGCGGTGGTGCACGGTCGCGGCGCACTGTTTCGCTCCCTGATTGCGTTGCTCGGCAAGTTCCAGTCCATGAACGCCGTTGTCAGGCGGCTCGGGATGCACGTGGAGCGGGATTCGGACGCGTGGGTGCCCGCCTTTTCCATGGAGCTCGACGTGTCCCTTCTTGTAGACCTTCTCGCCGCGGGCTTCACGGCCAAGCCGGTGGAGCCGCCTACCTCCGGTGACGACCCGGAGGCCGCCGCAGCCGCCTTGTACGCCTCGCGCTGCGCAGCAATTGCGGTGGTGCGGTCCGAGTTGGGCCGCTACCTGGCGCGCTCCTCCTCGGCGCGGAACGGCTGTTCCGGCGGTGGCAGCGGCAGCAGCGGCGGGGCTCCAACCCGCGTGTCTAAAGACCGCGTGTCTGTGCACCTGCCGCTCCACCGACTGCTGGCGCTGTTTGCGCACCACCTGCTGCGGCTGCACTCGTCACCGGTGGGTGGGGGTGAGGGCGCCGCGGGCGCCGTCGCACCGCCACCTGTCCAAGTGACCGCCGCTCGTGCACTCGGCGGTGACAGGGACGTTAATCCCGCCGAGGCGCTGGCGATTGGCGAGGCGGTGGCGTGCGCACTGTCCCTCCTCGCTCAAGTGCGCGCTGGGATGTGGGTGCGCAACGGCCGGGCGGTGCAGGGCTCGGCGGTGCTCTACCGGTCGGTCTTTTGTGCCGACTGGTTTGTGGACCTCGACGTTTTCCTCTTGCAGCTGGTGGCTGCCGTGTCGGGGGGGGAGGCGTTTGAGAAGCTCCTCCGCCGGGCGTTTGAGATTGACGGGCCACCGGCGGCAGTCAAAGAGGTGGAGACGCCGCCGAGGTCGGCGGGTTCCGCTGCGATGGTGGGCTCCCCCTGTCGAGGCGCCGGTGGGTCGGCCACGCCGTCTGACCCGTCGAGGGGGGGTGCGCCCCCCGCAGGCGTGGCGGCCGCGCCGCCCACCGCTGGGGCGGTAGCGGCGGCTCCCCCCAGGGTTGATGGGCCACCCGGCACCGTGGCTGCGCCACCACCATTAGGGCGAGGGGATCCCGCCGAGAGGCCGGCCGGTGGCGTTCCTGCGGCGCCTGCCACAGGGACGCTGCCCAACCTGGCGGCGCTCTCCTCCGAGGTTCGCTCGTTTGTCCTGTCGACGCTTACTGACGACGTGTCGGAGCGGGTGCGGGAGGCCGCGGAGTTTGAGCTTCAGCGCCTCATGCTGACGCGCCGACTGGAAGCCCAGCTCGCCGAGCTCAATCGTCGCCGTGAGACGCTCATGGCGACGCTGTGGGCGGCGCGGCGGGCCGACTTTGAGGCCAACACCCGGGAGCTCAGTGACTTGCAGGCCCGCCTAGCCGTCGTCCAGTCCGCGGGGCTGGCGGGGGCAGCGGCAGTGGCGCCCGCGGCGGTGTCGACGGGAGTGGCCTCACCCGCTAGCGCAGCGACGTCCCCGCCGTCGGCAGCGGCTGCAGCCAGGACGCGCGCGACACAGGCGGCCGTGGCCGAACTGTATGCCGAGGCGGCCACCACCCGCCGTCGGCTGGACGTGGTCGACGCGGACCACGCGCGGCGGCTGCAGTGGACGGCGCAGGCGCTGGCGGAGCAGCAGGAGCACCTGCAGTCGCGCCAGGAGCGCATCATTGGGCTACTGCGGCGGCACGAGAGCTGGCTCCTCGAGGTGGTGCCCGCCCACTGGGCGGGCACTGCGGCGACGGCCGCCGCGGCGACGGCCACGGCTGCGGCAGAGGCGCCGCTGGCACGGGACCGGCGCCGCATGCGGCAGGAGCTGCTGACGCTCCTCGAGCCCCCCTTTGGGCCCCCCGCCCCCAACCCTGCGGAGGGCCTGATTGTAGCCATCTCTCCCGAGCCGACCGCGCCGATTGCTGGCGAGTACACCACCTCGGTGCTATCTGACTACCTGGCGCTGCTGGCGCAGGTGGTGGGGGAGCGCGCGCGGGCGGGCTTCCCCGCCAGTGACCTGCTTAAGCGCAAGGTCCTCACCCGGCTAGCCGTAGCCGACCAGACGCATTCCCAGCTGCTGCGGGCGTGCCCGAGGCGGCTGCTCCACGCGCGCCCCCCGTCGAGGGCGTCCCACGCAACGGCAGCCGCGGCTTCGGGCGCTGACCCAGATGGGTCTGACGGCGCAGGGAGCGCGAGCCCCCCCGAGGGCCGCGGCTGGGAAGAGGAGCCCGCCGGGGGTGGCCCCGAGCTCGTGCTGGCCGCCCTCCGCTCCGTGGCCGCCTTCACCCAGCCGAGAGAGATGGAGCAAGGGCGCTACCGTCTCATCCCGTCGGCGTGGTCGTTGTTTGACCCTTTCACCCCGCACCTTACCGCCAGGGAGAGGACAGCAGCTGAGCAACGGCGGGCGGCCGTGCGGATGCGGTCGCGGCAGCCGCCATCGCTCATCCCCGACGAGGTGGTGGCGGACCGGCCCGTCCTGCCCCCGCTGGCTCCGCTGGTCGCGTCCGTCGCTGCCGCGGCGGTGGCTGACACGGCCCCCGCGGGGGTGGTGCTCATTCGCGCGGGGACGGGCCTCGCGGCGGGCGCGGCGGGGCTGGAGGAGGCCCTCGCCGCGGCGGTGCACCTGCTGGTGGTGGCGGCTGAGGCAGGCGGCGACGGCGGCGGCCTCTACGCGGCGCTGGCGCCGCCGGCCGGCCGCTCCCACCGCGTGCTGGCCGCCGCCGTGTCGCTCGTCGCTGAGGGGGGGGAAGCCTTTCGGGAGCACCGGTCGGGGCTCCTCCGCGCGCTCGCCGCCATCCGCCGCGCTGCGGGGCCGGCCGTCCGCACGTACATTTGTGAGCGCCTGCCGCGGCTGTTTCGCTCCCCGTCGCCATCAGAGGGGGGGAGTGGTGGGGGGGCGGAGGTGCGTGCGTTCGCGGGTAGCAAGCGCAGTGTCGAACAGACTTCGACGGGTGGGTCGACCGACGAGCCCGCTGCCGCTGGCCGTGGCGGCGGCGGCAGCGACTTTGGCGGGGGCGGAGGCAGTAACGGTGGTGGTCCCGGTGGCTGGCCTCCAGGTGCCGGTCGGCCCGGCTGGGACGCTGCCGCGGCGCGGTCGCCCAGCCCCGCCCCGATGGGGGACAGATCGGACGGTGCCGCGGCCGGCGCGGGCGGTGGCAGCAGCGACGCCGAGGAGGTGGCCGCCCGCACCGCCCGGCGGTCGGCGATGAAGCTGCGCCAGGCCGAGGCGATGAAGCGAATGCGCGCGCAGCAGGAGCAGTTCGCCGCCTCCATTGGGGTGACGGCTGGTGGCGGAGGAGGGGCGGCGGAGGGGGGGGAGGGAGGGAGATGCGTCTCCACCCCGCCTGTCGCCGTGGACGGCGCGGCGGCGCGTCTGCCGGGCGCGTCTTGGACGACCCAGGACGCTGCCGGCGGCAGCGGCGGCGGCGGCGGCAGTGGGGCCGGCCCCGCGCGTGACGGTGCGCCCGGCCTGCTGCGCCCCCCCCTGCGGCCTGGGAGCCCTTCGGACTCGGCCATGTCTGACGGCAGTGGCACACGCGGCGGCCTTGCGGTGACCACCGCCGGCCCTGGCACTGCGGCGTCGGCCGACCTGCGGGCGGCCGCCGCGGGCATTGTGCTCGACGCTGCCGCCGCGGGTGGCCCGTCCGTCGCGTGTGCGCTGTGCCACGAGGCGAACGCCGACGGCAGCGACCGTCAGGTGCTGGCTTACGTGGCGCTTGCGCAGGCGACCAACCTCCCACAGCGTGCAGCACGACAGTCGGCGGTGGCCCTTCCTGGCGTGGCCGCCGCGGAAAGCGATGTAGACGCCGGCGGCGGCAGCGTCGTCGGAGGTGACGGCGGTGGCGGTGGCGGCGGCGGCGACGGCGGCGACAGCGGCCCGGCGGGGGCAGCCGCCCCTGCGTCTGCGTGGTCTCCACCCCTGGCGGCCGACGCGCCCGCCGCACTGCAGTCGGCGCTGTCCACCGTTAGCAGCACTCTGTCACGGGCACAGCGGTCGGCGTCGCGGTCGTCTGCCTCGGCACCCACAGCCACCGCCGTCGCCGCCGCCACTGTCAGTACCGACAGCCCCTATGATGAGCGCGCGGTGGGGAGCGCAGAGGCGGCCGCCGCGGCGGCGGGCCTCGACTGGCGGGCGCTGGCGCATGGCTATGACGCTACCGCGCCGGCGGGCTCGCACGTGGCCGTGTGTGGCCACGCACTGCACGTGGCGTGTTGGGAGCGCTACGCCGCTGCCCTCCGCGCGTCGGCTGCGGTCGACGCCCCCTATGAGGGCCGTGACGTGGCCGACCTGACCGCCGGCGAGTACCTTTGCCCTGTGTGCCGGCGGCTCGCCAACACCCTCCTGCCCGTGGTGCCTCGAGGGGCGGTGGGGGGGGGACGGGCGCCGCTGCTGTCGACCACGACATGGGAGCTGGCGCCTGATACGGCCGCCACCGACGCTGCCGCGTCGGGGGCGGGGTGGGGGGACGCCCCAACGGCTACGGCAGCGGTGGCAGACGCCGAGCAGGCCGCCGCCCCGTTGACCGTCTTTGTAGCCCGCGCCCGTCGCCTCGCCGCAGCGCCGATGCCCCTGCAGCGGCGGCAGCGGCCGCCGGTGCCCGCGGGCGCGTTAACCGCCGCGGCCGCCGCGGCGGCGGCCGCCGCTGCGGGCCGGCCTGCGGCGTTTCGCTTCCCGGGCTCCCCGCCGGCGGGCGGCGGTGGCGGCCGCGGTGGCGGCGGCCGCGGCGGCGGCCGCGGTGGCGCGGCGGCCGTGTTTGGTGCGGGCCCGTTTCGACGCGCCCTCGTGATGCCCGGGGTGGCCGCAGGCGCCCTGGGTGGAGGGGGCGGCGGCGGCGGCGTACGGGGGCTTGCTCTGCTGGCAGGCGGACCGCCCGCCGCCGCCGCCGCTGCCCGTCACCCCACCGTCGCGGCGACCGCCGCCCACGCGACGGCCGCCGCGGCCGCGGCGGGTGCGGCGGCAGAGGCGGCAGGTGCCGCCACCGGCGGGGCGGCCACGGCCACTGTAGCTGGCGCGGCGGCGGCCGTGGCAACTGTGCGGCGGGGGCGGTCGGCGGATGAAGGTGGCGTGGGGGGCGCCTCCGGTTTCTCGGCGGCTTCTGATGCCTCTGCCGCTGCCGTCGCCGCCGCTGCCGCCTCCGTCGACGCGGCGACGGCGCCGCTTCGGGTGCTCCTGCGTGCGCTGGGCACAACCGTTGCCGCCGAGGAGGTGGCGGCGCGCGCCGAGGGCGGGCAGTCCCGGTCAACGCCCACGGTGGTGCGGTGCCTCGTCGGCGCGTCGCGGGCGGTGGCCGCCGGGGGGGCAGGGGGTGTGCTGCGCGCGGCAGGCCTGCGGTCGCTGCTCGGCGCGCTGACGGGCACACCGCCGATCGTGCCGCCCCCGGGGGGGGCTGGTGCGGAGGGTGAGGGAGGGGTGGTGGCAGCGGTAGTGGCGACGGTAGCGTCGGGGATGTCGTCCTTGGCGGCCGACGCGGACCCTTTTGCGGTGCTCACCTACCTGCTGGCGCTGTGGCCGTCGTCGCCCACCGCGTGGGGGGGGGCGGCGGCTGCGTCAGAGAGGGGGATGGCAGCAGCAGCGGGCAATGACCCCGCGGCGGATGACGGCCTCAGCTTTCCCGCCGCCGAGGTGGGGCCGCTGGTGAAGCTCGGCTGGGCGCTCGCCCTGCGTCGCGCGTCAGCCGCCGCAGCCGCGTCAGCGGCAGCGGCGGGCGGCGGGGACGCTGACGCGCCGGCACGCCTCCCTGTCGACGGAATCATCGCCCTCCACGCGCTCCTCTACCTCCGCCGCACGGCGGTGCTGCTGGCGGCCATCCTGCCGCCCCCCCGCGACGGCGACAGCGACCGCAGCGGCACGCCCGACCCGTCTGCGATCCTTGGGGTGGGCACCCTCATGTGCTATCCGGCGGCCATTGACCCGCCCGCCACCGCTGGCGGGTACGAAACGTCGGCGTGGCGGGCGTGCGTGTTAGAGTGCCGCCGCCTCGCCGGTGCGCTGCGGCTTTCCATGCCGGCCGACCTGGACCCGGCGTCGGCGGGCGGCGGCGGCTGGACGGCCTTGGCGCTGGCCAGCAGCGACGACGGCTCTGCCGCCTCCACCGCCACCGCTGGTGACGTTGCGCGGTTGCCGCCGCCGCAGGCGGGCGCACTCCCCCGACGGGTGGGCCTCATTCCTCTCCCCCGGCTCTTCCAAACGCTCCTCGAGGCCCACGACGGCCGCCCATGCAGCGCCTGCGGGCGCCCCCCCCGGTCCCCCGGCGGCGCCCTGTGCCTCCTCTGCGGCGCGCTCGTCTGTGCGGCGGGCCCCTGCGGCGGGCGCGCCCATGTGCGGGCGTGTGGGGCGGGCGTGGGGGTGCTGCTCGTCCTCAAGCTCACCGCCGTCATCGTGCTGCGCGGTGACCGGCGGGCGCTGTGGGGGAGCCCCTACCTGGACGAGTATGGGGAGGAGGACGCGGACCTGCGGCGGGGCAAGCCCCTCTACCTGTCGCCCCACCGGGTGGCGGCGCTAGAGCGGCTGTGGCTGCGCCACGGGTGGGATGGGGACTCGCGGCTGCTCGCCGCGACGCTGCTGGCGCGGTCGGGGCAGCTGCTGGATGTGGCGTGAGGGGGGGATGGGGGGGGGGGGCGCGGGGGGGGTGGTGTTTGGTGGGTGGGAACGGGCGGGGGGGGGAGAGGCAAGCTGCGCTGCGCGACCCTGGCAACCAGACGAGAAGAAAAGGCCAGTCGCGCGCCGTGGAGTATTTTTTTTTCTTTATCTCCTTTACCCAGACGCAGTTTTCGAGCAAAATTGGCTGAATTGCTGTCAGCACGAAGTCATCGCGGGAGAACTATCGGTTAAACCCCCCCGGGAAACATCCGAGTCATCCTGGGAAAGGTCCCCGGGAAAAGCCGGCGTCTAACCTACTAGTAAACGGCCGACAATTACCCATAAGTGGCTCGTCGGCGAAAAAGGGGGCGGCTGACGCACCCCGTGGTAGGTGAGGGTCACGGTCAAGATGTGCGCTGTCTTAGCGTCTTGCAGTGTCCACCAGACCACGGGGCGCGTCTGTCGCCCCCGTCTCCGCCCGACGTACCCCGTCCTGGTACTGGTGGGGTCCGTGGCGTTGGGGCTTCCCCCTGTCCACTTTTTGTGGCGGGGGGGGGCGCCATGGTCGCGCTACGGCCGCGGGAGGCGGCCGTTGCGCGAGGGTTGATCGCGCTTTTGGACGCGGTGACCGGACCGCCGTCGTCGTCGACGGCGGCCGCCCGTTGCCGTGTCCTTGACGCTGTGTATGCGTCCGTGCGGGCCAATGACATTGGCCCGCTGCTGCGCTCTCTCGGGGAGCGCCGCGGGCGTTCTCGGTCGCGGTCTCGCCCTCGTTCCCGCTCCGGTTCCCCCCCCCCCCCCCCCCCTTCCCCCTCCTCTGCCCCCCTTTCGCCCGCCCGGGCGGCTAGTCCGCCCCCTGCGGCCGCCGATGCTGGTGGCCGCCGCCCTCCGCCGCCCGCCGCTGCCGGGGCGGCGGCGCCGCTGCCCGCGTCGCCCGCCGGCGGGGGCGATGACCCTATGGACCTGAGCGACGACGATGGCGGCGGCGCCTGGAGCGCCGCGGCAGCCCGCCGTCGTCGCCGCCGTCAAGCCGCCAAGGACGCCCGCGCCCGCCGGGCCGCTGAGGCCGCTGCGGCCGTGGTGGGCGCCGCTGGCGGCCCCGGTACCCCCCCCCGTGGCCCTCGTGCTGGGGGGGCGGCCGACGAGGCTGCCGCTGGCGCCGGCGCCAACCGTCAAGACGACCGTGCGGCCGCACCAGCAGCGCATCCGGCGGAGGTGGCCGGCGAGGGCGACGGCGCCGACGCCCGTCGCCGTGACGGAGGCGCCGCGCGGGATGGACTTGCTGGCCCCGACGGTGGTGCCTCCGCGGGTGGTGCGGCCGCCACCGCCGCCCTCACCTCGACCGCGGCTGTGCGCGCCGCTGCGGCGGTAATGGCGCTGACTGGCGCGCGTGGCGGCCGCCGCGGCGCCGACCCCCCCACCCTTGTGACGGTCCACGTGACCGGGGTGTCGCGGGAGCCGCGGGCGCACGCGCTCCGCGGGCTGGTGGCGGATGTCACCGGCCTGCCGCGGTCGAACGTAGTGGACGTTGACCGTTTCGGCGCGGTGGCGGCCGTTACGTTGGTGGCGGACGCCGTGCCCGCGTTTTTATCCGCACTGCGCACGGGTCCGGCGGTTGGGGTGCTGAGGGTTGTGCGCAACGCCGACCCGTGGAGCCCCGCCCTCTTTGGAGCCAAGCGCCGCGGGGGGCTGACCGCGGAGGCGGCGCGTACTGCGGCGGAGGAGCTGTGTGCGCGTCGCCTGCGGGCCAAGCTCGCACCTGGCGGCGCGCCCGCAGATGCCGCCGCCGCTGCGGGACGCACTGCGCGCCCACGTGGCCGCCCAGTTGGCTGCCGCGCCGTCCCTGCGGGCGGCGGCCAAGGCCGCCCCGACGCCCGCCGCGGCCCCCGCCGCCCGGCCGCGCCCCACCGAGGCGCCAGCCACCGACGAGGCGCCGCCCGCGGCGGCTGACACCGCGGTGCCGCCGCCAGCTGCCGCCAGCGACGATATCACGGCAGACGCCCAGACGCCCCCGGCTGGACGGGCGCCGGCCGCCACGGCCGCCGCCGAGCCCTCGTCGGCTGACGCGGCCACCCCGATGGACGGGGTGGAAACTCCAGGTGGGGGGGCGGGGGAACCCGATTTAGGCGCCGCCGTGTCGGCGCCGGTTTTGCCCGCCCCCCCTCCGGCACCCAACGACGAAAATTCGGCGCGGCCGGAATCGCCGATTTCCTCCGCTGCTGCGGGGGGGGCGACCGCGCCCGCGACGACGACGACCCCCGCCGATTTAGGAGAGGATAATCGGCGGGGGGAAGGGGACGCCGATTCGGTCGCCGCGGCCGGGACGGGCACGACGACGGCGACCGCGACAACGACGGCGCCCGAAAATTCGGGGCAGCCGACTTGTGCCGATTTGGCCGCTGTGGCGGGCATAACGGCGCCGCGGCCATCGCCGACCAACACGTCGCCCGCCGCCCCGCGCGAGACGAGCGAAATTGGGGAAGGGTCGCCGGCTGTCGCCCTGGCCCCTGCGTCGGCAGACGACACGGATGTCTTCCCCCATGTGGGCCTGCCTGCGAACGACACGGGGGCAGTTACTGCGGCCGTGCCGCCACCTGTCGATGGGGAGAGCAGTGTGGGCGACGGGGCGGCCTCGGTGCGACCTGCGGCACAGCCCTCGCTTGCGGGGGCGGCTGGTGCGGGGCACGCCGAGGCTGCCGCGTCGCCCGCGGAGCCTGACACCCCCGACAAGTACCTCAGCGATGAGGAGGACACGGTGGGGGGGGACGTGGTGTCCTCGCCGCTCGCGAGCGGCGGCGCGGGGGCTGCCGTGGACGTCGCCGTGGCGCCGCCAGCGCCCGGCGACGACCGCGGCGCGCAACCCAGCAACGTCTCCACACCGGCGGCACTGACAGCCGCAGCAGTAGCGGGAGCAACTGCGGCGGCGGCGGCGAGCATGGGCAGCAAGGCGGCGGTCGAGCGGGCGGCAAGCGGGAACGCCCGCAATGGGCAGATGCCTGTTGTGGCCGGCCGGGCCGGTGGAGCCGGGGAGACCGCTGGTGGGGAGCGGGTACCGCTCCCGCCGAGCCCGACCGTCACCGTGCCCACGACGGCATGGCCTGCCGGTGAGGCTCTCTCTGTCGGGCTGCCCCCGCGGGCGCCCGGCCCGAGTCCGAGCGGGGGCGACCCCGACCGTGCGCATGCGCGGGCGGCCGCCGCCGCCGACCTGGCGCCCACCCCGGACTCCGACACCGGTGGTGTCAGCGCGGTGCTGCCGCCCACTGCCCGGGGCCACAAGCGGCTGCGGCCGGTGGACGGCCGGGACAGCCCCCCCCCCCAGGCCCTGCCGCCGGCGCGGCGCCGGAGCGATGCTGGCAAGGCGGGCGCCCCGCCGCCTGCTGGTGCTCTGGCGGCCGCCCCTGCCCCCCCGCCGATGGAGGTGGTGCCCGCCCCCGCGCCTGGCCCGCCGCCGGCAGGGACCGACCAGCGCGCGGGGACCGGCGGGGCGCTCGCTGCGCACGCCGAGCCCATGCCACCCACCGTTAGCGACGCAGGGCGCCATGAGTGACACTCATGGCGCCCTGGCTGGTGACAGAACCACCACTGGCCCCCCGTCCTCAGCTGCGGCTCCCCCCCTACCCCCGCCGCCGCCGCCCCTGGCGCCTGCCGCAGGCGCCCCACGGACGTACGCCGTCTGCCCCGTCCCCTCGTGCGGCGAGGGCGTACGCCGCTTTGAGGAGAGCCCCGCCACGGTAGTGGCTCACCTGCAGGCGAAGCACCTCCTGTCGAAGGTGCCGGCCGCAGTGGTGGCCGACCTGAATCTGGCGCCGTGCCCCCACTGCGGTCGGGGGTACCGCAATGTGCGCGGCCGCCGTGGCCTGACCTCCCCGGTGGCCCACGCGGCCCAGTGCCGCCAGAACCCACGGCGCTGCCGTGCGCGAGCGGCGCGTCTATTGCCGACACCCGCACCGCGCCCCGCCGGGGCGGCCGCGCCCGCGGGCGCGGCGTTGGCTTCCGCCCCCACCGAGGGCACGGAGCGCTACCTCACTACCCCCGCCGAGTGGCTGACTGCCCGCGAGGCCTTCCTTTCCCGCGTCGCCCCTGACGAGGCATCGTGGCCCTCCCTCGTTGCTTCTGGGGCGCGGCCTCTGCAGCACGTGCCCGCCGCCCTGCTACGCGCGTGGCGCCTGCTGGGGGCCGAGGCTCTGGAGTGGGTCCGGACGGACCCGGCGCGGCCGCAGGCTTGGCTTTGGCTTCTGCTCTTGCCTAGCCTGCTGCTGCACGAGCCCTGCCCGCCCCACCCGGGCGCCCCCCCCGCCCCACAGCCTACGCGCGCGGAGCGCGCCGCCCTCATGCTGGACGGCTCCTTCTCTGCCGCACTCGACGCCCGCAATGCGGGCATTTGGAGGCCGGCTGCACGCGCTCCCCCACCGCCTGCACCGCCTCCATCGGCCGCCGCACCGGCTCCCCCCCCCCCCCCCCCCCCCTCCCGTCTCGACCGGGCTGACACGCGGCGCCTGACCCGGGCGCAGAGTCGCGCGCTGCGACAAGTGCGCAAGGGACGCCTCAGCGCGGCGCTACGCACGCTGCAGAACGCGCCGCTGGCGCCGCAGACGGCGGCCATCTGGGCCAAGGCCCTCGCCCTCCACCCGTCGGCGTCGTCGGCCAAGGCGACGACCGCCAGCGTCGAGGCGGCATTCCCCGCAGAGCTGGCCGCGGCAGCCGAGTTTGGCACGCGCGCCGCCACTCCGCAGTCGGTCACGCGGGACGCCGTGACGACGGCGATCCGCCGCGCCCCCAAGGGGTCCGCGCCGGGGCCGTCGGGCCTCCGCATGGAGCATCTCCACGCGCTCGGCGACGACGGGCGGGACGCGCTGGTGTCCGTCGTGCTGATGCTGACGGGCGATGCTGCGGTGGAGCGGGTGCCCCCTGTGGCGACGCACGCCATGGCTGGCGCCAACCTCCTGTTGCTGACCAAGCTGAGAGGGCTGGGCGCCGACGGGCTGCCGAAGTTGCGACCCATCGGCATGCCCGAGGTCATCCGGAAGCTGGTGGCCTCGGCGCTGGCCGGCACCGTGCGGGACGCGGCGGCAGAGTTTTTCGCGCCGCTGCAGCTGGGGATGGGCGTGTCGAGCGCGTGTGAGCGGGCGCTCCACGAGCTCAACGCCTACCTCGCGCTCCACCCAGACGAGGCGGTCCTGCAGCTGGACTTTGCCAACGCGTTCAACCTGGTGTCGCGGTCGGCCATGCGTGCCATGGTCGAGCGCGCCTTCCCCCTCCTCTCCCCCTACTTCCGGTGGGTGTACGGCGGGGACGCCCCCAACGTATACGGGTGGGCGGACCCAGCTGGAGGGGACCACGTGGGGGGGTTGCTGGCCCGCCTTTGCCTGCCGTCGGCTCGGGGGACGTAGCAGGGGGACCCCCTGGGCCCTCTGTTGCACGCCCTGGCCATCCACCTCGTGCTGACCCGCCTGGCCACGGCGCACCCCGAGCGCCTTGTCAAGGGTGTCCACGACGATGTGGTTGTGGCCGCACCGCCGGAGGCGTTGGCCGCTGTCACGCGGGACGCCAGCTAGTGGGGGGCGGCAATTGACGCCGAGCTGGCGCCCACCAAGTGTGCAGCGTGGTGCCCCACCCCCCAGCCCCCTCCTGCTGGCTTCGTAGCCAACTGGCGGCCGGGCGGGGTGACCCAATTCTCGGTGCCGGTCGGCAGAGCCGAGTTTGTGAGCGACTCGCTCACGGACCTGGTGGCGGATGAGCGGCGGCTCGCACGAGCGGTTGCAGACCTGCCGCGGTCAGAGCTGCAGACGCAGCTGCTGCTGCTGCGCTACAACCTTGGCCCACGGGCGAACTACTTTCAGCGCGCTCTCCCTCTGGTGCCAGCGGCGCAGCTGGCGGCCGCACTGGACCGGGAGGCGGTAGAGCTCGTACAGAGGCTGCTCTGTGACGCCCGGGACAGCCCCTCGGTGCGTCAGGCGGTGCGGGAGCGCATGCCGCTCCCAGTCTCTATGAGCGGGGTTGGGATTGGCGGCCGCACCAAGGTGGTGACGGCTGCAGCCCTGGCGTCGCGGCTGGACGCCGTGCTACACTGCCGCGCCTCGTCGCCTGCGCTTCGAGCGCTCGGTGATGCGCTCGCGGCGCGCGCCGACCGTGCCCGCAGTGGGGCGCCAGGGGAGCAACGCTCCGCCGTGGCCGTCGCGGCCCCTCGCCGCCCGCCACCTGCCGCCCCCGCGGTGGCGGCGCCCGACGCCGCCCCACCCCCTGGTGTGAGACAGCTGCGGCGGGCAACCGCGGCCGAGTTGGGTCTGGAGGAGGGCGCCTCCGAAGAAGTGTCCATGAGGGACAGCCGCGCCCTCGCTGCCCGGCGGGCGGCGGCGCCGCCGATGGTGCCGGGGCTGCCCATGCTGCGGGCTGGGCCGACCTTGCCGCCTTCCGACGACAGCCCTCTCGCGGGACTATGCCAGGAGCTCGAGGAGCTGCTCGACGCGCACACGGCGCACGTGCAGTCGCCCGCCTCTGCTGGCCTCTGGGCCACCGCGGGACGGCAGCCCGGACGCCCGGCCGCCGCCGGCCGACCCTCTTCCTTACCCGCCCCCTTGGGCCTGTCTGGCCTCCGCCCCACCCCTCAACTGGCCTCTGGCCCATTAGGAGCGGATCGGGACACGCCATTCCCCACCCCCCTCACCTGGAAGGACCTCCTGTCGTTGGCGGATGCCCCGTCGCAACGGGACCTATCTCGGCCCGCCCTGGCTGCGGCGCGTGCGCGGGTGTACGACACATTTTCGATGCATCAGCGGGCGCGCATGGCGGCGTGCCAGGGGCACATGGCGGCCCTGTGGCTGTCGGCTTTGCCCACTCCAGGGCCTCATGGAACCGCCTTAACTGGCGACGCCATGCGTGTGGCCGTGCGGCTGTGGCTCGGCGCCCCGCCGCGGTCTGACCCTCCGGCGGCGCGGTGCCGTTGTGGGGCGGACGCCGACCCCGAGGGGCGCCACCTCTTGGGTGTCTGTGAGGAACTGCACGGCCGTCGCTGTGCCCTCCACCTGCGCATCTCGCACCTGGTGGCGGGCGCCTTCACCCGCTCCACGTCGTGGATGGAGGTGGTGCTGGAGGCCGAGTTCCGGCCGGAGGACGCGTATGGACTCCGGCCCGACGTGCGGGCCAAGCGGGTCAGCACGGGCGCCTGCGCGTGGGTCGACGTGTCTGTCGCGTCGCCCTTTGCGGCGCGGCAGCTGTCCCGCGTCGCGGGGGAGCCGCTGACGCCGGTGGCCGCCATTGCGCGCGAGGACTAGAAGGTGAAAAAGTACGTGCCTTCGCTCCCCCGCGCCGTGCCCCCGTCTTTCTTCTCCCCGCTGGTGTGGGAGACGTTTGGGAGGGTGGGGCCCATGACGGAGGCCTTTCTCCGCGCGTCGTTCGCCGGTCCCGCTGAGCGGGCTGTGCGGGCGGCGCTGCAGCGAGACGTGTCGGTCGCCATCTGGCGAGCCAACGCGAGGCGTGTAGCCCTTGGCTACAAGAACTGTTTTTCTGTTGGTGGGCGGGCTGGTGGGTCGGCAACCGGTTGAGGGCATGTGGGGGCCCTTGTGGTCCGCATTGGTGAGTAGGGGGCGTGGCTCCCCTGGCTACTGTCAGGAGAAGTTGCTTCTCTGAAGATCCAATAAAAGACCTACTAGTGAACGGCCGACAATTACCCATAAGTGGCTTGTCGGCGAAAAAGGGGGCGGCTCACCGCCGTCATCGTGCTGCGCGGTGACCGGCGGGCGCTGTGGGGGAGCCCCTACCTGGACGAGTATGGGGAGGAGGACGCGGACCTGCGGCGGGGCAAGCCCCTCTACCTGTCGCCCCACCGGGTGGCGGCGCTAGAGCGGCTGTGGCTGCGCCACGGGTGGGATGGGGACTCGCGGCTGCTCGCCGCGACGCTGCTGGCGCGGTCGGGGCAGCTGCTGGATGTGGCGTGAGGGGGGGATGGGGGGGGGGGGGCCCGGAGGGGGTGGTGTTTGGTGGGTGGGAACGGGCGGGGGGGGGAGAGGCAAGCTGCGCTGCGCGACCCTGGCAACCAGACGAGAAGAAAAGGCCAGTCGCGCGCCGTGGAGTATTTTTTTTTCTTTATCTCCTTTACCCAGACGCAGTTTTCGAGCAAAATTGGCTGAATTGCTGTCAGCACGAAGTCATCGCGGGAGAACTATCGGTTAAACCCCCCCGGGAAACATCCGAGTCATCCTGGGAAAGGTCCCCGGGAAAAGCCGGCGTCTAACCTACTAGTGAACGGCCGACAATTACCCATAAGTGGCTCGTCGGCGAAAAAGGGGGCGGCTGACGCACCCCGTGGTAGGTGAGGGTCACGGTCAAGATGTGCGCTGTCTTAGCGTCTTGCAGTGTCCACCAGACCACGGGGCGCGTCTGTCGCCCCCGTCTCCGCCCGACGCACCCCGTCCATGGAACTGCCGGCCGCCGCCACCCGTTCCCCACCAGGAGCACCGCGTCGCGTCGTACAGGACGCCGCCGTCGCGTCGCCGTCGACAACCCCCCTACCGCCACCGCCACCGCCACCGCCGCCGCCGCCACTGCCACCGCCACCGCCACCGCCGCTGCCACCGCCACCACCACCGCCACCGCCACCACCACCACCACCACCACCACCGTCGACGACAGTGGCCACTGCAGCCAGTACGGGCCATACATCGACCCGCGTAGTCGCACGGGTGCGACGTACAGGCGGGACGGGAACACCACTTGGAGGACGCTTGGTCGTCCTGGCCCACGTCATACCAAACGGGCGCTTGAAAGGCCACACGTCCGTACCCGTTAGACGACGAGCGGCCACCCACGCAATGCTGCGGGCCGCAACGTCGTCCCGATTGCGAATCACGGGCGGGTGTGGCGCTGGGTGACCGGGGCCTTGTGGGGCCGCGAGAGAGCACGTGTAGCAGCCCTTGGCCGCCCACTCGCTCAGCCGCCTCGGGTCGGCATAGACGGCGCGGTCCTCGACGGCACAGGCGGCCAGCGCGGCCGCGCGCCGCGCCACAGCAGCAGCACGGGCAGTGGCTCGGACGGCCTCCCGGTAGGCGTCGGGGTCTGGCTCTCGGCGCGTCACGTGGGTAGCTGAGGGAAGGGCCCGCTTTGGCCGCCCCCGACGCGACCCAGCCGCCATCCGCACACGCCGTGTCGACGGCAGAGGGCCGGCCGGCGGCCCGTACAGCTCTCTTAGAATCTTGGGGGGGGAGTTGCCCGTCGAGTAGATGAGCACCATCTTGTCGTGACACTCGGAGCACGCCTGGCTGGTGTTGAACTCGTCCTGGTGGACAAACCAGCACAGCCGTCGGAGGTGGCGGCGAAGCCAGGCGTCCCCCCCGCGCACGCGCGCGGTGCCCATGGCCACGACGACCGCGCCGCCGCCACGGACCTGGCGAAGGAGGCCGCCGGTCAGGTCCCGCGCCACCGAGGCAGCAAAGCCGCCGCGTTGGATGGCCTTGCGCACACGCGCCGTCCGCAGGTGTCGCGTGGCTTGGGCGCCAAATCGCTGGCCGTACGCGGCCATGTCGCGACGGGCGGCCCACTCGAGCGTTGCCTGCAGGTGCTTGCCATCGTCGCCGGTACGCATCGTGCCGTTTGCTGCTGCCAAGTCGACGGGTGGTAGGTGGCCAGCGACGCCGCCTCCGTCACCCGCCGCCGCCACCAGTCCCGCCACCGCCGCCGCCACCGGTCCCGCCTCAGTACCGCGGCGTGCCCGCCACTGCTTCCACGCACGGGCCAAAAAGTTACGGCCGCTGGCCTCGCGAAAGTGGGCGGCACTCAGGCTGTAGCGAAGGCCGGGGACGGGTGCCTGTCGACGACACCCCTTGCGCCGGGGCAGCGCGTCCACCCGGTCCTGCAGCGGCGCGTCTGGGGTGCTGCCGCTGGCACTGTCGCCCGCCGCGGCAGTGGGGTCCACCAGCCACCGTGCCACCTTTTCCGCCTCGTGACGGGGCACAGTCCACCGGGACAGGCGCGTGCGACGCAGCACACGCCGCACCGAGGTGGCGAGCTGGGTGCGGCGGGCCCGTCGGATGGACGCCTGCGGCCCACGCCGCACGCGCCCGTGGCCACCACCGGGGCTCGCCGTCTGGTAGGTCTTTGCCTCGGGGGGCGTCGTCGAACCCGCCGCCGCCGGGGCCACCGCCGCCGCATTATCGTCGCTCCCCTCGGGTGACGACCGCCGCGCTTGTCGCTTGGAGCGGCCCCTACTTGTCCCCGCCCCTGCAGCCGGGGCGCCCGCCGCCGCTCGCTTCCTAGACCCCCCCGGTGGGTGGCCCTCGAGCGCAGTTGCGGCTGCCGCCACCCCGTCTTGAACGCCCGCCCCATGCAGGAGCGCCACTGCCGCCCGGTTGAGCGCGTCCAAGCCCATGTGGCGGGACCACGCGGCGCGCATCGCGGCTACAACGGGGCGGGCGGGGAGGTCTGCCGTCGCCACGCGCTCACCCGGTGCTGCCGACAGTACGGCAGACCGTCCCGGTTCTCTGCCGACCATCTGGAGCCACCGGACGTGCGCCAACGGCAGGCCAGCCCGCTCGAGCTGCGTCAGTACCCCCCCGCGGGACGAAAAGACTTCGCCGCCGCGGTCCCGTGCACGTCGACCGCCGTCCAGCTTCTTGGCCCAGGCCACCGCCCGCGCCTCGGCCTCTGCGGCCGTGTCGGGTCGAGACAGAAAAAACGTCACCACCACGCCTTCGGTAGACAGCTGGGAGGCGGCCCGGTTTGCGCGGCCACCGACACCAGCAATGGCGGCCAGCACCGCTGCACCGCCCGTTCGCAGCTCTGGCCACGCCCGAAGACTGGGGTGGTCACGCACCCCCACGCCAGTGGCGGCCGAAACTGCCCGCAACAGGGCGAGCATCTTGTCCGGCACAGGCGTGCCGTGACCGTGGAGCACCGCTCGGGCGCCAGGGATGAGGGCGTACGGGCTCTCCACACCCACATTCAGGACGTGGAGGAGAAACGGCACGTACGCGCAACAGCGGCGCTTCTTCACAGGCGTTGCTGGAAAGAGGCCCGCCACAGAGGGTGGCATGGCCGCTTGCATGACGGCCACCCGTTGCGCCAGCGCGTGGACCAGGTGCGGGGGGACGCCGTCGAGGCCCCGCCGGCCCGGCGTTGCCTTGTCCGCGGTACCCGCGCGGAAGCGCGCGGCCGCCCACCGCGCTAGCCGCCGCTCCGTGTCCCAGGCAGAGCTGCCCGCTGGAGCAGCCGTGGCAGCGGGGGAGGTGGCGAGAGCGTCCTTGGCCGCCTTGGCGCCCAGCTTGCGACACGCCGCGTCCACACACCGCCCAGCGTGGGTGGCCACGATGGTGGCGACGGGCTCCCATCGTGCCGTGTTGTTGCTCGCTGGAAGATACCGGTCGCACGCAGCTGCCGTGACGGCCATCACCTGCGTCAGGGCGTAGGAGAGCGCCTCTGCCAGCAGCGGGTGGCTCGTCGTCACCACAGAGCGGGCGCGCGCCATCCGCGTGTTAGTCCGCCCCTTGCCACACCCCGCACACACGGTGCCCGCTTGCAGGGGACTGCCAGACACACCCTCGCAGCCGCAGGCGTAGGCCAGCCACAGCCAGACGGGCGCCCAGTTTGCGAGCACGGCCCCCGTCCAGTCGGCGTCGTCGGCGGCAGCGTCCGCGACGGTCGACACCAGGCGCCGCAATGCCACGTCGAGGACGCGGAGCATGAGGAAGCGGAGCTTGGTAGCCGCCTTAGAGAGGTCCTCCAGCTCTGCTTGCAGCGCCGTCTCCACTGCCGCACGCGTGTCGGCGTCGTCCTTGTCGTCCCCAAACACCGCCCTCGCGAGGACGCCCACCGGCACGGTACACGCCCGCGTCTGCCGTCCAGTGCTCTGAAGCGGGTCCTTGCAGTCGGGGTCGACGCCGCGGTCGTAGGCCGCTGACACGCCTCCACAGTGCCGCTGCACTGGGCAGGCGGCGTCCCCGCTGCTGTGGCCCCCTCCCAGGCAGTCGCGACACTTGGACGCGGCCGCCGCCGCCGCCGCCGCCCCCGGGACGGCGGAGGCAGCGGCGGCGGCAGCCGCTGCCGGCCCTACACCAGCTGGGGCCTTGCAAGAGGTGACTTTGTGCCCGGGCTCGCCACATCCGCTACACATTTGCGTCCGCCCCTTGCGGGCGGGCGGTGCGTCAGTGGCAGCCTCGCGCCGGGGCAAGCCCGCGGCGGCCACGCCAATCAGCCCAGCGGCCGTCTTGGCGCGTGCGGCGAGCTCCACCTCGGCCTCGCTTGCCGCCGCCCGGCCGCCACAGTACACGCTGACCGCGTGTGCCGCGTCTGTGATGGCCGCGACGAGGTCTTCGCCGGCGCCGTCGAGGGGGCCCGCCGCCTCCTCATCCTTGGCCGCCTGCTGCAACCGCGCGACTGCGGCAGACCAGGCAGCCGACGAAGCTGCGTCGCCCCCTGGGGGTGCAGACACGCCCTGCAGGCGGCTCAGGCCGGCGGCGAGCACCGCCCGCTTGAGCGTCACCACGTTGCGTGCGTCTTGAACGTACGCCTGCTCTTGTGCCGGGTCCCACTCCTCGTCTGAGGTGGTGTCGCCGTACAGCCCGTCGACGCCAATGTCTTGGTCGCTGCCGTCGTCATCATCGTTCATCGTGAATCCGGGGCGGGGGGGGGGGGGGGGGGGGGGGGGGGGGGGGGGGGGGGGGACGGGCGGGTTGTGTGTGTGGGAACGACTGTGAGGAGGGTGGGTGGGTGGGATTGTCGACGGTGGCTGATGGGGTCGGCAAAGATGGGGAACCTCGGGGCACCACCTACCGCCCTATTTATCGTCTGGCAAGGCACCATCCGGGCCGGGGTCCTCGCTCGATGCCGTACGCGTGCTGCAGACGCTGGCGATGGGCTGCACGGGCCGTCAGGAGGCCGGCGGTCCACGTCCTCCCAACCCCACGCCCCCCCCCCCCCCCCCCCGCCTAACCCCCCCGCCTCACCCCCCCGCCCCCCCCCTCCCCCCCCCCGCCGCCCGCCCCCCGCCACCCCCCAACCGACGCTACCTCTCGGGCAGGGGGCAGAGCGGAGGATGCTCGCACCGCCACGTGCCCCTGTGGGCTGTCGCGTGGCCTCAGCTCGCCGCCCCGGAAATGAGAGGTCCTTCTCACCTCCACGGCACCCGTGGCCGACGGTGGCTGCCGTGAGAGTGTCCTGTGGCGCGGCGGCGGTGGTGGTGAAGGGGCTCGCGGTGGCGGTGGTGGGCCTGGCGGTGGTGGTGTGGCGGCGGCGGTGGTGGTGATGGGGTTGGCGGCCCAAGTGCAGGCCGCGCACAGACGCTGTGCTCATGGCAGCCGCCAGTAGCACGACGGTGGTTGCGGGACGGAGTGCACCACATGCACTGTGGCTTTTGAGCCGAATGACACGCCAGCATCCGTGCGGCTCCTCCAACCATGGCGAGCGAGCGCCCCCCCCCCCCCCCCTCCCCCCCCCCGCTCCCCCCCCCCCCCGCTCCCCCCCCCCCCCCCCCTCCCCCCCCCCCCCCTCCCGAAGGCACGTATTGGGAGAGTGACCGCCACCATGCTGTGGGGCAATAGCAACACTGCAATTGAACCCACCCTCGGCACTGCCTGCTCGCCACGGTGCATGTGGAGCGGCGTGCCAGGACGCGGGCACCCAGCCTTTTGGTGCTTCCGGTAGGCCCCGTCCGTTTGCAATGCACTACGAGCACCGTTTGGGAAAAGTGTCATCCTGGACGTCTTGGTGGGGGGGGAGGGGGGGCAGTCGTGTTTCTCAAAGCCACCGCCACGGACGGCATTGCCATGCTGCGAGCTCACCGCGCGGTGCATCCAAATGGCCTGTCACCAGCACACGACACCGCGCGGGCCACGTGGACCTACAGCTCTCGTCAGACCCGGGGGGCGCCGCGGGAAGCGACTGACCTGACCTGACTGTGGCTGATTGTGCGGCCGACGGATGAGAGCACCCATCCCCGGACACCCACGTTACCGTCCAATTCAACATCATCTCGCGCCGCCGCCCAAATCCCCTCCCCTCCCGTTTGATCCGCGTCGGTGTCAGCCGGTGATCGGGCTCCTCGGCGTTCGAAACTCAATTCGTCCCCCCTCCCACGCCCGTCGCCCTCTCTTTATGGTTTCCCCGCCACTCCCACCCTGCCCCTCTTGACAAATACGGCCCTCCCACCCAATCTATTTAGCGTCGGTGTCGGTCGGTGATCGGGCTCCTCGGAATTCGAAATTCAATTCGTCCCCCCTCCCCCGCCCCTCGCCCTCTCTTTATGGTTTCCCCCCCACTCCCACCTGACTTTCTTCTGTGAGCGTGCTCGAGCGCATTCGAGCCTGCCCCCAGGGATGTCCTCCTGCCCACCAAAGGGTAGCTATGCAAGAAAATTATGTGAACCGTGCGAACTGCCCATGCCCGGGCTAGAGCGCGTGGCGTTCATCACTGGAGGTGCGCGCGCATATTGAGGGGTCGATTAGATTAAAGACCTATGGAGCTTTTATTGAGCGAATGGTGGGTCCTGCGTGTGTCCGAGTCATTTTGGTGACACTGAGTGGTGGGTTAAATGACCCTAATTTTCATCGCAGACCAAGAAACCACCTCCTGAGCAGTGGCGCGTCACCGCCCTGGTGATGTGGGCCTTGTGGGCTGTTTGAGAGGCAGTGACGCAAGAGTGTGTGTGTGAGTGTTTGACGGGCAGTGAGGCGTGAGTGAGGCGTGAGTGCAAGTCCCTTGGCGGCAGGAGGGTGCGGGGGGGGCCAAGTCGCTTGGCGGCAGGAGGGTGCGGGGGGGGCCAAGTCGCTTGGCGGCAGCCCACACCATCGCCGACGAGGTCAAACGATCGAATCGACTAGATGACGAGGCCATCGCATGTCTGTCAACGGCACCGCACCCGACTCGTGAATGGCGAACAGGTAAGTTAAAATTCTCGCCCCCCACGACCCCCCTTTTCCTTCTGAAAGTAGTCAAATTGCCGAAAAGAAATTAACAAATACCGAAGCATCAAAATCATGACGCAATCGGAAAGCACTTATTCACTCGTCGACACATAGCAATCTCGACAAAGATCCGAAGAGCGTTATGTACATAACGCCCCACGGTCCATCTGACAAGCCACAACTCCCGGATTCTCCAATGGGTCACCTGACGCATTATGTACTTAACGCGACGCGGTCAGCTCTGGCGAACTATCTCGACAAACATCAGAAGAGCGTTATGTACATAACGCGCCTCGGTTTGTTTACCATACCACACATACCAGATTCTCAAAAAGGCTCACCTCACACTTTATCTACATAACGCGACACGGTCAGCCTCGGCAATCTGTCGTGACGATGCCAAGTGCTCGCCAGACGCGTTATGTACATAACGCGACTCGGTCTGCCCTGGCCAAGTCCCGGCCATCATCCCACCATGGAACCTACCCATCTGTTGCGTTATGCACACAACATGGCGTGACTCAAGACATATGGTGGTACCATGGGCCACACACGCCCCCTCCCCCCCCCAAACCCCCCCCCCCCCCTTCCCCATCGCCCAACACGAGTGCCTTGCCATGTGAACCTCCAACAACATGTCACGCAACTCAAAACGTCAACTATACCAGTTGTCAACTACACTGGGGAACAACCGGCCACCACATGACCAGCGACACCTTCAAAGCAAAAAAAAGAGGGGGTGCCGTACAGTCCCACCCCCCCCCCCCCCCCCCCCCCCCCCCCCCCCCCCCCCCCCCGACTAGAACACCCTGTCGGGAGCCACAAATGGCGGACGTTGTCCCACCAGCTCTTCCACACACCCCCAGAGCTCAGAGCTTGAAAGGTAGTCCATGTCACCAATCACGTGAGGATGGCCCTGTGCCCGCGACATCATGACGTTCACGCGCCGCTCGTCGGACAAAAAGTCGGTGCTCCCGCCGGGTGGCGCCCCAGGCTCTGACCGCACGAGGGAGAGTATGACACAGTCCAGAGAAGCGCCTTGGCAGCCATCCACGGTGGACACCCTCACGTCGGCACATGGTCTGCGGGGCAGCCGCCTGCTGTCTCTCACCGACTGCACCTCTTCATTCAGCTTGTTCCGCTGCGCAGTGTACGGGGTGATGAGCATCACCTTCAGCTCGGTAGCCCCGCTGGACGTCGCCCACGCCAGCAGTAGATCCGTAAGAGCCATCTCGACCAACCGAATCTCTGCAACGTTGATCAGGCTCTTGTTGTTGGAGGTGGTGGAACCCGACTTGTGCGCCCGATCGTCGGCCGGCAGGCGGGAAGTGTCTGTCACTTGCAGCCGTCCAAAGCGAATACGCCGACTCGGATGGTTTAGCCACGCGGGTGTTGCAAACCCCTCCTCATGGCGGGCCTTGGGCCCGCGCCCGTCCGACCATATGCCAATGTGCCGGTAAAAGACTTGTCGGAGGAGGGACCATAACAGCGGCCGCATGCGGTACTGCACAGAGAGGATGACGCAAGCGGACAGAAACCTGGCGAGCCGCTCAAAAACGCTTGATGTCATCGGCCGTGTCTCGCCTCTGTACTCCATACCGGCGCTCGGCCTCAGCTGGGCATTGTCGCCAACAAGGACAATGCACTTGGTCCGCTCTGCCGGATGACCGTCCTCTTCTTCGTCTGACGAGCCACCCGCACGCCCTGCCCGCTTGGCGCGAACAATGGCGGCGACAGACGCAGGGACGCTTGTTGCCGCACCCTCGTCAATGATAATGGCGTCAAAACCTTGACCCCCCACGAGCGCCCCCGTCGACGTTGACGTTGTTGTGACAGTGACGGGCGCGCCGCCCACGATGCGCTTGCGGAGCTCCCGTTCCGCACGCTGCTGGCGACGCAAGGCAGCCTCCAGGGCTTGCTCCGCATCGGCACATTCCTCGAGGAGAATTTGTAAACCACCCGCGCCCGGCTCTGCGCCCTGGGCGCGTGAACGTTCCACACGACGGCCCACATCGGCCACCCGTGCCCTTGCCCGTTCCACCGCGGCTGTCACGTACGGGTAGGCGATAGGAAGGCGCTCGTCCACCACGGCGTCAATGTGCGTTGTCTTGGCACGGTGGCCATCCGGAGGGGGTTCACCTACACGGAGGAGCGTCACGGCATCGGGTTTCGCGACGTCGTGTCGACTGGCAGCCCCCGACGGACAGAACAACTCGTGCACTGCGTCCAACAGCTCGTCGCACGCCGTGTTGGTGCGCGACGTCAGCAGCACCCGCCCGTCTGGCAGGGTCCCAAGTACCATGTCCACCATGGAGACAACGGCGCGTGTCTTGCCCGTCCCGGGGGGGCCCGTCACCAGCTGCACGTCACACTCGTCCGACAACAGCCCCTGGCGCATGCAATCGACTGCGCGCCACTGGAACTCGTCCGGGTAGGCGTAGCGTTGAGGAGCACTCTGCAGGGGGGGAGGCCCCGGTGCCGGTACAGGTACCACCTGCTGTCCCCCGTGCGGAGGCGTTGCGTGGATGGCAAGCGCCCTTTGCATGACTGGCGGAAGAAGTTCCCAGTGGCCGAGGCCGCCAAACTCGCGGCTGTCCGACAGGATACTATGAGACAGGGTGACGACCAGATTTGCCGTCCGGCGATGGAACATCCGCCGTACGTCTGAACGACGCACCGCAAACCACCACCGCCGGGGGGGACCGGATGCGCCACCGTGGCGCGCCGTGTCGGCGTCATCGTCCTGCTCGTCCAGCCCCGGGCCAGGCGTCTTGTCCACCCACCACTGGCCTGCCCCCGCGGGCGGTGGGCCACCAACCCCCCCGCCGGACTGCCCCTTCTTGTTCTCGCAGCGGCCAATAAACACGGCGTCCACGGGGGTGCTGCACACCGAGCCGACGGGTTCTGGTACCCAAAAGGCACACAAATCACCCGGGGTGGCGTCTGTGGGGTCCAATTGACACTCTCCCCTGCGGTCCTTGTGGCGGCGGTGGTGGCGCCCAGCGGATCCCCCGGTAGGGAGGCCGCCCCCACCGGGGGGACCCCCCCGGGGGGCGGGCATACGCACGAGCACGTTGCACATGCGACACGCCCGCGGGTCGTCCAGGATGGAGCCCCCCACCTGCGGCGACGACAGGGTGATGGGCGCGTCGATGCGAGCCACGCCAAAGCGGGAGCACAATGATGATTTGGTCACGCGCCCACCGCCTTCGCCACCGCCGCCATGGCCCTTGTTGCTGCCTTCGATAGACTGCGCCACCGCCTCTGTACCGCGGGCGGCGAGCTGGCACAAGGTGGCGACAACGATGGCCTGCCAGTGGCCCCCAGGTCCTCTTGCGTACAACGGGGACGGGCGCAGGTGGGTTGGGACACTCTTCCACCCCGACTCGGACGTACAGAGCGTCAACTGACCGAGCGCCATCCGGTCACCATCCGCGCCACACAGTGTGGGAGGACTGGCCTCGGTGGCACCCCCCCCCGCCGCCGCCGCCAATGCGGGCAGAGGTGCAGCAGTGGAAGACGCGTCCCCCCCACCAGCCGGGGAACCGATACAAGGGCCTCCTACGCCGGCAGTCTCACCTCCAACAACAGCCGCACCCGCGTCTGCAACTGCAGGCAAAGCGGGAGAGGGCTCCTCCCCCCGAGCCACTGCCGGGCTCACAGCAGCCACCCCCGCGGTGTCGGTTGCTGCAGCAGTACCAGGTTGAGCAGGTGCACCTCCGCCAACACCCGCGTCGGCCACGGCGGCTGTGCCCGCAGGGGCCCCACCAACATCAGGAGCACCCACAGCCACAGCATCCACCGCGCCTGTGGCCATACCCGCCGCCGATGGAACATCGGGAGCAGCAGCGGTAACAGCAACCTCGGGCGTAGAGGGCCCGCCGGGGACGGCTGCTGTCGCGGAGGAGGTGGCAGCTACCGTCGCGACAGAGGTGGCAGCACTCCGAGCCACTGCCACACGGGCGGCCGCCCCAGTGGCGGAGGACGTCCGCCGCTGTCCGACCAGTTGGATGGCCCGGACCACCCGGGCCACACTGACGACAGTCACGTCATCGTTCTCTGCGTCATTCCAGTCATCGTCGTCGTCAATGAACACAATGACGTTGCAGGGTTCCGCATTGTAGATCGGGGAACCTGCCTGCGCAGCCAACACATTGTCTGGGACCGCCACTGCGGTTAGGTCGCACACAAACTCGACTTCGCCCCCCGCGTCGTCGCCAATGGAAAAGGCGTCTGGGTCACCTGGTGGGCTCGCGCTGTCCACACCGGGCGTTGCGGGTGGCGGTCCATCGTCCTCGGCACCTGAGCCGGCACCCGCCCCAGCGGCAGCTGCTGCACCCGCCCCAGCGGCAGCTGCTGCACCCGCCCCAGCGGCAGCCGCCGCAACGGCACCAGCACCGGCGGCAGCTGCTGCTGCACCCACACCTGCCTCTGCGTCGTCTGGCACAGCATACCCGCTCAGTACTTCGTCGATGCGCTGACGCAGTTGTACGACCAGGGGGCTGGCCCGCTTGCCAGGCCTGGCCGGCGGACAGAGCGCACCCTTCAGCGCGTGGAGGGCCCCCGAACAGGTCGTACCACCGACTTTTCCGACCCAGGGCCGCAGGCCCAACGGTGAAGCCAACCAATCCAACGTTGACTGGGCCAACACCCGCCGAGATGCCCACACGCCAACCGCAAGAGGCGTTCGCACCAGGTTAAGGACGGCCGCGAAGTACAACCAGTTGTATAGTGACAGTGACCGGTCCGCCTCCACGTGCACGACAACAAGCTCCCAAAGCCACGGGAGTGCCTCCATCCACTCGTTGACAACGGGGGCCAGGTTTGCCACGTCCATGATATCGAAGTGCGTGCAGAACCGCTTGTGCTCGGAGAGTAGGATGAGGCACGAGACCAAGGCTCTTTGGACGACACCCCGTGTGCCCGTCACATCTCGGTGGATGCCCAGCCGCATGAGCAGGTGCAAGACACGGGCGAGCGCTCCGCTCGCCCACAGCTTAACCGACTCGCCGGGTGAGTCCGCAGGCGGGCGCCCCGCGCCCACGTCCGCCAACACTTGCCGGCTGCTCCGCGCAAACGCTGTACATACGGCAAACTGCTGCAGGGGGACACCGTTCCAGGCACGATCTTCCCCGCGAGCGCGCACAGAGACGTCCAGCAAGTGCAGGGCGTTTTCGATGACGCGCAAGGCGTCAAATGGCCGTGGGGGGCCACCAGACGACACACCCGGGGCGGGAGCGCTGGTGGTTTCGCGGGCGGACACAGCGCGCCCCCCCTCATCGGACGGGACGGGTGCACACCCATCCAACAGGTCCATGATGGACCACGAATCAGCCCCACCGCCCCCCCGCTCACCCACACCGGACAGGCAGCGGATGACCTGCCGGGCGGTCCGTCGGAAGTGTGAGCTGGGGGCTACCAGCCACCCGACGCCAGTGTTTGAAGCTGTCACACTCGCAACACGTGAAAACAGGGCCTCAGCCTGCGCGACAGCAATAGCAGCACCCGGAGAGCCAAGGACGGACGAAAACAGCAACGCCGTCATGTCGCATATGACGGTTTTCCATGCGTCTACCTCTTTAAAGGCGACGAAGAAGTCTGTTGGCAACATTGCCAACGACCCAGGCATGGACATCAGCAGGGCCACGTCGTCGGGGCTGCCTGCGCCTTCCGGGACAAGCTTGACGTCGCCATGAACCCGCCTCAGGTCGGAAAGGCTGCGCCCAGACTCGACCAAATGCGACCACAGGCGGGTGTGTAGATTCAACGTCTGTGGCTGCGGCACCGCAGCACCTCCCTTGCCCGCCAGCACCGCCCGGTGCACGATGGCAGTGTCTGCGCTACACGCGCTCAGTAGGAACCTCTGGGCCTCGGGGGGCCAGACATCCATGGACCAGGCGGTGCGAAAAAACGTCACTTGGTGCGGCCAGGAGGGAGAATCGGCCAGCGACCCGTGATCGTGCAACAGTTTTGAGCAGGCGGTGCCGACGGCAGCGACCATCTCGCGGCTGAAGTGGGCGAGCTCCGGACCACCCCGACTGCCAGCGTCTGCTGCACGCGCACCTTGCGCGCGAAGCGTCGCCGGCGGCGCGTCCGCCCCAGGTCGACGACCGGCCGCGCGGGGGGGGGTTAGCGCCAAAAAACGGCGAGACGGCGCCGCAGCCGGACCCGCGGGGCCACTAGGACCACCGGGGGCGGTGAGACGCGCAGCCGGACCCGCGGGGCCACCAGGACCACCACGCGCGGTGAGACGCAGCCGCTTTTGCCCCGACCGGCCGGTGATCATTATCCGGGTGGGCGCTGCCGCCACCGCCGCCGCCGCCCGAAAACACAGGTCGTCGATTGCCTTTCTTGCCCGCCACACGTTCGGAACCATGATGGGGATGACAAACATGTCCACGAGTGCCTCGAGGTTGGCGCGCGGCAGGTTGGCCAAGCCCGGGCCGCGAAGGGCGTGCCTCAAAGTGGGTGCCATCTCACGTACCCCGACCGGGTCACTCGCGTGCGGCTGGTACAGACGGGACAGGTGTGTGGGGGTTTACCGCACCTCTCGGACTATGGGCATCCCCCTTCAGGAGGAGGCGGATCGTGGCGACCTCTGCCCCTGACCAATCGGGGGCAGGAGGGGGTCGCTCCTCCCTCGGGAGGGGCACGCCACGTCATCCTCGCTGGATCCCCCCATGAAGGGGGGGAGGAGATAAGATAATATCGGGTAGAGCGATTACGCTCGCCCGATTGGAAAGGGCCTTCTGGCCAGTGAAGGGAAGTTACCTTGGGCGGGCTGCTTCCGCCCCAATCTGGCCGAGATTTAGTGAGATTCTTCCACTGAGCGTGTTTTGCGTGGAGAGATGTGTTGGAGGGTTCTGAGTGTTTTGATTGGGTGTTTAGTGTAGGGAGTGTTGGCCCGCACTCCGGGGTCCCACAGCGGGCCCTGGACCGGCGGGCCAAAGAGGGATATCTGCGCGTGGGGCTGTGCCCGTTGCTTCCCCCTCACAAAAAATCAACCTTGCGTTACCGTCGTGTTCCCCGTCCCGGACGCTTCCACCTTCGCGTGGAGCCTTACGTTCCGGCGGTTCTGACTGTAGGGTTTATACCCCGGGTTCCCCACCATCTCCTTCAGGAGGATAAGGTACCCCGGTGGTGTGGGCTTACGCCCAGATAACCACCACATTTGGTGGAGCACCAGGGGAGGGGATTCGCTCCGCCTTCAGGCGGAGTCTCCTCTCCTTTTGTTGGGTGGTTTCTTGGTCGTGTGCTCTGTGGTTGGGTTGTGACCCTTGGTACCTTTTCTTTCTTGCCTTTACAGGTGGGTCGAGATGCAGTCTGATACTTCTGCTCCTCCTCAAGGAGGAGGTCCTACACCTGTGGAAACGTCAAACGTGACAGCAGGCACCGGCGAAGCTCCCGGTGGCGCCTCACGGACCAACCCTGGTGTTGAGTCGGCCGCTCAGCGGGAACGCACGAGTTTGTCCCGTTTGGACCTGCCTCCGGGTGGAGTGCCAGGCGCCGGTGAGGCTCCCGGCCTGGCACATGCCACTCCAGGCGCAACCCCTGATGGGGAGGCAGCCCACGGCTTCGGCGACCGCTCTACCTTTACCTCCCGTGAGTGGGGGGCCTGGGCCTCACCCGCGGGTGGGGGTACGTTTGCATCGCCCACCCAGGACCGTATGGATACGGATAATTTTAGAGGCGCCCCTTTGGGGGGCGTACTCGCTGTGGGGGGATCGTCCTCCACGGCTATGGGAGCTGCTCCTCTGGCGGCTTTCCGCCAGATGTTGACTGAGGTGGTGTCACCAATTTCTGCTCGACTCGATAAGGTCGAGGGTTCAATCTCTCGATCTGGTCGGCGGACTCGCCGCCGACCCCACGGTTATTCGCAGACATCATCCTCTTCAGAGGCAAGTGATGTTGATCCTGAGAGGCGTGGGGCGAGGCGCTTAAGCGCTTCGACCCACCGCCGGGTAGCCCGTGTGCTATCCCCCGGACGTAACGGGGAACCGGAGCGGGTTATCCCGCTCAAAATAATACCCGATGATGATACCTTTAAAGGTATCCTGGATTGCGAGTCTTATGCACTCGCCAACAAGAGCGTACGCTATGATGAAGAGATGTCTCACGGCTTAGGCCGGAAGCGCAAAGAGATATCCCTCACGTTTGGGCGTGATGCCCTTTGGGACGGGACCCCACCTCTAGGGGTGTTCGAATTCCTAAATCGCTTCCATATGGCTAGCGATGACAACGACCTCTCAGAAGGTCGGGCTATGTACCTCCTTCCGGAGTTTACCAAAGGGGAACTCAAGAAGGAGCTCCTCTCCCTTATCCCCTCTAAGGCGGGGGGACGAGCGGAAGAGGTCACTTCGTATCTGGAGTTGGTTAACTGGCTCCTCCGCAGTTATGCGGACGAGGAAATTATATCATCCCAAGTGGCAGCGTTTAATAACGTTGCCCAAGAGGAGGATGAAACCGAGACCGCCTTTTACAGGCGCGTCCGCGACGCAAATGCGCTCTGCGGGTATATTCATACTCCGAGCCAACTTAAGGGCCGCTTTATGCAAGGGGTCTGGTGGGAGGTACGGACTGATGTCTGTGAATTAAATACACCACACAAGCCCATAGAGGCGTTGGTACGCTATGCTCAACGCAAAGGCGACATATGTCGCCGGCACAATGAGGAGCTGCGGGCCCAATGGTCCGCAGACGCCGCGGAGCGTCGGGCTCAGCGCAATGCCTCTAAAGGCATTGCAGCAGGGGTGGCTATTACCCCCAGCGGTTCCTCCGTACCTTCGTTGTACGGGGGGAAGGCCAAAGTTGGCACTGAAGCGGGGAGGGAGCGTTTAAATCGCTACCCCTGCTTGGCTTGTAATAGCCATGAGCATTTCACGCGCCACTGTCCCGACCTTAGTGTCGAGACGCGGGCTAAGTTTGAGAAAGCCCGAAAGGAGCGCGCTCGGGTTGAGGGCCGTACCCCGCGGGGTACGGCGGGGACGGCGCAGCAAGTAGCGGTTGTCACTGAAGGGGGGCCTTCTGGCGCCCCTCAAGGGGGGCTCGGCCCCCAGGGGAATATTGAAGAGTCAGAGGACTCTTCATCTGAGGATACCCCCTCCTCAAAAAACGATTACAGGGGAGGCCTGATGAGGAATATTTCTCCCCCGGAGAAGAGGATGCCGTGTTGAAACGCATCTTACCCCGACCTCGTGGGGTGAAGCGTAAGATGGTCCGCCCTAAAGGGAAGGACGAAGCTAAAGAAGCAGCTCGGATGGTGGCATTAGTGTCACCACCCACGGCTCATCAATTAGCCGTACGGCTTTTTATTACTAAGGGATAAATGGGCGACGAGGGCCATCCTCGATACCGGGAGTGGCCCTTCGCTCGTCCGGAAACAGGCCTTACCTCGGGGGTTCCCTATGGAACCCCTGGGAGACCTGGAAACCTTAAGTTTTCATGATGTGAACGGGGGATGGCTCCCCATAGTGGGAAGCGTCACCCTGGGGGTCTGTGTGGGAAAACAAGTGTCATACATATCCTTTGGCGTGGTTCCGAATATGTGCGTCCCTGTTATCCTGGGGAACACATTCGGGGACCACGAAACTAAGAGTATTAACTCGGAGGACCAGACGGTCGCCCTCTTATCGGGGGAGACCGTCCCCATCCTGCGGGGGGTTCAGAAGAACCCCCGCCGCAAGCCGAACAGGGAGGCGGTGTGTGCGTGTCCCCGGGGGGGGAACGCCCGCCTGGTCCTAACCCACAAGACGCTTATGCGTCCGGGTACGATTGCGCACGTTCAAGTGCGTGGCAACTTTCAAGGCCACGGATACATCCGTGGTAAGAGCACATTGCACTCCATTCATGGAGCGCAACTGGCCGAGGGGCCCGCCGCGCTTAAGCCTGGCCAGCCTACTACGGTACAGGTTATGAATCCGACCAAGCGGCCGGTACGTTTACGTGCCGGCATGGCCATAGGACACATTACTGTGTTTGATGGCGTCAGCCAAGAGGCAACTACCGAGGAGTTGAAGGATCCGGAGCCGAAACCGGTTCCGAAAGAATCCTCCCTCGCCCCAGGCATAGACCTGGGGAAGGTGCCCGAAGGCCTACAAGCTAAGCTCACGGCGCTTTTAGAGAGATATAATTCTCTCTGGGATGGCACCCTCGGAACGATCAAAGAGACGGTACACCGTATCCGGCTTAAGCCAGGAGCGGTCCCCGTCCGACAACATCCTAACAAGTCTGGTCCTAGGACCGGTCTAGTGGAAGAGGAGCAAGTCCGATTAATGGACTCGCTCGGGGTCATAGAACCCTCCCACGGGGAATGGGCTAGCCCCGTGGTAATCGTCCCCAAGCCTGGGGGCGGCAAACGATTTTGCATCGACTACCGTCGTCTTAGTGAGATGACGGTGAAGGATGCATATCCTATCCCGCGTATGGACGAGTGCTTAGATTCACTCGGGAACGCCAACGTCTTTTCGACGTTGGATTGTAATGCTGGCTACTGGCAAATACCGGTAGCCAAGGAGGACCGGCCGTTAACGGCCTTTACGTGCCATTCTGGCACTTGGCAGTGCAAGCGCCTCCCTTTTGGGTTGTGCAACGCGCCAGCCACCTTTCAGCGTGCCATGGACATGATCCTGGCAGGCGTTAAGTGGCAGATATGCCTCGTCTACTTGGATGACGTTATCGTCTTTTCCAAGTCCGCGGAGGATCATTTAGAGCACCTTGAGACGGTGCTCTCCCTCCTCAAGGCCCATGGGGTTTCCCTCAAGGCCAACAAGTGCCACCTCTTTCAAGAGGAGGTCGACTACCTCGGTCATGTCATAAGACCTGGCCGCGTTCTCGTTAACGAAAAAAATACGAGAGCGCTACGAGGGTTCCAATACCCTCGTACATAAACCCAGATGAAAAGTTTTCTGGGGATGTGCGGCGTCTATCGGCGCTTCGTACAGGACTTCGCCAAAGTAGCGAAGCCCCTAACCGCGCTGACGAGTACCAAGCTTCCTACGAAGCTATCTCCCCCCACAGAGGTGGAGAGAAACGCTTTCGAGACGCTACGGGGGCTGCTTCTATCACCCCCCGTGTTAGCGATACCTCGGATGGGCGGCCACTATATAGTGGACGTGGACGCGAGCTATGAGCAGCTCGGCTGTTGTTTATTACAGCAGCAACCCGACGGGGAATACCTCCCTGTAGGGTATTACTCCCGGGCGTTGAACCCGGCCGAGAGAAATTATCACGTCACCGAGATTGAAGCGCTTGGTGTCGTATGGGCCGTGACACACCTACGATCCTACCTTGAAGGGGAGGAATTTGTATTAAGGTGTGATCACCGTGCCCTTTTGTCGGTGCTGGCTACAAATAGCCCAAACATACGGATTAACCGTTGGCGGCTTCGGCTGTCTGAGTTTACCTACAAACTCCGGTATAAACCGGGGGCCGACCATAAGGTGGCCGACGCTTTGTCACGCCTGCCCACGGAAGAGCCTGACCAGGCTCCTATAGATGAGGACCTTCCGGTCCTCGCCACCGTGACCAGGTCTGCTCAGGCTTTGGCCGGGCGGAGCGAGAAGCATCGCCCTTTGGGGCCTATTACGGTAGAGGAGCTTACAAAAGCTCATGCTGAGGACACCTTCTGCCTGGAACGGCGGAAGGAATGGGAGTCGGTACCTCCCCCTGACCCAAAATGGGCCAGGAAGGCTTTCTTCTTCGAGAACGAAGAAGGAATACTATGCCGGAGGTCCTTCTTCCTGGACACCACTCAGACGGTGATCCCCTCATCTCTACGGGAGCGTCTTATGACGTACCACCATGAATTACCATTGGCGGCCCATCCTGGGGCTCGCCGGATGTACGCCACGCTGAGGCGTGGGGTCTACTGGCCCACCACGATTGTAGACGTGTACAAACACGTCTCCCAGTGCACGGGGTGTGCTCGGAATAGGCTGGATGAGCGTAGGCATACGTCTACGCTCAAGCTATTCCCAGCCAACGAGCCCTTCGCCAGCCTGGCGATGGATATTTTCGGGCCCTCACCCGCTTCTGAAAACGGTAACAGGTTTATACTTGTTATGGTGGACCGTTTTAGTAAGCTCACCCGGGCGGTCCCCATGAAGGAGATTACCGCGGTGGCAGTGGCTTCGGCCTTTATTGACGTCTGGGTTGCGTCTTATGGCATACCCGACTCAACGCTGACCGATAACGGTCCGCAATTTGCTTCCGTCTTTTCTCAGGGGGTCTCAGGACTCCTGGGGATTGAGGCGAAGTATACGACGCCTTACCACCCCCAAACCAATGGGCAGGTGGAGCGATATAATCGCACTATTATGAGGCAGCTCCGGGTTTATACCGCGGAGCACCCAAAGGAGTGGGACCGTTATGTCTCACTCCTCACAACGGCCTATAACACTTAAGTGCATTCTAGCACTGGACAGGCCCCCCTCATGTTTGTGAGCCCAAGGCGGCTCCTAACCATGGGGGTCGAGCGCCTCCCTAAGCTCCGTCCCCTTAAGGAGAAGGAGGACTTGGGGGCAGGCGAGGACGAGGACTCGCAGACCGCAGCCTTACGGTTTGTTGAAGACCTGAAGAGCATTACCCCCCAGGTGCGTAAGCACCTGGCCAAGGCGCAGGAGGCGTATAAGAAAACTTTTGACGCCACTGTCGCGGAGAAGAATAAGGACCTACGGGAGGGGGACTGGGTTTTCCTGGCCTCCCATACCCGTAAGCGGTCTAAGCTCGCTCATAAGATCGTGGGCCCCTACATGGTCTTGAGGACCGATGGGCGACGTGTCACTGTGGAGACCCCTTCAGGTATCCGAACGGTTACGAGTGACCATGCCACTCGTGCCCCGGCACCCCAAGCAGGCCATCCTGCCTGGGCACGTGCCGAGGCAACACGAGCCAACTTTGAAGTGGCTCAGCCCTCCCCGAGTACAGGGGATGGCAGAGAGTACGTGTTCGAGAAGTTTGTGGACCACCACTTTAATGCGGAGGGAGCGCTTGAATTACGCATACGCTGGTTCGGCTATGGCCCCCAGGTTGATACCTGGCGGCTAGCAACGGGTTTGCCGGCTGAAGCCGTGCGAAAATATTGCAGAAGAAGGAAGCTTAAAATTCGGGTTACCCCACGTGGCATCTTCTTTTATGCAACGGCACTAAGAGGTAAGGGGCAGAAGCTTGGACTTTAATGGAAGTCGCCCTCTCTAATCTCTCCCGCCGACTGTGACGAGTACGCTTGCCACCAACAAGAGAAGAAGCACCACACTGTGCACCACCACACTGCGCTAGCATTGTGGGAATATGTTTGATTCACGACCGTAAGGTCGTGGGTTCAGGTTGACGGCGTCGGTCGTCAACCTCCCCCGCAAGGCTATCACCTGCGTGAGGAAGCGCAAGCCTGACGACGATGGCGGACGCCGTCGTCGTCGCCAAAAACTTTTGCGTCGACCCCGTATGGGGTCGCCTTGCTAACGGCGCCGATGGCGTACGCCCCGACGGCCGTTTACACTAGTACCGTGATACCACTTGGCCAACTCACCCGCCAGAAGGGGATGGTAGACGCGTACGTTTACACGTGTGCGTGGCTTGGCACGTGGCCGTCGTCACCCCCATGGAGGTGCACAGGCAAAGGGCGTGCAAGCAGAGTGACGGGAGAGGGTCATAAGACCCTCCCACAGTCGCCGCCCTTGACGGTGGCAACAACGACCGCGCGACCTTGCCCTTGGTGGAGTCGTGCCGATCCTCGTCCATAGGGACGAGCGGTACGCTCCGGTGGGTGTCGACCCCATCAGGGGTTGACCCACGGTCACCCTCCGGTATGTCATCCACCCCAATAGGGGGTTGGTCTCCCGGAGAGGACATAGCGGCCGCCCAGAAGGGCGGCCCTGGAACAAGAAAATAGGCGCCCGCCCACAGCGGCGACGCGTCCGGCCAGAAGTTGCCCGCCCACAGAGGGGGCGCGACGACAACAGGAGCGCCCGCCCTTGGTGGCGGCGCGACGGGAAGGAAGAGGTCCGCCGACAGCGGCGGCGCGGCCACAACGACAGCGCCGGCCCGCAGCGGCCGGACGAAGACAACGGCGACCGCCCACAGCGGCGCCGCAAAAAGGACGACAAGGCCGGCCCACAGCGGCTGGACAAGAGCAAAGCCGCGAGCCCGCAGCGGCAGCGCGGCCACGACAACGCGGGCCCACAACGGCCGGACCACAGCAACGGTGCCCGCCCGCAGCGGCGGCGCGCCGAGGAAGAGGTGCGCGCCCGCAGCGGCGGCGCGCCGAGGGAGAGGTGCGCGCCCGCAGCGGCGGCGCACAGAGGAGCCGATGGTGGCCGCCCGGAAGGCCGGCACACTCCGAGCGGAGACCCCCCTTTAAAGGGGGGAAGGGGGGGGGCGAAAACCTCGAAGGGCCAAGGTGCCCCGCCGAGAAACGATGGGGTCCCACAAGGAGGCCGGCGGCCGCACCGTACCGAGGAGCCAAGGACGAGGTCGACAAGGAGGGGAGGGGTGACACACTCTCTCCCCAACAGACCCCGCGGTTGCACCCTCGTATGAGGGCGCGAAGAGCGAAGACGCCCGGGAAATCCCGGGTCGCACCCGATCGGCGCAGGCCCGGTGCCCCCGGATGGGGGCACGTGGGTTGGCCACCCCGGGTGAAGAGCAGCAAGCAGGGGGTGCGTGTGTGCACCCCCCGTGCGCTCCGTCTGAGGGCACCCCCCTGAAGGGGGCTGCCCAGGGCGGGGAGGGGGTGCGATGGCCGTCCCAAGGCGGCACCCCCTTTGAGGGGTGCGTCACCCGACCCCTTCTCATCAGTGTCGGCATATGCCACACGGGACGCGTGGCCTTAAGGCGTGGGGAGTGTGGGGGTTTACCGCACCCCTCGAACTAGGGGCATCCCCCTTCAGGGGGAGGCGGATCGTGGCGACCTCTGCCCCTGACCAATCGGGGGCAGGAGGGGGTCGCTCCTCCCTCGGGAGGGGCACGCCACGTCATCCTCGCTGGATCCCCCCATGAAGGGGGGGAGGAGATAAGATAATATCGGGTAGAGCGATTACGCTCGCCCGATTGGAAAGGGCCTTCTGGCCAGTGAAGGGAAGTTACCTTGGGCGGGCTGCTTCCGCCCCAATCTGGCCGAGATTTAGTGAGATTCTTCCACTGAGCGTGTTTTGCGTGGAGAGATGTGTTGGAGGGTTCTGAGTGTCTTGATTGGGTGTTTAGTGTAGGGAGTGTTGGCCCGCACTCCGGGGTCCCACAGCGGGCCCTGGACCGGCGGGCCAAAGAGGGATATCTGCGCGTGGGGCTGTGCCCGTTGCTTCCCCCTCACAAAAAATCAACCTTGCGTTACCGTCGTGTTCCCCGTCCCGGACGCTTCCACCTTCGCGTGGAGCCTTACGTTCCGGCGGTTCTGACTGTAGGGTTTATACCCCGGGTTCCCCACCATCTCCTTCAGGAGGATAAGGTACCCCGTTGGTGTGGGCTTACGCCCAGATAACCACCACAAGGTGGGCAACAGCGGCTTTGGCATCCCGTACACCCGGGTCGCAACGATGAAGGGTCGACGTGGTCTGGATGACACACAAGGCGTCGGCCTGGGACGTCGCCTGCGGGCCCATGCGAGCGAAGAGGGCGTCACAAGCACGCACCAGTCCAAGGGCACTCGTCCTGTCACGCCGCGTGGCCATGGCACCCCCCGCCGGGTCGGTACCAACGGCCGCCGCTCCCGTCACCGCGGACCGCACCACCGGGTGAGTGACGTCCAGCATGGTCTCTGCCGGCTCGTCTGCCACTACAGGCGCAGACCCACCCGGTCGCACCGGCACAATCTCGTCGACGTCACAGTCCATCTCCTTCAGCCGCTCCAACGGATCGGCCGCCCGCACTGGTGACACCATCAGCTGGGCTACGCCCGACATTTGCACCTCCGCCTCGACCACCGGGGTCCCCAGCGCCACGGCCACCGGGTCAGTCTGTGACGCCTCATGCACCACACCAACCGACTCGGCGACCAGCATCGCAGCCGCCGACACGGCCGGCGGCTCCGCCGGCGCCACACCCCCCGACGCCGCCGTCCAGGTGCCCGCCGACACGGCCGACTCGACGGTCGCCGCCACACCCACCGAGGCTGCCGTGCACTTGCCCGCCGACTCCGCCTCCAAAGACACTGCCGGTGGCGCCGCTGCAGCCGAGACCGTCGGCTCCGCCGGCGCCACTTCAGCCGGCTCGGCCACCACGTCTGCCGCGGCCGACGCCGACGCGGCGGGCACACCAGCCGGCTCGGCCACCGCGTCTGCCGCGGCCGACGCCGCCGACGACTCCGTCGGCGGCGCCGCTGCAGCCGAGACCGTCGGCTCCGCCGGCGCCACGTCAGCCGGCTCGGCCACCACGTCTGCCGCGGCCGACGCCGCCAACGACTCTGCCGGTGGCGCCGCTGCAGCCGAGACCGTCGGCTCCGCCGACGCCACATCAGCCGGCTCGGCCACCACGTCAGCCGCGGCCGACGCCGACGCGGCGGGCACCGTACCCGCCGACGCGACTGACTCGACTGCCGACACCGCCACCGCCGACGCGGCAGCCGGGTCAGCCACCGGTGGCGTGACCGCCATCCCCACCAGCGGACCCACCGGCCTCGTTGCCGCCCCAACACCCGCAGGCTGGGCCGCCAGACACAGCAACACCACACAGCCCGCCGCCTTGGCCGCTACTACCTGCAGGTGGGCGGGGGGGGGGAGGGGGGTGGGGGGGAAGAGGCGAAAAAGGCACGGCAGAGAATCAGCGGCCGTGGGGTGGGGGCGCGGCTTGGAAACAGCACACCAGCAGCGGCGGCGGCGCCGTTTCAAGAAACCGCGCCGCTGGTGCCAGCGCGACCTGCCCCCCTCCCCCAACAGAGCCACCGCGCCCGTGCTCCTCCCCGGCCGGCCGCCGATCCTCCGCGCCGCCCCTCCCACACTCTCCCCCCTCCTCACGCCCCCTCCTCTTGCCCCCCCCACAACAAACGCACCGGTCCCGCCGCCGCCACCGCCACACAGCCCGCCGCCTTGGCCGCTACCACCTGCGGGGGGAGGGGGAGGGGGAGGGGTGGGGGGGAAGAGGGGAAAAGGGCACGGCAGAGAATCAGCGGCCGTGGGGTGGGGGCGCGGCTTGGGGGCAGCACACCAGCAGCGGCGGCGGCGCCGTTTCAAGAAGCCGCACCGCCGGTGCTGGCCCGACCTGCCCTTCTCCTCCAACAGAGCCGCCGCGCCCGTGCTCCCCCCCGTCCGGCCGCCGATCCGCCACCCCACCCCTCCCACACTCTCCCCCCCTCCTCACGCCCCCTCCTCACGCCCCGCCCCCCCCACGACAAACGCACCGGTCCGGTCGCCGCCACTGCCACACAGCCCGCCGTCTTGGCCGCCGCCACCTGCGGGGGGGAGGGGGGGGGGGGGGGGGGGGGGGAAGGGAGGGGGCGTGGCACACCGTGGAGAGGGTGGTCGGGAATGGGGGAGAGGGTGCGGCACGACCGGGAAAGGGAGAGGTGGGGGAAGGGAAGGGGCGCGGCACACCGTGGAGAGGGCGGTGGGGGGTGGGGGCCGCGCGTGCACGCATGCGCGCGTGCATGACCGTGGATGCACGCGCACGGTCTGCGTGCACGCATGAGCGTGGGCGCGGGCGGGCGCTCGCGCGCATGCGCGCATGCATTCGCGCGCGCACGCTCGCGAGACGTGCGCCCCGGGAAACGACGATTTTTGTCCCGACGATTTTTGTCCTGCGTACTACACACTGGCAGTTTGCGGAAAAGCCACAAGACTTTTCAGCACATCCCTTAGCGATCGTCGCCCCCAAGATGTACGTGCCGGGAAAGGTTCGTCATTATGTACAGAGTGATGGGGCGATTCATTAGGAGGGGGCGGTTCCTTTAGAGGGGGGGGGGGGGGGGGGGGAGGGTTCGTGGCAAGGGTGTGAGCTGTGGGCCCACAATGGAGAATCGTTCGTAAGATCGACAGACGGCTAAATCGTAGAGCAAACTCCGTGTGCGCGGACATCTGAAAAAGCGCGGAGTTTGTGTAACCCCTACTCCAATCGATCAATGGACTGGGAAACGCGGTGTATCCGGTATTATGCATATAGACCGCCGTCGGTTGTCACAGGAAGTGACAAAAAGACTACTCGCCGGACAAGCCTGCAGAATCAAAACCTCATAGACTCCCGGAATTTCGCCCTGGCATAGACCACCGGACACATGCCGGGACTCACCCGTGGCTATTTAGCATGGAGCTAAAGGCAGCCAAAATATTGCTTTGTTCTGACTCGCATTTCCTGTGACGGCCCTGAGACGTCAAGCCCGTGCTCGCGCAGTCAGTTCGAGCAGGCGGCGCCGACAGCAGCGTGTATGCACCGACCAGACCGTCCGACACGGAGCATTCCTGGCCCGGTGGCCTGTCGGCGGTAAGGGACGATTTACTCTTCCGTTGCGATTGGGCGGTTGCGACCCCCTGCGCGTACAAACAGCATTTGCCAGGTGGGCGGGAGCGGCCCCCGGGACGTTCTTGGCCGCGGGCACCAGGGGTGGCGACGACAGCAGGGGCGCTCCCAGTTCAAGGGCCGGTAGCCGCCGTCGCCACGGGTGCGCGGCGACCGCAGGGGTGTCTGAAGGTGAGCAGGCGGGTAGTGACGGGCGCACTGCTGCTGCTGGCTCGTGTGCGACTGGCAAACGTTGCCTGGACGCGCCGTTTGCCGGTGTGTGGTCGTCGGCGGCGGCGGTGGCGGGCCCTGCTACGCAGACATGCCTCGGCACCCTGCGCGCCGCGTGTCGGCCGCGAAGGCCCGGCTGGCCGTCGCGCGTGATGTGCACCCAGATGTACTCCGCACTGTCTTTGACGTTGCCGATGAAGCTGTCGCGCCATTTCGGCGCCTGGCACTCGAGGCCCATAGCGAGGCAGACGGCGGCAGTGGGGCAGGACCGGCAAGGACCAGACGTAAAGTCGATCTGAGGAACCCGGGACGGCTCAACCTGTCGACGGCCGTCAAGGACGCCGTGCTAAATTTCATGCGGCGCGTGTCTACGACGCGCGGGAAGCGGACGCCATCTGATTGGGCCGGCGAGGGCGGCGCGGCAGGTGAGCGCGCCATCGACTCCGCGGCGGCCGCACCGGGCGGGGGAATGGGTGCGGCGGCGGCGCAGCCGCCCCCGCGCAATGATGCCGCCATCGACGACGACGAGGAGGAGGGGGCAGGTGGGGCGGGCCCCGCACCCGACGAGTCACCCCATACCAGCAACAAAGACGTGCTGACGCGCATCGGTTTTTTCGAACCGGACACTGGGGCTGGGGGGGCCGCCGAACAGCATGGCCAGTCGGGCAGAGTGACCAAGAGGCAGCTCCTCCGTCGCAGACTTACGGGCGCGCGCCGTGGGGTGATGGAGGACCTCAACCGCCGGGTGGCAGAGCAAGCCGTACTCGTACAGCACCTGCTGCAGACGACCAACAATCTGGCCGCCCTGCTGCGCACTGACGTGCCCAACGCGGTGTTCACTGGCGGACCATCCACGGAGGTAGGTCCCGTGCGCGTGTCCCGGGAGTCCGACCCCACCCCTCCTCACGTCACTGAGGCACTGAGCATCTTGGCCGGGATGTCGGAGAGGCTCCTCGAATCCTCGAGGATTCTACAAACGATGTCCGACGACTTGGCGCACCAGAGGCGCCGGAACGAGGAGCTCCGCGACGCACTCGCGCGTGCAGGCGCTGCACGGCAGCGGGGCGACGACGACGACTCCCTTAAGGGGCCGGATGACTCCGGTGGGGGCGGGTGCGGGGGCGGATTGGGTGCGGGTGGGGGTTTGAACCAGCCGGCAGGGGCGGAGCTTGGCCGCCGTTGACGGGGAGCCACAGCCACCGGCTGGCTGGCGTCGGCTTAGTATTGTCTCTCTGTTGTTTTCTTCTTCATCCTGGTTTTTCTTTGTAGCTCTTCTCCGTCCGTATGCGTGGCTGATGTTTACACGTTTCCCTCCCCTACCTGCGTGTCTGGAAGACCGGCCCCCCCCCCCCCCCCCCCCCCCCCCCCCCCCCCCCCCGCCAAAGTGCCAACGAAAAAAGGGCACACCCCACGCCACTCTTTACCCGCTCATGGAGTCAAACGTGCGGGGTGTCGAGTGGCTCAGGAGCACGCCCGGCCCACTTGCCCGGCCGCGTCGCTCCCAGTCGGCCGAAGAAAAGACATAGTCCGGCCCGTAATCCGCAACGAGCTCCTCCCCAACGGCGGTGTCCCTCAGCGCGATGATCACCATCATGTCGGGTCTGACAAAGTGTGCAGGCGTCGGCCGTACCGGCTGCTCGTCGTCGACATTGGCGACGATGGCCACATTTGGTCGCACCAGCCAGACGTCTTCCCGGTCGCAACGTCTGCCGCCGGCGCCGCCTCGTCTCCCATCACTGTCCGCGGGCCCGGCGCCCGTCTGGGCCAATGTCGCTTCGGCATCAACCGGGGACGTTGCCCGCCCGTCATTGACATAGCCCGTCACACACAGTGGTGGCGGTATGATAAACAGAGATGTCGGTACGCCCCTGCACCCAGCCAATGTTCCGGTACCGAGGTCAGCAGCAGGGCCGCCGCCGTGGTCGTGGCCTTTTTGGTTCTGTCGCTTTCGCATTGTGCGACCACCCCTCCCCCTTCTTCGCCATCGTACCGACGGCGGCGCTGGTGGCGAGGGCGAACGTCAGCGTGCTCCTGGTTACCCGGCCCACCCCCCCCGACGTCCGCCTCTACCGCGTCATTCGGGCCATCTACGTCCAAGTCGTCAAACACCACTTCCATCGCGCGCTCCGAAAACTTCCGCGCCGTGGGGCCGTGGGCACCCAGCACAGAAGCGGCATACCGCGGCGTCTTGACCCGCTGCTTTGTCAGGTCAGCGTACACAATGGCCCCCCAAAAAGGTCCAATCGCGTCCTGTCGTTTGAACAGGCGCAACGCAAAGACGCCACGACCGGCCGTCCCACCCGCCAAGCGGCTTTGGGCAACGTACAGCCTCAGGTGTGCGGCCGACACGTGCAGCGCGACCTCCGCGTCCTCCACGGCGAGGGCGCACTGGTATAGGCGCGGCCAGCTCCCGACGCCAACGCCTTCCAGGCGGGCCACCTCGACACCCACATCTGCACCAGGTCGCGGCAGCCCGGGCGTCTGTGCCACGCGGCCCACCCGTTCAGCGTCTGCTTGCATGGCCCACCGCCCGGTAAAGTATCGCACTAGCTCCAACGACAAGGCAGAATGGCAGGGCAGCCCGGGGGGGGGCTCCCAGACAGCAGCATCATCTCCCATGACAGACGAGGGGGGGTTGATCATCAGCTCAATCTCCTCCCCGACAGCCGCACTACTACCGCCTCGACCCTCGCTGTCGGTCTCCCCCCCCGCTTCTGCTGCTGTTGTAGCTGTAGCAGCAGCGACCGACGCGGGTTCGATTGTCCGTGCGGCCGCAATGACATCGGATGTGACGACCCTCGAGCTTTCGTAGCCCCCCACCAGCACCTGGTTGACAAACTCCCGACGCAGACGAGCCCGACTCGCGTGAATGAAAGCAGCATCCGAGTTGCAGCTGAGGACCAAACGGTAATGGCCCAGGACGGCCCGTATACACGCTGCCGCCGTCACACACGTCCCCGCAAACGTGTCCAGTACGATGTCCCCGGGCTGGGAAAACCGCAATATGAGCTCGAGGATGAGGGCAAGACACTTTTGCTCTGGTCGTATCCATTGCCGCGACCCGTCCCGCCATCGAAGCACCACCTCCCTAAAGTGTGGCGGTCTCACATTGTCAATGACATTGTCGTGTGCCAGGAACCGCGACGGCACAGCGTTCCAAGTACGGTAGTTGACCATGGCGTAGCACTTTTCCCGGGACACCCCAGCGCGCGTGGCGTGGACAATAAACTCGACCTTGTTGGACAGGTTGGTCGTGCTCTGCCGCAGCGATTCTACCGCGTTTGCGTCCTTGATCGCCACCAGCGGGTGGCCGTCCACTCGAAACGCCGACAGGCTCTTTCTTCCCATCGGGTCCATATCCTTGAGCGCCTCGAGCGTGTCCATCCACGGACCCAGCTGACCCGCAGAGCAAAAAATGAGCACATGGCCGCCAGGGCGGACAACGGTCTGGAACAACCGGGCGGCACGCTGCATGTCGTCAGAGGTAAACACGTCATGTGCAGACTGCTCCAGGCTCCTGTCCGCCCGAATGTTGTACGGAGGATCACAGAGCACCAGCTGTACCGAAAAACGATTAAAGGGGGGGAAGGTGTGCTCGCCTGTCGGTGTAGACGTTGTCGTCGCCCCCCCCCCGCCGCTGCCGTCCCCGAGGATGCCACGCGCACCGCCACCACCCCTGCGAAGAGACGCGTTGGACCGCGTCGCCACTTTTTTAGCATGTGCCGAGAGCAAGTCATCAAACCCACAAGCGTAGGTCGCACACACCTGGCCCATGGCATCATCCAGCAAGCCCCAGGCTTCCCCCCGGTCAGCCTGCGGAGCATCACCGGGGCCGTCGGGCCGCTGAGGCTGCTGACACGGCCGGTCCTGACGGCCATCCCCACACAGCAACGCCTCTCGGCCAATTGACAGCCCGGATCGACACCCTCCCACCACCTGCTGCTCCGCTATCAAGCCAGCCACTCTGCAGTCAGCACGAAACGCCAACTCAATCGTTCTGGCGGAAGATGCACAACGGTCGGGCGCAGGTTACAGCCCCCGACGTGCAATGGTAGACGCCGTCGCCCACGCAGTCGCCGTACCCCCGCGGCCAGCGGGGGGGGGGCTTGAAAACGCAGTCAGCCCCGCCAAGACGCTGCGCAGTACTCTAGGCACATTGCCAGACAGGCGGTCCCACTCTGGGTGCCTGTAATCCTCCACGGTCAAGAAGCCCACGACCTTGCGCTGCTTACGACGCCGCTGTCCAGTGTGGGATGCGTCGTCACCGTCGCCCGCAGGGGTCGCGGCGCTCGCGTCACCTCGACGTCCGCGGCCCAGCAGGCCGCGCGTCACCGTAATACCCAGGCGGTCTGCGCCGGTGCGCACGCGTACGTGCTCAAGCATGGTGCCAGCGGCAGCACGGAGCTGAGCAGCTGCAAGCGGCGTCAGCCTCCCCACCGCCCTCTGCTCATCATCTTGTCCATCCAACTGCTGGCCTGACACTGCGCTCTGCCGCTGTACCGGGACAGTGCCACCACGGAACGGCCCTTTGCTGGTGTGCAGGTCCACTGCCTGTCCGTCGGGTGATGTGAGGTTATCCTCTGCGTCCAATGGCCGCCCCAACGCCACGAAGAAGCCCACAGACGGGCACCAGAGCATGTGCGTAGACAGCATCACCTCGGCGGAGCGAAAACCCCGACTGCGCGCCACGACATCCTAACCAGAAACGACGTCGCGAACAATAGTCGGAATTCGGGCTGCCACGCCGTCCAAACAGCCAGCTAGACGCTCCTCGTAATGCCGTTCCTGCTCGCCCGTGTGTGGAGTCCATCTGGACCGGGATGCCCGTCGGTGATGTTGCTCAAGACAGTAGTAACACGACATGGACAATACGGGCTCAAATGCACGAAAGGTGGACAGGTCGTCGTCGTCGTCGTGCACATTGTCTGACGGGATACGGCGACCACCCACCCCGAGCACGTCGCGAAGCAGTAGGTGTTGCGCTAGCCCGGGACACGCTCGCCAACTTCCCCTTCCAGGGCGATCTGGGGCATCCTCCTCATCCGTCTGACACCACCGGCGGAACGCCAAACGACAGAGCTCGGCAACGCCATCAACCTCACCGCCCAGTACAAGCAGCAGTTGCCACACCCTCAGGTCAACATCCTCGTCCGCGGGGACGGGCACCAGCCAAGCGTTCCGCTGCCGGTGTCGCAAAAACCTCTCACACACACGGCACCCAAGTTGGGACGGTGTACAAGGGCTGCCTCCCGTGTCGGGGGAACCGGAAAACGTGCAAGTTGCACACACTCTATCCCTGTTTTGGGGCAATCCCCCCACTGACAAACAAGAAGATGGTGTGTGGGCCAACAGTTTCTTGGTCGGGACGGGGACGCAGGGCCAAGCCCCACAGTCCCTCCCCTTATCCCCCCAGGGTCCCCTCAGAATCTCGCCACTCAGAATCTCCCACCCCAGCACCTGCCCACCGGGCCTCACGAAAATTCAAGACGATAAATGCATGAAACCCTCAAATCGAAGTTGGATTTACTACGAAGCTAACTATCCCAAACTTAGGGAATATGGACCCAAATGCAGGGGGAGGAACGGATCAGGCTAGTGGCCTGCCGCCCCTTGCATGGCACGTTTTGCCCCCCTACCTGGGGGCCAATACTGCCACACTCCCCTCTCCTCAGTTCCGACCGACCCGGTCGGCCCTGTGAGGGGGTGCGTAAACGCACGTCTCGGCGTTGGGGGCGCGACTTGTTGTCCCCCCTCGAGTACGTAACGCGGATGTGGAGGCGGTCACGTTGACCGCCCCTCTCCTCAAGCTTGCCCACTTGGCAGCTTGCTCACCCCGTTTCTCACTTCACCACCACAACCACATCCCTTTCACCTTCCCCTGGGCCGCCCCACGCTGGGGAGGCCACCCGTCTACCCACAATCCGAGTCCCCCTCAACTCGAGGCGGGTCTCGTGCCGCTAAAGCGAGGGCGTCTCTCCCCAACTTGGGGAGAGCCTTGGCGACCCCGGGGGTGGAGACGGACTCTCTCGACGAACGTATGGAGGACACCTCCTACGCTGCAGCGCCCGCCGGGACTTCCGGCGGGGGCTCCGCGATCGCTCCGGGGGATGGGACTCCCGCGTCAACCAGCTTTGGGTTGACGGCGGGATCTCCCCCGGAGGCGGGACAAGTTGTCCCGCGTGAGGCGTTGGGGCGGTGGTTTTACCCCGCTTGGCCTCTATATGAGGAGGGGTTGACTGTTCTTCGCTGTGGCCGACTTGGCGCAGCGATGGGTCGGGTGTGGGACCGCCTACGGGAGAAGTATCCCCGTAGGGTCGGGTTCCCTGCCGGCTTCAGGACGGACCAGTTTGCCTTCCTGGACGACGAGGAGGTCGAAGACGTACAGCGGGCCAAGGCCATGGTGGACCGCGGAGGAACTATCACGGGTCCCGGCGACTTGCCGACCTTTACTTGGGACGCGGTGGCAACTCGCCCCCCGTACCTTCACAAGGCCGATCCGCACACTCATTACTTTGATGTGTGGATAGAAAAGGACTTCCGGCGAGGTCCCTACTTGGTGACCTCGGCTCAACTTGAGTTTCCTGAGCAGTCTGCTGCCAGTAAGGAGCAGTACTATCCGAAGAAGCCCGAGTGGTGGCCTCAAGTTGAGGTTCCCTATGGGTTCCCGGCGTTGCTGCCACGGTTGCTTGACCACTTCGGCTCCGTCATGTTGAAGGCTGGCCCTGATCACCTGGTGTGGGCCATGTTGGCCACCCAGTGGCTCCTCGAGGTCATGTCGACCTGGGTGTCCTGTGTTCAGCGGCGGGGGATGCTCTGGCACCTTCCCTTCCGGCTTATCCAAGGTTTGGAACAGCTCACCCCTCAGCTAGTTGCTGAGGGGTGCTTATCAGGACAACTCACTCTACTTGAGGAAATGCTCCGCCTTCACAAGTTTATCGAGTTGTAGAGCATCGAGCACAAGTTGCGCCGCCCCACTCGTGGGCCTAAGGACGATGGCGCACTTCGCCAGTTCGTGTAGGTCGCTCGTGAACTCCACGACGGCCGTGTGGTACTACGAGAGAGGTTGGGCATCGGGGACTACCCGTATGCCCCGGGGGGGGATCGCCACACTGCGCCACCCCCGGACAAGGCCATAGTTATGGCCGTGCCTTCACATAATGACCATATGACTAAACCCACTGCGGGAGCCCCGAGTAGGGGTCGCAGTTACACTCGGGCACCGCCACCTCGGCGTGCCCCTCCGCTTCCTCCTGTCCCCTACCAGCCGCACTGGGACATCCCGATAAGCGTGGCCGTAGAGTCATCCACGCCGGTGTCCCCCAACTTGGGGGCCACTCTTCTGACGTTCTACCCCAAGTTGGTGTTACCGACCACGCCTCTGACCTCAGAGATGACGATCACCACGTTGGTGCGCACTATATCCTGGTTGGCCGCGTCGACCGCAACCCTTCAAACTTCCGAGACTCCTCAACTTGAGGAGCGCGTTCGTACGGCAGTGGCGACCGCGAGTTGCGAGTCGGTGGCGGAGTTTATGACGGCCGAGTTGGCTCGCATTGGGGCTATTATGCCCAAGCCAGCCCCACTTGGGCGTGGCAAACGTCGCGCGAGCCGGGCATACTCGCCTCCTCGCCGTCGTCGCCGACACTTGCGGCGCTCTCCCTCCGTGTCGGAAGACGAGTTGTCTTACTCCGTCTCGGAGTCCTTGACCCCGTCAGAGTCGGAGTCGGTCCGGCGTCTGCGTCGCCAACTTGCGCGCAAGACTAAGCAGAAGAGAAGCCGCGGTCGTCGCCACTTGCGCGACCGTGAGGGGCGCGACGGTTCCGACTTGGAGCCGTCGGCCCCGCCGACTGGTGGGGAGCGTTATCGCCGTGGGTCTCGCCGCTCGCCTCCACGTGAGGGCGAGGGCCGAGGGGTTGGAGAGTCTAGCATGCATGCCTAGTTGGCAGCTGCCTTTGTTGTGAGAGTGTGTGGGTTAGGGCTGTAGTTAAAAGCCACTCTGCGTACCACTTGGACTCGAAGCACTCTCTTGGCACTGTTACTCAGCCTTCCCTCACGTTGAAGGAGGGCTATTAGGGTCTATGTCATTCCGGGCGCAGTATGCCCGGACCTTCTCAGCGGGAAGGTCCTCCACATATTCCCACGTATCATCCTTGGCTTTGTAGCCGAACGAACGCACCCTCAACATGAGGCGGTCAGTGTCCTCATCCCAGCCGTGGTCGATGAACTTATCAAACACGTACTCCTGCGGGCCCTGCTTGGCCGCAGGCAGTGAGCAGAGGCGTGTAGCAATATGGTTGGCCGTATTGTGACCCTAATATTAGGGGGGCTACTTCTAATCCTTGGCTTTCAATTTGATAGTCCGTACTGGTCACGGTATCTATAAGTTACGTATGACCAGAGGGACTTGCATCTTGGGGTGGAGGGTAGTTAGTAGTGTCTCCGAGGGTTTATAAGGTGGGGACCGGCGGCGAATCCACCGCCGGCCAAGGCAGAACAACAAACCCCTCCCATTTGGGCTCCCATCTTGGTCCCGTGGCTTGCGCTCCAAGGACAGCAACCTTGGCCTCCCGGTGACGTTGGTGTCGATTCCCACTGGTGAGTGTTCCATGATAGTGGACGTGCGACGAATTCCTATTGTGCTACATTGGTGGAGCAGCAGGGGACGGGTTTCCGTCACCCGTGTGGTGACGCCGTCTTCGGCTCTGGCACACGGATAGGGATCCGGTCCTTTTCTTGTACTCGTGGTGTTGCGACCTGATCGATTGTGTTGAGTTTTTACTTTTGACTGTGATCTACTGTTACTCTCCCCAATCTACCCCCTCGCTCTCTTATTCGTGGTGATTGTTACGTCAGTTGACTGATTGTGACTATGTCTAACCAAGAGACGGGGAACGTCCAAGATGACGGATCGGCGTCGACGCCGACTCCAGAGGTGACTACGGGAACCGGGATCGGGAACCCGATCGGCAACATTGAGACGCCAATGCTTTCCGGGGCCGGATCGACGTTTGGCACGGCTCGGACGGCAGGAGGCGGGGGCCCGCCTCAACTGTCATCGACCGACCTCTTTCCGCCGCCTCCTTCACCAGGGGATTCCCTGATGGCATCATTGGCCCGCATCGAGGCCCGGTTTTCCGGACTCGACGCTCGTCAAGAGCGGACGGAGGACGCAATGGCAGTGTTGATGTCAACACGCCACACGACGGGACCCCGTCGTGTTCCTCCCACACCGGTACGGTTTGAACCGGCCGGACTACTTTTGGAGTCCACCGGGGTCAACCCCGGCGCAGCATCTCTTGGACAGCCCCAGGACACAGTAAGGTATGGATCCGACTCGTCGGCAGAGTTGGAACGGAGTCACACGGAGCGATACGCTCGGAGCACCCGAAGCGGACTCCGCGGACACGACCCGGCGGATACTTACGCCGGTGGAGAGTCGGTTATTGGGGGAGGGGGTACCCTCTCACAGTATCCTCACGACGAAGGAGGCCGGGCACCTCGGGTTCCCGAGGTGCCGACGCCTGAAGTACCATCTTCAGTGGTGGAAGCTATGACCGCGCAGGTAACTGCGAGCCTACTGAAGCGGATGGAGTCCGATGAGTTTGCTCATCAACTGGCTTAGCGACTGGATATCCAGGACGCTGACACGGAGATCGTCAACGAGGTCTTCCGGTCGGTTCTTACTCCGGAACGTTATCGTTTGGAGGACCGCTCTACCACCGTATCGGAATCGATGCGTAATACGTCGTATCGGGCGATCCGCTCTATGCAGACCCTTATGAAGGGAGTCCCTACGTTTGGGGGGCCCAACGGACGCCCGTTGGCAGTCATCGGCTTCTTGACTAGCTTCAAGGCAGCCGCGGACAAGGCCCTTGTTAACGAGGGGCTGGCCCTGGAGATCCTCCCGTTCTTTGTTAATGAACGGGTGCGAGGCATCCTTCGCCAGGCATCCCCGATGCCGGGAATAAGGGTTGCGGCAACCCCTATGGATTACCGTGGGATTCTCAAGGAGCTGCTGAGCAGTTACCTCAGTGAGGAAAAGTGCGAGGACCACTACCGGGCCCTGCGCACTGCCACCTCCCAGAGCTGAAAGGATGAGGAGATGTTCGGACGACGGATGCAAGAGCTCGACTACGAGCCGGGGAAGCTCCTCGGAGAAGGGGAGCTACGGGCCATCCTGTTCGCAGAAGTACCCAACTGAGTGCGGATATCCGCACGGGGCGCCAACACGGCACGGACGAACTTCAGTCGACTGATGCATATGTGCAAGTCCCTGGGGGACGCCTACCGGGTGCCTCACCCGGAGTGTGCTCTTTCCTGAAAGCCCAAGGGTGAGGGGAGCAAGCTGAATCTTACCCCGGTACCGAGGCAAGACAAGATGGAACGGAAGGCCGCACCAGTACAGGTGGCTACCGAGTACGCCCCCACGGGCGAGGAGGAACCACTGGTTGACCAGCAGGGCCACCTGCTGTTACCGGCTACGCCGGTGATCGATGAGCATGGTACGGTAGCGTACATCGCTCCGGCGGGGACCCAGTTCCAGGTCAGCGAGGGCACGGGACATCGCGTCCCGTACGTACGGACTACGGGGTACTCCCCGGTGACGGGTAACCCTCACCAACCCTTGCCAACATGGGCGGTGCGCACGGAGGCACCTCCGCAGATTGCGGGCCGACCCAACCGGTTGGGGGAGTCCATGTTCCGGTTGACCCAAGGACCCAAGGCCTATCAGGGAGCAGGCGCTCGGGCGCCCGAGGGAGGCAACCGCAGCTACGGGGCCACCCCGATGCGAACTCAAGGGGGGACCGGCACGTCCGGATGTATGCTGTGTGGGGATCCCCAGCACTGGGTGTCTTCCTGCCCACTCATCCCCGAGGGGTCTCGGCGGGCAGCGGCGCAACGCAAGGCATCCACCGGGGGGTATCCCGCCAGAGCACCCGGACCCGCACCGGGTAGGCAGCCAGCTCCAGGTGGAGTACTGGCGGTCGAAGAGGCACCCCCTCATCCGGATGTCCCGGAAGACAGCACCCGGATGAGCACGGGAAACGAGTAAGAGGAAGGACGACACCGGGTCGCTGGGGCTACCCTAGCAAGCCACCCCGGACTGCCGCGGGGAACGCCCCACGGAGAGCGCGGTTGAGCCGACGCCGCATCAACCCCCGGGTACACCTTCCGGCCCCGATGACACGGCGTCAGGGGATTGATGACCAAGCACCAATGTTGGGAGGAGAGGACGGGAAGCCCCGTCACATGGAACCAGACAAGGGCCCTGTTCAGGATGCCCGAGTTACACCGGATATCGGTGTAGGCCATGTGCTGTTCACCTTTGAGAACTTCAATGTATCAGCCACACTGGTGGTTGACCCCCAGTCTACCCGATCGTACTACCCTGTACTGGATACAGGGGCTGGACCCAACCTTATCCGGAAGGATACCCTCCCGGACAAGTGGCTCCCGCAAGTCAGAGTTGCTCGGGGACCCACGATCAAGGGTGCGAATGGTCGCCTCACTCGTACGACCGCAGCGATGTCGCTGCGAGTTACCATCGGGGATCTCACTACGGAAGTTGACTCCCTGGTGTGTGAGACCCTATCGGTGCCCTGCCTATTGGGGTGCACCTTCATCAACGTTCACGTGGATGCAATCCGGCCAGGCAGGAAAACCGTCGAGCTTCAAGAAGCCGACGGGACGAAGCGAGGACACACGGCTATCGTCAGGGACCTGACGCTACAAGGAAGCCACGTTAACGTGGCTGAAGTGTACGCAAGCGTCGAGCCGAAGACACTTCGGTTGGCCAAGCGAACTCGCTTTGAGCCGTTGTCAGAGACAGTCCTCCCGGTTAACTTCGACCTCGCAGGCATCTGCAGAGTCCGGTCCAACCTGCGGACGTACAAGCGCCATGGGTTGACCATGGCCAACGGTCTCATAGACCTCCCAGCAGGAGGGTCGTCCCTCCTAGTGATGGCGAACTATCGCAGTAAGGCAGTGACCCTCCCGAAGGGAACTATCCTCGGGATTGCCGAGCTCTACGAAGGAGATATCCTTACCCCTAGCAAGCAAGGTCAAGTGGAACCACTTGAGGTGCTGGCGGCCGCCGAGACCACCGAGCGACAGCAACCCGATGACGGGAAGCCTTACCCATTGGCGGCTTCGGCGGACATGCCGTCAAAGGACCAAGAAGCACTGAAGGCCCTGGCCGAGGCTGACCTCGACCACCTTTCCCTTCGGTCGCCGAAGGGGTACGACGGATGCTAAGAAAGCGTGACGTCATGTGGACAGTCGGGGCCTTGGGTACCATTGGGGCAACCCAATATCGTATAGACCTGGTACCAGGCGCACGACCCGCCATGTCACAACCGCACCGAGCGGGACCTATGCAACGAGAGATCGTTGATGGAGAAGTGAAGAGGATGAGCGAGGCGAAGGTGATACGACCTGTGATGTCGGAGTGGGGTGCCCCAGTCGTTATCGTACCGAAAAAGGATCAAACCCCTCGGTGTAGCATCGATTATCGACGCCTCAACTTGGTTACCAAGAAGGACTCATACCCTTTACCAAGGATGGATGAATGCATCGACTCCCTGGGGGAAGCTACGGTGTTTACCACCATCGACTGCAATGCCGGATACTGGCAGATCCCAGTGGCGGACGAGGATATCCCCAAGACGGCGTTCGTCTGTCACAGTGGAGTGTACGAGTTCCTAAGGATGCCCTTCGGATTGTCCAACGCCCCCGCTACATTCCAGCGGGCTATCGACATTATACTGTCGGGGGTGAAGTGGCGTAACATCCTAGTGTACCTCGACGACGTCGTCGTCTTCTCGCGTAACATGGATGACCATGTGCAACATGTTGACGAGGTACTCACCCTCTTGTGGAACGCCGGGGTAACCCTGCGTCTGAAGAAGTGCGCCTTCTTCCAACAGACGGTCGAGTATCTGGGCCACCAGATAACCCCTGGTAAACTAGGGGTACTCGAAGCCAATACCCGGGCACTCCGGGATGCCCGGTTTGCTAACACCCAGACGCAGCTCAAGAGCTTCCTGGGAATGTGCAACGTATACCGACGGTTCGTGACGGACTTCGCTTGGATAGCTAAACCGTTAACGGTTCTTACGAGCAGTACCTTGCCCAAGGTACTCCAACCCCCTTCGCCTAGCGAAGAGGAGGCATTTGAGTCGCTGAAGCGAGCCCTACTATCCCCACCCGTCCTTGCGTTACCGCACAGACGGGGTACCTTCGCCATCGATGTCGATGCATGCGATACACAAGTGGGATGCACCCTGTTACAGGGAGAGACGTTGATCGGTTCCGATAACGTTATCCCGGACCTCCGTCCGGTAGGGTACTTCAGCCGGACACTCAACCCGGCTGAGCGTAACTATAGTGCCACCGAGCGTGAGTGCCTCGGGGTCATATGGGCAGTGCAACTGCTCCGTCCATACCTGGAGGGCTCCAGGTTCATCGTGAGGTCCGACCACGAACCCCTACGATGGCTCCTCAACCTTGGTGACAAGGATTCCGATAGCCATGGGAGGCTAGCCCGATGGAGGCTGAAGATGGCCGAGCACGACTACCGCACCGTGTATAAGGCTGGGTCAACCCACCACCTCGGAGACGCGTTGTCTCGACTCGACACCCCGAGCGGGGATACCCGCCCGGTGGACGAGGACATCCCGGTGGTACTGGTCTGCATGGTGGGTAACGCCACCCAAGGTATGGTTGACCATACCATGGCACACCGAGCATGCCCACTGACTCTCGCGGACTTCCGCGAGGCACAAGCCGATGACGACGACTGTAGACGCCATCGCGCTAACTTCCTGGACTGTACGGCCGGCATCTTCTCCGAGAATGAAGACGGACTCATATACCGGCGGGCACCCGCCGATGGACGACATCAAGTCGTGGTTCCCGTGTCCTTACGGCAAGCCGTCATGGAACGAGAACACGAGAACCCTACAGCCGGACACCCGGGGGGTTCAGGTATGTTCGCAGCAATGCGAAGGTTCTTCTACTGGCCAGCAATGGCCGTCGACGTGGTCGACCACGTAAGGGGATGCCACCCCTGTGCACGTAACCGCATGAGTCTACATAGGCAGGCGTCTGCCATGAAACTGTTCCCACCGGATGGACCCAACGAGCAAGTCGCTATCGACATACTCGGACCGCTTCCGGTAACGGAAGAAGGGAACAGGTACATCCTGGTCATGTCGGACCGCTTTACTAAGCTGTCACGGGCAGTAGCATTCCCGGACGATACGGCCTACACGATCATGAACGCAGTGGTTGACCACTGGATCAGTGCTTACGGAGTAATGAAGCAACTCCTCTCCGATAACGGAGCAAACCTTACGTCAGCATTCTGCACTAAGGTCCTGGGCATGTTCGGCATCGAACCACGTCGGGCATCCGACTACCACCCGCAAACCAACGGGCAAGTGGAGCGGTTTAACCGCACCATCGTTAAGATGCTACAGTGCTACGTGGCCGAGCACACGAACACTTGGTACAGGCTTTTGTCCGTACTCACCCTGGCATACAATGCCAGGCCACATCGGAGCACAAACATTGCTCCGCTGGAGTGGGTCATGCCACTAGGGGTCGGTAACCTGACGCTACCACCGGGCAGGTGCACTCGGTATGATATACCGAAGGGCCGACCGGCCGAACGGATCCACTTAGCTTGGTTGGCCAAGCTATTGTGGATGATTCCTAAGCTCAAGGGTGCCCTTGACAGAACACAACTTCGATACAAGAAGAACTTTGACGCCCGGTTACGGGTGCGCAACGCAACCCTGGTAACAGGTGACTGGGTCTACATCAGACACGAGAAGTTCCGAGGGAACAAGCTTATGCAACCGGTCAAGGGACCGTACCAGATCTTACACAGAGATGATCACTCTGTCATACTGCACTCCGATACGGAGATACAACGCATCAACCTCAACGATGTGACACCTGCTCCGATGCCGGAACAGCCTCAGCCGGTACCGGCTGGGTTGCTACATGAAGCTCTTACAACCCACCGGTCAGATGACCCGGTGGGACCGGATGGGATTCCATACCAAGTAGAGTGCGTGGTCGGACAAACCGACCCGGACCTACCAGGACCCTGGTACGTCAAGGTTATGTGGGTCGGATACGACTCTCCCACCTGGGAACAGGCGGCGAATATACCCCGCCAACTCCTCATGCCTTACATGAGGCGACGACGCCTACTGTAACAACCCAACCGACACCGACCTCGGCTGTTGGGGGGTGAGGCTTATACCTACTGAGTAGGGTGTCACATGGACTCGGCAAGACTTAGGTTCACTGAGTTGGAGCGGACTTAGGCAAACTAAGTAAGCTACTGACTTCTACAAGTCTACTTGAAGGAGATGACTAACTCCGATAATCTCAAAGTAACCTAAGGCTTACACCAAGGTAAACCTTCAGCCAGGAGGCAAGTGACGGACTAAGAAGGTTGACCTTCATGAGTATTAACCAACCAGGATGGGTTGGGGGAGGCGGAAAAGAACCGAGGCAAGCCACGACTAAGTCAAGCGGGGTACTCCCCAATGGCAGGCATTGGTATCATGCAAACGCCCCAGCGGGGGATGAGTTCATACTCACTACTACCCGGCTACCATAAGGGTTACCGGGGCCCTCTCCCTCACGAACAATAGCACTCCTCAGTGGGTAGACCCACTGCCCGAGGGAGGCCACTCACGCGTATGCGCGTATACCTCCGTGCTCCACCGGTCGGCAATCTCACGACGGTCAATCACCCGAGTTACCTCGGTGCATGGCTGGACGAGGGTGCTGCGGCCAGCCTCAACGTCCTCCAGAGCTGTCTGGAAGCGGTCAAGCACACCACCGAAGCAACGCGCTGACCCAACCAGCGCAGCACCTGGGGGGATATCACCCCAGCTAACAGAGAGACCCTCCCGCATTGCGCGGGCAACAAGGGCGTCAACGCCCTCATACCAGAGACGGGGACCCCCGTCACGCATGACAGGGGCGGGAGGTGACACTGGCGCAGCCAGAGGAGCCACAGGAGCCGACACGGCCACCACCGGAGCCGGTGGCGCCTCATATGAGGCCCGGTAGGACCCCACCGAAGGGGCTCCACCATAACCCCGGCCGGGCTCCGCCCGACGACGGGACACCTCACGCTCCCCACCCGCAGAGCCCCACTCTCGGGGACGACGGCCAACCGCCGCCGGTATCGGGTTACCGAACCACGGGGCAAGGACCTGAAGAGGGTCATGGATAACCATTGGAATACTCAGGTCAGCAACAGCCTCGGTGGACGCCCACCCATACCAATTGGGCTCACCCGTCTGAGTACGCCGGATACGCAACAAGTGACGAGGCAAGGGGGAAGCCCCAGCCTGCGGGTCCCGGTACGGGGGAAGGGCCAACACCCCAGCCCAGTTCACGGCATCGTGAACAGCCAGTAGAGCCTCGAACTCCCGGGCCAACCCGGTCTTGGCGGCTATCAGGTCCACGCCCAACTGCGCGATGTGCCGACGGACACCCGTCGGAAGATGAAACAGGCGCCCCTGCCGGCGGACGGACAGCAAGAAGGAGGAAGCCTGCCCGAGGGTAACCTCAAGGGTGAAGGTACCCTACAACGGGTGGACCGGCCGGGAGGCCAACACACTCCCGTCGTATCGGAGACAGGAGCCGGTGTCAAACCGGAAAGCAGGGGCGGGTTCCCACCCCTCCTGCCACAGAGGCGGGCGCACGGGAGTGTATACCGGCGCACGACCGTTGCCGGTCTGCAACGCACACGTTATATCGGTGCGGAACGCATCGGCCATGACACCATGGTTACGTCGCCAGCTCGACGCCGACTTCCAACCCGCCATAGGCGGGTAGGGAGCCGTCAACGACAGATACGGGGATACCCCCGAATAATAATCAAAGTCGGGATACCGACCGGTATCGCCCACCGTCTCCCCAAACGCAACCGGCTCCGCCGCCGCCGCAATCCCCCGAGCACAAGCCGGGTAGTCAACCTCCCGCGGCAACGCGGGGGCAATCAGGTCGCATACCCCGAAGGCGGGGTCGAGATACACCTCACCCCGTCCCACCCGGGTGCGCCAGAGCTGCGCATGCCGGTCGTCCGGCTGACTCAGGATCCAATGGTGTTCCACCCGCACCGCGTTCGGCTGGTTGACCAGCCGCACCAACTCCCGCTCCCAACTCGGGTCCACCCTGACGCGGCGGGAAGTCCCTCCAGAGAGACGCGATTGGTGGAAGTCCACCCTCATGCGCCCATCGGACTCCATTGACTCTTGCACAGTCATGCCTTGAACCCGAGCCACCAAGTCGGACATCGACATGGCGGGTTGACCCGCCGCCAAGGCGACGCCGCCACCCAACGGGGCAACCCGGGCAGGACCAGGAAGAATCGGGGGCGCCGGGGGATGCCCTACCGGCAGATGGGCCGGCGCCGAAGGTGCACGAGGCCGAGGAGGAAGAAGAAGGGCGGGCGCCCGCCCGGAGTAGCTCCCGGAGTCCACTGCCATCGGGGTAGATAACTCTTGACCATCACGCGTCCGCGGCACCGCGGGCAGAGCAGCGCCGCCACCCGGGCCCGACGAGGGTACCATGGGGGCAGCACGGGTAGACAAACTACCCGCCGCAGCGGACACACCAACCGGGCGGGCACCCGCCCCGTCTTGACCCGCCGTACCGGCCGGGGTGCCGCCACTACCATCCGCCACGCCGGCGACACCGTCTTGAGGTAGAGCCGCGCCGGCACCGGCGACAGAAGCCATCCGGGCCGCCGGAGGAGTAGCGGTAGAGGCCACCGCTGCACGCGGTTGTCCGCCACCCGACGAAGCCGTCGTGCCGCTACATACGGACGACAACCCGCCCGGCGCGCCTTCCGGGGCCACACGAACGGTCACCCGGTCGTCCTCGTTCTCCGACGAGCTCGCTAAGAAGCACTCGGCGGCGGTGGCAGAGACGGGAACGTCGTCCACTATCACCTCTTCCTCGTTCTCAAGCAGGAGGTCGTCCTCGCCCCCGGGTACCTGGGGGTCCGACATGGTGAAACCAGGGCAGCAGGGGCGGCCCGTCAGACAAGCCGTCGACGGCTACGACCCGGTACGGTGGGACAAGCGGGACAAGCCAGGGAAGCGCGGGCACCCGCGCTTATGACCACAAACGGCCACGAGAAGCGCCGCAGGCGCGCGGGTCGACCCGCGCTCCACGAGGCTACGAACGCGCTCCACCCAGGCACCTGGGCGGTCCGGGGCCACACCCCCGTACTGGGCAACCAAGAGGGGTTCACCCCGAAAGCGCCCCCGCGAAAAGCGGGAGCGGCCGCCCCCATTCACTCGGTAACACGAGAGGGGCTTCCCTACCACCAGACACCTGGTGGCGGATCCGCTTGCACCCCCCCCTCGGAAAGGGGGGTCGTGAACAGAAACCCGCATCGGGAAATTAACGGTCCGGAAAACGGATCGTGTGTGTATCACACAAAGGGGGGAACCCCCCTCAGACAACCACGAAACGGGGTGTCTATTGCGACAGGGCGCAAAGCCCCACCCGACTGGTAAACGGTCACGCGACCAACTTACATTCGGTAACCCGAATGGAACTCGACCCGAGGACGGGCCGAATCTAAGGGGGGGATATGTAGCAATATGGTTGTCCGTATTGTGACCCTAATATTATGGGGGCTACTTTTGATCCTTGGCTTTCAATTTGATAGTCCGTACTGGTCACGGTATCTATAAGTTACGTATGACCAGAGGGACTTGCATCTTGGGGTGGAGGGTAGTTAGTAGTGTCTCCGAGGGTTTATAACGTGGGGGCTGGCGGCGAATCGACCGCCGGCCAAGGCAGAACAACAAACCCCTCCCATTTGGGCTCCCATCTTGGTCCCGTGGCTTGCGCTCCAAGGACAGCAACCTTGGCCTCCCGGTGACGTTGGTGTCGATTCCCACTGGTGAGTGTTCTATGAGAGTGGACGTGCGACGGATTCCTATTGTGCTACAACGCGCCACGCTTCTCACGCACGCGCCCAAGCTGGGTCGCCTGCAGCCGGTGGTGCAACTTTGACCACGTCCTGTCCGTTCACTGTGCGGACCCCATCGTCACTTTCGATGGTGAAGCGCCGCCCATCAGTACGAAGGACCTGGTACGGCCCCTTCGTCTGGAATACCAACTTACCCCCAGTTGGGGTGTGTGAGTGTACTAGCACCCAGTCACCCTGCTCGGGGACATGCTTAGCATTGCGCACCTTTTTGTTAAAGATACGCTCGTAGCGCGTTTGTGCTTTGTTTATCTCAGCCCTGACTTTAGGGATGAGGTTTTCAAGCCTAGCAGCGAACTCCGCCTTACTCTCAGTAGGAGTAGGCGTACAGGCACCATCCTCCCTAGTTGGGAGCGGCCGCCGCACGGCAATAGACCACACGCGACGGGGGGTCACAAAAGCGAGGGGTACTTCCCCGGTAGATGAGTGAACCTGCGAATTGTACGCAGTGGTAAGAATAGAAATGTATTGGTCCCACGTTTTCACATGCTTACTCACATAGTGGCGCAGCTGCCGAACAAAAGACTTGTTGAAGCGCTCCACCTGCCCATTAGTTTGTGGGTGGTAGGGGGTGGCATAGTTTGCCTTAACCCCCAACATATCCAGCACTTCCTGAAACAGTACAGACGCAAATTGCGGTCCATTGTCCGATAGTGTACTATCCGGAATGCCATACGCGGTAACCCAGTGATCTAGGAAGGCTGACACGACCGACGTGGCCGTGATCTCTGCCAGTGAGATCGCTCGCGTAAGTTTCGTGAAGCGGTCACAGATAACCAGGAGGTACTGGTTGCCCTCCTCGGTCACTGGCAGTGGCCCAAGGATGTCCATTGCCAACGCGTCAAAGGGCTCCTTGGCCGGGAACAATAGCATAGCCGTAGTAGGCCGCCGTTCCATCAGACGGTTCTGCGCACAACTTGTGCAGGCAGCCACCCAACTGTAGATGTCCACCACCATGGACGGCCAGTAGTACCTGGTCCTCAGGGTCTGGTACAGTTTACTAGACCCCAGGTGTCCACCCGTGGGAGCGTTATGCTCCCTCTCAAGGATACTGTCCTTGAGGGATGCGGGGACGACAAGTTGTTCGGTCCCCTGGAATACCCCCCTCCTCATGAGGAGGCGATCGTCTCCCAGAAGGAACCGCGTCTCCGCCACTATATCCAGTGTATCCTTCTGCGACTTGCAGAAGGGATCCTCGGCCTGGGCCTTCACCACCTCGTCCAGGGACAGGGGCAAGTACTTTTTGTTCCCTGGCGCCTCGAGGTTCAACGCCTGACCCGAGCGCGTGACTACTCCCACGATGGGGATGTCCTCATCGACTGGGTTAGTGTCTATCCCCTCTGTAGGTACCCGAGAAAGGCGGTCGGCAAGAGCATGTTGCCTGCCAGGTCGGTACTCAATATCAAAGTTGAAGGGTGCCAGTCGCACCCTTCACCGGTTGAGACGAGTGTTCGTACAATCCGTCTTAAAGATGAACTGCACCGCACGATGGTCACAGCGGATGAGGAGCTTCTTACCCTCTAGGTAATGACGAAGTGACGTCACCGCCCACACCACTGCGAGTCCCTCCAACTCGGTGACTCCGTTGTTAGTCTCGGCCGAGTTCAGCCCCTTGCTGAAGTATCCTACCGGCAAGTACTCCTTGTCCGGCTGTTGCTGAAGCAACACACAACCAAGTTGGTCGTAGCTAGCGTCCACATCCAGGATGTAGTGGCCTCCCAACCTGGGAATAGCCAGGATAGGTGTCTTCAGCAGAAGGTCCCGAAGAGTCTCAAAGGATTCCTGCTCCACCCGACTTGGGGGAGGCAGGTTCTTCGGTAGCGTTGAGCTCACTAACTCATTGAACGGCTTCGCCACCTTGGCGAAGCACTTGGTGAAACGTCGGTACACGTTACACATCCCGAGGAAGCTCCTCATCTGGGTCTGGGTCCGGGGGTACTGAGCCTTTCGGATGGCCCTCAAGTTCTTCTGGTTGACACTGAGGCGCCACGGACGGACAACATGTCCAAAGAATTCCACCTCTTGAGTGAAGAGGTGGCACTCACTCGCCTTCAGTGACACACCGGCGTCAGCAAGTAGCCTGAACACCTGGCCAAGATGGCCAATGTGTTCCTCCGGACTTCGGGAGAACACAATGATATCGTCTAGGTACACGAGACAGATCTGCCAACGTACTCCGGCCAGAATCGTGTCCATAGCGCGCTGGAAAGTTGCCGGCGCGTTGCACAGTCCAAACGGTAGGCGCTTGCACTGGTAGGTACCACAGTGACAGGTAAAGGTAGTTTTATGCCTGTCCTCCGGGGCAGTGGGAATTTGCCAGTACCCCGCGTTACAGTCCAGGGTAGAGAACACGTTTGCCTCCCCCAGAGAGTCCAGACAGTCGTCCTTCCTAGGTAGGGGATAACTGTCCTTCACCGTGCTCTCGTTGAGCTTACGGTTGTCGATACAGATCCGGGGGGTCCCATCAACTTTGGGGACCATAACCACCGGACTCGCCCACTCGGCGTTACTGGCCTCGATCACATCGAGGGCCTCCATGCGAGCAACTTGCTCCTTAACGAGGGCCCTTGAACGGGGTCCTCCCCTATACGGTTGATGGCGTATAGGGGGTGCACCGGGCTTCAACTCGATCCGGTGATGGGTGGCTCTCATGAGTCCCAACTGACCATCCCACAACCTGTGATATTGGTCCAAGAGGCGTTCAACTTGAACCCTCAACCTGGGTGGGACACCCTCCATGTTCACATGGGGCCGAGGAGAGGCGGCCGACTTGGCTTGATGCTTCTCCTTTCCGGACTTCGGGTCGCTACTTGCGCCCGCGTTGAGGGTGACCGCTACTACCGGTCCCTCGTGTTAGTCGATATAGCCGATCTTGGCTCCCGACTTGAAGTGCTTGGGCGACGAGCTCAGGTTCATCACCTGGATTCTCCACGGGACTCCGGCTTTGGAGTCCATCGTGCCAAGGGCAACATGCACTTGGTGCTTGCGAGCAAGACGGGGGTAGGGGTGCACCATCCCGTCCCCCGTATAATCAGTTACAACGTCAACGTGTGCCACCTAGTTGGGGGGCAACGTGACTTTACGGGCTAAACGCAGGGTAGCAGTAAACCCTGCTCTCACAGAGCAAACAGGCTTCGACTGTGAGACTGTCACAGGAGCCACAGACTTTCCCTTACCAAGGATGGGGATGGTTTCCCCATTCATCAACTTGACCCAGTACTCAGGGCCACAAATCAAAGGCACTTGAGTTACAACATAAGGGGTACCCAGAAGCAGGGGTACCCATATATTCTCAACTACACCGTAGGTCACGTCGACCTCATGGGTCCCCAACCTAGTTGGTAGGGTCACGGCACCAACGATGGGAAGTACCCCACCATTGATATCGATCAGATGGTCAGCTTTAGACCTCCAGCGTTGGAGCTTCATCTCCTTTGGTAATAGCCACTTGCGTATCAAGGAGGCTCCTGACCCGGTATCAAGTACGACACGGGCACAGCGGGCGCGGCCGGGGGCAAGTTGCACCCGTCCAGCCACCTGGAAGTTCTCACCCGTCAGCAACGCGATGACCCGACATGGGTTCTCGTTCTTGGGGAGTCCTACCCGAGGTGGGCGAACTCCCTCAGGTCGCCGCAGTATCCGGCATGGTTGGTTCGTCCTCTTGACCCACTTGGCCGACGCTGCCGTTGTGAGCTTCGGACGGCGAGCTCCAACGGTCATTCGCTTCCCGCCGACTTGGCGTCCGAATCTGAGGGCGAAGGGGAAAACGACGAGTCCGAGGACGACGTGTCCGCTTCCTTTGCCGAGGGTGTGGCGACCGCGACGACCGGTCGAGACCCACCCTCGCGGCGTGAACGTACTTAGTTCGTAGCCGACGTCTTACTCGCATTCCTAACAAATTGTTGGATGCGGTTACTCAACTTGGGGCAATCATATGCCCAGTGTCCATCGAAGTTGCAGTTCCAGCACCGATTTTCTGGTCCCGGGGGGGTCTTCTCGACTGGGGAAGACGGAGAGGTACCCTGGGAAGTTCCCACGGCAGCTACCACCCTCTCCTTGCGGATTCGGCGCGCATCCCTCAGCTCTCTGGCCTGGCGCGCCTCCTCACGTTCCTTGGCCAACTGGGCCTGACGCTCCCGTCGTTGTTCCTCCCGCAACTTGCGGTAGGCCTCACCTCTGCGGTAAGCGAACCTAGCCAACTCGGCCAGGGTCGCCCGGGCAGTGTTATGCTCCAGGGTCTCCATCCGGACTGACCAATGGAGTCCCTCTACAAACCGACTCTTCATCACAGCTTGTGGAAGAAGAAACCCACAAAGATTGTTGAGTTTACGGACTCGCTCCGCAAAGGACAACTCGTCCTCCGCCTCTTCCTGATGGGCTTGCGGAAACTCCTCAACTTGAGAAGCCTACGCTGCTTCATCCACCATGGCTCTCAACAACCAGTTGAAGAGCTCCAAATAGGACGTCACCTCACCAGCGCCTCCACTTGAGGAGCTGGGCATGACGGACATAAGTTCTGTCCGCAGGTCCCCCTTCGTGAATTCCTGTAGCATGTAAAAAGCCATGCCTTCACTTATGGCATTGTCGTCACAGGCTTTTGCGAAACGACGTAGAAACTCAAAGACACGGAGGGGGGGAGTTTCATCCCACTCCGCTTTGTGCCCAAAAGAAGGAAGTGCATTCTTCTTGGCACGGCCCATGGCTCGGGGCTGGTCAGGACCACACGCCACCGACTTGTTGTGGAGGGCGTAGGTCTCACAGTCAAAGATCATCTGGTAGCCCGGGTTGGCTACCTGGACCTTAGGAGGCACCTCACGTTGAGGGAACAGCCGCTGTGGCACTGGGGTAAGTTCACCCTCAGTGCCCATAGTCTGGCGCGGCGAGCTTGGTGTAGCCGCCGGCGTTTCCGGGGGAAACTCCCCCGTGAAGGGCGTACGCCCCACTGAGTATGGTGTGGCTCCTTTGTTGGGAGTCACAGATGTCGCCCCCTGTTTGGGGCGACCTGAAATAGGCGTGAGGAGGGATTCCCCCTGCGCCTGCAGGCTCGAAAGCCCCGATCCGGTCTGGACATTAAGGCCATCTGGCAAACTCGCCACAATGAGATTCAGAATAGTATTCGTCATCGTGACCACCAGGTCCGGCATGGTCTGCCGCAACACATTGGTCGCCTCCCGACGGACAGTTTCGGCAAGGAGTGGATTGTCGACTCCAGTTGAGTCTCGGTCCGCCTCCGGGAGTCCACCTGAGGGGTAACCACGTTCCTCAGGGGTCTCAACCGGGGGCATGGGCGCGAGCCCATCGCCGACCAGCGGAGGTTCCGCCGTCCTCCGAAAGCCTAGTTGGCGACGGCTCCGAGTCAAAGTTGGCTCCAACCCGAGTGGAACCCGCGGAGACAGTCTTCACCCCGTTGGGACGTTCCCGTTGAGTATACCACACGGTGGCCAGACTTCGGCCCACCCCCATCAGAAGTGTCACCCTAGCGAACTCCCGACTGAGTCGGGGTGGCCTGTTGCCCGCCCGCACTTCCAGTCCTGCTGGCTTGTGGGATCTATTGTCCCTCTGCGACCCCAGGTAAACCCACCTGTGTATCACCAGTATTCAAATGCACTGAAGTAGGTGCGTCACCCGTGTACTCCCCGGACGACGGGGGATCCGAGCTAGCCATGTTGGCTAACGATCCGTATGACACGGTCCAAGTCCACCGTTTCTCTGAGACAGAGGGCCCCCTACACCTGGGTGCACCCGGAGGTAAAGTTTACCTCTGTCCCCTGCTGCTCCACCAAATGTGGCAAAAACCACTCGCACACACGGCACCCAAGTTGGGGCGGTGTACAAGGGCTGCCTCCCGTGTCGGGGGAACCGGAAGACGTCCAAGTCGCACACACTCTATCCCTGTTGTGGGACAATCCCCCCACTGACAAACAAGAAGATGGTGTGTGGGCCAACAGTTTCTTGGTCGGGACGGGGACGCAGGGCCAAGCCCCACAGTCCCTCCCCTTATCCCCCCAGGGTCCCCTCAGAATCTCGCCACTCAGAATCTCCCACCCCAGCACCTGCCCACCGGGCCTCACGAAAATTCAAGACGATAAATGCATGAAACCCTCAAATCCAAGTTGGATTTACTACGAAGCTAACTATCCCAAACTTAGGGAATATGGACCCAAATGCAGGGGGAGGAACGGATCAGGCTAGTGGCCTGCCGCCCCTTGGATGGCACGTGTTGCCCCCCTACCTGGGGGCCAATACTGCCACAGCCGGTGCATGTCCTCGTCATCCGAGGGGTCTTCGACCCCAGCACGGGGGACAGTACCGCTCGCAGTTGCCACTGTGTGCCACCGCGACCCGGATGCAAAGCGCATTACCCGACCACGACTGAAGGAAGCACGCGGTACTGCTACGAACCGCTTCAGTACCCACACGGCTTCATAGACCCCGTGCGCGATGCTATCGTGCAGCCAGCGAGTGCGGGAATGTAGCTTGGGTTGGCCCACTCTGTCACACAGATAGACCGGATCCATGTCAACCATAAGCCGGCAATGGTGCTTGCACCAGTCGACAAGAACAACCCATGTCCCAGAGCCTAGCAAGAGCCCGCTCCTGCCCTCCAGGGAATGCAGGACAAACAGATCGCGCAAGGACCCAAGGACGTCGACGACAACCCCACAAGGATACGGCAAAGATGGTGAAGACGTCTCTCCTCGTGCTACCGCCAACGCGGCACGCTCTGCAAAGATTGTGACAAGGTTGACCACCTCTACAGAATCACTTGACGGCATGGCGGTGACGCAGAGGAGGGGCGACAAACCGCGGAAGAAAACGCAGCCAAGGTCGCACCGTGCCGACAGTAGACGTTGAGAGGAACGGCGATGACGGTGCCGAGAGGAGACCGGCAAGGAGACTGACACTGGTCGTATCTTAAGAACAAATGAATTTGCTTCCAGTACAGGGAACGCCTAGTCCGAGTTGTCCATTACCAACATATCTACCAAGCATTAAAAAGAATTACAGCATCGGAACCATGAGTTTGTTATGTTCATAACATCACGAGGTGTCAGAGCACCCGCGCCGAGCCCGTGCTCGCGTTATGTACATAACGCGTCTCACGGGATTGCAATGCAGTTTGGCCCCGGTGGGGCGATTTTGCGCAACGACGCAGCGGCGGGCTTGTCCACCCTTCCTTGCTGTGCAAATGTAATTTTGTCAGATGTTTCTCGCCCCGTCGCACGAGCGCCCGTCCAGTGGTCGCGTTATGTACATAACGCGAACCAGGGATTGTGCTCAAAGACAAGAGGCACGCACGCCGACAGTGTCGTGTCATCAGCAGCGTGATTGTGTCGTGGACAGTGCGGCGAGCCGTCCAGAGTTCTCGTTATGAAAATCGAGACCTGGAACGTGGGCGTGAACACCTCGCCGAGACATTACCACATGACAAAGCCAACGGGCCACGTCCTTCACCTTTCCACAAACGACAGAAAACAACACTACCAAAGCAGTCGTAGACAAGAGAGACAACGCTGTCAAGTACTACACCACCCTCGGCGACCCTTGAGGATCGTAGTCTTCATCCGACGAGCTAGACTGCTGAGAGTCCTCTGCATCATCTTGATCATCCTTGTCCCGGGACGAGATGTCTGACATGTCCGCCCCTTGTGCAGGGTGGGCATCTTCCACGTCACTGGCGTACACCATTTCGCCACAATTCTTGCACTTGCTCGGCTCGAGACACGGGGCGCCAGTGCCCTCACCAAACAATCACCCAGGGACCTTGTATATGGCGTTCTGCAGCGGCTCGTCAAAACGTTGTAGGTAGAGGTGCAGCCGGATGGAGTGCGAGTAGGACAGCAATGCCAGCGCGACGCGCAGTCGCCAGAGATCGTCCTCGTGACCGGCACCACAGTGAGCAACGTCCGCGCGGACGACGAGGAGACCACCAGCAGGCACAACCACCCTCTCAGGTCTCACCAGACGCGGGACATCCAGCTTCTTCTCCAGGCGATGGACAACGTGAAAGCTGCCGGGATACACGACCACAGTGAACCCATCCTTACCGGCCGCCATGGCAGAGTAGTTGGGGCTGCGCGGGCGCGAGAACGTCTGCAGCGGCGCTTGGCGGCTGTCGTCGGCATTCTGGTCAGTAGGGGGGTCTGGTTTCTCGGCACGGACAGTGGCGCCCACGTGTGGCTGTTGCCGCACCGCTCGAGAGGTGGTGAGCAATACTCGGGCGCCGGACTTGGGCACCCGCACCAGCGGGCGCTCATTAAGCTGCTGCGCCGTCTGTGCACCGACCAGCACTTGTTGAGCCATGGCAGCCATCAGCATGTTACAGTGCAGCTTGGTATTGTACAAGTCGTCCGCGTCCTTATCGTTCCCATTGGCGGCCAGAGCCAACTGTCGCACGGTGAGCCGCCCCTGACCACGTTTCATTGCGGTTTCGTCGACCTTGCCAAGGTCGACGTTGTGGATGGGCGTCCTCATCGGGTCGTCGACCTTGAGGGCGGCTTCACCCGGAAACTTGTTGATCACAGAATGAAGAAAGTCGCCGACGGGGTCCATTTTGGTCGGGGGAGTGGATGATCCAGACGAGACGGCAGTGCCGTCGACGCCGACTTCCGCGCCACCACCACCCTCCACACGGGTCATGCAGGTCATCGCGTGCTTGACCACCGTCCAGCCTCGCTCGACAAGCTCGGTCCCGTACTGGATCCGCACTAGGCTGGTCAGCTGCAAACGGGTGTCGGTGATATGTCGATCGCGCTCCACCGCGGCGGGGGGGGCGCTGGGCACGTCCAGGGCCAGGTATGTGTAGTCAAGGAGCGCCAAGCCACAGTTACACATGAGCATCTCGGCCGCATTACCCATTGCGTCCCACGTGGACCGTGGAACGAAGTCGCGGCTCTGGTGCTCCAGGGGCAGCAGGAGAGCAAAGGGCGGCAGCAGCGTCCGCACAGCAGTATCACGGGGCCCGGAAGAGAGGTCCAATGCCCGGGGCTTCTCCTTGGCCGCCTCCTTCATACTGTCCGGGATGTCGGGTACGGTATCCTCATTGGCCTGGTCGTCGTCCTCCTGAGAGCCTCCTGGAACACATGGACGCCCTTTGTGACAGTGCGCTTGCGTGCAATCGCCCCATGACCGCCACCTTGTCCACGGCCACTCCCTCCACTGCCAGCGCTTTCGCGGCCACCGGGAGCACCAGCACCACTCTTCCCCTTCTTTCGCGGCGCCGTCCGGCGACGCTTCTTTTTGGGCGGTGGCACAGGCGCTCCACCACTAGAATCAGAATCGTTCTCTTCCGAAGGTGGTTTGCGCGGGCGCGTGAGTCGGTTTGACTTGCGAACGCCCCCGTCGCCGGCGGCACCGTCGCCATCTATGGCCGGCTCCTCGGGGCCGGCTGTGCCCGCAACGTCAGGCACAGTGGGTGCCTCGTCCCCGCCCTCGCCACCGTCACCGCCGCCCCCACCGCCCCCGCCGTCGCCACCGTCACCACCACGCCCGCCGTCGCCACCGCCCCCGCCGTCGCCACCGCCCCCACCGTCGCCACCGTCGCCATTGTCGTCACGGTCGCCACCGTCACCACCGTCGCCACCGTCGCCACCGTCACCACCAGCGGCCCCGTCGGCGCCGGTCACGTGGTCGCCTCCAACCTCGCCATCACCTCCGCCACCGACCCCACCATCACCTCCACCATCTCGGCTCCCAGCTCCGCTCCCGGCTCCACCCCCAGCACCGTCGCCGTCACCATCGCCACCGGTGGTACGGCGACCCATGCGGGCATCGGCATCAGGCCTGGTCCCCGCGACGTCACTATTGCCACCCCCTTCACGCAAACCGGCCCTGGTAGCCGCCGGCGCCGTACCCGACGCGGTGGCTGAATCGGTAGGGAGGGGGCGGTCCTGCTTTTCCGGGGAAGGGGTTATGAAGGCCCGCAACTTGGCTGCCCACTCGGGGAAGAAGAGCTCGTGAAACGATAGGTCTTCCACAGACCGGACAGGGTCTTCTGCACCACCCGACGCCGCCGTGCCCCTGATTCCGGGTCGACCCTTGCCCTTGCCCTTGCCGCCGTCACCGCCACGCGCAGCCAAGACGGCTCGAGCCGGTGGCTGTGGAGCGTCGTACTTGGTGAGGACCAACACCTGGAGCTCGTCCAGCAGCAAGAGGTTCAGTCGGCGACGCTTCTGCTTCTAAACGTCCGTCAGAGGCCCTCTGTGTGTGAAAACGGCACACCCAGCCGTCAGCGCCTGCGCCTCTGCAATTGCACGGTCCTTGGCCGATGCCATGCGAAGAAGGGTGCGCCGCAACTTCGCTTCGTTGATCGCGAAGCGCACGAAATAGACAAGAGTAGCAAAGAACGCAGAGTCGGTGCCCCGTGTCAGCCGCCGGATGGCAGTGTTGCCCGCGTTGCGACGACCTGTCTACTCCCAACCGACCTGGAGCATCCACAGGCGCACCTCATTGCAGTACACCAGCGGTACGCCCCCCAAAGTGCAAAGTGCCGGAGACGCACACGACTCGGTCGACAAGGCGTGCTCGCCCCGTGAGCCCACAGAGACGGTGATGCACTTGATAATGTATTCGCCAGACCGCTCGTCCTCAATGTAGATCAGGGCAATCTTGATCATGCGTCGCAAGACGGTCTTGCCAATACGGGCCGTTTCCGGGCCGCCCCTGGCGGTCGCGTCGTCTTGGTCCTCTTGTTCACGGTCCACCTCATCGGACTCACGGTGAGCAAGGTCCACGTCCATGCGGTCCTGCTTGCGGTTGTCCATGTATTTGTAGAAGATGCGAATGAGGTCCGACATACTGTGCTGGAACAGAGACTGCTTCTTGCCCAAAGATTGGCGGTCGTTGTACTCTCGTAGCCAGCTTGTAATGAAGTGGATGTTGTCCACGTCGCTCATCTCCTTGGCCTTGGCGGCCGTCGAGTTGGCGCGCGCCCCCAACGTGAGGGCCAACATTAGCGTCAAGGGTTGCCCGTCACGCCGAACGATTACCGCCTTTTGCACCTCACCGACAGCGTTGGAGTGCCCTTCCTTGTGCAGCTCCCGCAGCGCCGTCAGTCGATGAGCGCCGTCCACGAGTAAAAAGCTATCCTCGGCCCCGGGACACTCTGGGTTTGCGCATACGGATATCATTCCGTACGTGGTCGTATAACCAAAGTCGCGGTACGACCGCAGCTGTTCGTCGACAGTGCCGCGGTTGATAGTACGCACCGTCCGCGGGGCAATGCGAATGGTTTCGATCGGTACATACAGCTTCGTCGCGATAACGTACTCGCTGGTAGGACCGACCCATGTAGGCGCCGACGCCGCCACCACGCCACTGTCCATATGCGGTACTGGAACATCCCCTGGTGCTGTTGGCAGCTGCTCATCGTCAGACGGGGCCCAAGAGTTGCTGTCAGAACGACTGTCATCAGCGACGCCACGGCCATGGCCGTCTCCACCACTGCCCGGTCCGCCGGACCCACTCGCTCCGCCGGTGCCAGTACGACGACCAGAGCTGCCGCCAGCGATGCCACGACCGTCGCCGTCTCCACCACCGCTTGGTCGGCCCGCCCCATCCGCTCCCGCTGATGCACCACCTCCGCCACCACCACCGCCACCACCACCGCCACCCCGACCGTCACTTCGATCGTCACGCTCGGCGCTACGACTGCGACCACGCTCAGCGTCACGGGAAGTCGTGCGAGGTCGGTCAGCCCCGGCATCGGCCCGACGTCCGCCGTCATCGCCTCCGCGTCCACCGCGATCGGTGCTACGAGCCTGATTGCGACCACGATCAGTAGCGTCACGGGAAGTCGTGCGAGGTCGGTCAGCCCCGCCATCGGCTCGACGTCCGCCGCCATCAGCCCGACGTCCGTTGTCATCGCCTCCGCGTCCACCACGATCGGTGCTTCGAGCGTGACCGCGACCACGATCGGTTGTGTCTCGGGAGGTCGTGCGAGGCCGGCCGGCGTCGCGAAAAGCGTGACCAAGTCAGTCAGTGCCGCGGCTATCCCGACGTCCGCCGTCATCCTCACCACGTCCGTCGCGATCAGCGTTTCGCAGGGCGACTCCTCACTCGCCATTATCGGCTCCGTGACCGATGCTGCCACCACTAGAGATACCGCCATGTCCACCACCGCTACCACCACCACTACCACCACCGCGGGCACCGCCACGTCCACCATCGCTACCGCCACCACGGGGACCGCCACGGGGACCGCCCCGGGCACCGCCGTGGGCACCACCCCGGGCACCACCACCACCACCGCCGCCACCACCGCCACGGCCACCACCACGGGCACCACCACCGGCCTTTCCCGGTGCCATCGGTCCTATAGAGCCACTAAGGGGTGTCGGCCTCGCCACCACGCGCACCACACAAACCGCCAACACCACGCAACCCGCCGCCTTGACCGCCGCCACCTGCGGGGGGGGTGGGGGAGGGGGGTGGGGGGAAAAAGGCGAAAAAGGCACGGCAGGGAATCAGCGGCCGTGGGGTGGTGGCGCGGCTCGGGGGCAGCACACCAGCAGCGGCGGCGGCGCGGTTTTAAGAAACCGCGCCGCCGGTGCTAGCGCGACCTGCCCCCCTCCCCCAACAGAGCCGCCGCGCCCGTGCTCCCCCCCGGCCGGCCGCCGATCAGCCACCCCGCCCTTCCCACCCTCTCCCACCTCCTCCTTAGCCCCCCCCCCCACAGCAAACGCACCGGTCCGGCCGCTAAAACCGCCGCAACCACCACCTCCCGCCGCCTTGGCCGCTGCCACCGGCGGGAGGAGGGGGTGGGGGAGGGGGGTGGTGGGAAAGAGGCGAAAAATGCAGCGGCCGTGGGGTCGGGGCGCAGCTTGGGGGCAGCACGCCAGCAGCGGCGGCGGCGCCGTTTCAAGAAACCGCGCCGCCGGTGCTTGCGCGGACTGCCCCCCTCCCCCAACAGAGCCGCCGCGCCCGTGCTCCCCGCCGGCCGGCCGCCGATCCGCCACCCCACCCCTCCCACACTCTCCCCCCTGCACACGCCCCCTCCTCTCGCCCCCCCCCCCACAACAAACGCACCGGTCCGGCCGCCGCCAACACCACACAGCCCGCCTCCTTGGCGGCCGCCACCTGCTGGAGGGGAGTGGCGGAGGAAGGTGGGGGGGAAGAGGGGAGAAAGGCACGGCAGAGAATCAGCGGCCGTGCGGTGGGGGCGCAGCTTGGGGGCAGCACACCAGCAGCAACGGCGGCGCGGTATTAAGAAACCGCGCCGCCGGTGCTGGCGCGACCTGCCCCCCTCCTCCAACAGAGCCGCCGCGCCCGTGCTCCCCCCCGGCCGGCCGCCGATCCGCCACCCCACGCCTCCCACACTCTCCCCCCCCCCTCCTCACGCCCCCTCCTCTCGCCCCCCCCCCCACAACAAACGCACCGGTCCGGCCGCCGCCAGCACCACACAACCCGCCGCCCTGGCCGCCACCAGCAGCGGGGGGGGTGGGGGGAGGGGTGGGGGAAGGGAGGGGGCGCGGCACACCGTGGAGAGGGTGGTCGGGAACGGGGGAGAGGGCGCGGCACGACCGGGAAAGGGAGAGGTGAGGGAAGGAAGGGGGCGCGGCACACCGTGGAGAGGGTGAAGGGGAGAGGGCGTGGCACAACCGGGAAAGGGATGGTGGGGGAAGGGAGGGGGCGCGGCATGCCGTGGAGAGGGTGAGGATGAGAGGGCGCGGCACGGCCCGGAAACGGAGGGGTGGGGGGTGGGACGCACAGAGCGCGCCGGGGAGGGCGGTGGGGGGACGCGGCCGCGCGCGCACGCATGCGCGCGTGCATGCCCGTTCATCGGGCGCCGCGCGCATGCATGCGCGCGTGCGTGGGTGCACGAATGCGTGCGCGTCATAGCACCCCGTTTCGAAATCAGAGCGGCAAATTAATAAATGGTCGAGGAAAAACGACCGTACGTACAGAGGTTGTTTGAGGACATGTCTTCCTCTGGACGCGATAAATTCCACTCTGCTCGCATGTGCCCGCCAAGTGGTGGGTCAGTCAACACTCCTTGCACTGCCTGGCGATATTATTGGCATCCTGCATTCCTGTGGACCACGAACGCAGAAATGCAAGCGGGCCTTTGCGTTCCGTACGCTACCCCCCCGCTTGGACCCCTTTTCACGTTGTCCCCCTGCGCGCGCCCACACCCGCACGTGCGTGTGCATGTGCCCAACGCAATTCGAACCCCACCCCACCCTCCCCCGCCTCCCCCCCCCCCCCCCCCCCCTACGCGAAAATTAGCGGGGCACACATTTGCGGGAAGGCTCCGGTGTAGCACAATAGGAATCCGTCGCACGTCCACTCTCAGGGAACACTCACCAAGGGGGATCGGCACCAACGTCACCGGGAGGCCAAGGTTGCTGTCCTTGGAGCGCAAGCCACGGGACCAAGATGGGAGCCCAAATGGGAGGGGTTTGTTGTTCTACCTTGGCCGGCGGTGGATTCGCCACCGGTCCCCTCGTTATAAACCCTCGGAGACACTACTAACTACCCTCCACCCCAAGATGCAAGTCCCTCTGGTCATACGTAACTTATAGATACCGTGACCAGCTCGGACTCTCAAATTGAAGTTAAGGATTAGAAGTAGCCCCCCTGATATTAGGGTCACAATACGGACAACCATATTGCTACATATCCCCCCCTTAGATTCGGCCCGTCCTCGGGTCGAGTTGCATTTGGGTTACCGAATGTAAGTGGGTCGCGTGACCGTTTACCCGTCGGGTGGGGCTTTGCGCCCCGTCGCGACAGACACCCCTTTTCGAGGTTGTCCGAGGGGGGTGCCCCCCTTTGTGTGGTACACACACGATCCGTTTTCCGGACCGTTAATTTCCCGATGCGGGTTTTTATTCACGACCCCCCTTTCCGAGGGGGTGGTGCAAGCGGATCCGCCACCAGGTGCCTGGTGGTAGGGGGGTCCCTCTCGTGTGGACGATTGAGTGGGGGGCGAGGGCTGCCCGCGTTGCGTGGGGGCGGTTGGGGGTGACCCCCCTTGCTTACCCCATGTGTTGTGGTGGCCCCGTCCCGCCCAGGTGCCTGGGTGGAGCGCGGTCGTAGCCCCGTGGGGCGCGGGTCAACCCGCGTACCTGCGGCGCTTCTCGTGGCCGTTTGTGGTCATAAGCGCGGGTGCCCGCGCTTCCCTGGCTCGTCCCGGTTATCCCAGCGTACCGGGTCGTAGCCGTCGACGGCTTGTGGGCGCGGGGGACTCCGCACCCGTTATCATGTCCTACCCCGAGGTGCTTGGAGAGGAGGAAGACCTCCTGATCGGGGAGGAGATGGAGGACGACGCGCCTGTCGGTCCCGACGCCGCGCGTTACGGGGTGAGCTCGTCTGACGACGACGGGCCTGCGGTGTCCGTCCGTCTGTCGGCCGGAGGACTGTCGTCCGTGTGCAGCGGCACGACGGTGCCGTCGGCCGGCGGTCAACCCGGCGGTCAACCGCGCGTGGCGGCTTCTACCCCCTCTCTGCCGGCTGCCCGGATGGAGCCTGGTGCCGGTGCCGGCTCACCGCAGCTACCTCAAGATGGTCCGCCCTGCGGCGGAGGTGGCGACCCGCAGCCGACTCCGGCTGGTCAAGGTGGTCCGGGTGTCCGGGCGGTGACTCCTCGAGGCGGTCCCGACGTTGACGCGGGTGGTGGTGGCGGTGCGACACCCGGTGCGGCGGGTCAAGACGGTGCGGGTGTCCGCACGGCCGGGGCTCCGGCTCCGGAGGCTGTCCAAGTGCCTTCCCCTTCCGAGGCGGGGGCTACGCCGACGGGTGGTGCCGGCGCCGGTACCATACCTGCGGTGCCGCGGGTGTCGAGCGGTCAAGACGCTCCTTCTCCCATGGCGGTTGACACCGGGAGTTACTCCGGGCGGGCGCCCGCCCTTCTTCTTCCTCCTCGGCCTCGTCCATCTCCGACGTCGGCCCCTCTGCCGGTGGTGCGTCCCCCGGCGCCCCCGATTCTTCCTGGTCCTGCCCGGGTTGCCCCGTTGGGTGGCGGCGTCGCCGTGGCGGCGGGTCAACCCGCCATGTCGGTGTCCGACTTGGTGGCTCGGGTTCGAGGCCTCACGGTGCAAGAGTCGATGGAGTCCGATGGGCGTATGCGGGTGGACTTCCACCTGGTGCATCCCCGTGGAGAGTCCTCCCGCCGCGTTAAGGTGGACCCGAGCTGGGAGCGGGAGTTGGTGCGGCTGGTCAACCAGCCGAACGCGGTCCGGGTGGAACATCATTGGATCCTGAGTCAGCCGGACGACCGGCATGCGCAGCTCTGGCGCACCCGGGTGGGACGGGGTGAGGTCTACCTCGACCCCAACTTCGGGGTCTGCGACCTCATTGCCCCCGCGTTGCCGCGGGAGATTGACTACCCGGCTGGTGCTCGGGGGATTGCGGCGGCGGCGGAGCCGGTTGCGTTTGGGGAGACGGTGGGCAGTACCGGTCGGTATCCCGACTTTGACTACTACCCGGGGGTATCCCCGTATCTTTCGTTGACGGCTCCCTACCCGCCCATGGCGGGGTTGAAGTCGGCGTCGAGTTGGCGACGTAACCATGGTCTCATGGCGGATGCGTTCCGCACGGATATAACGTGTGCGTTGCAGACCGGCAACGGTCGTGCTCCGGTATACACTCCCGTGCGCCCGCCGCTATGGCAGGAGGGGTGGGAACCCGCCCCTGCTTTCCGGTTTGACACCGGCTCCTGTCTTCGCTACTTCGGGAGTGTGTTGGCCTCGCGACCGGTCCACCCGTTGCAGGGTACCTTCACCCTTGAGGTTACCCTCGGGCAGGCTTCATCCTTCTTGCTGTCCGTCCGCCGGCAGGGTCGTCTGTTTCATCTTCCGACGGGTGTCCGTCGGCACATCGCGCAGTTGGGCGTGGATCTGATAGCCGCCAAGACCGGGTTGGCCCGGGAGTTCGAAGCCCTGCTGGCTGTTCACGATGCCGTGAACTGGGCTGGGGTGTTGGCCCTTCCCCCGTACCGGGACCCGCAGGCTGGGGCTTCCCCCTTGCCTCGTCACTCGTTGCGTGTCCGGCGTACTCAGCCGGGTGAGCCCAGTTGCCATGGGTGGGCATCCACCGAGGCTGTTGCTGACTTGGGTATTCCCATGGTTATCCATGACCCTCTTCAGGTCCTTGCTCCGTGGTTCGGTAACCCGATGCCGGCGGCGGTTGGCCGTCGTCCCCGAGAGTGGGGCTCTGTGGGTGGGGAGCGTGAGGTGTCCCGTCGTCGGGCGGAGTACCGCCGTGGTTACGGTGGAGCCCCTTCGGTAGGGTCCTACCGGGCCTCGTATCAGGTGCCACCGGCTCCGGTGGTAGCCGTGTCGGCTCCTGTGGCTCCTCTGGCTGCGCCAGTGTCACCTCCCGCCCCTGTCCTACATGACGGGGGTCCCCGTCTCTGGTATGAGGGCGTTGACGCCCTTGTTACCCGCGCAATGCGTGGGGGACTCTCTGTTAGCTGGGGGGATATCTCCCCAGGTGCTGCGCTGGTTGGGTCAGCGCGTTGCTTCGGTGGCGTGCTGGACCGCCTCCAGAAAGCTCTGGAGGACGTGGAGGCTGGCCGCAGCACCCTCGTCCAGCTATGCACCGAGGTAACTCGGGTGGTCGACCGTCGTGACGTTGCCGACCGGTGGAGCACGGAGGTCTACGCGCTTACGCGTGAGTGGCCTCCCTCGGGCAGTGGGTCTACCCACTGAGGAGTGCTATTGTTTGTGCGGGAGAGGGCCCCGGCAACCCTTATGGTAGCCGGGTAGTAGTGAGTATAAACTCATCCCCCGCTGGGGGCATTGCTTGCCTCTGTTTGCTGCCCTGGGGAGTACCCCTTCTGGCTCAGTGGTGCCTTGCCTCCCGTCCAACTTCTTCCGGTTGGTTCATGCTTGGGGAGGTTATCCTCCCTCACTTTGTGTCTTGGCTTTGGGAGGTCATCCTCCCGTGTAAGCCCCCTAGTTACTTCGATATTATCGAGGTTAGCCTTTACCTTTAAGTTAACTTATTAAGGTTCAGGTTTTACTTAGTTACCTAAGCTTAGCGCTACTTAGTTACCTAAGCTTGGTTCGACTTAGAAACCTAAGTCTGATTTGACTTAGAAACCTAAGTCTGCCGTAACCACGTCACACCCTACTTAGTAGGTATAAGCCTCACCCCCCAACAGCCGATGTCGGTGTCGGTTGGGTTGTTACAGTAGGCGTCGTCGCCTCATGTACGGCATGAGGAGTTGGCGGGGTATATTTGCCGCCTGTTCCCAGGTGGGTGAGTCGTATCCGACCCACATAACCTTGACGTACCAGGGTCCTGGTAGGTCCGGGTCGGTGTGTCCGACCACGCTCTCTACTTGGTATGGAATTCCATCCGGTCCCACCGGGTCATCTGACCGGTGGGTTGTAAGAGCTTCATGTAGCAACCCAGCCGGTACCGGCTGAGGCTGTTCCGGCATCGGAGCAGGTGTGACGTCATTCATGCTGATGCGTTGAATCTCCGTATCGGAGTGTAAGATAACAGAGTGGTCATCTCTGTGGAGGATCTGGTACGGTCCCTTGACCGGTTGCATAAGCTTGTTCCCTCGGAACTTCTGGTGTCTGATATAGACCCAGTCACCTGTTACCAGGGTTGCGTTGCGCACCCGTAGTCGGGCGTCGAAGTTCTTCTTATACCGAAGTTGTGTTCTGTCAAGGGCACCCTTGAGCTTAGGAATCATCCACGATAGCTTGGCCAACCAAGCTAGGTGGATGCGTTCGGCGGGTCGGCCCTTCGGTGTATCATACCGAGTGCACCTGCCGGGTGGCAGCGTCAAGTTACCGACGCCTAGTGGCATGACCCACTCCAGCGGAGCAATGTTTGTGCTCCGATGTGGCCTGGCATTGTATGCCAGGGTGAGTACGGACAAAAGCCTGTACCAAGTGTTCGTGTGCTCGGCCACGTAGCACTGCAGCATCTTTACGATGGTGCGGTTGAACCGCTCCACCTGCCCGTTGGACTGCGGGTGGTAGTCGGATGCCCGACGTGGTTCGATACCGAACATGCCTAGGACCTTATTGCAGAATGCCGACGTAAGGTTTGCTCCGTTATCGGAGAGGAGTTGCTTCATGACTCCGTATGCACTGATCCAGTGGTCAACCACTGCGTTCATGATCGTGTATGCCGTATCATTCGGGATGGCTGCCGCTCTTGACAGCTTAGTGAAGCGGTCAGACATGACCAGGATGTACCTGTTCCCTTCTTCCGTTATCGGAAGTGGCCCGAGTATGTCGATAGCGACTTGCTCGTTGGGCCCATCAGGTGGGAATAGCTTTATGGAAGACGCCCGCCTATGTAGACTCATGCGGTTACGTGCACAGGGGTGGCATCCCCTTACGTGGTCGACCACGTCGACGGCCATTGCTGGCCAGTAGAAGAACCTTCGCATTGCTGCGAACATACGTGAACCCCCCGGGTGTCCGGCTGTAGGGTTCTCATGTTCTCGTTTCATGACGGCTTGCCGTAAGGACACGGGAACCACGACTTGATGTCGTCCATCGGCGGGTGCCCGCCGGTATATGAGTCCGTCTTCGTTCTCGGAGAAGATGCCGGCCGTACCGGCCAGGAGGTTAGCACGATGACGTCTACAGTCATCGTCGTTGGCCTGTGCCTCGCGGAAGTCCGCGAGGGTCAATGGGCACGCAAGGTGTGCCATGGTATGGTCAGCCATACCCTGGGTAGCATTACCCACCATGCACACCGGTACTACCGGGATGTCCTCGTCCACCGGGCGGGTATCCCCGCTCGGGGTGTCGAGTCGAGACAACGCGTCTCCGAGGTGGTGGGTTGACCCAGCCTTATACACCGTGCGGTAGTCGTGCTCGGCCATCTTCAGCCTCCATCGGGCTAGCCTCCCATGGCTATCGGAATCCTTGTCACCTAGGTTGAGGAGCCATCGTAGGGGTTCGTGGTCGGACCTCACGATGAACCTGGAGCCCTCCAGGTATGGACGGAGCAGTTGCACTGCCCATATAACTCCGAGGCATTCACGCTCGGTGGCACTATAGTTCCGCTCAGCCGGGTTGAGTGTCCGGCTGAAGTACCCTACCGGACGTAGGTCCGGGATAACGTTGTCGGTACCGATCAACGTCTCTCCCTGTAACAGGGTGCATCCCACTTGTGTATCACACGCATCGACATCGATGACGAAGGTACCCCGTCTATGCGGAAACGCAAGGACGGGTGGGGCTAGTAGGGCTCGCTTCAGCGACTCGAATGCCTCCTCTTCGCTAGGCGAAGGGGGTTGGAGTACCTTGGGTAAGGTACTGCTCGTAAGAACCGTTAACGGTTTGGCTATCCGAGCGAAGTCCTTGACGAACCGTCGGTATACATTGCACATTCCCAGGAAGCTCTTGAGCTGCGTCTGGGTGTTAGGGAACCGGGCATCCCGGAGTGCCCGGGTACTGGCTTCGAGTACCCCTAGTTTACCAGGGGTTATCTGGTGGCCCAGATACTCGACCGTCTGTTGGAAGAAGGCGCACTTCTTCAGACGCAGGGTTACCCCGGCGTTCCTCAAGAGGGTGAGTACCTCGTCAACATGTTGTACATGGTCATCCATGTTACGCGAGAAGACGATGACGTCATCGAGGTACACTAGGCAGTTACGCCACTTCACGCCCGACAGTATGATGTCGATAGCCCGCTGGAAGGTAGCGGGGGCGTTGGACAATCCGAAGGGCATCCTTAGGAACTCGTACACTCCACTGTGACAGACGAATGCCGTCTTGGGGATATCCTCGTCCGCCACCGGGATCTGCCAGTATCCGGCATTGCAGTCGATGGTGGTAAACACCGTAGCCTCCCCCAGGGAGTCGATGCATTCATCCATCCTTGGTAAAGGGTATGAGTCCTTCTTGGTAACCAAGTTGAGGCGTCGATAATCGATGCAAAACCGAGGGGTTTGATCCTTCTTCGGCACAATAACGACTGGGGCACCCCATTCCGACATCGAAGGTCGGATCACCTTAGCTTCACTCATCCTCTTCACTTCTCCATCGACGATCTCTCGTTGCATAGGTCCCGCTCGGTGCGGTTGTGAGCGGGCGGGTCGTGCGCCTGGTACCAGGTCTATACGATGTTGGGTTGCCCCAATGGTCCCCAAGGCCCCGCCTGTCCACATGACGTCACGCTTTCTTAGCATCCGTCGTACCCCTTCGGCTACCGAAGGGGGAAGGTGGTCGAGGTCAGCCTCGGCCAGTGCCTTCAAGGCCTCTTGGTCCTTTGGCGGCAGGTCCGCCGGAGCCGCCGATGGGTTAGGCTTCCCGTCATCGGGTTGCTGTCGCTCGGTGGTCTCGGCGACCGCCAGTGCTTCAAGTGGTTCCACTTGACCTTCCTTATCAGGGGTAAGAATATCTCCTTCGTAGAGTTCGGCAATCCCGAGGATAGTTCCCTTCGGGAGGGTGACTGCCTTACGGCGATAGTTCGCCATCACTAAGAGGGACGACCCTCCTGCTGGGAGGTCTATGAGACCGTTGGCCATGGTCAACCCATGGCGCTTGTACGTCCGTAGGTTGGACTGTACTCTGCAGATGCCTGCGAGGTCGCAGTTAACCGGGAGGACTGTCTCCGACAACGGCTCAAAGCGAGTTCGCTTGGCCAACCGAAGTGTCTTCGGCTCGACGCTTGCGTACACCTCAGCCACGTTAACGTGGCTTCCTTGTAGCGTCAGGTCCCTGACGATAGCCGTGTGTCCTCGCTTCGTCCCGTCGGCTTCTTGAAGCTCGACGGTCCTCCGGCCTGGCCGGATTGCATCAACGTGAACGTTGATGAAGGTGCATCCCAGTATGCAGGGCACCGATAGCGTTTCACATACCAGAAAGTCAACTTCCGTGGTGAGATCCCCGATGGTAACCCGCAGCGACATCGCTGCGGTCGTACGAATGAGTCGACCATTCGCGTCCTTGATGGTGGGTCCCCGAGTCACTCTGACTCGTGGAAGCCACTTGTCCGGGAGGGTATCCTTCCGGATAAGGTTGGGTCCAGCCCCTGTATCCAGTACAGGGTAGTACGATCGTGTCGACTGGGGGTCAACCCCCAGTGTGGCTGATACCTTGAAGTTCTCCAAGGTAAACAACACATGTCCTACACCGATATCCGGTGTAGCTCGGGCATCCTGAACAGGGCCCTTGTCTGGTTCAACGTGACGGGGCTTCCCGTCATTTCCTCCCAACCTTGGAGGTTGGTCATCAATCCCCTGACGCCGTGTCGTCGGGGCCGGAAGGTGTACCCGGGGGTTGATGCGGCGTCGGCTCAACCGCGCTCTCCGTGGGGCTTTCCCCGCGGTACTCCGGGGTGGCTTGCTTGGGTAACCCCAGCGCCCCCCGGTCATCCTTCCTCTTACTCGTTTCCCGCCCTTGGTAGGGTGCTGTCCGCCGGACATCCGGCTGAGGAGGTGCCCCCTCGACGGCCAGTACTCCACCTGGAGCTGGCTGCCTACCCGGTGCGGGTCCGGGTGCTCGGGCGGGATACCCCCCGGTGGATGCCTTGCGTTGCGCCGCTGCCCGCCGAGACTCCTCGGGGATGAGTGGGCAGGAAGACACCCAGTGCTGGGGATCCCCACACAACATACACCCGGACGTGCCGGTCCCCCCTTGAGTTCGCATCGGGGTAGCCCCGTAGCTACGGTTGCCTCCCTCGGGCGCCCGAGTGCCTGCTCCCTGGTAGGCCTTGGGTCCTTGGGTCAACCGGAACATGGACTTCCCCAACCGGTTGGGTCGGCCCGCAATCTGCGGGGGTGCCTCCGTGCGCACCGCCCATGTTGGCAAGGTTGGTGAGGGTTACCCTTCACCGGGGAGTACCCGTAGTCCGCACATACGGGACGCGCCGTCCCGTTCCTTCGTTGACCTGGAACTGGGTTCCAGCCGGGGCGATGTACGCTACCGTACCATGTTCATCAATCACCGGCGTCGCCGGTAGCAACAGGTGGCCCTGTTGGTCGACTACAGGTCATCCTCACCAATAGGGGTATGTTCGGTCGCCACCAGTACTGGTGCGGCCTTACGTCCACCTTCTCTTGCCTCGGTACCGGGGTAAGACTGGGCTTGCCTCCCTCACCCTTGGGCTTCGGGGCCAAGGCACACTCCGGGTGTAGAACCCGGTAGGCGTCCCCTAGGGACTTGCACATATGCATCAGTCGACTGAAGTTCGTCCGTGCCGTGTTGGCGCCCCGTGCGGATATCCGCACGTAGTTGGGTACTCCTGCGAACAGGATGGCCCGTAGCTCCCCTTCTCCGAGGAGCTTCCCCAGCTCGTAGTCGAGCTCTTGGATCCGGCGTCCAAACATCTCCTCATCCTCCCAGGACTGGGCGGTGGCAGTGCGAAGGGCCCGATAGTGGTCCTCGCACTTGTCCTCACTGAGGTAGCTGCTCAGCAGCTCCTTCAATATCCCACGGTAATCCATGGGGGTGGCCGCGACCCTCATTCCCGGCATCGGGGATGCCTGGCGAAGAATGCCTCGCACCCGTTCATCAACAAAGAACGGGAGGATCTCCAGGGCCAGCCCCTCGTTAACGAGCGCCTTGTCTGCGGCTGCCTTGAAGCTAGTCAAGAAGCCGATGACTGCCAACGGGCGTCCGTTCGGCCCCCCGAACATAGGGACTCCCTTCATAAGGGTCTGCATAGAGCGGATCGCCCGATGCGACGTATTA
>CM020619.1:16078218-16164475 GCA_009829735.1 Pyropia yezoensis
CCCCCGAGGGATATTGACACGTGTCTGAGAGGATCGAGTTTTATACCACATATTTGGTGGAGCAGCAGGGGATTGGAGTGTTTGAGAAGAGACATTTGGGAGCAGCGGTTGCGTTGTTCCTATTCTGTCTTTTTCTGTGGTTTGGGAATTATTTGCACCCGTTCACGGGAACCCCATTCCTGGCTCTCCAACCCCTCTCTTGTGGTCTTGCGATCTTTGGACACGCAGGTAACTGGACTGTGGCTGTCAAGAGACCAACATGGCTACCCTCCCTGGCACGACGGTGCCCGAAGGGTAGACCCCGCGTCCCTTGACGCATCCCTGGTCACCGCGGGGGACGGTGCCCAACCCGGCGTTCTCCCTACGGGTGAAGCAGACCTGGGCGTGACATCCGGTAGTGGACTGGAGTCTACAGGCGGCCAAGTACCCCCTGCTCCCGTTCCTCCGGCTGTTCCTCCTGTGGGAGCCACCCCGGGGTCAACGGCGTTTTGAGTCCGCTCGCAGCAGACGTCTCCCTCCTGTCGGTTCTACTCTTCAACCTCCAGGGATAGCCCCTGGTGTGTTTACTCCTGGACCCACACATGGCAGCTGGGTGTATACACCTCTTCCTGTGGGCACTAGCAGTGCCAGAGGCACCGCTATGACTGGTTCTACGGGTCTTCCTGAGACTTCGACTCCTGGGACCGGCCAAGCTTTTCCTCCCCTTGCGTCCTATGGGGCGGGGAGCTCCAAGACCGGTGACCGGAGCAGCCGTAGGCGTCGGCGTCGTCGCCGCCGCTCTAGCACCAGCGAGACCAGTTCCTCCAGCTCTGAGGAGGGATATGACTGGGATGCATCTCCCGGTCCTACCCGGCGCAGGCTAGTCGAGTTCGACTTCCCTGCCCACCAAGTGGGAGATGCCACCCTGAACAAGGTCACGTATTGGGGTAACTACCGGCTGGAGAACCAAGACCAAGGTTACACCCGGAAGATGGCCAAGAAGATGGCATCCCTGAACCGGCGAATGCAGCCGAGCTTTGGGGGACATCCTAAGTTTTCCGGGAAGAGACCGGCGCTTATCTTTGCCTTCCTGCGCCGGTTTGTCAAGGCATGCAATGACAACGATGTGTCCGAGGGCAAGGCTCTCTATCTCCTGGTTAACTTCATGACCGGAGAAGCGGAACAGCGGTTTGCACAGGTTCTACCAGACTCTGCCGGGCACATTGTTGGACGTACCGTCGCGAGTTATCCGGAGGCGGTCAACTGGCTCCTGTCCAACTACGCAGACGCGGACTCCCTGCGTAAGGCAGTCGGTAGGCTGAACCGGGCAACCATGGAGAGACAAGAGACTCCAGAGGCGTTCGCCCGTCGTGTCCGGGAGATGAGCGATGCTTGTGGCAACGTTTACCCTGAGGACAGGCTCAAGATGATCTTCTCGGAGGGGCTTCCTGAATATCTTCAAGTGGATGCGGAGAACTACAACCAGGAACATCAAGAACATACCTTCCAGCAGTTGATGGCCTATACCCAGGGCAAGCACCGGCAAGCCAAGGCCCTCCAGGCTCCTATGGTATCAACCCCCAAGCCGTTGTCGCGAGTTCGTCCCGGACCCGACAAGTATAAGGGAGGTGATAACCCTGTACCGGTACTCGCAGTTGGCGAGGCCTCACCCATGGAGTCAAGGGACAAGTGGGGCGGCTTCGTTTCTAAGGAGCAACCTTCCCTGGTCGCCCCCAAGCAGATCAGGAACCAGCGGTTCCGGTCTTGCTGGCTGTGCCAGAAGGAGGATCATATGTCCTACCAGTGCCCGACCATTCCCGAGGATCTCCAGGAGAAACTCAAGCGTCAAGGACTGGTGTTTGCAAAGGCGGTCAACTGGGCTGACCGGCGGGCACCCTCCAAGATGGACAAGGCACAGGTACATGCCATCCGAGTGGCAACCTTACAGAGCATCACGGAGGCTCTGGCAAGGGAAGCTCCTACGGACTTTGACCTGGAGACCGAAACCTCTAAGGACTCCTCGGAGCCGGGAAACGAGTAGGGCAGGCGCTCTCCCCAAGTGTCTTCCCGAATCTCCAACGGCAGGGTACTTCTACCTGTTCTCCCCTTGCGTGCCGGGAGAAAGGACGGCAGTTACCTGCTCAACCGGTAGCCGCCTGGACACCCTGTTTGTTCAAGGGGACCTTGCTCGTCCTGCGTAAGGAAAACCTCAAGATTAATGCTCGTATGCGTGTGGGGGATAGCCTCCCCCAAGCTGTTACGCCGGTGGTCGACACGGGAGCCGGACCAAGCGTCATCACTGAGAACCTGTTACCTCCGGGCTGGCGTCGACATGCCTGGAGAGCGCCTACCAAGACCCGGATTGTAGACGCATCAGGTCAAACCCTACGACCGCTTGGCCGTCTTCCCGTCGCCATCTATGTCAACAATGAACCAATGCTTTTTCCCTTTCTAGTAGTCAAGACCTTATCAGTCCCCCTCATCCTAGGCTGGGACTTCCAGAAGCAGCATGTCAAGAGCATCCTACCCGGAGAAGGAAAGGTGCAGTTCAACCATGGGTTTGTGTCGCCAGTACTGGAGCACCTGGACACCAAGGTTCGTGTGGCCAAGAACCAGAAGGAACGCATCCCACCCTCTACCTTGACCCTCATCAAACCGGTGCTCCTACCTCCTCGCTCGGAGACCAAGGTTCAAGTCACGACCCGGACTGCAGGTCAATGCCTGATCTACGGACGCAAGGAATTTCTGGCGAAACACCGATTATACCTAGCCCACGGACATCACAAGAAGGTGGAGAGGCACACCCCGTTCTCGGTGCTGATCGTCAACGTGAGCCGGAAGCCAATAACCCTCGCCAAGGGCACTCGAGTTGGTACAGCAGAGCCTTACCGGGGGTCCGCCCGCGCCATGAGCAAGGAAGACCTCTTCAACCTCCAACAAGAGCTGGCATCCAACTTGACGGCCTTAGACGTATCTCCGGAACAAGAGCAGGCTGGCCGTACTACTCCGAAGCCCGAACAAGCACCACCCGGGATGCCGAAGGTCAACCAAGAAAACGTCCCTCTCGACTTGAAGGAGGCACTGGAGAAGCTTCTCCAGGAACATCGGCACCTGTGGTCCGGAGAGCTGGGCAAGATGGACGCCACCCTACACCGGATTCAACTCAAGCCAGATGCCAAACCAGTGCACATGCACCCATACCGGGCTGGACCTCATCGCCGGGATGAGATTGAGAAGCAGGTTAACAAGATGCTCAAGATGGATGTTATCGAGCCGTCTGATGGCGAGTGGGCTTTCCCGGTGGTAGTCGTCCCGAAACCTGGCGGTCACTTCCGTTTCTGCGTTGACTACAGACGCCTGAACGAGATGACAGTCAAGGATGTATACCCGATACCCCGGATGGATGATTGCCTCGACTTTCTTGGTGATGCCACCCTCTTCTCGACGCTGGATTGTAATGCCGGTTACTGGCAGATCCCTCTGGCTGACGAGGACAAGGACAAGACTACCTTCACGTGCCACATGGGACTGTTCCGGTGCAAGCGTCTCCCTTTTGGTCTCACTAATGCTCCGGCAACCTTCCAGAGAGCCATCGACATCATCCTGTCGGGGCTAAGGTGGAGAACATGTTTGGTCTACCTGGACGACATCATTGTTTTCTCCAAGACCCCAGCGGAACACCTGGAGCACCTTCGAGAGGTCCTGGCCCTCCTGTCCAAGGCTGGAGTTACCCTCAAAGCCGAGAAGTGCCACCTGTTTGAGACTGAGGTGGAGTACCTGGGGCACGTGCTCAGTCCGGGGGAGCTCCGAGTCAATGAGAAGGACATCAAGGCCCTCCGGCATGCACGGCAACCTAAAACCCAGACGGAACTCAAGAGCTTCCTGGGTATGTGCAACGTCTACCGCCGGTTCGTACGGGACTACGCTCTGATTGCCCGGCCCTTGACCAAGCTTACTAGCAAGAAGCTTCCAGCACAACTCCAGGTGTTCGACGAGAAGCAGACAGCAGCCTTCGAAGAGCTCAAGAAGCGCCTGACCACCACTCCAGTACTGGCGTTACCCAAGCGGGAGGGCCAGTTTGTTCTGGAGACTGATGCCTGTGGCGTCCAGGTGGGGTGCTCACTACTCCAGCAGCAACCTGAGGGGCACTTCCTCCCGATAGGCTACTACAGTCGCGTCTTGACTCCCGCCGAGAAGAACTATTCCACGACCGAGCGCGAGTGCTTGGCGGTCGTCTGGGCTTGCTTCCTGTTACGTCCATATCTTGAAGGACAAGAGTTCCTCATCCGGACGGACCACGCCAGTCTAAGGTGGCTGCTATGCATGGACAGCAGTCAAGGAAGGGTCGCCCGGTGGCGCCTACGCCTTTCGGAGTTCAAGTACAAGGTGTGCACCAGAGCAGGGAGGGAGCACCACTGCGCCGACACCATGTCCCGGCTGGAGACTCCTGCAGCCGATACCGGTCCTATCCCGGAGGAAATACCTTGCTTCATCCTCCCGAATGTCGGACGTGGCTGGCACGCTCCCCTGTACGAGACACCTGACGCTCATCAACCGGTAACCATTCACCGGATGCTGGAGGCACAATTGACGGACCCTCAATGCTTGGAGCTTCGCCACCAAATGGACCTGAACCGGAACAGTCGCTTCTCCGAGTCTACAGACGGACTCCTGGTACGGGTGTCACCCTTCGATGGGGCAACTCAAGTCTACGTACCCCGGAGCCTACGGACTGATATCCTACGCCTGGAGCACTCGTCTCCCCAGGCCGGGCATCCTGGTATCAATCGGATGTATGCTTCCATGAGACGACATTATTACTGGGAAACCATGGCCAGTGACGTCCATAAGTGCCTGGAGGCTTGTATTTCTTGTGCAAGGAACCGGTTGTCCCAGAGGAAGAAGACTTCTAAGCTACGCCTATTCCCTGCGGCGGAGCCCTTTGCAAGCTTAAGCATGGACATCCTGGGGCCCCTACCTGAGACCTCCAGTGGCAACATATACCTACTCATCATTTGTGACCGGTTCTCCAAGTTCACTCGAGCAATCCCGTTGAGAACCATCACGGCTCTGGATGTCACGTCGGCCTTCTGCGAGTACTGGATAGCTGCCTACGGCCCTCCAGACTCCGTCTTAACCGACAACGGTCCCCAGTTTGCATCCCTGTTCTTCCAAGGAGTCTGTGACCTGATGGGCATCAAGAACTTGTACACCACGACGTACCACCCTCAAACGAACGGCCAGGTGGAACGATTCAACCGGACCCTAGTGGACATGCTACGGCACTACGTGGAGGAGCACCAAGAAGACTGGGACGAGCTCCTGGCTGTCCTCACTCTAGCCTACAACTCCCGAGTTCACCGGACAACGGGAGTCGCTCCACTCGACTTTGTCACCCCAAGGCGGCTGACCAACTTCTCCCTGGAAAGAATACCGGATGGTCTCCAGCCTGCACTGAAGTCAGGTCCCAAGGCAAAGGATGAGTTCCTGGAACAACTAAAGCTCCTGCTCCCAAGAGTCAAGGAGTCAATCTCAAAGACCCAGGAGCGATACAAGCGGGACTATGACAAGGGTGTCCGGGAAAAGAACAAGGAACTGGGTGGTGGCGACTGGGTTTTTGTGGACAACCATAGCAAGACCCGGGGGAAGCTGGACTCTAAGACGGATGGACCTTATGAGATCCTCAATACGGATGGCTGGACCTTCCTTCTAGACGTGGATGGTTCCCCGTACCGGGTGAGCAGCGACCATGTCACCCGAGCTCCACCGCCAAGCCAACGGGACTTGACCCGGCGTAAGCGGACTGCGATACCCTGGCTATCCCAAGAAGAAGGCCGGGAATTTGTCTACGTCAAGTTTGTCGACCATGCCTGGAGAGATGGACGCCTGTACCTGCGAGTACGCTGGTTCGGTTTTAACCCAGCAGATGATACATGGGAACCCTCAAACCGGCTACCCATCGCGGACGTCTGTGCCTACACGCGACGGAACGGGATTGAGGGCACTCCCGTGGCCAGAGCCGGCAAGATTCTGGAGTCGGACACGGAGGAGGACCAAGAGGACGGGGCCAACAAAGACCCTCGGGACGAGACGAGCTCACCCGCAACGGATGCGGAACAAGAGGATTGAGAAGAAGGGAACGGGTATATCAAGGAGAACACGCAATGCAAACATGGAGCAATCAAGGAAAACAAGCACCCGCTCGAGCAACCCTTCTCTCCGCCTCTTCCCTCCTCGCTTCTCCCAAGACCCTCACCCTCCTTGCATCCAACTACTACTCCCGGCGCGGACGCTGAGCCGCGGGAGTGTCCTCCGGCGCTGCCTCCGCGGTACGACGGGAACCGGAGGAAGACGGGATGACGTAGTGCGGTGGACGCGGCGCATCCCGGTATGACGCCATCGGAGTAGTACCAGTAGTTGCCGGTGGCTCCCGCTCATCCAGATATGTCCGTCGGCGCCGCTGGAAGCCCGTGAAGGTCTCTGACCACTGCTGGGCCAAGCCATGCCGCGTCAAAGTCGCCAGAAGTTCGCCAACCACCGGGTTGTTCGACATCTGACCACTGTCCGCACAAGCAAACACCCGGTCGACCACGTCGTTCAAGACACTGGCGTAAGTGCCCAGCACCAGAGAAGACCCGACGCCTTCAACCTGCACCGGAAGACGACCCAGCTGGTCTTCAATCATACCGACGTCGTACTGGTCGCATGTTGGACCACCTTGGTTCAGGTACCAGTCAGGCACCCGGAAGCGGGTAAGGCGCAGAGTCGGCGCCGGAATCTCGAACCGGCCTGAGGATGATACTACCGGACGGTCCACAACGGCCCCCGAGACCGGAGTGCCCAACTCCAGCGGAGGCACAGCGCCGCCGGCGTTGGAAGAAGGCGTCCGGGGTAGAGCGGCCGGAGTAGTCGGCGACCGCACGGCCACTCCCAGACTCGCCGCAGACAAGCGCGGTGCCGGAGGAGCTTGAAGTACCGGCACAGCAGGAACAGGGCGCGGACGTGCCGGTGACGGTTCAGGCGAGGCGACCGGGGCGACAGGGGCAACAGGAGGAAGCGGAGCCGCCGCAGACGCCCGACCGACCGCCGCGGCCCATCCCGACTCCTGCACCGGCGGCCCAACTGGCAGAAGATCAAGGGCGGCCGGAGCAGGAAAGCTACCTAGCTGCGGCCACGCCGGAAGCGGCGTCGCCAGCTGCACCTTGGCCGGAGAAGACTGGTAGACCACCTGCGCCCAACCGAAGCCATCCCGACGCGGGCGGTTCTGGTCGGCAATCGCGTTCAAGAAGTTCCGGTCATGCACCGGCACCAGACGCCGGAAGTCGATCATCGCCTGGAAGAGCTCCTTGTACTCCTCGTCCTGGCTGCACAGGAAGTCGACGGTCAACTTGTCGACAATCCAGACCATCAGGAGGTCAGGGAGAAACCAAAGCCGGTTGGACACCAAGACCTCATGAAGCCAGTGGTTGGCCGCCAAGACTGTCATCTCGGACGTGTACATCATGTACGGGATTGAGTGGAAGAAGCCCTTGATCGACGCCTGAGTCAAGGCGTCCAAGAAGTACCAGGTGCAAGGGATGCTGGAAGGAGCAAACCCGACCGGGATCTCGACTTCCTGCTGCTGCGGGATGACCTTGGGGTAGTATGCCGCCCGGTTAGCCTTGTCCAGCTTCCAGAACTCCTGGTGGTTGCAGCTCACAAGGAAGTCACGCTGACGCCCGCGTCGCTCACCCTGCTCCCGTGCCGGCGACAACTTGGAGTATTTCCGGGTCAAGAAAGGCGGCTCCAGAGCGACCATGCTTGGACGGGGGTCGCAGTTCAAGCTTCCCGACCCCTTGAGCGCCTCATCCCAGACCTTGAGCGCCCGGTAGACGTACCCTTCCTCCTCCGGCCACCGGAGAACGGACGCGGACACGCGACGCTCGGTCAAGGGTAGATCCAGTACCAGCGCGAAGGGGAGATCCTCCAGACGAGCAACCCAAGAGGAACCCGAGAAGCTCTGGGAGCGGTCTTGTGCCAGGCGCATCTGGTCCGCCGTGTGAAGACGTGCCTTGTCCATCTCGGTCAAGACCCCGCGCTGGAGTTCCTTGCGCCAGAGGTCCATGCAATCCTGCTGGCACTGGGCCGCGCCGGCGTTGCCAACCACCGTGGAGTAACGCCGGGCCGCCAGAGGGTCCTGCCCAAGGAGCATCTCCGGGAGACCCTCCGGGGGGGCCTCGACCGGGTGCATCGCGGAAGCCGGGGGAACTCGATCCGTCCCCGCCGTGGCGACCGGCGCCGGCACCGACATCCGAGGAACCGGAGGCAGGAGAGGGGCACGACGACCCGAGTTCTCCTCCGCAATACTCGCCGCCGGAACCACGGGCCCAGCTTGGATCTCGGAACTGGACATACCGTCCAGACTCCGGGGAATGAGAGGGCCAAGGTGAAGGAGCGGAGGGGGGGGGCAGAATCGGGGCAGGTGATCGTGACCGGGGTGAAGACGCTCGACCTCGGCACCGGTGTGGACGTGCTCGAGGCTGTGCACGGTGGCACCTGGTTCGGCCCGAGGACGTGCCGGACTAGGGAGGGAGCTATGTAGCATCCCTGGCCCCGACTTGGCGCCGACCCGGGACTGCAACCAGAGGGCACCAGGTGCCAGAACACGCCCGCCGTGTGGCGATGGTTGGCGGCCGTGGCCCGTGCCCGGCACTGGGATGCGGTGGACTACGCTATCCACACGCGAGAGAGGGATTTCTGATGTGTTTTTGCATATTTGTGAGGGACTTGATTTGAGAGAATTTGAGTGTGAGATTAGTGAGTGGGAATAGAATTAGTAGTGATAGTGGCCCCCGACCTGACGAGGTTAGACTCGGGTCGGGGCCACTCGGGGTTATGGGGGGGGCTACCGGGCCAACGTGCCGGGGTTCCCCCAGATGCACGTTAAGAGGGACAGCGAGGCGCCCTCGGCCCGCGCCCTCAGGAAAAAAGACAACTGCGCGTTTGCTTTCCTCTTCCCCGTGTGCACTACCGTGCGTATCTGTTTGCCCTGCAAGCAGGCACGTGAGGCAACAGGCATACCATTCTCGTAGTTCCCCTTTCTGCGTTACCTGTCCCTTTCCCCCGAGGGATATTGACACGTGTCTGAGAGGATCGAGTTTTATACCACAGCAGCGACAGCAGAGGCGGCGCCCCTCGGGGAGCCGCCAACTGGCGTAGCTGTTGGCGGCGGTGGTCGGGCAGCGGCCAGCCGATGGCCAGCCGGCGGCGGCGGCGGCGGCGGAGTGCAGGCAGGGACGAGCCGGCGGAGGCAGCCGCGGCAGTGGCGGCGGCGGCCGCCGCGGCGGCGGCGCCGGGCGAACAGAGACTGGCCGGCGGTGACGGCGGCCACGGAGGCGGCGACAGCGGTGGCGGCGGCGGCGGTAAGTGTAGCGGGTGCGGCGGTAGCGGCGGCAGTGGCGACGGCGGCGGCGGCGGCGACGGAAGCGGTAGGCGGGGAGCGGCGGCAATGGCGATGGCGGCGGCGGCGGCGGAGGAAGCGGTAGGCGGGGAGCGGTCAGCTGGCGGGGCTGGCGGCGGCGGCCGCAGTGGCGACGGGCGGGCTGCAGCCAGCTGACGGCCAGCCGGCGGCGGCGATTGTGGGGGGGGGTGGACAGGGACCAGCCGGCGGCGGCGGCCGCGGCGATGGCCGCGCCGCCGCCGCCGCCAGGCGAGCATTCAACAGACGGCGGTGGCAGCGGCGTCGGCGGCGGCGGCGGCGGTAGTGGCGGCGGCGGCGGCGGCAAGCGGGCGAGCAGCAGCTGGGGGGCCCTTGCCAGCTGGCCGAAGTGCTGGCGGCGGCGGTCCGGGAGCGGTCGCGGCGGACGGGCGGCTGCCAGCCGGCGGCGGCAGCGGCAGGGGGCCCGTCGCCATCGGGCAGCGGCGGTGGCGGCAGCGGCGGCCTGTGGCGGCTAGCCGGTGGCCTCGGCGGCAGCAGGGGGGGCAGCGCGGCGTCGGTGGGCCACAGGGGATGCGTCGGTTGCGACAGAAGAGGGGACAGTAGGGGACAAGGGTCGAGTGGGTGGCGACAGAACGGGGGGCAGGTGTGTCTACAATTGTGTGATGCCTCCCGAAATGCAAAGGCAATTACAGCATGGGAGGCTTAAGGCCTTCAAGTGCATCTCCACAGTTGTGAAAGACAACAAACCGGCTGGACAAACCCGTTGACACGTACCAGCACTCTCAAACGACGTAGCACCCACCCCGGTGCGTGCTAAGCACCTCAATCCATTTGCGAGAGATGGGCGGCTCCTGGCCTGTCGTTAGAGGCAGTCACTAACGACAGGCCAGCAGCCCCCCGTGGCGAGCGAGGCCCGACCAGGATACCCAATGAGATACTTGGGTTACTAGGTTTATCCGGCATCCTTGGTCGTGCATGGTACATGGGCCAGGGTTCTAACTGGATACTAGATACTTTCAGCATGTACGGATCGATGTTGCGGGTAGCTCCTGGGTAGCTCTGCACGCCCATGTGATACCCAAATTCGTAACGAGAACACCTTCAGCAGGTAGATATCTCGGTAAGAAATTTCGGTCGAGTACTTTCCAAACGTTGCATGGCACGACGTCAGCGTGAAGAAAACCTACAATGTTGAGGGTGGTGACACCGTGGAGGACGCGAGTTGGCCCCGCTTGTGAGACATTCGACGGGCATCGTGTGCATATGACAACTGGTTCTGCCATGTGGAGGGGGCGGTAGTGCCGAGCGGCGGGGGCCGGCGGACGCCCGAGTTCTCACCATCTGCTACCAAGCCCGAGAAGACGAGTGCCAGTCAATCTGACCCGTACGTCGGAAGGGTCAGTCGGGAATTGCTCTCCACGTGGCCAACGTGGCGAGCCAGGCATACCCAGATCCATCGCGGTAGAGTGGGCTGAATAGGCACAAAACTTTGCTTACCGGATCTGGGTCGGAGGGCCGTACGTGGCAAACGTGTGACGTCATATACCCTCAACATACCCAGAGGGCGGCTACGGCGATGGAGGGGGGCTTGATAGCTCGATGGGGGGGCGGGGGGAGGCTCCGTCGGCGCAAGGGGAAACGGGCAGGGTAAAGTCACTGTTTGAGTTGGAGTGGAATGGGTGACTGCGTCAACAGCGGCGGTGGTGTAAGCCGCCGGCGCCGGCGCCCGCGTCAGCGCCGGCGTTTTTCTTTCCGTTGCGGGCGCAGGGGGGGACGCGCGATGTTTCCGCTGGGCAGAAGGGATACGATGGACTGGGCGGGTAACTTCTTGTGGTGCAAGAGAGGGAGGAAGGTGGTGTTGGGATGGTGCAGGGCGTCGTGCGGGCCGATCTTGGGTGGGGCCTTGGGAAGGTCTGCCCGATAGGCCAAACAGCATCGAGGCACTTCGTGCTCAAAGCGCGAAGTGCCTTGATGCGATGTCGTGCACTTCCGCCCCTTTTTGAGGCATGACCCCCCCCCACGCCACGCCCACGGCAGACGCCTTCCCCTTTGCTTCCTGGGTCCACACACTGTCGGCGCCTGTGGAGAACCCACTCCACCTGGGCACGCCCCCCCGCACTGCACTCCACCTGCCAAAGATGGAACCGCCAGAGGGACGCGGGCTTGGGGGGGGTTGCCTCCCTGATGTGCCTAGTCCAGGAGAGAGGTCCACGAGGGGAAGGTGGGGGGGAGGCCGCTTTATCAGGAGCATGGGGGGCACCTGCCCGAGAAGCCTCAACGGGCACTGGAGACATGAGGAGGACCAGGCTTCTTCGTGGATTGATCAGGCGACTCCATGACATGGAACATGTACCTCAAGAACGGTCATCACAAAAACGGCGATCCGCACTCGGAAAAAGGTCCTCAAAACAATGGCCTCCAGCCGTCCCCTGGCTCCTCTCTAAAACCGACTACCCCTCTTCCAAGCCTTAGTTAGCACATGGGCCCGGACCGAACCCGAGCCGCGCAAATCAATGCGATAAGGATGGCCCCATTTTAGGACCGACAGCAGCCGGTCCACCCAGAACGTGTCCCTGAAAGCGGTACACCGTCCAGGGGACCCAGGGACCTCATGGGTTTGCATGGGGCTCTGTGATCCTTCTGTCAGCATGGCGCCCGTGGACAATGCCACGGCCGATGTGGAGCCCGGGCCCGAGCCAATAAAAACCTCTATGTATTTTTTTTTGTGCAACGTACCATAGGGGCCTCGACAATCTCGAGTTGCTAGCTAGGGCGGGCCCCGTTAATGATTAACGGATCGCTGACATTCACGGGTCCTTCCGCACCTGGATGCAAGCGCTCAGCCTCGAACTTCAAGGTGCAACCTTTACTACCCTTCTAAACATTGCATCATCAGATTCCTGATGCTAGTCTGCACTTCAAATTTCAGGAAGGAACGAACTGCAGGTCGACAATGACGACCTGAGTACACGTGGCACGCTCTCAGCCAATCAGCAAACATCGGAAGAGGGCTATCCGTTGGCTTTTGGGCTATCGCTCGACCAAAGCTGGGGCTTTTGGCTCAGCGATAGCTCCAGAGCCAACGGGCACTGGGGTACGCCATCGGAGTAACGACACCATTTGTTACCACTCCATTGGAACGTGGGGGCTCGTTTCAATATCTTACGGTGCGTTGCACAAAAAACATACGTGGAGGTTCTTCTCGTCTCGGGCCCGGGCAGGAGACCGGCCATGACGGGGTCCGCGGCCGCCATGCTGACAGAATGATCACAGAGCCCCACGAGAAGCTCATGAGGTCCGTGTGTCTCCCGGCCGGTGTACCTCTCTCAGAGGCACCCTCGGTGGACCGGCGGCTGTCGACCCAGAAATGGGGCAATCCTTTTCGCACTTTTATGCCCGTCTCGGCGGTGGGTCCGGGCCCATGTGCTAACTGAGGCTTGGAAGAGGGGTGCTCGATTTTGGGGAGGAGCCCGGGGAAGGCTGGAGGCCATTGTTTTGAGGACCTTTTTCCGTGTGCGGGTCTCTGTTTTTGAGAACGCTGTTCTTGGAGGAAATGTTCGAAGGCGTGGGCTCGTTTAATTGGTCCACAAAGATGCCTGGTCTTCTTGTGCCCCTTGCCTGTTCAGGCATCTTTGGCAGGGCCCCCCTCACCTCTTGATGAAGGAGCTTCTCCCCCCCTTCCCCTCCTGGACCCCTCTTCCGGAATGGAGGCCGTTGGGAGACAAACCTCCACCCGCCCCACGCCCGCCGCGGCCGTCCCCGATGCCGGGACTTCGGCGGGGCACCTTCCGTGCCCAGAGGGCGGCCGAGCGGGGAGCAGGGCCAAGAGGGATATTTGTCCGCACGCGCCAACGTGCGCGACCAGTTGGGGCGATGGGGACCGTGCCCCGCGCATCTGTGGCATGGGGGTGATGATGCCTCGTCTTGGAGGAGAGGCGGGCAGCGCGAAGGCCCTTACTGCTTTTTTAATCGTAAAGCAGACTGTGTCTCTCCCGAGACCCACAAAAATAGCTCTAGCAGTGCCCTGCTCCCGCTTTACCTCACATCCCCTCTTTCCTCTCGCACCAAGCCAAGTGCTCAGCAAAGCCAAACAGCTCCCGCTTGCCCGGGAGAGCCTCCGCGTCCGCCTCGCAGCCACCTTAAGCTCGGCTGGGGCCGGCCTGCCCTCCCTAGGACAACAAAATCAGCGCCGGCGGCGCCAGTACGGCCGCCACCATCGACGCCGACGCCCACCGCGTTCCGTGTACAACAGTTACTTTACCCCAGCTGCCGTGCCCCCAGGCCGCCTAGGGCTCTCCCCGTACCCCCGCTCCCTCCCTCCCACTGTCATCCCAACCGCCATTGAACAACGCGTATCGCTATCGCGGGCACCCTCCCTCGATCAAAAACTATCCCCGACGCCGCCACCAGGCGCCCCCCCCTACCCCCTAACAGAACAGGCCGTCAACCTCTGCCCCTCTCTCCCCCCAAAAACCGTACCCATCACCGCCGCTGCAGCCGCGGTCACCATAGCTGCCTTGTCAGCCACGGCGGCCGCCACCCTGGGCACCGAGGCGCGCGGGGTCGCCGCCACCGCGGGCACCGCCGCAGGCAGGGTGGCCACCACCTCCGCCTCGGCCGCCGGGCCGGCCGCCACAGCAGCCGACGCCACCAGCGTCGTCGCCGTCCCCGCCGCCGCCGTCATCGCCGCCACCGCCCCCCCCCCCCCCCCCCCCCCCAACACGCCGCCGTCGCCGCTCCCGCCCATACCGCCGCCGCCCGCCGACGCCGCCGCCGCCACCCCCCCCCTCCACCCCCCAAGACTCGTTGTCGCCGCCGCCACCGCCGCCGCCGTCATCGCCGTTGCCGCCGCCGCGGCAACCGTCCCCCACGTCCCCCCCCCCAAACTCGCCGTCGTCGCCGCTGCCGCCGACGTGGCCACCGCCGCCGACGTCGCCGCCGCCGCCAACCTCGCTGCCGCAGCAGACGCCGCCGATGCCGCCGCCGCCGCCGCCGCCGCCGCCGCCACCGCCACCGCCGCCGCCGTCGCCGTCGCCGCCGTCGCTGCTGCTGCTGCTGCCGTCGTCGCCATCGTCGTCGTGCTGTGCCCGCCATCGTTGACGCTGCCCGCGGCATCGGCCCGACCCCCCGTGTCGTGGCCTACCCCGCCGCGTGTGCACCCCTCCCGCTGTCCCACTTGATGAGCACGCTGTTCGGGTTTCCCGGAAGGGACCCACCACCGCTCATGTGGGGCCCATTACACCCGGGCATACCGTCAAGGCACCTGATTGGCTCAGGCCTGAGGCCCGAAGGTTCTCGGAGGAATGAGAAAAGAACGCTCCGTATATTTTTTTTCTGCAACTTACCATATAGCTCGTCGACGTTGCCGGATGAACTGTTAGGTGCCACGTTTGGTCCCAAGTGCCACGCATCGCATACGTGGCACATATATTGGCAATTATGAGCGATAGCCCACGTTGGTGGCTGTGCCCTCAGATCACCGACGTGGAAAAAAAGAAGAAAAAGTAAAGGCCAAGGAGTCACCGTGATACATTCTGAAAATCTGTCATAAAAGCTTCTGAAGATCTGCCATGAAATCTGACCGGACGGCCGGCGATAGAGAGAATAAGGAGCAGATACAAGAACAAAGAAAATTCATATCCCGATTATTCCGTGTGCTCAGGTACATCTGAACAGAGCACATTGTGCGCACTCACCAGCGCCTTGCCCCCACTGAAGTTCAAGCACTGGGAGCTATCACGGAATGCCGCGCAGGCGCACACGTGCCAACCCTTGCCACCCCGGTTTACCCGTTGGTTGCAGCCATGGCAGACCTGCAGCAGCTTCTGCTCGGCCTCCTCCGCACGCAGAGCTAGCTTGGCAGCGTTGGCCGCCTCCTTTTGAGTCGCGGCGGCCGCCTTGTCGGCCACCGCCTTGGCGTCCGCGGCCACCCGCGCCTCGTGCTGGGCGATGAGGTCCTTGCTGCGGTACACCTTGGCTTTTTTGACCACTGCCACGCCCGATACCACCTGTTTCTGATTGGCGCGGGTTGGTGATACGCCTCACGGATGACCAAAGCCGCAGCCGCGCGTGCTTGGTCAGCCACGCAGTCAGAGGGAAGCCCGACCCCGAGGCTGATGCGCGCCAGCTCGATGACCCGCTTTCGGTCCCACGGGTAGAGGCCGACCGACTTGAACGCCGCCTGGATGGTCTCACGGGTGAGGGCCAAGCGCTCGGCCTCCTATGCCGCCTCCACGAGACATTCACGGGTCGGCAGGTTGGCATGAGCGCCTGGATGATGTCGTCGTCGGACAGGACAGGGCCGACCCTCTTGATCCGGGCAAAACATTTGTGTCAGCACCTGCAGCCACTGGGAGGTATTGGCGACCAACCACCAACACAGCACGTTGCTCTTGGCGGCCGCGCGTACCACATCGACCTGCCGGTGCGCCCCGAGCTGGTCCCCAATGAACATACACTCCTGGTTCGGGTTCCGCAGGCGCCATTCGTCGCAAAAGGCCTCCTTCACGACCGCAAACTTGGCCGCGTCGACAAAGCCCGACTCTTTCCAACCATACAGCCGCAGCCAGGTGCCCCTGGTCGCTGCTGCACGCGTGACAGGGTAGAACGCGTGGCTGCCTCATCATTGTCCCCAAAGCGCACGCGGAAGATGTTCAGTCAGGCGCCAATATCGTTTGTCCACTTGGCACATCAAAATCCAAGAATTATGTTGTCACGATCTGCACCCCTCTCAGACGAGCTGGGTTTGCAGCCAGCGGCTGCGACTTGGTAGAATCCGACCTTTCCCCTCCCCCCCCCCCCACCCCCCCCCCGCCACCATCGACCATTATTGAGACAACCCGCCTCTCACACACTACCCAACAAGACAGCATGGCCCACCTACTCTCAATAATTACTCCCGTTGCCCTTGGAGGCAATGACGTCCTCTACTCGACGGGGCATGGAGTCAATGGGGGTCATAAAGATGGCGTCGGGCATGACCTTCCACTCCGCACAGAGTGCCACGTAGATGTCCTCCTTAGTTTTCGGAGCGCTCTCCCGCGCGCTGAAGCGGCGGTCCAGCTCATTCCAGACATTCTCGATGGGAGTAAGGTCGGGGCTTTGCCCCACCCAAGGAAGCACCTTGAGCCCCAGCGCGGCCTTCGCCACCTTGCTGCGCTTGGTCGCGTGCCAGGGGGCCAAGTCCGCTTGCAGCCAGGCGCCCCCAGGGGACCCAAAGTCGGCCATCAGGTGGTGGCAGACCTCCTCCTCCAGGACGCGCTCGTACTGCGCAGAGTCCATGGACCCCTGTGTGGCAAAAATCGCTCACAGTAACCTCCACCGAGTTGGTGGCAACAGTGAGGGTGCCTATCGTAACGTTGAGAACCGGAAGAAGTGCAAGTCGCACACACGCTGTCTCTGTTGTGGGGCAATCCCCCCACTAGTAAACAAGAAGATGGTGTGTGGGCCAACAGTTTCTTGGTCGGGACGGGGAAGCAGGGCCAAGCCCCTCTGTCCCTCCCCTTATCCCCCCAGGGTCCCCTCAGAATCTCGCCACTCAGAATCTCCCACCCCAGCACCTGCCCACCGGGCCACACGAAAATTCAAGACGATGAAATGCAGAAAACCCTCAAGTCTAAGTTGGACTTACTACTAAGCCAACTATCCCTAACTTGGGTAATATGGACCCAAATGCATGGGGAGAGACGGGTCAGACTAGCTGCCTGCCGTCCCTTGTATGGCACGTGTTGCCCCCTACCTGGGGTCAATACTGCCACACCCTGCGCCTGATACAACGGGGTGCGCCCGCGCGACGAGAAGCCGGCCCACACCATCACCGTCTGCCTCCCGCTCTTGAAGGATGGCCGCAAGCAGTCGGGTAGGAAGCGCTCCCCCTCCTTACGCCACACTCGGGCGCGCGAAGGCCGTCGGACCTCAAACGAGCTCGTCCGTGAAAAGCACAAGCTTCCACCCAAGGTCCCAGGAGCGCCGCGCCGTTGTCCACTTAACCCGCTTGACCTTGTTAGCGTCGGCGACCCATGGCTCGACGGCGGGCGCCATGGAGTTGAACCCCTGCGCCTGCATGGCGCGGCGCACCGTGCGAGGGCTTACGGATTTGGACCGGCCCACATTGACCAGCTCGGTGATGGTAGGGAGGGAGCTGAATCGGTTGGCCTTCATCAGCCGAGAGAGTGCACGCAGTTCTCGCTCGCTCAGCGCGCGTGGGCGGCCACGGCTGTCACGTGCCGGGACGGCGGTGGCGCTACGCACCTTCTTGGCCACGTGGGCAACCGTGCTCTTCTTGACGTCGAGTGCGGCCGCAATGGCCCCGTTGCTGTTGCCCGTCGACGCCATCTCCTTGATGGCAGCGGCCTGCTGGTTCGTCTGGGACACCCGATTGTGACCTGCCATGCTCGGGGATTTCTGTTTTCTTCTTTCTTCGGCCGCAGTGGACGTGGAGATCGCTCTTATACCGGTCGGCAGCCCATCTGGGTGGCGGCGCTTCCCCCGACAAATGTGCTCCTGAGTGCGCGTGGGGCCACACATGCCACGAGATTGGCGCCCAGTGCCAGGCCTGGGAACCGAGATTTCGACGGTGGACAAATGATTTTGGCCGGCGATTGTACGCGGACAGGAAGGGAGCCCATTTGCGGCCACAAAGGTCAACATGGAGGCCACAGTGGCTCCCCGCGTGCTGGAAGAATTCGGGCGCTCTCGCTCGGCAGCTTGGATGCGTTGCACAGCCAGCGGGTGGCGCCCCACGACGAGGCGGCACTCGTCGTAGTTCAGGATGGCAGAGGGGAGGAGGCGGTGGTCTTTCAAGATCTTCTTCACCTGGTCAGCCCTTTCGACGACCTCCTCAAACACTGAGGTCGAGTTGCGCCTGTCGGCGAGGGCCTTGGCTGTGCGGGAGGAGAGGTGCTCCCGTTGACGCTTGACCCAGGACCGTTCCCACGATTCGCCGACCTCCTTGCCCCACAGGTCCCGCACGAGGGAGGCCAGCTGTGGCCGGGTGAGGTGGAAGTTGGTGTGGCTAAAGGCCTGCACCGCGTACAGCAGCGCCAGGTCCTCCGGCGCCGTCAAGATGTTGTTGCCGTGGTGCACCCCCTTCCCCCCCCCGGGCAACGTAGTATGCCGTCCTCAGCGCCCCCACAGTGAAGCCCGTGGACCCGTGAACGGCCATCAAAGCATCCTTGAGCAGCTCCCCGGCACGTACGCGCTCCATGATGAGCGGGACTGCTTGGGTGGTCGTCTTTGGCGCCTCCATAGCGAAGATAGTCACTCGTGTACCTCGAAGATACGACTGTTTGGGCGGGAGACAGGTCATATTTTATCACAGATTTTCAGAATTTATCACGGTGACTCAAGGGCGGGGTGGACAGTCTCGTGGCGCCGCCCACCGGGCACGCCCACGGACTGGCCCGGTGGGTTGGCGCCGCGGCCGCCGCTCCCGCGACGCGGGGGGCGCCGGGCGGGTGGGTGGGTGGGCACGGCCACCGCCGGCGGGGCGCCCCCTTCAGGGTGTGTCTCACGTGGGACGGGTTTTTCCCCCGGCCTCTGTGGTCGCCAACACCCCCGCCGCCGCCGCCTTGTCCTTCGACAAAAAAAAACCCGGCGTATTGAACGGATATGACAAGGTCCCCCTTTTGCTGGCCCGCAACCGCCTCGGCCGCCGAACCTCGTCACAGCGGGGCGCATGATGGGAGGTGGGGTCGGGGGGGGGGTGACGCTAAGCGCCGCCCCCGCAGCCGTCGCCCCCATCGGTCGGGCTAGTACACGGAGGGGTACGCCCACAACGGGGCGGCGCGCGGCACCTTATCCAGGAGCGGGGGGAGACCAACGCGCCTTGCCATCCCCCCGGTCTTGACATACAAGCCACACTCAACGCCGCCCCTTCCCTCCCTCCAGCCACGCCGGCCGGGCGCATCGCATCGCTCCCCGACGGGTACCTCCGCTTGGCCCACCGCGACCGCCGCTTTTCTCTACCGCCGCTGTTCTCTGCCGCCGCTTTTCTCTACCGCCGCCACGGTCTCAGCCCCGCGGAGCGATCAACCGCCCGTTCGTCCGCGCCCTACCCGTCACCCTCCGTGACTTACCCCCCCTCCCCTCCCCTCCTCTTCTCGGCGCCCCCCCCCCCCCCCCCCCCTCAAGTAGAGGACATGTCCAAGAAGGCGGCTGCCGCCGTGCCGCGGCTGCCCAACGACGCGTGGGCCACCTCCCTCGCGCATGCAGAGGCAGCGATATCGACGCACGGCCTCACCCACCTGGTGGTTGGGGTGTACGCGCTGACCAGCACGGCCGTGTGGTGGTACGGCGCGTACAAGGAGTTTGACGTTGGCCACGGCCCCAATGGGGAACACGTGTGGCAGCGATGGCCCGTTGCGTAAGTTTTCTATTTTTTTTCAATCCGGGTGGGGGGTGGTCCTGCCTGTCCGCCTCTGTCCAGTGCCCCGCACGGACGGAGACTGGGCGGACGAAAGGGAGTGGGCCTTGTTCATCAGGAGGCGCTCTGGCTGTTTCCGGATGCGAGCAGCCGTTTGGCGGCGGCGGAACCCCCCGTACCAGTCCTGTGCGGGTGGCATGACACCGCTGAAGGTACAGCCGGCCTGACACTGAACCTCCCGTCTCTGCGCCACTTGCTACTGCACGTGGAGCCCCGCTCTGCGCCTGGACGTGCGCCCCCCCTGCCCCTTGCACACACAGGATTGCGCGGGGCTTTGGCTTCACTCTCAACCTAAACGTGCAGCTGATCTTCCTCCTGGCCTGCCGCAAGCTCCTCACCTGGCTCCGGAGCACCTCCCTGTCCGTCCTGCTGCCGTTTGATCAGGCCATGCCCGCCGCCCACATGGCGGTCGGGTACATCATTGCCGTCTCGGCCGCCTTGCACGGCGTCTTTCACCTCATTGCGGGGCTGACCCCCGGGGAGCAACGCCTGGGCTGGGCCCCCGGCTTTGGGGGGTGGACCCACGCGGTGGTCACGGGCGCCGTCCTCGTCGCCGTCCTTGCCGCCATCATTGTCTCCTCTCTGCCGTCGGTGCGGCGCGCCCACTTTGAGCGCTTTTACACAACGCACCAGGCGGGCGCCGCCGCCTTCTTCCTCCTCCTCCTCTTCCACGGCATGCTGTCGGGCGCCCTCTACACGTACAAATGGATTGCCGCGCCGGTGGCGCTGTACGTGGCCGACCGGGGCCTCCGCACCCTCCAGACCCACCGCGGGGTGGTGTCGGTCACCCCCGGGGACCCCACCGCCCTGCGGATAGTGTCGCCGTCGGTGGTCCGCGTTGCGGTGCCGCGCCTCTTCCCCTGGTCGCCCGGCCAGTACGCGGAGCTCCGCATCCCCTCCCTCAGTTGCACCCAGTGGCACCCCTTTACGATCGCGTCGGCGCCCCACGAGGCGCACATGGTCTTTTTCATAAAGGACGCGGGCAACTGGACGGCCGCGCTGGTGGACCACGCCCGCGCCACAGAGGCGGCGGCGGCGGCGGCAGCGGCGGGAGGGGGGGGGGCGCTGCCGGGCGACCACATCCCGCCAAGCCACCTGGACATCCACGTCCGCGGGCCGTTTGGGGCGCCCGCCCAGCATACGGGCCAGTACTCGCGGGTGCTGCTCATCGCGGGGGGGGTGGGGGTGACCCCGTTTCTGGCCGTTGCCAAGGACGCCGACCGGGTCATCAAGGAGGTACGCACCACTGAAGCGGCGGCGGCGGCGGCGGCGGCGGCGGCGGCTGCGGCGGCGGCGGCGGTGCCGGCCGACCCGACGCAGCCGCCTGACAGGGGCAGCCGTGTGCCCACGTTCGAGCACAGCCACCGGTCAATGGCGTCGATCGAACGGGGGGCCGCCTCAGACAGGTGGAACGACTCCCTTGGCGACGCCTCCATCTCCTACGTGGGTCGCTCGTTCATGTACCAGGGCGACGGCGCGCCCCCCGCGGTGCTGACGGACATGGCCGCGTCAGAGACGTCCACGGAAGCGTCTGCAGAGACGGCCGGCCGGCCCTGTGACAGCACCGCCACGGGCTTGAGCCTGGACATCCACGCCCTCCGCCGCACCTCTAGCGAGTCGGCCGCCGCCGCCGACGGCGGCCGCAGGGGGGGCGGGGCGGGCGCCGCCGACAGGAACAACGCCCCGTTTGGTGCCTTTGCCGTCCGCCACGTGTCCATGGCCCGCTTCCTCCGCGGCGTCACCGTCTCGTACGCGGCCATGTGGGTGCTCCTCGCGCGCATTGCGCTGCTGTCTATGGCGGCGACGGTCCGGCAGGTGTCTATGGCCGCCTCCCCCGGACTGACCCCCTACGCGTCGCCGGGACTGGTCATTGCCGACCTGGTGCTGGCGGGCCTCTTTGCCACCCCCGTGCTCGTGTCGGTAGCCCTCGAGGCGGCGGCCTCTGCCGGCCGGGACCTGTCCTTTGCCACCGCCGCCCTGGCCGCCGCCTCCATCGTCGGGGTGGTGCTGCCGGCGTTGGCGCTCGGCGGCGTTGCCGCCTCCCACTCCACCCCCGTCGGATACCTCAACGCGCTGGTGCTGCTGCCCGCGACGGTGGCGGCGTTTGGGTGGCGCCACACCCACCTCCTCCAGCGGCAGCTGCTGGTGGCACCCACCCGGACGGGCGACGTGGCGCGCCTGCGGGCGGTCGACTTGTTGTGGACCACCCCGACCCGCGCCGACGACGCGTGGGTGGTGGACGAGGTGGCCTCCCTTGGGGCCACGGTGCGGCTGCACCGGTTTGGCACCCGCGAGGTGGCGCCCGCCCCCCGCGCGTCGGCCGATGACGACAGCGACACGGACGACCTCGCAAACTGTGAGGCCCACACGCCGCTGCTGCCCGGCGGCGGGGCCGACCTCGAGGCGGGGGGCGGCGGCGGCGGGGGTGCCGCCGACGACGGGGGGACGGGCCGGTCGGCCGCCGCCGACGCGGCGGGCGGCGGCGGGGCGGCCGGGCCGGGCCGGCCAGCGTCCGCCGCGTCGGCCGACTGGGCGCGCAGCGTGGGGGGCCACAGCGGCGGCGGGACGCTGGGGCTCAACTATGGCCGCCCCGCCTGGACGGCCGTCCTGTCCACCCTCGTCGCGCACAGCCGGTCGGGGTCGGCGGTGGGGGTGTTTGTGTGTGGGCCCGCCGCCATGACCGACGCCGTCCGCGTGGCGGCGCGGGCGGCCATGGCCGCCAGCCGCCACCGTGGCCGCCGGGGGGGGGGGGGGCGTATGGGGGGAACGTGCGGCTGACGGTGCGGGCAGAGAACTTTTAAGAAAGGGAGGGGCGGGGGGGGGTGAAACGGGGCAGAGGGAGCGGATGAGGAGGGGGTGGAGGGAGGAAGCGGGGGTGTGGGCAAAGAGGTGGGGAAAGGGCGAGGGGGGGGGGGGGGAGGGGCGCGCCTAAAAGATGGACCGTGGACGATCACACAGTAGACGCAGAGGATGTATTTGCACTGTACTGTACTGTACTGCCTGTACAGCTACTGGTCACGCCGTGGGCGTCCGAGCGTCACTGCACAATGGCGGAGGCCACCCCCTCGCCCTCCCTCCCCTCGGTAGCCAACGGCGATGCCCCCGACTCCCCGCCCCTCCCCCCAACTACCGCCAACCGGTACTTGAGGTCGAGGCGCACGCCGCTGCCCCCCGCCCCCCCCCATGCCCCCCCGTCCTTATCCCGCCGTCGGCCACCACCGAGCGCCTCGGCGGCGGCGGTGGCGAGCGGCTTGCGCGCCCGCAGCAGCACCTTGGTGCGGTCGCCCAGGCGGGCGGGAAAGCGGACGCCCGCGACGGCGGCGGGGAGCTTGACAAAAGCCGCGTCCACCCCGCGGAGGGTGATGGCAACGTACGTGGCGCCGCCGGGGGAGAGGCCCCAGTGCCGTGACGGCGGCGGCAGAGCGCCACGCGGCCCCGACGAGGAACCCGCCCCCCCCGCGCCGTACAGAGGGGGTGGTGGGGGCGGCGGTGGCGGCGGTGGGGCAAAGTGACTGGGCAGCGTCTGGACGAGCCGCACGTCGGCCAGCACCGTCTGGTCCGTGCCCGGCAGCGGCGCGACGACGCGGAGTTGGAGGGTGGACGGCCGCCCCGACACGGGCGGCCGCAGCCGCAGACGGCCCGCCACGGTGCGACCACCCACCTTGACATCCACCCGCGGGTCCACCGCGGGGGGGGGCGCCCACGCGCCAGCGGGAAGGCCACCCACCGGGAAGGGGACGGGGGGGGGGGGGGCCCACTCGGCATGGGAGGGGGGGGGGGGGGGGGGCGCGCGACCCCACCCCCACCCCCACCCCCAGCCGCCACTTCCCCCTCCGCCGCTGCTGCTGCGGCCTTCGTTGCCGCCGTCACGGCCGTCGCGGCCGTCGCGGCCGTCGCCGCCCCTCTGCCCCCACCAGCCGCGGCGGTCGTCGCGGCCGACACCCCAGTGGCGCCTGTCGGCCGACGCCGCCGCCGCCGCCGCCGGGCGCACCGCCGGTGGCAGGCGGAGCGTCAAGCCCGGCTTGACCTTGAGCCACGGCACCACAGCGAGCGTCTGCTTGACCCGCACCTCCGTGTCGACCGGGTTATCCGCCAGCCGCAGGTACGCGTCGGTGGTCGCGTACTTCCACCGCCACGGGTCCTCTGGCGGGGGGTCCAGGGGGCCGCCCGCACCCGCGACGGCGGACGCGGCGGGTGCGGAAGCGTCGGCGGCAGCTGGAGTGTCGTCCCGCGACGGGGCCCGCCTTCCCGGGGCAACGGGACTCCCCATACCGTCGATCGTTCCCGCCCGAGGCGGGTGACGTGCCGGAGGCGGCGGAGGGGGGGGCGGCGGCGCCCGCCGCGTCGGCCGCGACGGCGCCGGCTGCGGGCACGATGGGGGAGGGGGCGCGGGGGGGGCGTCGCCGTCGTCGTCAAGCGGGACGGCAGAGAAAAACTCGCGCAACGCGCGCAGGGGTGGAGCCATAGCGGCTGCGGGGAGTGGCAGTGGGGAGGGCACACAAGGGCACAGAGGAGGGGGGGAGGGGGGGAGGTGAACAGCGGCGAGCGTGGGGTGACGAGTCGGACGAGCGAGCCCGCAGCTGCAGAGCTGCAGAGTGAACCGTGAATACCAGCACACGCAACACATGGAGGTCCTCGTCCGCGTCCTCGGTTCGCACGTACGGTACTGTACCCAATCAATACAGTTCGAACAGTGCATTACAAACAGTACATATATAGGTATCTGTGAACGTACTGCAGCCCCCAGCCAAGCGCGAGAGGGGCTGATACGTAGAGAAGCTTATTCGGATCAGACCTGGAACGTTCAGACTGAAGAGCTGTCTCACGCAACAAGGGCACGTCAAACGACAGACTTTCCGACAGTCTAAGGGGTGATTTCAGATGTCAACGTGGCGAGTGCTCATTGGCGAGTAGAGCTTTCCGACCTCTCTTTCCGATCTTCCTCGTTCAGGAGCACTGGACTTACGTAAAACGGGCCCCGGAGCTTTTTTTTAGACGACGTGAGATCGAGATTGGACTTGGGATGAACGAACACCCCCGACTTTTTTCTAGGCTCCAGTCGGCGCATGAATCAGGTCGTGGCTGTAATGAAAGGCTGTCAGCAACTCGTGCTCGCCTCGTTTCAGGCCAAATCTGCGGCCGAAACGGGGTCAATCTGGTACAGTCAGTATCCAGTTATATGCGCCCCGATTATATAGCATGCTATATAAGTGGGAGGATCGCTGTCGGCTTTTTCACCAACTCGATCGCCGGTTTTCTCGATTGTCCACCGGCATACAGTAAAGCAATCCCGATGGAATTGCTTTCTTGAGAACATAAGGTGGCGCGGAACGGGGGGGTCCTATGGGGTGCGCCGTCACCGAGGACCCCACCGTCGTCGACCCCACCGTCATGACCCCACCGCTGTCTCCGCTACCACCATCGTCCGGGATCATTCTTGCCCCGACGTATCGACGGCACGGGGCCTGATTGCGGTTCGGTGTTTCACGTGCTTTCCAGGGTGGCTTGATTGCGCTGTGGCATCCCCCGTGCTTCTCACGGGGATTCTGCTTCTCGGCGAGTTTTTTTTGTGTGTCGATTGGCACTCGGAGGCTCCAGGTCCCATCTTCGTTCTCTTTTCATTTTTGCTGGGTGTTTTTTCGCAATGGATCTTGGTATGTTTTTGTTCTTTTTCGAGCTCGTCATTTTGTGCACGTCTGCTAGTCTGTGTGCCTCTGCCGTTGCCCCCCCCCTCCCCGGGGGGAGGGAGACAATGCGGACATGGAATGCACTGCTGGGTCTAGTGATGACAGTGACAATGAATGACTTGCCATTTTTCCCTTTCTTCGCCGCCTTTGTACGGATATGCGAACCCGATCCTATGAAACTGGGGCAATGCTGGGGTGCAAGAGAGGGGGGGGAGGCGGAAGCGGTGCAGGGATCTCGCCAAGTCAGATGAAGTTGAATGGCTCGACAGATGGAGAGGTCGAGAGGTAGTGATTTCAAGTCCGTAGTTGGACGCTGCCCTGAGCAATTGACCACTGGCGTACAGTCCAGTTCGACCTCAGAAGCCTGCGATCGAGAGACCACGAACAGTCCTTTCCCAGTCAAAAAGAGCACGACCGCCAGGCAATCGAGTCTTTTAGGCTAAAAAGTATGACTGGAACAGGGGCTACAAAGTGCCCAATGGTGCCATATAAGCGGATACTGACTGTACGGCCGAGACACGTTCCCTGAATAGAGAGAATTTAATGTGCGCGGCCCGGCATTCGCGTGGCCCAATTCCGATGGTGTGGGCTCAACCGCGGTTGCAACGAGCTCGCACTGGCGGGGTTCTCGGGGTGGGCAAAGTCATGTGGAACAGGGGCCGATGAGATCGTGTGGTCCAGAACACACTCATGCCATGAGGCGGACGCGAGGAGCAAAGCCGAAGGGGCACGCGTGCGGTCACGTAGCGATGCAAGGCGCGCCACGGCGTACGCGGCGGCGTGCACTCTTCTGCGAGGGATGGTGTGCCAGCCAACTCCTGGGTGTCGACAGTACGCCTGGACCCTTGCGAGGGGGGTGGCATACAGTGCTTGTGAGGCCTGCTTTGCGTAGGTGCTGCGCCACGAGCTCTCTTGGCGCGCCCCAAAGCCTCAGGCGTGCGGTACGACACTGGGGGATTGGGGTGTCTTGCGTGGCTTGCGTTGCGCCGGGGAGGCGCAGAGTCCCCGTCGTCGCAACGGCGAAAGGAGTTCGTCGACTGCGCGCGACGTCTTTCATTCATGAAGCGCTTTGCGCGCAGCGCACGATGCCATCGTTGTGACACCCGCTTGAATTGCATCCGTCGGGGCGCCAGGCGTTTTTTTTAGTGACGTAGGTGGTACGGCGCGTGGATGCGGGCGTCGTCTATGATTGCTCGACAGGAGCGACACACGCGATGACTGAGCAGGATTCCGAAACAGCCAAATGAGAAAGTGACAATGCATGGAAAGTGCCTCGACGCGACCCCCCCGCACCTCCCTCGATCCTCCTAAAAGACGCTGCGGTGGGGCCTTTCTGACGAATTTTTGTTGGCGCCACCTCGAGGTCGCCCGCGGGGAGGGCACCGATTGGCCAACGACACCTGCGCAGAGGTGTAGGTGCAGGAGACTTGCCTGTGATCCTTGACGCCTCTCAGTAGTTGTAGCGCAGGTGCCTGGGTGGGTCGAACTGTGACGGCCGGGGTGCCGGGGCAGCAAGCGCTGTCAATCGACCCCTCCCCCCTTCGCCGTCCACATCCGGTGGGGTTGACATGGTCACTCGATGTCCACCCCCTTCGCGGCGTCCACCTCCAACACCAATCCATGTCCTGTGCGGGGCCACCTTTGGCGGGGGCGGCCTTTGGCGCCCCCCCCCCTCCATGTCCAACAACGCTGGTGGGCTTCTGGGCGTGCACGCCCCCCTCCCCGCCTGTGCCACAGGTCGCGACTTTGGGCTACCATGCGGGGCCGCGTTCGCCCCCCCCCCCCCGCCCCCCCTGGCCAAGAAGGCTGATGGCCTCCTGGATGAGTGTGCCCCCCGCAAACCTCCGCCAGGCGTCGCGACTTGGGCTCCCGGGCGGGGCCATGCTTGGCGCCCCCCCCACCCACCCCCGTCCAATAACGCTGGTGGCCTCATGGGCACGGGTGCCCATCCGTCGCCTCTCTCCCGAGCGTCGCGGCGTGGGCTCCTGTGCGGGGCGGAAATCGTCCCCCCCCCCTTTCCCCCCCTTCCAACAACGGTGACGGCCTCTGGGGCCCACCCCCCCCTCCTACCCCCCTTCGAATCGGTACTTGGTGCGGGGCGGCCTGTCTTGGCCCCCCACGCCAGCCCACGTACGTGAACGGCCTCATGGGCCTCCACCCCACCCGCAACGCTCTTCTGCCGGCGCAGCGTCGCCGCTCGTTCGGGGAAATCTCGTCGGTTGGGCAACGCTGACGGCGTTGCGCTGCAACACGCCACGCCGCCCCTGCGTTGAGCCGTACCCCCTGGTTGTTGTGCTGGGGGGCGACAAACCTGCCTACCTTGTGTGCTGAGGAGGGTGCGACGAGGCCGCCTTTGGCGCCCCGTCCCTGAAAGTGCACCAGCCTTCTCCAGGCGAAGAAGGAGGGGGCTGCCGGGCAAGCTGTCCAGCAACGGCGCCCGCAGCGCCAGCGGGAACAGCGGAGAAGGACCCCCTGCGGAACAACGCCGCTTGAGTGCGTTCTGCGCGTGGTGGTGTGACGCGGCGACGAGCGTGCCGCCTTTTCCGCCGCCCTAGTGACCATAGAGGTCGACTGCGCTCGTGGTGGTGTGGAAGCTGGCGGTGGTGGGCGTCGCCTGGACGAGCGCGGTGGCTTCTCGGGCGGTGGTTGCCGCTGTAGTGGGGAGTGGCGCGGCGCTGGTGGGGGTGGCGGGGGCAGCCGCCCGGGTGGTGGGCGCGAGTCGGACGCCTATATGACGCGAGCGCATAAGCGTCGGAGTGTGAGACGGCTCTGTTCTGCGTGTTGGCGCCTGCAGACCACGGGCTTCAACAGCCCCTCGTGCCCCTCTGGCGTTCTCTGCCCGTCGGCCCCTCTTCCCCTTCACTACGTTCCCGGATGTGTCGACGTCCAAGGAAGCGGCGTCTACAAGGACCGGGTGGGGAGTGACCTCGACCGCCTCGCGGCGGCTGGAGACGAAGCGGAGCCCGTGGCATGGCAGTCACCCGCGGAGCTCACGGTGCCGGTCGTGTCGACACCGTGGGAGCAAGTAACGGCGGTGCTGCGGCCCGGTCAGTTGGAGTCGGAGCCGCTGGGGCTACCCATCTCGTTGTCCGAGCGCGACCGGCTCAACCCGGGGGGCCACGCGAGGTACCTGGCGAGGTGCCAGCCGATTTGAGCTGCTCAGCGGCTAGTGCGGGAGCTGAAGGAGCAGGTTCGTCGAGAGGACGCGGAGAAGCAGGCGGCGCTGCAGCGGCGCATCGACGACTCGCAGTCGAGTCAGACGCCAGCGCCGCCGCAGTGGCAGTCAGCCCTCAAGAAGCTGTTGGAGTTGAGCTACAGCAGCTCCTCCCAAGCTCTCGAGGCGATAGGCGTGGGGCAGGGAGAGCCAAGGGAGCCGACGGCCGTCGAGACCGAGCCGGCCCGTCAGTAGATGCCGGCGGCGGACGCATCGCGCACCGAGGCCGTGGCGGGGGCGCCATTGGGCGAGGCAGACAAGCTAGCCGACCGCGCCGCGCCGCTCCCCGCGGGGACTACCTTGCCCTTCACGGCCTCGCCTCCCACGTCGAGGAATGGTCCGAGTCCGAGCGAGCGGCCCATTGTCGAGCCAACGCCGCCAGCGGGGTGCTGATCGAGATCACGGGGACGACAATGGCGATGGTGGGAGCCCGAAACGCGGCAACGGGCGCCTCGACGACAACGACGTCGAGCGGGCGACCAGCGGCGACCGATCCGTCGGCGACGACGGCGGCGGCGTCGGTGGCCGGGCCGGTGACATCGATGGGCGCGCAGCGGGCGAGGACAGGCGCGCCGGCGGCGACAATAGCAGCACCTCCAACGATGGCGGCAGAGGCGCAGACGAAAGCGGCCGAGGCAGCGACGGTTAACGTCAAGCCGGCAACGACGGCCGCCGAACCGGTGCCGATGACGGGCCTACCGGAGGGGTCACCTTCCTCCCGGGTCTAGACGTCGCCTGCCGGCGCAGGCTGCACGACCTGTCCGCCTCGGAGCAAGCGGCCGACTCTTTTGCTCTCGTCGACGTGGCGGACGGGCCCAGCGCGGCCTGCTTTGCTGTCAGCGCGGCGCGCGTGGGGCGGGGTCAGCGCCTGGACGAGGTGCGTGGCACGCCTTCCCGAACCGACCCATCGGCGTCGGGGGGGCCGGTTGGACCTGTGCTGATGACAGATGCTTGTGGCAAAACTGGCCCCACGCAGGGGAGCAGAGGGCGCCACACTGGCACGGGGAACAACTGGTCTAGCCCGTTCCTCCCTTTGCATTTGATCCCGAGTTTTCCTAAGTCAGGGATAGTTCGCCTAGTAGTAATTCCAACTTAGACTTGAGGGTTTTCTGCATTTTATCGCCTTAAATTTTCGTGTGGCCCGGTGGGCAGGTGCTGGGGTGGGAGATTCTGAGTGGCAAGATTCTCAAAGGACCCTGGGGGGGTAGGGGGGGGGACAGCGGGGCTTGGCCTTGCTTCCCCGTCCCGACCAAGAGACTGTTGGCCCACACACCATCTTCTTGTTTGTTAGTGGGGGGATTGCCCCACAACAGGGACAGCGTGTGAGCGACTTGCGCTTTTTTCGGTTCACCCCACACGGGAGGCAGCCCTTGTGCACAACCCCAACTTGGGTGCTGGGCGTGCGAGTGGTTTTTTCCACATTTGGTGGAGCAGCAGGGGACAGAGATAAACTTTACCTCCGGGTTCACCCGGGTGTAGGGGGCCCTTTGTCTCAGAGCAACGGTGGTCTTGGACTGTGTCGTATGGATCGTTTGCCAACACGGCTGGATCGGACTCCCCGTCGTCCGCGGAGTACACGGGTGACGCACGTACTTCAGTGCCTTTGAATACTGGTGAGACACCGGTAGGTGTACCTGGGGTCGCAGGGGGACAAGAGGTCCCTCAAGGCAGCAGGACTGGGAGTACGGGCGGGCAACTGGCCACCCGGACTCAGTCGGGGGCTCATTCGAGTGACATCCCCGGTGATGGTGGGCCGAAGCTCGGCCACCGGGTGGTACATTCAAGGGGAACGTCCCAAGGTGAGAGGACTCTCCCCTCGGGATCTACTCCGGTTGGAGCCAAATTTGGCATGGAGCCATCGCCAACTAGGCTTTCGGAGGACGGCGGACCTCCGTTGGTCTGTGATGGGCTCGCGCCCTCGCCCCCGGTTGAGACCCCTGAGGATCGTGGTTCCCCCTCAGGTGGACTCTTGAAAGCTGACCGAGACTCAACTGGAGTCGAAAATCCTCTCTGGGCGGAAACTGTCCGTCGGGAGGCGACCGATGTGTTGCGGCAGGCTCTACCGGAACTGGTGGTCACGATGACGAATACCATATTAAGTCAGATTGTGGCGAGTTTGCCACATGGTCTCGATGTCCAGACCGGAGTGGGGCTCTCGAGCCCGCAGACGCAGGGAACACCCTACGTATACCTGGGCGGCCCGAACAGAGACCAACCCCTGTGACTCCCAACTTGGGAACCACGGGGACGTCAGCAGGTCGAACGCCGAATACAGGGGTGTCTCCTGTAGAGACACCGGGGGCTACACCTAGCCCGCCGGTGCTGACGGCAGAGACGGGTCAGTTCACCCCCCTGCCCCAGCGGCTGTTTCCTCAACGTGAGGTGCCGCCCAAGATCCAGGTAACCAACCCGGTCTACCAGGGTATCCTCGACTGTAAGGCCTACGCCCTGAACAACAAGTCAGTGGCGTATGGCCCTGTTCAGGCCCGAGGTATGGGCCGTGCCAAGAAGAACGTAACTCACTCTTTCGGGCACAAAGCGGAGTGGGACGGAACTCCCACCCTCCGTGTCTTTGAGGTCCTACGTCGTTTTACAAAAGCCTGTGACGACAATGCCATAAGTGAAAGGCGTGGCTCTCCATATGCTACAGGAATTCACCAAGGGCGACCTACGGACGAAAATTATGTCCGTCACGCCCAGCTCTTCACGTGAAGCAGCTGGTGAGGTGCCGTTCTACCTAGAGCTCATCAACTGGTTTTTGTGTGCTATGGTTGATGAAGCCGCGTTGGCTTCTCAAGTCGAGAAGTTGACGCAGGCGCACCAGGAGGAGAATGAGGACGAGTTTTCCTTCACGGACCGAGTCCGTAAGCTTAACAATCTTTGTGGCTTTCTCCACCCACAAGCTGTGGTGAAGAGTCGCTTTGTGGAAGGTCTCCATTGGTCGGTCCGTATGGAGACCCGGGAGCATAATACCTCCCGGGCAACCCTGGCCGAGTTGGACAGGTCTGCCTTCCGCAGAGGAGAGGCTTATCGCAAGCTGCGAGATGAGCAAGGCCAAGAACGGCATGCCGAGATGGCCAAGGAGAGAGAGGAGGCTCGCAAAGCCAAAGAGCTACGGGAAGCCCGCCGGATCCGTCAGGATAACCTGGTAGCCGCAGTAGGAACTTCCCAAGGCAGCCTCTCGAGTTCCCAATACGGGAAGACCCTCCTTGGAACGGAGAATGGGTGTTGGAACTGCAACGCTGATGGACACTGGGCGTACGACTGCCCTATGTAGAGTAAACGCATTCAACGGCTTTTTAAAAATGCAAGCAAGAAGACGGCAACGAGCGAAGTATGGTCGCGCCGCAATGGGAGTGCGCGGCCGGTGGTAGCCGTAACTACACCCTCGGCCGAAGAGGCGGACACGTCGTCCTCGGACTCGTCGTCCTCCCCTTCGCCATCTGACTCTGACGCCAAGTCGGCGGGAGACGAGTAAACGCTGGAGCTGGTCGTCCGAAGCTCACAGCGGCATCCTCGGCCAAGTGGGTCCAGAGTACGAATCAGCCCTGTCGGAAATTGCGCCGACCCAAAGGGGTCCGCCCACCTCGGGTAGGACTGCCTAAGAACGTTAACCCACGTCGGGTCATTGCGGTGCTGACCGGAGAGAACTCCAGGTGGCTGGCCGGGTGCAACTAGCCCCAGGCCGTTCGTGTTGCGCCCGTATCGTACTGGATACTGGCTCATGCGCTTCCTTGATTCGCCAGTCGCTGATTCCTAAGGAAGTGGAACTCCAACGTTGGAGGTCCAGGGCTAACTATATGATCGACATAAATTGTGGGATACTGCCCATTGTTGGTGCTGTGACCCTACCAACTTGGCTGAGTTCCCATTAGGTCAACGTGACGCGTGGTGTGGTTGAGAACATGTCGGTGCCCCTGCTTCTGAGCACTCCGCATGTGGTGACTCAGGTGCCTTTGATTTGTGGCCCTGAGTACTGGGTGAAGTTGAAGCATTGGGAAACTGTCCCCATCGTTGGTAAGGGGAAGTCTGTGGCTCCTGTGACAGTATCACAGTCGAAGCCTGTTTTTTCTGTTAGAGAAGGGCTTACTGCTACCTTGCGTCTGGCCTGTAAAGCCACGTTGCCTCCCAACTCGGTGGCACACGTCGACGTGGAAACTGATTATACGGGGAACGGGTTGGTGCACCCTAACCTCCAGCTTGCTCGTCAGCACCAAGTGCATGTTGCCCTTGGCACAATGGACTCCAAAGCCGGAGTCCCGTGGAAGGTCCAGGTGATGAATATGAGCTCTCTACCCAAGGATTTCAAGTCGGGAGCCAAGGTTGGCTATATCGACGAGTACCAGGGTTCGGTGACAGCGGTCACCCTCAACTCGGGAGTGACCGGCGGCAAGAAGCCCGCGGAGGAGAAGGAAAAAGCCAAGTCGGCGGCCTCTTCTCGACCCCATGTGGATATGGAGAGTGTTCCGCCGAAGTTGCGGGTTGAAATTGAACGCCTCTTGGACCAGTATGACGAGTTGTGGGATGGCCAATTGGGACTCATGTAGGCCACAGAGCACCGGATCGAGTTCAAGCCCGGTGTGGCCCCTATAAGTCAACAACCGTATAAAGGAGGGCCCCGTTCCAGGGCCCTCGTCAAGGAGCAAGCTGCTCGCATGGGGGGCCTAGACGTGATTGACGTCAGCAACGCCGAGTGGGCGAGCCCAGTCGTGATCGTCCCCAGACCGGATGGGACGCCACGGTTCTGCATTGACCACCGTAAGCTCAACGAGAGCACGGTAAACGATAGATATCCTCTTCCTACGATGGATGACTGTCTGGACTCACTGTGGGAGGCAAACGTGTTCTCCACCCTAGACTGTAACACGGGGCACTGGCAAATTCCCATTGTCCCGGAGGACAGGCATAAAACTACCTTTACCTGCTACTGTGGGACCTACCAGTCCAAGCGGTTGCCGCTTGGGCTGTGCAACGCGCCGGCAAGTTTCCGGCGCGCGATGGACATGATTCTGGCCGGAGTACGGTGGCAGATCTGTCTTGTGTACCTCGACGACATCATCGTCTTCTCCCGAACTCTGAGAGAACACATTGACCATCTTGGTCAGGTGTTCACGATACTTGTTGACGCCGGTGTGTCGCTAAAGGCAAGCAAGTGCCGCCTCTTCACTCAGGACGTGGAGTACTTGGGACATGTTGTCCATCCGGGGCGTCTCAGTGTCAACAAGAAGAATCTGAAGGCTATTCGTAAGGCCCAGTACCCCCGGACACAAACCAAGATGAGGGGCTTCCTCGGGATGTGTAGCGTGTACCGACGTTTCACAAAGGGCTTCGCCAAGGTGGCGAAGCCGGTGAACGAGCTAGTCAGCTCGACGCTTCCGAGCAATCTGCATCCCCCAAGTCGGGTGGAGCAGGAATCCTTTGAGACCCTTCGGGACCAGTTGCTGGACCCTCCCTTCTTGGCTATTCCGAGGTTGGGAGGCCACAATGTTCTCGACGTGGATGCTAGTTACGACCAACTTGGTTGTGTGCTGCTACAGCAACAGCTGGACATTGAGTACTTGCCAGTGGGATACTTCAGCAAGGGGCTGAACTCGGCCGAGCGAAACCATGGAGTCACCGAGTTGGAGGGACTCGCAGTGGTGTGGGCGGTGACATCACTTCGTCACTACCTCGACGGTAAAACGTTCCTCAGCCGTTGTGACCACCGCGCGTTGCAGTTTATCTTCGAGACGGATTGCATCAATACCCGCCTCAACAGGTGGCGGGTGCGGCTGGCGCCTTTCAACTTTGACTTTGAGTACCGCCCCGGCTGGCAACATGCCTTGGCCAACGGTCTGTCTCGGGTACCTACCGAGGGGCTCGACACTAACTCAATCGATGAGGACATCCCTATCGTGGGGGCGGTCACGCGCTCGGGTCAAGCGTTGGACTCCGAGACGCCAGGGAACAAGAACTACTTGCACCTGTCGGTGGATGTAGTCGTGAAGGCCCAGGCCGATGATCCTTCTGCAAGTCGGAGAGGGAGGCGCTTGACGCAGCGGCGAAGACACGGTTCTTCGTGGGAGACGATGGCCTCCTCTTGAGGAGGGGGGCAATCCAGGGGACTGAACAACTTGTTTTCCCCGCATCCCTCAAGGATAGTATCCTTGTGCGGGAGCATATTGCTCCCGCAGGTGGACACCTGGGGTCTAGTAAACTTTACCAGGCCCTGACAACCCGGGACTACTGGCCCTCGATGGTGGTGGACATCTACAGCTGGGTGGCTGCATGCACACGTTCTGCGCAGAACCGCCTGATGGAACGGCGGCCCACTACGGCGATGATGCTGTTACCGGCCAAGGAGCCATTTGCCGCTGGCAGAGATCACGGCCATGTCGGTCGTGTCAGCATTCCTAGATCACTGAGTTACCGCGTATGGCATCCCAGATATGACGCTATCGGACAACGGACCGCAATTTGCGTCCGTTCTATTTCAGAGAGTGCTGGACATGTTGCGGGTTCGGGCAAACTATACCACCCCCTACCACCCACAAACTAGTGGGCAGGTGGAGCGCTTCAACAAGACTATTGCTCGGCAGCTGCTCCACTATGCGAGTGAGCAGGTGAAAACGTGGGACCAATATGTCTCTATTTTGACTACTGCCTACAATTCGCAGGCTCACTCTTCTACAGGGGACGTACCCCTCGCTTTTGTGACTCCGCGCCGTGTGCGGTCTAGTGCGGTACAGCGGCCGCTACCAAGTATGAATGCTGGTGGCGGGACACCTACTCCTACTGAGAGTAAGGTGGAGCTCGCTGCTAGGCTTGAGAAGCTCATCCCTGAAGTCAGAGCTGAGATGGACAAAGCGCAGAAGCGCTACAAGCGTACTTTCGACAAGAAGGTACGCAATGCCAAGCACGTCTCCAAGCAGGGTGACTGGGTGCTAGCACAATCGCATACCCCAACTGAGAGTAAGCTGGTGTTCCAAACGAAGGGACCATACCAAGTCCTTCGTACGGATGGGCGACGGTACACCATCGAAAGTGACGATAGGATCCGCACCGTAAACGGACAGGACGTGGTCAAGGTTGCACAGCATCCTCCAGGCAACCCGGTTTGGGCGCGTGCGCTCAAGGCGTGGCATGTGCCGTACCTGCCTGCGGCCAACCAGGGTCCGCAGGAGTACGTGTTCGACAAGTTCGTCGACCACGGGTGGGATGAGGATACTAACCGCCTCATGTCGAGGGTGCGCTGGTTTGGCTACCGCGCCAAAGATGATACATGCGAGAACGTGGAGGACCTCCCCGCTGAGAAGGTCCGGGCTTACTGCGCCCGGAATGACATCGACGCGGATTGCCCTCCCTCAACGTGAGGGAAGGCCAAGTGGTCAGGCCCAGAGAGTGCTTCAAGTCGAAGTGGTACGCAAAGGGGCTTTGAACTACAGCCCTAACCCTCTCAGTCTGACGACAAGGGCAGCAGCCGACTAGGCACGCATGCTAGGCCCTCCACCACCACGGTCCTCGCGCTCACGCGGAGGCGAGCGGCGAGACCCACGCCAGTAGCGGTCCCCACTAGTCGGTGGAACAGGCGCCTCAAAGTCGGATTCGTCATCAGTCTCACGGTCACGAGTAGGACGACGAGCGCGGCCACTTCCCTGCTTGGTCTTGCGCGCAAGTTGGCGGCGCAGACGACGGACCGACTCGGTCTCGGATGGGGTGGATGACTCCGACTTGGAGTACGACAACTTTTCATCCGACACGGAAGGAAAACGCCGCGAGTGGCGGCTACGACGACGAGGAGGAGAGTAGGCACGGCTCGCCCGAGGCTTGCCGCGCACAAGTGGGGCCGACAAGGCCATGATGGAGCCGATGCGATGTGAAGCTTCAACATCTACTCGAGTAGAGTGAGTTGACCCGACGAGCGCCCCTCAGATACTTGCCGAGGGGTGAGCTGCTCCAAACCTTGGATCAGGCGGGGAGGGAGGCGCCAGAACTTCCCACGCCTCTGGACGCTGGCCACCCAGGTCGACATGACCTCGAGGAACCAGAGTGCCGCCAACATGGCAAACACTATGTGGTCCGGGCCAGCCGTCATCATGACAGAGCCGAAGTGGTCAACCAACCGTGGTAGTAGCGCGGGGAACCCATAGAGGACCTCATTTCGAGGCCACCGCTTGGGCTTCTTGGGGAACAGTAACTCCCTGATCGCCGGTGATTGCTGCGTAAACTCCAAGTCGAGCCGAGATAACCAAGTAGGGACCTCTTCGATTGTCCTTCTCCGTCCGCACGTCGAAGTAATGGACGTGCCGATCAGAGGTATGGAGGCAAGGGGGGCAAGGTGCCACCACGTCCCACGTCAAGGTCGGCACGTCGCCGGGGCCCTCGGTGGTACCCCCGCGGGTCAACAAGTTGTTGACCCGCTGCACGTCTTCGACCTCCTTGTCATCAAGGAAGGCAAACTGGTCCGTCTTGAAGCCGGCAGTGAACCCGACCCAACGGGGGAACTTCTCCCGTAGGCGGCCCCAGACCCGATCCATCGCTGTGCCAAGTCGGCCGCAGCGGATAATCGTCAAGCCTTCCTCGTATTGGGGCTAGGGTGGGTAGTACCACCTCCCCAGGGCCTCCTGCGAAGGAACAGGGCCTACCTCCGGAGGAGAGCCCGCCGCCAGTCCCGAGTCGGGTGGCGCAGGCATCGCATCCCCCGGGGCAACCGCGGGACTCCCGCCGGAAGTCCCAACGGGTGCTACAACGCGAGGCGTGTCCTTCATACGCTCGTCCAGGGAGTCAGACTCCACCCCGGAGTATACCATGTCTCTCCTCAAGTTAGGGAGAGGCAACTTGGTCGTAACTGCCCGAGGCCCACCTCGAGTTGAGGAGGACTTGGATCGTGTGTATACCGGGGGCCTCGCCAGCATGGGGGTGACCCGCGGTAAGGTGAGTAGCTGGGGAGGGTGGTGGTAAGGTGGCGCAAGCTGCTAAGTGGGCGACCTTAAGGAGGAGGACGGTCGACGTGACTGCCTCCACGTCAAGGTGACGTACCAGTGGACAGCGAGTCGCCCCCCCGGCGAGTGCAACACGCACTTTTATATCCCTTCTCAGGGCCGAACGGTTCGGTCGGAACTGAGGAGAGGGGAGTGTGGCAGAACTGGCCCCACGCAGGGGAGCAGAGGGCGCCACCCTGGGACGGGAGACAACTGGTCTAGCCCGTTCCTCCCTTTGCATTTGATCCCGAATTTCCCTCAGTCAGGGATACTTCGCTTGATAGTAAATCCAACATAGATTTGAGGGTTTTCTGCTTTTTAGCGTCTTGAATTTTCGTGTGGCCCAGTGGGCAGGTGCTGGGGTGGGAGATTCTGAGTGGCAAGATTCTCAGAGGACCCTGGGGGGGTAGGGGGGGGGACAGCGGGGCTTGGTTTTGCTTCCCCGTCCCAACCAAGAGACTGTTGACCCACACACCATCTTCTTGTTTGTTAGTGGGGGGATTGCACTACAACAGGTACAGCGTGTGAGCGACTCGCACTTCTTTCGGTTCCCCCGACACGGGAGGCAGCCCTTGTGCACCACCTCAACTTGGGTGCTGGGTGTGCGAGTGGTGTTTGCCACTCCGCCAACGCAGACGCGAACCGCCGCCGCCGGGGGCGCGCCGCGTCAGTGCCGTCGGTGAGCGCCCCTCGCACACGCCGCGGCGGCGGCGGCGGCAGCGGCTGTGGCGGTGGCCGAGGTGGTCTCAGTGGCAGCCCCCGACCGCGGCCGTCACGGCCCATCCACCCACCGCCACCATCACCACCACCGCCCGTCCCCCCCCACCCCCCCCTTCCTAGCGGTCCCGTCGGCGGCGGCCGCGCGTCACTGCTCAGCTCGCCGCCAACGGTGCCAACGGCGTCGGCGGGCCACGGTTCGGCGCGACGCTGCCGCCGCCGCTGCTGCTGCTGCGGCTGCTGCCGACCCTGCCGCCGCAGCCACGTCGTCGTCGGAGGTGGTGGCCCCACTGGCCCTTGGCGTGGCGTCGCCGCCGCCGCCGCCGCCGCCAGCCGTCTCCCCTCCGCAACCGTCCCTACCCCCCGCGCCGCCGCTACCGTCGGTACCCACCTCGCTGCCAACACCGCCCGTCTTCGGCACAGCCCTCCCCCCCCCCCCCCCGCCCTCTCCTATCAGCAGTTGAGGGGCCCAAACGGCGGCAACGCGTCGCCGCCTCCGCCGCCCCCCCCCCCCCCCTACCAGCCCGACCCGCCAGGCCGACGGCGGCAGCCACCCACCCCTGCCGCCGTGCCTGCCGGGACGGCAGCGCCATCGCTGCGGCCGACGATGCCGACGACCGCCGCCGTCGGGTGGGCACCGCCGCCGCCGCCGCTGCCGCCGCCGCTTCCAGCGCGGCCGCGCCATCGCCCCCGTCACCGCCGTCGCCGCCCCCGCCACGACAGGCGGCCACCCATGGCAGCGCTTCCGACTCCGACGCGGACCGCCGCCGCCGGGGGCGCGCCGCTTCGGTGCCGTCGATGAGCGCCCCACGCACACGCCGCGGCGGCGGCGGCGGCAGCGTCGGCGGCGGTGGCAGCGGTTGTGGCGGTGGCCGTGGTGGGGTCAGCGGCAGCCCCCGGTCGCGGCCGTCACGGCCCATCCGCCCACCGCCACCGTCACCACCACCGCGTGCCTTCCCCCCCCCCCACCCTCCCCGGCGGTCCCGTTGGCGGCGGCGCCGCGTCAACGCTCAGGCGGCCGCCAACGGCGCCGCCAATCCGCCCCTCGTCGACCGGCCGCCACGCCCACGACCCCCCCCTCTCGCCGCCGCGGACACCATCCCCCCCCCCCCCCCGCGCCGCCCGCCCGCCGCCGCGGCGGCAGCCGCCGCCGCCACCGACAATGGCGGGCTTCCCCCCTCTTCCCCCCCCCGCCCGCCCCCCCCGTCCACCGCCGCTGCCGTCTTGGCGGTGGCGCCCCCCCCCCTCCCATCGCGCCCGCGCCCGCGCCTGACAGAGCCGGCGGCACCGCCGGCGGCACCACCTTGGCTGCCGCCGTTGCCGCCTGCGCCGCCGCCGCCGCCGTCACCGCGGGGGCGGCGGCGCCGCACTAAGCGCGGCAGCCGCGGAGGGGCGGCCGTGATGAGCGCCCGCGCGAGCGCCCCCCCCACGCACAGCGCGCGGTGGAGAAGAGGGGCCGTGACCGCCGTGGCCGCCGGAATTGGACCCGTCCAGAAGACGTTCGCGGGTCGGGTAGGACCGCACGCCCTTGTTTTCCTGACGCACCAGATTGCAACTTCCAGACTGTCAATCAAGCCATACATACAAGAACTAGAGACCCCTAATAAAAGCGCGAGAACATCGAAAAAAGACAAAGATGCATGCATCACCGCGCGACTCCGTACGAAACACCCCACTCTTTCTCATCATTATCTCCCTCACTCTCATCCGACCCACTGCCGTTGCTCTCATCGACGACATCAATAAGTGTGTCGGGAGCAAAGCTGTTCATGCGTGCACGAAACAGAGCTGCGTTCGCATGGATCAGGACCCCAACGGCCGTCGTGTCGCTCGGAACGATGTCAGCCTTGGCGGAGACGAAAGAGTGCAGCTCAACACTTGCCGACGACAACGAAGACCGCTCCGCTCGGACCAAGCGACCATGGACGGAGAAGTCCCGCTCACAGGCAGCAGAGGATCCCGCTGCACCAAGCACAGACGCAGCCACCATAAAAAGCGTAGCTAAGTGCTCACGATAGGCCCTTCAGAGCTGATGAGCGACTCGGCGGTCGAAGCCGGCGGACAAGCGGGCGAGTCGAGCCAACTCCGCTTGAACCACCACACGCTTGTCCAACACGGTAGGGGCAGGGCCTGTAAGGTTCTCGCCCCCTTCCCACTGTGTAAGGGACGAGCGAGCCGCCCTACGTCCCTCTGAAACAAGGCGCCAAGCAGTCGCCACAGCCGGCTGCTCCACGGCGGCTTTGCCAGTTGGGCCCTCGAGACCGGTCAATAGTGTGGCGCACGCTCGCTCAACGGCTGCCACTGCGTCCGCCGTTGGGTTCTCTAAGTTCAGCCAGGCAGCGACTTGTTGCATCATCGTGCCGCCCCCAGGAGTAAGAAGTAAAGCCGGAACACGGCCGCGTTTTTGAGCCAGTTCTTGGTGGTGTCTGTGCGGCCAAAAAATAGGCGGTCCATTTCGGTGCACAGTTGGTAGACCGCTAACCGCGCCTCCCTACAAAAATTGTCGTACCCTTCTGCTTCGTCGACGTAGATCGGCTCGCTGCCGTACACCCGGTTGTCCAGCTCCATTACGTCTTCTTCTGGGAAGTCATTGAGGTAGGCCTCAATAGCCGCCGCGCCAACGGCAGGGGGGACGTCCGGGAACTTCGGCACATCCACGACGTCACTGAGCAGCGTCAAGCTCAGCTTGAATAGCTGGGTGAAGATGTCCGCCAGCGCTGCCGTGCTCCTCTCGCACGCCTTTGGCTACAGGCGACGAAACTCCGATAAGATGTCGGAGGAGGTCTGAATCCGCCTGCGCCGCCCGCCTCGAACGCTGCTCTGCCGCCAGGTCACGGTAGCGAGACGTAGACCGTCAAGCGCGGAAACATGGTGTTCAGGCGCTGCACGCAGAAAAGCGTGGAGCCCCACCGCGTAGCCACCTCATGGCGCGGCCCACGTATCTGTGTATTCTCTGCGACAGGCACGTCACTGAGACGCTGGGCCGCTGCGTCAAAGCGCTAAAAAAACCGCACCGTTGCTCGGGGCCAGGCGAGGAGCTCCCGCAACGGCGTGCTGCGGCATTCCTTCAGCCGACGTTGAGCCTTCGCGCCACCTTGGGCAAGACGAGCTGCCCGTTGGTCGGCTGATTCACCAGACATGGCCAGAGCATGGTGAACAGCGTATTGTAGCGATTGCGCCGCACACGGGCCCCACCCCGCCGCTATCTCGTCATGGCCTCGCGAACGTTCGCGCGAGAATCCGCGGTGGAACCGGCAATGTAGCCGGCAGCCACGCCAAAGTATCCAAGCCGGTTCTCCAGCGACGACGAAATGCTCAAATAGTTGTGCCTTCCCACGCACCTCCAGACTCCCAACGACCTCTCCACAGCTTCAAATCTGTCCTGGTCAATGTACCGAACAACAACCGAGCCGTAGCTGTCATGGAAATGACGCGCCGTCCACATATACGTTGACACGTGCGCGCATGGATCCCCCTTGTAGTAGGCCTTGACGGCTCTTAAGGATGCCACAACAGAGGTGTGCAAATGAAACGCCAGCTCATCGAGGTGGTGGGCGACCGATCCCATCGCCGGTGACGTGTAGCTGATGCGTAAGCCGTCCAAAAACGCGCGTACGTACTCCTCCCGGGCAAATGCATGGGCCGAGCCCGTCATGACTACCATCATGGTAAATCGAACGTGATGCTCCCGGCGCTCAGTCGGGCGCATGAACTGCGTGACGGTCCTATCTGCTGCGACAGACCGCGGCCGTGCCCCGCCCTTGACGTTTTAGGCCAGGTACAGTGCGGCCAGTAGGTGATCGCTCCGCGCAGTCTTTGTGCTTTTGCCCCGTCCAACAGTCTCGAAGTGTTTTGTCACGTTGCTTGCCGCCCCACCTCTTAAAAAGACGGTCTCATTCTTGCCCACGAGGGCGCAAATGCGGCAAACAGCGCAGATGTCCGACGCTCCTGATCGCTTGTACGAATCCACGAGGACCCAAAGATGTGAGCGCTTCGAACCGGATACATGGATGTCATCTGAGTGAGCCCAACTCTCTCCGTCATGCGTGACGGTTGGGGGAGGGTCGCCGATAGATAAAGACCGCGTGATGCTGACCTCGGTGCGAGGGAAGTTAACAAGATCGTCATCTTTTGACGAGGTAGAATCCGCTCCAGGTTGCGACCGCTTCCCAAGTTGGCTTGTCGCCGACGCTGGGGCCTCCTCATCGTCGGTGATCTGGGGTGACGGCAGAGTCGGGGGTGGCAGGGGGCGAGTGGTGGGCGAGCGACAAGGGCGGCGCACATCCGTAGCGTCCGACTCTGTCGCTGTAGTCGACATAGTGTGCAGCAGGGGGGATCCCACGTGGTGCGGAGCAACTCCCGACGCCGAGGTGCATCGATGCTTGCCCAAAAAGCCTTTGATGAAGAGGCAGGGTGTTCTGAGCTTAAGGGCTTCTCACTGGCCCACATCCTTGCCCACCGGCCCAGCCGAGTGAGCCAGAGGGCTTTCGCATTGTTTTTCAAACTTTGGTCGGCTCGCTCTGCTCCTGCTCCCCGTGAATTGAATGGGCTCCTGTATCGGTGGTCTGCGAAGTCTATGTATCCTGACACTCTTGCTTTACAAACGAGTCTCGCGCCACTCCTCGCCACAGATAGCCATGATCTTTCTTGGCGCTCGCGCTTACAAGCTGGGCCGATATTCTGCTCCCTTGGCGGATGAGTCTCCATGAATACGCGCTCGTCGCACCATCGGTACGCTCTAACCCGAGCCAAAACCTATCCATATAGTGAAAGGAAAGGCTCTCATTCGAGATGACTGTAGAACTGGGGCAGACAAGGGCTGTGAGCTGTGACCATGACCAGTACTCACTCGGCCGTATCTGCGGGTATGGTACGTGACTCTCTCAGCTGATCAAGTACCGTATGTAGCTCTCGGTAAAACGACGAGTACGGGTATATTCGTACTCACACCCGTGGGAATACTCACTCAAAATATACTTATGGTAGGGCCTGGCGCTAACCCAGTGGTCAACCACTGCGTTCATGATAGTGTACGTCTTTTCATCGGGGATGGCTACTGCCCTGGAGAGCTTTGTGCAGCGGTCGTACATAACCATGATATAGGCATGTGATCCGCCACGGGCAGTGGTCCAAGGATATCGATTGCGACGTGCTCGTTGGGACCGTTCGGCAGAAAGAGTTTCACAGTGGATGCCCGCCCGAGTAGACTCATGCGGTTGCGCGCGCAGGGGTAGCATCCGCGTACGAGGTCAACCACGTCCACAGCCACTGATGGCCAATATAAAAACCATCGCATAGCTGCGAACATACGGGAGCCCCCTGGTTGTCCTTCTGTAGGGTCCTCATGCTCCCGTTCCACAACGGCCTTCCGTAGGATTACGGGTACTACTATTCGATGTCGTCCGTCGGCGGGTGCCTGCCCGTATATGAGTCCGTCTTCGTTCTCGGAGAAGACGCTTGCTGTTCCACCCAGAAGGTAGCAACGTCGTCCGAGGTATGGTGGATCAAGCCCTGGCACGCGTTACCTACCATGCACACCGGTACAACCGGGATTTTTTCGACCACTGGGCGGGTGTCGCCGCTCGGAGTGTCGAGTCGCGACAAAGCATCGCCAACATGGTGGGTGGCTCCGGACTTGCATAATGTCCGGTAGTCATGCTCGGCCATCTTCCGTCGCCACCGGGCTAGCGGACCATGGCTATCGGAATCCTTGTCGCCAAGGTTGAGCAGCCAACTTAAGGGCTTGTGGTCGGACTTGACAATGAATCTGGATCCTTCCATGTACGGTCGGAGCAGTTGTACTGCGCTTATGGCTGCGAGGCATTCCCGCTCTGTTGCGCTCTAGGTACACTTTGCCGGGTTCAGTGTCCGGCTGAAGTATCCCAAAGGATGAAGTTCTGGGATGGAATCATCGGCACCGACGGTTATCTCTCCCTGCAGTAGGCTACATCCTACTGGGGTGTCGCATGCATCGACGTGGATGACGAATGTCCCGTGCCTATGCGGTAACGCTAGAACGGGAGGTGACAGCAGAGCGTGCTAAAGTGCTTCGACGGCTGCCTCCTCGTCTGGAGACAGGTGTTGGAGTACCTTTGGCAAGGTGCTGCTTGATAAAACCGTTAACAGTCTATACATACGCGCGAAGTCCTCGACGAACCGTCGGTATACGTTACACATTCCGATGAAGCTTTTGAGCTCTGTCTGGGTATTAGGGTGCCGGGCATCCTTGAGTGCCCGGATATTGGCTTCGAGTACTCCCAGCTTGCCTTGAATGATCGGGTGTCCCAGATACTCTACCGTTGTTGGAAGAAAGCACACTTCTTTCAGCGCAGGGTTACCCCAGCGTTACTCAAGAGGGTTAGAATCTCGTCGACATGCTGCACATGGTCATCCATGTTACGCGAGAAGACAATGACGTCGTCATGGTACACTTGTCAGTTCCGCCATTTCACCCCCGACCATATAATGTTAATAGCCCGCTGGAATGTAGCGGGTGCGTTGCATAATCTCAAGGGCATCCTTAAGAATTCGTAGACCCCCCCGTGACAGAGGAAAGCTGTCTTGGGCATGTCCTGCTATGCTACCTGGATCTGCCAGTACCAGGCGCTGCAGTCAAAAATGGTAAAGACTGTGGCTTCCCCCCGAGAGTCGATGCACTTGTCCATCCTTGGCAACGGATATGAGTCCTTCTTGGTAGCCAAGTTGAGGCGTTGATAGTCGATGCAGGACCGAGAAGTTTTGTCCTACTTGGGCACTATGACTACTGGTACTCCCCACTCCGACAATGCGGGTCTGACGACCTTAGCCTCACTCATCCTCTTGACTTTGCTGTCAACGATATCTCGTTTCATGGGTCCCGCCCGGTGCGGTTGCGACCGGGCGGTTCGGGCACCTGGTACCAGGTCGACCCGGTGTGGGCTGCTCCAATGGTACCGAAGGCCCCGCCTGTCCACATTATGTCACGCTTCTTCATCATCGGATGTACCCCTTCCGCTACTGAGGGGGGGGGGGTGGGTGAGGTTGGCCTCAGCCATCGCCTTCAGGTTTCCTAGTCTTCTGTCCGAACATCCGAGCTGTCTTGGTCATCGCAGGGGTCCTCGACGTTTGAATCCCCTTGCTCTGGATGGTCAGTGGCCGCGATAACTCCAAATGGTTTCACTGGACCGTCCCCATTGGGGGCTCGTACATCTCCCTCGTAGAGCTCAGCTATGCCGAGGATGGTACCCTTTGGGAGAGTGACTGTTCTGTGGCGATAGTTCGGCACCACCAGCGGTGACGACCCCCCTGCGGGGAGGTGAACGATACCTCTGGCCATGGTCAATCCATTATGTCTGTATGCGCGAAAGATGGCCTGACCTCGGCAGATACCTGCGAGGTCACAGTTCACCGGGAGGACTGCCTCGTACAGGGGCTCAAAGCGGGTCCGCTGGGCCAGTCAGAGGGTCTTAGGTTCTACGCTGGCGTATTCCTCAACCACGTTAATGTAGCTTCCGCGTAACTTCAGGTCTCTGACGATCGCCGTATGTCCTCGCTTAGTACGATCGGCTTCCCGTAGCTCGACGATCCTCCGGCCTTACCGAATTGCATTCACGTGGACGTTGATGAAGGTACACCCGAGTATGCAGGGTACCGAGAGCGTCTCGTATACGAGGAGGTTGACTTCCGTGGAGAGGCCCCCTATTGCCACCGACAGCTGTATCGCTGCCGTCGTCCGGATGAACCGGCCATTTGCGGCTTTATATGAGGGTCCCCGAGTCACTCTGACTTGAGGTAGCCACTTGCCCGTGAGGATATCCTTCCGGATCAGGTTCGGTCCAGCCGCCATGATTAGCACGGAGTAATAGGAGGGTATCCTTCCGGATAAGGTTCGGTCCAGCCCCCATGTCTAGCACGGAGTAATACGATCGCGTCGACTGGGGGTCAACCCCCAGTGTGGCCGACACCTTGAAGTTCTCCAAAGGTGAACAGTGCGTACCCCATACGGATATCCGGTGTAGTTCGGACATCTTGACTTAGGTAGGCATGGCGAGGTTTCCCGTCCGTGTTACTCCTCTTAAGCGGGAATGGGTCCTCATCCCCTTGATTTGCCATCGAGTGGGCAGGAAGGAGTACCCCGGCGATGATTCGGCGCCGGCTCAGCCGTGCTCTCCGCGGGGCTTCGCCCGCGGCAGGGCGGGTGAGTGGCCCCTGGTTGTCCGGTGCCCCCCGTCTTTTACTTCCTCTTACTCGTTTTCCTCGCCAGGGTAGGTGACCTCATCCGAGCTATTCGGCTGAGGGTGCTCTTCTCCAATGGCCTTTACCCCCGCCGGTGTCGAGTGCTTGCCTGGTACGGCACCCGGTGCTGCCATCGGCCTTCTCACGGGATAACTCACGATGGCCGCCTTGCGTTGAGTTGCCACCCGTCGAGACTTTTCCGGAATCAGGGGGCACGCGGACACCCAGTGCTGAGGGTCCCTACACAGCATACATCCGGCAGACCCGGCTGCAATGGGGGCCCTAGGGAATGTAGATGCGTCGCCTCGCGGAGCGGGGCCGGTTGCTCGGATGCCCGAACCTTGGTAGGCCTTGGGTCCAGGAGCCGTGCGGAACATGGATTCCCCATAGCCGATTTGGCCGGCCTGCAACCTGCGGGGGTGCCTCCGCCCGCAGTGCCCGTGTTGGCATGGGTTGATCGGGGTGCCCGGTACCGGGGGTGTAGCCGGTCGTCCGTACGTACAGTACGCGGCGCCCGTCCCCTTCGTTGACATGGAACTGCGACCCCGCGGGAGCGATATACGCCACCGTCCCGTGGTCATCTACTACCGGCGTAGCTTGCAGCAACAGGTGACCCTGTTGGTCGAATATGCCCTGGTCGTCGCCTTGATCGGGGTACTTCGATCACTGCAGACGCCGCCGCCGCTTAATCGCCAGCGGCAACGTTCCACGCCACCGCAACTGCGATGCCCGTTGGGGAGCACATTGTGGTGGTAGGGGACCCCGGCGCGGGCAAGAGCACCCTCCTCTCCACCCTGTGCGGGCGGACGGGGCTGTTTAAATCGGGCATCTCTGTCGGCCGCGGCCTCACCGACCGCCTGCGCTCAGAGGTTGTGGACGGGCGGCTCTACTCAGACACCCCCGGTCTGAACGACCCGTTGATGGAACAGGCGGCTGCGGACGCAATAGCCGGGGCTATCCAGCTCGGCGGGAACATCAAGCTGGTGTTTGTGCTCACCGTAGAGTCTGGCCGCGCGCGGCAGTCCAATTTGGACACGATCCAGAGGGTACTGGACGCGCTGATCGAAGTCGGTCATGATGTGAGAGGCCGCTACACTATCCTCTTCAACAAGATGACCCCGGACGAGATGGCTATCTCCGACGTGCTACTCAGCGAGTCCATCCCGCTACTCCACACCTCTGAGCCCGGGAGCAACCCGTACGAGGTGGGCAAGATGTTGGCCATCCCCAGAATGAGCAGTGTGGCAGACGTCCAAGACAAGATGCTACCCCCAGAGCTCCGTCGCGAGGTGGAGGGAGTCATTGAGGGCGTGCCGGCAATCCCCATCCTTAAGGGCACGGTCGTCTGCATGGACTCATTGGAGCAGCGGCACGAACAGGCGGTGCGGAAGCTGGAGCGGTCGCACCATGAGGACCTCTCTCAACAGAAGCAGAAAATCGATGCGGATCATGAGGCCCGTCTTGCAGCGGGGGTGCGGTCTGGCGGGGGCCGGACGTCCAGCTCGTCCCCGCGGCGCCGCCGCAAGAGCCAAGGCCCATGGCAGTCGACGGGCGGGGGTGTCTGCCATTCTTGATGGTGATGATGCCCTCGCGGCGTCGGCCGTTGCCCGCGCCGGCGACACGGCCCGGGTGGCAGGAGGGGGACCCGTCTGGGCAATTCGCGCACCGGTGACTCTGTGTGCAATCATCGCCGATGAGGGACCGTGTGGTGAGGAAGAAAAAAAGAAGCAAAAAAAACATGTTCTGTCGCACGTCACCCGTGTGCCTGTCGTTGTCCTCACCTTTTCATGTCTTCTCTTCGCCGCCTCTTGCACTGGGGACAGCCACCGTTCCTCATGCAGCTGCTTCCTCCCCGCTTTCCCGCAAGAAATCCTCGTGGCGCCGCGCCCCCGTCTGCCACGCACACCTGCGTGCCCCCCCGCAGGGGCCGCCGTTGCTGCGGCGGCGGCACAAGACGCCGCACGCGCGCGGGGTGGAGCGGGCGGCCTAAAAGGCGAAGCTAGGCGCGGTGGCGCCCAAGGCGAAAGGGGAAGGGCCGCCGCCGCTGCCGCCCAGCCGCCCGACACCCGGCCCCTCGCCGAGGCGGGTGCTCCGCCCCGCCGCTGCGGGGCGTCGGCTGCTCGCGGCAGTGGCGGAGTGGAGGCGCACGTGCCGCCGCCGCCGCGCAGCAGGCCTTCGAGGTGGGCGCTGCGTGGCGGGCGTCGAGGCGGCGACGGCGGGGCGGCCGGCGGGGCGGCCGGCGGGGCGGCTCCCGCAGCGACGGCGCGGGGGAGGGGGGGAGCGGTGGGAGGTGACTCACGAGCCTAGCATGGGGAGTGGGGCTGCGCCGTAGCGGCGGACGCGGCGGCGGTAGTCGTTGCGGCAGCGGCGACGGCGGTGATGGCACTGGCAGACCAGGTGTTGGGGACCGCCGCCATGGTCCCCGCGGCGTGGGGTGCCGCTCCCCCGACAGCCGCGGCGGCAGCGGCCCATCGGTGGGCGGCAGAATGGTGTACGGCGGCGGCCGCCACACGATCGCCGCGGCCGCAGATGCCGTCGGTTGCTCGGCGGGCCGCGCCGCCGCTCGTCCGGCTGCGCCGCCCAACACCGCTCCGCCGCGCACACTCGCGGGGCGGGGCTGGGCGGGGTGCATGGCGCTTGCCGTCCACGCCCGTGGGCGGCCACGAGTCGCACGTCGGTTGAGCGGCGTGGGGCGTGCGGCCGCGCGGCGGCGGCTGGCAACGCGGCGGCCGCCCCCACCCGACGGCCGATTCATCCCCCGGCGACAGTCTGCTCGGACGACGCTCGCCATCTGCCTGTTCGATGGCGACGCGCCGTTGGGGACGGCTGTAGGCAGACAGTGGCACCCGCCCCGCCGCGGCGGTCCGCGGGCACCCCCCCGCGCCCATCCCGCTCGTCCCGTGCGCTCCCGTGGCTGAAGCCACTGCCGCTGCTGTCGCGCTGACGCCGCGGCCGCCGTCGTGGGCAGCCTCCGTCCCCATCGCCACTGCGCCACCGCCTTCCACCATTACCACTGCCGCGGCCCCTGCCAATACGGCTGGAGGCGGTCCTTGACGACGGGCGCGGGAGGGGATAACCCGCATCCGCGTCGGCGGCCACCTGGAGGTTGATGGCAGGCGGTGGCGGAGGTGGCACTGCTGCCGCGGGGGCGGCTACCGTCGCTGCTTGGTGAGCCACGCAACTGGTCGCTCGACGGCGCCGTCCAGGACCGCCCGCCGCGCACATTCGGGGCGTGCGACGGTGGGGGGGGCGTGCCGCTTGCCGTCTCTACTTGCCCGTGGGAGTCTTGCCCGCGCGCCGGCACAACCGCGACGCCGCGCTGGGTGGCTGCGCCGCCCAGTGCACCGCAGCGAAACTGCAGCGGGCGACGCCGTACGTGACGGCCGCGCCCTCGAGGCCTCACGCGGGTGTAGGTTGGCAGGCACGAGGGGCTGGGGGGCGGTTTTGCTACCGCGCTCGGGAGGGGGGGGACGCTGCCCTCGCCGCCGCCGCCGCCGCCGCCGCCGCCTGCAGCGGCGGAAGTGCAGGAGCGGTCGCGGTGAGGGTGTGCCCAACCACCGCAGCCGCCCCCCCCACCCTCGCCACCGCCGACGCCGCCGCGACAGCAGCGACGCTGGGGAGAAGGGTGCGGCGGTGTGGCGTGGTGGCTGTGCGGGCGTGCGCTGTCGCCGGGCGGTGCGCCGGTCTGGCGCACCGGCAAGGCCGCTGTGTGCTGCCGCTCGGCGGTGCGGCGGCGCGGCTGGGTGGCGGGGCGCCGCTGTGCTGGCGCTCGGTGCTTCGGCGGTGCGGCGCGGCGACAGCGCGGGTGTGCGCTGCAGCTTGGCGGTGCCGCGCTGTGGCGCGGTGGCAGGGTTGCTGTGCGCTGCCGCTGGGCGGTGCGGCGGTGTGCCGCCGCTGAGCTCCTCACGGGCCTCCTCTGCCGCGACCCGCAGCGGCGGTTGGGGGAGGCGGAGCTCTTGGTGAGTGCATTTTTCCGGGGCGTGGACTGGAGGCGCCTCGGCGAGGTGCCCCTGCCGGGCGCGGTGTCGGCGGTGACGGCGGCGGCGACGTCGGCGGCGCCGTCGTCGTCGCTGCGGCCCGAGTCGACCGCGTCGCCCCACCTTCCACCTGCTTCCTCCCAACTCCCCCACCCTCCCTACCCCCCGGTTCCAGCCCCGTCCCATTGCTTTCCTTCCCATTTACTCCCTTTTCTACCCCCTACCCCCCCCTCTCGCCCCGTGCCAATGACACACGCTGTGCCTACGCCGACCATGACACGCGCAGGGGGCGTGCCGGACTTTGCGACGCTGCCCCCTGGATCCGTCCGGTGTGTACAACGCGGACGAGGCGCTTTCCGAGGTGGCTATCCTCGCGCACATTCCTGCCGTGCGAGCCACCGCCGCCGCCGCCGCCGTCAGCTTCTTCTTCGCGGCCTACCCGCTGGCGCCGCGGCGGCGGCGGCGGCACCTGGACTTTTTGTCTCAAACATCTGCTACAACCACGCGTCGGGGCACCAGGCGGCGGCGAATGCGCTGGGAATGGTGGCGGCGAGGCTGCCGCAGCGGGCCCCCACGAAGGAGGCCGACATCCCATCGGTGGCATTCGCGGCGGTGTTGTTGAGTGACGAGCATGGGGTGTGCCGGGGGGAGGCCGCCGCCGCCATGTGGGTGGTGCTTCGGCGGCTGGACGATGGGGTGCGGGTGCGGCGGCTGGTGGGGCTAGCCCTCGGGTGATATTGGGGGGGCGTCTCCGCTGTGGATGAGGGCGTGAGCGCGGCGGCGGGCGTCCTGGGCTCCGCCGCCCTAGTCGATGCCAAGGCGCAGGCCATCCGTCGGGCGAAGGCGGCGGCGCTGGTGATTGACACGGACAGCGCCGCACTGTCGGTGGGCTCCCTCGAGGACACGGCCGCGGCGCTGGTGGCCGCTTTGACGGCACCGGTGGACGTGGCTCCCACTGCGGAGGTTGACGCGCCGCGGTTGGCCTCCTCGAATGTGCTGTATGGGCCTCACGGCGGTCGAGTGTGTCCTGGGTGCGCACGAGGTGGCCGTTGTCATCGCCGCCGCCCCGTCAGCGGCCGGCGGCGTGGGGCTGCCGCTGGCTGTATCAGTGGTGCTAGTGTGCCTGACGGGGACGCCGGGACGGTTAGTGGCGCTCTCGACGGCGCCGCAGCCCTCAGTCCGGATTGCCGCAGCGCGGTTGGTGCGGCGGCACTCGGTGTTGCTGGGCGGGGCCCACCTGCTGGCGGTGGCTCCGCCGGTAGCATCGGTTTGTCTGCCGCCGCCCCCTTTAGGCGGCAGCTTGTGCGATGCCAACCCCACCACCGCCACCGCCTTTGGCGCGGGTGCGTCTCGCGGCAAGCCAGGCAACGCGCCGAGGGCACGCACCAATTTGGGTCGTGCATGCACAATCTCCACAGCTGACTGCCTGATGGTACTGCGAATTGAGCATGAGACACGGTTACCAATGCAAGGGAGCCCGCGTATGCCATGTGACGTTTCCGTTTAATAGTTGAGTTGCAGAAAAAAGAAAACTCCGGAATAAGTCCAGAAATCAATAAAACCAACCAAGAAGTAAAACGTTCGAGGTTGAAAAACAATGGTTCGTGCATAGCGCGGGGTCCGCTGTCCTGGGGTGGGATGGCGGGAGGCGGAAAAACAGCGGACGTGAGGAGCAGGGGGCATATTGGACGGACGCGGGCGGCGTCGTCTTATGGCCAGCGCTGGGGGTGGATTCGATCTACCCGGCCGTGTGGCTACGGCGCGGGCTGCTGTTCGGGACAGCTGGTGCCGCCGTGACATTGATCATGGCGGGATCCGGCTCCGTCTCCTAACTCCTCGCTTGGGTCGGGCTTACCCGACCCAATCCTCGTCCTATGTCTTTTCTCGCTACCCCTCCAAGTCGACGCCAAGTGGTCAATAACCGGCGGACAAACAGATACGGAGGGGTTACCAATGCAAGGGAGCCCGCGTATGCCAAACCTGATGGAGTACGTCCGCCCTCCCTGTTAATCAGGGAGTAGGCGGGCGAAGAAAAACCAATCAAAGCGAGAAGGGACAGTCAGCGCGGAGATGTAGCTCTCTGCGAGCGTCCGCTCGGTGGTCGCGCTGAGTTCGGCGATGGCACCGCGGGCGACGCCGGCCGCGTTGGCCAACGTGGCGCCGCCCGACTTGAGGGAGCGCGACGCGTAACAGGTGCCTACCGCCGGCGTGACCGCGACGCGTGCGAGGCCGTCTCGCAGCCACTCGGTCAGCAGGCCGGAGGCGGCGCGCGCGTCGCAGGCGGAGAAGAGTCGGGATGACGCAGCGTAGCCGGCGGCGCGGCGCTCGCGCACAAGCCTTGTGATGAGCACGTAGGGTAGGTCTGCGGCGCCGCCCGCCCCGGCCGGCATGGTGCGGGTGATGAGCCCCTTGTGGGCCGCCGTCTTGTGGTGCAGGATCGTGTAGGACACCGAGCCGTCCGGGCGCGGGTCAACGTCGTCGAGGGCGAGCCGGGTGATGTCCTTGGCGCGCCGCATCAACCAGAACTGCATAACCAGCGCCGTCAAGCGTCGCCGGAGGGTGGGTGGTGCAGTGGCCGCGAGGCGCGCGAGCTTCCAGGCCGCATGCGAAGGCAGCGGCGCGCGGAAGGTCTTGGTAACCGGTCTCAGGGCCAGGCCCGCGCGCCGGTAGCCGCTCTTGGCCTCCCGGACGGCCTCGTGGTCGCAGAGGTTGAGGAACCCAGCGGCCAGGTGGCGCTTGCGGATGGCCGCCAGCATGGGCCTGAGGGAGCTCGCCACTAAGCTGCCCTGCCGCCAGCAGTGGCCGAGGAAGGCCGTCACTGTTCCGGTGGAGGCGGGCAGGGACCGCCGACCGTGGTCCGAGCAGTAGTTGTTGAACCGCTTCCTCCCGCCGTCGTACGTTGCTGCGGTGGCGTCGACGATGCTCCAGTTGCGCAGCCAGCGGGCGGCAGCGGCATCAGCGCCGCCGCGGGGCTCGGCACCCGCCAATGCTTGCCGTTGGTCCCGACGCCACCGCGTCGCGGCGTCCGCCCGCCATGCCGCCGATGGCGCCACTGAGCTCGCGCCGCGGCCGCGCGGTGCATCTCCTGCTGCGCCGCTGTCTTGCCGCCGTTGAGGAAGCGGAAAACCGCCATTCGCCATCGGGGATGCCTCGCCGGTCGCGCGCCGTGGCCGCACGCGAACAGGCCTGCTGTGCGAGGCAGCAGGTAGGCATCTTGAGCGCGTGCCACGGCGGGGGCCCACCACTCTTGCGCCGTCCAGACCGGCAGTAGCACCGTGGCCGTGGCTGCCTCGTTGTAGATGTTGTCCAGCACGCGCGACGTCTGGCTGAAGGGCGGGTTGATCCAGTTGTTATCCCCCGCCCAGCCGACCGAGAACGCGTCCACCGCCTCGGACCCGGCCGCGTACGTGCGTGAGTTGTAGCGCTGGCATAGGGTGTTGAGGGGCGTTGCAAACCGGTCCACTGTGTGACAGCCGTACTTCGTCTGCAGAAGGTCGAACATTGACGGCGTCAGGCGCCAGTCGTCGGCGTCCGACTGGCGGGAGAGGCTGTCGGCCCACACGTTGGCCACCGCTGGCAGCCATGCGGCGCGTAGCGCTACCCGGTACAACTTGGTGTCCGCGTGTAGCTTGCGGAGCTCGCGCATCAGGGCGGGCGACCGGCTGGAGAAGCCGTTGATGACGTGCATCGCGACGCGGCTGTCCACCCGTAACTGCAGCAGGCCCTTGGCGCCGAGGAGCTGGGCGCCGAATACCAGCAAGCAAAAGCGCACCGCGGCCACCTCCTTGACGTTGATGTGGAGATTGCGCTCTGCTGCCGTGAAGAAGCCCGCCGCGGGCAGCAGGTGTTGCCAGTGTCCGCCCCAGCCGTATGGGGAGGCGTCCGTCGTCAGCGTTCCCAACGTTGTCGGCCACAGTGCCCGGCCGATGCCGGGCTCGGTGCTGAGGTGGGCGAACCACTGAAGATCCCGTACGGCGCCGTGGGAGAGGGTCGAGTCGCGGCCCTTCGTGCAGTGCGCGTCGTACAGGCGGCGTAGGTAAAACCGCGCCGACGGGATGGCAAGGTAGCACGATACGGCCCGCCCGGAAAACTGCTGCAAGCGCCTGGAGTTGACCCGGCGAGAGCGCCGGGTGGCCTCCGACAGCAGTGCCTTGGCCTTGCTCAGCAGTTTGTGCAGGCGCGTTGCGGGGAGGAGCACCAGTTTCCGCGTCGTATCTACGAGGAACCCGAGGAGGGGGAGCTGGCGCGTGCCGACCGCCTCGCCCTTGTGAGGGTGAACTTGGACGCCTAACGTCTTGAAGAACTTGAGAATGTCGGCGCGGCCGCGGGCGGCGTCCGTCTTGGTCGACGGCACCGAGCGTCGGCCCGTTGCCGCAAAGTCGTCGACGTATGCGATCAGCCGGAAGCCTTGTAGTCGTAGAGCGGCGACGACCGGACGCATCATCTTGGTCCATACCCAGGGGCTCAGTCGCATCCCAAAGGGGAGCACCCGTGGCTCGTACACGACGCCGTTTACGATGAACCGGAAGTACTTGCGGTGGGCAGGGTAGATCTGCACGAGGTAGAAGGCGTCTTTGACGTCCCACGACGTCAGATGGTCGCCCGGCACCAGTGTGGAGAGGAAGGCAGAAAGCCGCTGGTACTGAAACACACGCTTCTTGATGTGCGCGTTTATGCGCCGTAGGTCGATCACCAGCCGTGGCTTGCTCCTGAACACGACGAACGACGGGAATACCCACGGGGACCCCGCGCCGGCCGCCTGGGACAGCCGTGTCACGTAGCCAGCCTTCACCCACGCGTCGACCTCGGTCTCGCACCACAGTTCTTCCACGGCGGGTAAGGGGTAGCCCGCTGATCTTGTCGGGGGTGGTGTCTGTTCCCACGGCACCTGGAAGCCGAACCGGATAGTCCACAACACCCAGTAGGCGGCGCCCATCGCCGCCCAGGCCGCGAGCGAGTTGAACAGCGTTGCGTAGGGGGCGGCCGCTGCCGCCGCGTCGTCCGCTTGTTGCACTCGCCGGGCGTGCCGCCTTGCCCTTGAGTCGGGCCGGCGGCGCTTGCTTGCCTTGTGGAGCACCTTGCCCCCCGGCAGGCGAGGGGGCAGGGCCGACCCCCGATTGCGGCGGAGGGTCGGCAACGCCGGCGAGCCGCCGAGATCAGGCGCCCTGGTTGGGGCGCCCCCCCCCAGGCGGCTTGCCATCCTTGGCCTGGATACCGCCGGCGTAGCGGTCACCGTGGCGCTTGGCAGCAAAGCGAACGAGGCTGGCGTTCTGCGCCGTCGAGAGGTAGTCCCACGCCGGGCAGTAGATGACTTGGTCCTGGTTGTCAGACACCAACGTGCGTAGGGTCTCACTGGCCGTCGGGTCGTGTGCGGAGAGCGTGATGACCTTGTACCGAGCGCTTACCAGCGTAAAGAGCTGGTGCAGCGCGACCCGCGTGTGGACATCGTAGGCCGCCGGGTGGCGGCCGGCCTGCTCCGCGGCGTCCTCGCGCCCGACCGCCCGGTCGTGGAGGGACTGGGCCCAGGCGGCGACGTTGTAGACGAACTCAAGCTCTTGTGCCGCCTTGCCGCTCACCCTCGCCTGCACCCGCGAGTAGCGCGTGTCGCCGACGACGTCGAAGGGCGCCGGGTAGGTGCAGGACAAATCCCCGGATAATGGAGCGAGCCACCCGGACGCGCTTGATCTCGATGGGGTCGAACGCGCTCCGGTACGGCGCGGGGCGGCGGTCGGCGGGGTGATGCCCGTCGTCCTCGTCGTCCACTCCAGCGTCGGCAAACTCGTCGTCGTCCTCGTCGTCGTCGTCGTCGTCATCCACGTCGTCCGACGGGGGGGGGGGGGGGGGGGGGGGGGGGGGTCCGCCACCACCGCCACCGCCACCACCGCCGCCGCCGCCGGCGCCACCACCGCCGTCGTCACCTCCGGCCGGGCCGCCGTTGTAGCCGCCGCCTTGACGCCGTCGCCTGCCGCCGCCGCCGCCGCCACCGCCACTCCCGTCGCCGTTGTCGCCGCCACTTGCCGCGCCGCCCGCGTCACCGGCGTCGCCACCAGTGTTGCCGGCGCGATCCGCGCTGGCGCCAGGGCTGCCGCCGCGGCGTGGCGTGCCCGCGGGCTCCTTGCCGCGGCGGGCGCGGTCGATCACGTCGACCGGCGAGGCCGCCAGCAGTAGCGCGAAGAAAAGGATGTAGGGGGAAGGGTTGATGGCCCCTGTGATAACCGTTGCCCAACGGGCCGGCGCGGCGGGACGAAGGTCCGGGAGGCCGCTCCCCAAATAGGAAATAGGCGCCGAGATCGACGCCATGAGATCTGCAACTCCGCCACGTCCACCTGATTGGTAGACGCTGTTTTTCCCCCAAAGGCGGAAAAACAGCGGACGTGAGAAGCAGGGGGCATATTGGACGGACGCGGGCGGCGTCGTCTAATGGCCAGCGCTGGGGGTGGATTCGATCTACCCGGCCGTGTGGCTACGGCGCGGGCTGCTGTTCGGGACAGCTGGTGCCGCCGTGACATTGATCACGGCGGGATCCGGCCCCGTCTCCTAACTCCTCGCTTGGGTCGGGCTTACCCGACCCAATCCTCGTCCTATGTCTTTTCTCGCTACCCCTCCAAGTCGACGCCAAGTGGTCAATAACCGGCGGACAAACAGATACGGAGGGGTGTCGGTGATAAATTCGCATCTGGGGGTGTAAATTCGCACATTGAGTCGTCCGCCCCAGGTCTCTCCGCGAGTAGACGGGACGCTCTTGGCACGGGAGCGGCACATCTTTGCGCTACATGCGGCACTTCGTTGTGCTCACCACATTATGTGCTCCTCATCTATGTGTCTTTTCTATAGGAAAAATATATATGGGCCATGTGGTGGCCTCAGCCGTTGCCATTCATGGTACTCGTGGATCCGTCGGTTGCCCCGAGGTCCCATCGTCATCAGCTTCCTGTGCGGAGAACTAACCATAGCAGCAGCTTCCACAACACACCTTCCTTTCATATGTGCAAAAAAAGCGGTGTGTTTATCTGGTTGGTAGCCCCAGAGAGCGTATTTTCTGTTGGTCTTGCTGGGAACAGCATTTGTCTTTGGGGAACGTCCCTCCTACTATGAAGAAAGGCGAACAATGAGCACTGTTGTGGTCCATATTGTACCTCAGCATCTCTTTGTGCCTCTCAGAGTGCGTATGTGGTGCTCTCGGTGTTCCAGTACGTGGCCAGAGGCTCTCCCTGGGACACCCCGCCAACAGTACAAACCAGATGAAAACGGGAGGACCCGCATATGCACAAAGAGGCCCTCTCTGTGTCATTGGCTTCCATGAAGTACCTGTGAGGCTCTGCGCTGAAAAACCGGTTGCCAACGGATGTATGGTGGGCACAGCAGGGGCCACCGAAGAAGTGTATTGTTTAATGTGTCGTCTTTTTCGTTTGTAGGGGTCCGGGGCCGCTTGACTGCGCCTTCTTGGGACAAAGCTTGATTCAGTGACAAGCCTGTAGTTTTATGAGGAAGCATGCATGGTGGTGGGTGCTCAACCCACACGAGTGCGACGCGGACTGCAAGAGCGATCGAAAGCCATGAGCTCTCTTTGTTGCAACGATGTGTTGCGACGAAAACGTGTTGTTCACAACAGCCCGCAAACGCCTGAAGCACAAACGAGAGCCTCTGCGATGAGTGCCAAACAAGAAAGCGCGCTAACCGAGAAAGAAGCGGCCTGCAGAACACCTCGGAGAGAACCAACGCAAACCAAAACATCATACCTTGCCGATGGCTCCTGCTGTGCCCACCATACATCCGTTGGCAACCGGTTTTTCAGCGCAGAGCCTCACAGGTACTTCATGGAAGCCAATGACACAGAGAGGGCCTCTTTGTGCATATGCGGGTCCTCCCGTTTTCATCTGGTTTGTACTGTTGGCGGGGTGTCCCAGGGAGAGCCTCTGGCCACGTACTGGAACACCGAGAGCACCACATACGCACTCTGAGAGGCACAAAGAGATGCTGAGGTACAATATGGACCACAACAGTGCTCATTGTTCGCCTTTCTTCATAGTAGGAGGGACGTTCCCCAAAGACAAATGCTGTTCCCAGCAAGACCAACAGAAAATACGCTCTCTGGGGCTACCAACCAGATAAACACACCGCTTTTTTTGCACATATGAAAGGAAGGTGTGTTGTGGAAGCTGCTGCTATGGTTAGTTCTCCGCACAGGAAGCTGATGACGATGGGACCTCGGGGCAACCGACGGATCCACGAGTACCATGAATGGCAACGGCTGAGGCCACCACATGGCCCATATATGTTTTTCCTATAGAAAAAACACATAGATGAGGAGCACATAATGTGGTGAGCACAACGAAGTGCCGCATGTAGCGCAAAGATGTGCCGCTCCCGTGCCAAGAGCGTCCCGTCTACTCGCGGAGAGACCTGGGGCGGACGACTCAATGTGCGAATTTACACCCCCAGATGCGAATTTATCACCATGTCTCCATTGTACCTACCATAGGCGGGCTTCTTTTGTCGTCGGCCTTCCCAGAAAAACGGCAAAGCGCCACTGGCAAACCTGTTTTGGTCCTCTTCTTGATTACCGCCGCGTCCCTGCCGGGCACATGGAGATTTCCACCACCCGACCGCGTTGATACTGCCGGGAACAGCTGACATCTGCCGCTCGCGAGCCGCGCGCGCCGCCAGCGGGGGCGGATGCAGGCAGGCGGCGCAGAGGATTCCCCCCTGCTGCCGATGCGGCCGCCGCCGCCGCCGACGCTGCTGCCACCGATGCGGGCGGCGCTGATGACGTTGGTGCCAGCGGCCGAGCACCGCGTCCCTGCCGCGCACAATGCGATTACCACCACCCGGCCGCGTCGATCCTGCTGGAAACAGCAGACATCTGCCGCTCGCGAGCCGCGCGCGCCGCCAGCGGGGGCGGATGCGGACGGGCGGCGCAGAGAATTCCCCCCTGCAACTGATGCGGCCGCCGCCGTCGCCGACGCTGCCGCCATCGACGCGGGCGGCGCCGTTGACGTTGGTGGCAGCGGCCGAGCGACGTCGTCTCCAGGCGGCGCGCGTTAGGGAAAAAGGGGGAAGAGGGGGTGCCGGGGGGGTGCGGCTGCTCGCCGACGCATCGATTGCCCGCCGATGGCGCAACCCCGCGTCGCCGCTGCCGGCTGGCCGCATCTTTGCCTGCGGCACTCTGCACCTGTACCATATATTCCTTGGGTGCGAGCCGCCAATAGCACTCCCACCTCCTCGCCCCCCCCCCCAATCCCCGCCTCCCACATTCCTTCTCCCTGGTGTCCTCCCACCGACGTGGGCGGCGCCGCCCATGGAACGGCGGTGTGCGTGCCAGGGTGGCAAGGGTGGCGTGTTTTCCGCCGCGCCCATGGGCGCTACGGCCGTGGGCCGCAGGCGCGGCACGCGCGCGGGAGACAGTCCCGCGACGGGGATGATGCGGAGGAGCCGCGTGCCTGTGCCCACCGATGCGGGCCGCCGCCGATGCGGCGCGCCGCGCGGCGCGGCGGCCACCCCCGCGGCTGCCGCGGCCCATGCACACCGCGTCGCCGGCGCGCCAGCCACAGCCTGCTACGATCGCCGCTCGCCGGGAATCTTTGGGATGGCGGGCCGCGCGGCGTCGCGCGGGGTGGGGTTGCGGGACGTCTTGCAGGAAGGAGTGCCCCCTGTCGGTCTGGGCGGTACGGTGGTGGCGTCTGGGCTGCGGCATCTGCCGCTGCCAGGTTGTAGGACGTATAGAACAGAGTAAAAGCATACAGCCCGAAGCGTTCAACAACCGACCCATCCGTCAACACCTGGCAGCGTAGCATCTAGTGTCCACGAACTTCTCCACGCTCTCCAGACGCACTCCCCCCCCCGGCGCTTTCCTCCGTCCCTCCCTTCGTCCTTCACCATGGTCAAAGTGCTCTTCCTTGTTGCTGTCGCTTCGGCGGTGGCGGCCGCCTCGGCTGCCACCGGCGCCTCCTCCCAGGTGATGCTGAAGGCGGCCGGCGCGTCCTTCCCCGAGACAATTTACAACAAGTGGTTCTCCGCGGTGAGTAACAAGGGCATCAAAGTCAACTACAAGGCGACCGGCTCGGGGACGGGCGTCAAGCTCTTCACCGCCGGGGCAGTGGACTTTGGCGCATCGGACAACGCGATGGACGGCGCGGCGGTGAAGAAGGTCGGCCGCGGGGTGGTGCAGATCCCCATGGTCGGCGGCGCCGTGGCGGTGGTGTACAAAAAGAACTGCAACCTGCAACTGACGCAGAGCCAGCTGGCGCGGGTTTTCCTTGGCACGATCAGGAACTGGTCCGCGCTGGGCTGCCCTGCGGGGCCCATCAAGGTTGTCTACCGGTCCGATTCATCGGGCACAACCGCCTCGTTCACCACCTCTCTGCTGGCGTTTAGTGAGCTGTGGAAGAAGGTGGGAGCGGGCAAGACCGTCAAGTGGCCGGTGGGGGTTGGCAAGGACGGCTCGTCGGGGGTGGCATTGTTTGTTAAGGCCAACGTCGGGAGCATCTCGTACGTATCGTTTGGCAAGGCCAAGTCGGAGGGGCTCCAGACCGCGGGGCTGGAGAACAAGAAAGGTAACGTGGTGCAGCTCACGTCGAAGACGATGGTGGCGGGGCTGTCGCAAGTCAAGCTCGACGCCGAGAACCGGGGCGCCGACCCCAACCCGGCGGGCGACGACAGCTACCCTATCGTGTCGTACACGTGGGTGCTCGCGTACGCGACGGGGAACAAGAAGCTGTCGGCGTTGCGTGACACCTTTTCGTACATGCTGTCGCCGGTGGCGCAGGCAATGGCCAACGGCCTGGGCTTTGTCCAGCTCCCGGAAAAGGTTCGCATGCTGTCGATCAAGGCGGTCCAGTCTCTCAAGTAGGATGGGTGTGGGGGTGTCAAGCGTGGCGATACGGACCACGCCCTGCGACATGGACGACGATTGACTGGCGTGCATAACGTGAGACCGCGGCGGGACGCACGGAGAGGCCGTTGTGCTCTCGCAAAACCCATCGACGGTAATCTCCTTCTAGCCCGCGAGCCCGTACTCCATGGCCCAGCCTCGTCCAGCGGCGAAACAGGTGCGCACATCGGCCGCGATGCCGACGGGTCTGCGTCCAAGCGCCGTCGTAACCGTCGGTGCGCACGTACACAAGCTGGAACTTGGGTCAGCAGGGCGCTCGCAAAGCGCACGATCTACGGACGGCACACGGCTGCCTTATCGGTAGCGGCAACGGCATCCGCTCGTCCCCCTCCCCTCCAGCGGCTACGCACCCCAAGTCCCGTGGCCGCCGTAGCGGCGGCGACGGCATGTCCGCGGCCGTCACCCCGCCCCCCCCCCGCCCCCCCCAGCGGCGGCCGTGGGGAATAGGCGGCAGTCCCCCAGTCATCACAGCCGCCAGAGCGAAGCACGGGTGGACGTGGTACGGGTGGAGGGCATGGGAGGGGCAGTGGTAACGGCATGCGTCGAAGGGCGGCAGGTGCTCGCGGGGGAAGCGCAACTACGCGGCCTGTGTGGAGCGGAACCTCCTTCTACGCTTGCGACCACCGGCTTCCCACTGCCAGGATACAGTATCGCGTGGTCGTGGTGTCGCCCGGGGCAGTGGCGTTGGGCCGAAAGAAAGGAGGGAAGACGCAACCTCAGGCGGATACAAAAGTTGTTGCAAGAACCGATACTTGGATCAATCGGTCAGAGCGTCTCCACCGAAGTCAACAAGCTCAACACTCGTACAACGTGGCAGCCGTGCACTTTTAGGTTGCTCTCACGCGCAACGAGCGGACGGTGGCGACGACCGCGCGGCGTTGGCGGACCCGCGAAGACCGCATCCCCCCACCCCTCCTTCCTCTAGCCTGTGCGTTGGCGTCGCGACCTGTCGCTGTCCGTCTCCCCCCCCGCTAGGCACGCGGTTGCTGCGACCACCCTCTGCCTTGCGCCCCACGTGTGGGTCCCCACACTGTTCTACGAAGCGGGTCGTCCCACGCGGGTGGCCCCGCCAGCGGGGGCGTGCACAAGCGGTGGCGCGGCGGCGGCTTCGGCGGCGGCGGCGGCGGCGGCGGCGGCGGCCGCGGGGGCGGAGGTAGGGGGCGGGCGGCTGGCGGCGGCGGCGCGCGTCGGTCGGCACCGACGCTTACGGCGTGGCTCCGCTCCCTCGATCGGGTGGCCGCGAAAAAAGCGCGGAATGCGGCCGCCGCCGCCGCCGCCGCTGCCGCCGCCCCTGCCGCGGCCGCGCCTGCCGCCGCTGCGCGCGCGCCTATGCCCGCGGCAGCGGCCGCGCACGCCGCCGCGCGGCGGGATGGGGCGGCGGCTGGCAGCGCTGCGGCGGCGCCCCCCCCCCCTGCCCCCCAGCCGACGGCCGTTCTCGTCGCCCTCCGCGCGGCGGCGGCGGACAAGGAGCGGCGGGCGCCGAAGCGCAAGTACGCGGCGTGCTACCGGCTGGTGCGCTTCTTTGAGCGCCGCACCGTGCAGCGGCGGCTGGACCGGCTGAACCGGCGGGTGGCGGCGCGTGCGGGAGTCCGCCCGCCCTGCCAAGCATACTTCACCATCCGCCATCGTGGGCTTCGCGCACCAGCGCAGTGGGGCTTAAACCGTGTCCTTGCAGACAGCGCAGCAGTGCTTAGGGCGTACCCACCAACGTGACCAACGGCGCATATTTGCCCATATTCGCGCCACGTGTGCGACAAGTGGCGCTTGGGACTACAGTTTGAGGTCTCCAGCACGTCGCGCTGACAAAAAACCGGTCCAAAAACGTCGTATGTAGCAAATGTAGTTCGCTATATTTATAATAAGTCATCTGTGCCACGTGGGCGCTCGGATGGCTCTCCGATAGTCCATTGACTATCGGCGTGACCAACGGAGACCCCGTTAGTCACGCCGATAGTCAATGGACTATCCTTTTCAGCCCGAATCGAGCTCCACACGTGGCATATTGACACATAATCGCGTTTCGTTCGCAGAACAGTACTCTCTGCACAAAGTCGCATATTTGCTTCGACTAAGATAAATTCGAAGCAACCGTGTGGCAAAAAATTTGCGCCTAAGGTGGCGTTTCTGGACACCCCAGATCCCGGCGCCTTCGGGCGAGGACGCGCTCGGAGCCACGCGTCGTTGCACTTGCAATGTACTGTCACATGGCGTCATCGCCAGGCACCTCCTTCAAGCGCCAGCGCTGTGCCAGCCACACGTGAGAATCTGGTTAGAAACGGCACTCAGTGGTGCCCCCTTGCCTGATGACGCTGCAACGTTCTTATGCCTCGGTAGCCTCATTGCTAGCCTCGTGTGGCACCCACAAGAACACCAAGGCCAGCACTCCGTAGTTCCCGCCCTGTGGCGCTAGACCTCCCCGATTCCCCTGTCTGTGCCACCCTTCAGGATGACCTTCCCCACAAGCAAAAATTGTACGGCCCACAGGCGTTCCCCGCAAGACTTCTGGGTGCCTGTACTCTCTTGCTATTGGCCGCGCTGCCCCGGCACTCAAAGGCCGCACCCGGCGGCCCTGCTGCGTTCTGGGGCACCCTTCCGTCCGACCGCCCCCCGCCGCCATCGCAGGGCCTCGCACGGAGGTCCCCCCCCCCGCCTCACGCCCCATCGGGAGCCGTTCTGGGGCGTGTGCCCCTCCAGCAGCAGTCCCCCGGCCCCCTTCCAGGGCCGCCCGCGGCGGTCCTCCCCCCGCCACACCCCCCACCTGGAGCCGTTCTTGGGCCTGTGCCCCTCCCGCAGCCCCCCGCCCGCCCCCAAGGTCCGCGCACGGCGGTCCCCCCCCCCGCCACACCCCCCACCTGGAGCCGTCCTTGGGCGTGTGCCCCTTCCGCAGCCCCCCGGCCCCCTTCCAGGGACGCGCACGGCGGTCCCCCCCCCGCCACACCCCCAACCTGGAGCCGTTCTGGGGCGTGTGCCCCTCCCGCAGCCCCCCGCCCCCTCCCAGGGCCGCGCACAGCGGTCCTCCCCCCGCCACACGCCCCGTGGGCCCGACCGGTCTATCAACACGGCCTGCGCCACCGCGACCCACCACTCTGACGGGGACCCCTGGCCAGGGGTCGTCGCCGTGGTGGCGTCCGGCGCTGTCCTTCCCTCCTCTTCCGTCGCGCCACGCCTGTACGTCCACCGCCTCTCTCTGCCGCGCGCGGGCCGTGCGAGTGTGCTTTTATTTTTCCTCGTTGATGAGGCGGGTGTGCAGCGTTGTGTCCTTTCGCGCTGGGTACTGGCACATCTGTGGCTCTTTTTGCGTCGTGCCTATCTTTTTTCCGATGTCTTTCCGGTCTGTGTTGTGTTTTGATTGTTTGTGTGTTGACTGTAGTCTTTCCTAGACCTCTTACGCAGGGAGCGCCCATGGACTCAGACGATGACGAGGACGTTGTCGTCGCCCTCGCCACCAACCGACACATGACCACACTGCGCCTGCTACATCTGCGCGTCTGGAGGTCGCGCATTTATCACCGGCGCCGGGGCTCCATCCCCGGCCGGCGCGGCAACAAGCGTCGCGACTTTTCTGATGCGGTGCGGTGCATACGCGAGCAGTACTTTGGATTTGACGGGCAGGAGGCCGTGTACGATGAGAAGGACTTCGAGCGGCGCTTCCGTGTGCCGCGTATTGTCTTCTCCCGTATCTACAACTCCATCAAGACTGAGCCCTGGTGGCAGCAGCGACTAAACGCCACCGGCCTGCCACAAGCCCGCCCCCGGCAAACGCTCATTGGCGCCTTTCGTGTTCTTTCTTATGGGGAGTGCATGGACCGCGGCGACGAGCATGTCGCTTTGAGCAAGACGACGATCTCCTTGGCAACTAATCGGCTGGTGGCCTTTATTCTGCGAACAAACTAGGACGAGTACTTGCGGGCGCCAACCTTAGAGGACCTGAGGCGCATCATGCGTCGCAACGCTGAGAGGGGCCTGCCAGGCTGTATTGGCAGTCTGGACTGCCCCCACTGGGAGTGGAGCACATGCCTTACTGCACACGCCGGCATGTCCCAGGACTGGCATGGGAAGCGCACGGTCGTGCTGGAGACCGTCTGTGTTGACGACATGTGGATCTGGCACATCTACGCCGGGGCACCTGGCAGCAATAATGACCTCAATGTGCTTGCGCACAGCCCGCTCATGACCAAGGTGACCCAGGGGCGTTGGCCCCCGTCTGGGCTGTCTTTTTCTGTGAATGAGACCCGCTTTCGCATGCCTTATTACCTCGTGGACGGGATATACCCGCGCTATGCTTTCCTTATGTCGCCGCATGCAGAGCCCTCCACTGACAAAGAGCGTGCTTTTAATCGCCTGCAAGAGGCGTTACGAAAGGACGCTGAGGGTCGTCACGCCGTACTGACGCGCCGCTTTAATGTAGCTCTGTATCCTGCACGTGCCCACTCTGTGTCCAACCTAGGCTGTACGGCCAAGGCGATGGCCATTTTGCACAGCATGGTTACTGAGCAGCGGCGTGATAGGTACGTGTCGCGCTCTTGCCCAGGGTATGGACAGGGAGGAACAGATGTGGGGGAAGGTGAGGGCACGGAGAGCGGCGATGGAGGAGATGGCGGCGGAAGAGTTCATGGAGCAGACGGCGGTGGAAGCGGCTCTCGAGGTGGCCGACATGGCGGAGCCGCCCCAGAGTCTCAACGCGGTAGAGGACGTGCAGACGGTCGCGATAGAGGTGCAGCTGCAAGTGCAGGTGCGCCGGGTGGAGTTGGGGAAGAACCGAGTGGAGTGGAAGAGGGAGTGGGTGGAGTGGCAGGGGGAGCGGGTGAAGTGGGAGGGGGTGGCTGAGGTGGGGGTGCAACTGGAGGTGGTGGGGGAGGGGGTGGCAGCGGCGGGGGTGGTGGGAGCGCACCTGGAGGTGGGGGGGGGGTGGGTAGCAGCGGCGGGGGTGCACCCGGAGGTGAAGGGGCAGCTGATTGAGGGGGAGGGGGCGGGATTGGCGGTGCTTGGGCACTCGGGGTTGGAGCCGGGCGGGGTCCTGCGCACACCCCGTCCAGCGATCCGGCGGAGGGGTTGTTGCTCCAGGTGCTCATGTCCTGGTCCAACGCAACGGACAGGGACGTGCATGCGGCGCTGAAGGGCTGCCTCACCGAGCAAGTCTGGCAGCACCGCGACCGCTTCCTCCATCCCTATCAGTAGATAAACCCCACGCCCTTGTTTTGTTTGCGTAATCCTCCTATTCGCTTCCATCACTGCAGCGCAAAAAAACTTGAGAACTCGAGCCCACGTCGGTGTGGGGGGGGATGCCGTGGTGTCGGGTTTCGCGGCGGCGCCTGTTGGCGAGGAGTGGCGGTGACGACAGCGCGGCTGTAGTGGCAGCCGCAATGCTGGTTCGCGCCGCCGGGGAGGGGCACAAGGACCTGGCGGTGGCGCTTTCGGCGGCGCTGATTGGCGCCGCCGGGTGGGGGGGGACAGGTGCCTGGCCGCCGGGTTTGCCGCGGCGTTTGTCGGTGGGGCGCTAGGTGGGGGGGGGAAAACGACCTGGCGTCCGCGTTTGCGGCAGTTTTTGTCGGTGCGGCCCTGGGGAGGGGGGGGCCGGGAAGGAAGGACCTGGCCGCCGCGATTGCGGTGGCGCAAGGTCGGTGCGGCGCCGGCAAGGGGGGACGACAAGGACCTGGACCCCGCTTTTGCCGTGGCGGTCTTCTGCGCCGGGCTGGGGGGGGGGCAAGGGCGAGGCCGCCGCTTTTGCCGCGGCGCTTTCCTGCGCCGTGCAGGGGGGGGGGGACAAGGACCTGGCCGCCGCTTTTGCCGCGACGATTGTCTGCGCCGTGCTTGGGGGGGGGGGCAAGGGCGTGGCCGCCGCTGTTGCCGCGGTGCTTTTCTGCGCGGCGCTGGGGGGGGGGACAAGGACCTGGCCGCCGCTTTTGCCGCGACGTTTGTCTCGGCCGTGCTGGGGGGGGGGGGGGGAAGGACCTGGACCCCGCTTTTGCCTTGGCGGTTTTCTGCGCCGTGCTTGGGGGGTGGGGCGAGGACCTGGCCGCAGTTTTTGCGGTGACGCTTGTCTCTGCGGCGCAGGGGGGGGGGGACAAGGACCTGGGTGCCGCTTTTGTCTCGGCGTTTTTCTGCGCCGTGCTCGGGGGGGGGACAAGGACGTGGACCCCGCTTTTGCCGTGGCGCTTGCCTGCGCGGAGCTGGGTGGGGGGGACAAGGACCTGGCCGCCGCGATTGCGGTGACGATTGTCTGTGCGGCGCAGGGGGGGGGGGACAAGGACCTGGTCGCCGCTCCTGTGGTGGCGTTAGTCTGCGCGGCGCCGGGGAGGCCGTTATGCGAGGGAAGGGATGACAATGACAGGGAGAGTGGAAGACAACGACTGGGCGGTTGGGATGGGTCTTTGTGAGGGCCGATGGCTGTGTCATCGGATTGCACAGACACGTCGTCTCAGTGGGAAAAAAAAAACCCGGCGATGAAGCCCGGGAAAAAAAAAAGCATGACGTACGCCTGCCCTACACTGCCTCCCTGAGCACGTCCTCCAGCATTCGCTGCAGGTACGCGGGCGGTTCCAGAAGCCGCTCCCGCAGCAGCAGTGCGGGGAGTTGTCACAGGCAGGTCCACATCCAGGGCGTCGATGGCGTCCTGGGCTTTGGCCACTTTTGTGGCCATTGAGCGCGTCCCCCGGGAAGGTGGCCGCTCGCCCCGGCTGGGGCCAGAACTGCCAGCAGCGGCCGCACTCCCCGTGCCGGTACGCACTAGCGTGATGTCGAACGACGGCGCGACGACACCGGCTCCCTGACTCTCAGCGCGCTCGGCGAAGACGGGCTCCGCCGACGCCCTCCCCAGGTCCATCGCCAGCTTCAGCATCGTGGAGTGGAACTCGATCCCCTCCAGCGTGCCCCTGTTCTCAAGGCGCGAGAAGAAGTCGATAGCCACCTTACGGCTTTCCAGACGGTACGCCGCCTCGGCCAGGGCTGCCTTGTTTGCCATGGAGTCCGCTACGCTCAGCATGGCCTTGTTTGATGTGTTCAGCGAGGCCTCAAATTCATCCTCCTTCTTCTCCCCGTGCGCTGCGCGCTTCGCAGCTTGCCGCCCCAAGGGCCGGCCTTGGAGCCCGTCGTACTTATTCCGCTTTCGCTTGCCTTTTCCCTTGCCTTTCTCTTGGCCGCCGTCGGCGGGTGCACTCTGAGACTCAGTGTCGTAGTCCGACTCTTCCTCGTCCTCAGCATTGTCAATGAGCAGGCGTTCCATCTCAGGGTTGGCGGACGCGCCGCTCCACTTGTCCATACCACGCAACACCTGCCAGCACGGTTGCCAACTCTCTCGCACGAGGCGTGCACGGCGCACCTGCGCACTCTTGCCTTGCTCCTTGAGCACCTTCTCGTAGTCCACGTTCTTCTGCTCGGCAGCGTAGGCACTCGTTGCAGTGTACAAACACCGCGCCGCGCGCAGCACAGACTCCTCGTTCATGTTCCCCGACAGCCGCGTGCTAGCAACATTGTAGAAATGCGCAAAGCGCTGGCAGCAACGACCAATGTTGCGCTGAAACTCGTTCTTGGCCGACGTTGGCGGGCGATTACTCCACCGACCGCGCATTTCAAACGATGTCAGCTTGGGTGGCGTGCGGCGAACAAACGCGAACCAGATGCTAGACCACGGAGCGGGCGCCTGCTGTCCCGTCCCAACGCATGCATCTTTCGTGCACTGCCCGTACGCCTCACAAAGCGCGACGAGCTCAGGGGTGGTCCAGACTCTGCCCTTGCCAGCCTTCTTGTTATTCTTGCTTTTCCCGGGCCCACCACCGCCAGCCATCACCTCCTGCACAGAAGCGTTGTCAGGCGTCTGCGCAGCACCAGAGGGCGGCGGACCGTCATGCCTTGCCTCGCCAGCCGCAGAAGGTGAGGCACTCACACGCCCTGCTCCACAAACTGCAGGGGGCAATGGACGAGCAGTATCTGCCCGCCCAGCAGCACGAGGAGACGGAGCCGCAGGCCCAACCCCACCATCAGCAGGGGGCGACGGAGCTGCACGTCCTGCCCCGCCACCACACCGGGACCCCCCAACACAGCGGGGAGCATTAGCAGGTCCAACCGCAGCGCTTGCGCCTCGCGCCTCTGCCGCCGCAAAGACTGCTCGGGCCCGTGCCGTGTTTTTGATCTGCATGATAATGGCAGCCCGCGCCGCGGCTGCGCCAGCTCCCCCACTGATTGCAATGGCATTATCAGTGACAGCCTGCCTCGCCCTGGAAGCGCTAGTGTCTTAAGCCACTCGCTTGGCGGCCGCCGCGCGGGCTTCGTCCTTCACCTCGTCGTACCGTGTCATAGAGACCTGCGACGTGTCAGCAGCCGAAGGGGCGCCACTGCGTAAGCCGCTGCGCCCACCACCGTATGTACCGCCGCGCCCGTCGCATCCGCGCCCACATCCGCGAGCACGAGCACCACCTCGGCCAGTCACTGGTGCTGGGGCGAGTGACGTGCTTGCTGGCGTAGCAGGGAAGCCGGGGGGGGCTCGTGCACGAGCTGGGGTGGCGGCGTGGTTGACTGCGGGGGCGGGGGCGGCGTAGGGGGAGGCGCCACCAGACGAGGCACTGGCCCTGCGACGGCAGCCACAATGTTGGCGGCGTAGCTCTCGGTAGGAGATTCCATGTCGCCGGGTGCGTTGCGGGGAGCTCTCAAGACAAAGGCTGCACCAGCAAGGGGGCAAGGGAGGCGGTCCTGCCACGCTGGGCAGCAGCGCCCAATGAAATCCGGGCGGCGCCGCCTCGGCTTGAACGCTCAGACCGGCTGCTGCTGCAGTTACCGCAGGTTGAGGGATTGAAGATGCGAGGCTCAGTGCGGGCGGTAGTGCAGACAGAGGTAGGCCTGAGTTGTTGGGAGGGCTCAGCGTAGTGGCAGGATGACACCGTAGAGGCCCTGTCGTCGTCGGGGTTGGCACCGCACGACCTCTGGCGATCTCAGGGACTCTCCACGAGGCCCATACACTGGAAAATTTGCAGGTGTCATGTGCGTCGATGTCATGCCGACAACGTTGAGCCCTTCATTGCCGACCACAAGGCGTTGTGTGCACGTGTCCCAGGAAGGCAACGGATATGCGAGTTATGCGAGTTAAACTCAGCCCGCCAAGGCTGCACTCGGTGCATAATCTTCAGATTAACGTTGATTCTGTGAGAGCCGTCCAATAATTCAAGTCATGGCTGTGCGGTTGGAGCGATTCAAGTGGGCATCAAAGAGGCCTGTGGGACGGATTTGGGCGTCTCTCAGCGCCTGGCCTTTTGAGTTTCGGTCAAAAGACAGAGTTTTGGTCATCGCTTCATTGCTTCTGCGTGGAGGGCCACGAAGCGCCGACGAGACCGCTTGAAGGCGAAGCTATCGTGTTTTGGGCATGTAGCCCATGTCTCGACCTCAAGTACATTGCGGTCAAGAGCACCCCCGATAGTCCAGGTACTATCGCGATAGCCGCGCCAATGAGATGCTCGCACGTGGCACACGTGGCGTTCTAAAATGACCATTTCAGACATTTAGTCTCACGTTGGTGGGCACCCCTTATCCCCTGTCAAGATACAAGCCCGATTTTGGGCAGATCTCTTGCTTCGTTGTGCAAATTCGTACTCTGCTCGAACACAAAAATGAACGGCTCGAGCAGAACTTTGCTTTTCTGATCGAGAGGATGGGCTGAGGCCCAAGAATCTCCACGAGGATGACCGACACGACGGCCGCTGTCGGTGTTCTGTCAACCAATGACAACAGCGGTGGCGCTGCTGTTCGCTGGACCGAGCGTTCCATTAATCAGAATTCACGTTGTAGATGTCGTGCAAGGCGGAGAGATTTTTCCGCGCAGACCCGCGAACGCTGTCGTCGCGCAGGTTTTTACTTAACCTGTGCGAGAGTTTGCGCGACATTTAAACGCGTTTGTGGAAACATTGCTCACATGCGTAGCGATGGTCGGTCGCTTCTTTGCGCTTCACGAGAGTGCTATTCTCAACCGAGCGCTTCTGGTCATACCAAGGGAGGTGGTGACCACCAATCGCCCGAGCTGTTATGGGCAAAAAGCAAGAGACGGGGGTAAAAGCGGCTTCTATGATGCCTTGAGGGGGGGTCGATGCAGGTTTTATGCAGGTTTTTGCTCGAGAATTTCCCAAAAAAGCAAGAAACGTTTGACAGGCGAAAAGCAGTGCTGCGCAGCCGATTTGATTTGCAACTGCGTGCGCGACCCGTAGCACGTGCCCTGCATCGCGGCCTCAGAGCACCTCCACCAATGGAGCGTATACGCCAAAAGCCAAGTACGTGGCAGCCGTTTCAGCGGTTTGGCTTTCGCTCTTACTGGAGGGCCGTGTGAGGCTCCAAATTTAAGGTCACATCACATTTCTTAATCGCTCTCGATACCACCTTAACGGACCTCTAGAGCGCTCGAGTTCATGGCTTTCAACGGCAGCGGGGCCAACACCCGAGCCAATCGAGCCTTTTTGGCTTGGTGTTTTGGCTCTTGGCTAAACTCCGAGCCAACCTGCGCCAATCAAAAGCGTGACCCGTGGCGCGCAGACGGTCGTGAGGCAGTGGGTCCTCTGGCACACGACCAGCTGCCAGCAACGCGTTATAGAAAGGCCTGACGTTGACCTCTCGGTCTTCCCTGCTGAGGATTTAGAGGTTCCATACGGAGGACTACGGCCTCTAGTGGCTCCTGGCGGAGCGTTATTGAAGTATGACGCGTTTTGCGTTGGATTCTCGGTTGGAATAGCCGTTCAGAGTCGCCCACGTGGCGCCACGTGTCTCGTTTGGATTGGCCTTTGGTTCCATTCGTGGAGATTCTCTCAGGGCCACTAGAACGCCATTTTCCCCGTCATGCACTGCACGATTCCCCCGCTGCACCCCCCCCCAGCAGGGGAAGCGCCGGCGAGACCCAATTTTTGGAGGGGAGCATGAAAAGGACCTTTTCCAGCTGGTTGTGAATAGCGCTTTGCTCTCCGACGCTTCTCGCACCAATGATCACCCTGAGCCATCTGGGCCATGTCGTAAAAAACGTGCATTCGTGCATGCACTCCGCTCCCGCTTTGCACGGTTTTTGACTTCATGCTGCTTAAAATCGAAACACGTGCAGGCAATGCGCGACTCCCTGCATCAGATCCCGTGCATTAATGCATGACCATGCAGCACACGTGCATGCCTACAGCTCATGATCCAAACCTCGCCGAGCTTCCTTCGAGCAACTCACGTGCCCCACCTGCGGTGCGTGCTCAGTAGCATACCTCAGCAGGCTTCTGCAGTCGAGCGACTGTATTCTTCCCGAGTCAAGCCATCTCCATCGCACGGTCAGTGCCCGCACGGGCACGCTTGGTGATCGCTTCATGCAGCATCCACCGCATGCATGCAGTATTTTACGGCTCAAAATGTCGAGAATCGTGCACGCCAAGAGGGACAACGTGCACCCACGGGACGAATTCGAGCCCCTTCCACAACCGTGCGCGGCCGTACCAGCACGCGTTGACAGGCCCGAACACGAAGAAACGGCCCGCGCCCCGTCGTCGCGGCGGCGCTGATCAGCATGCCCACGTTGCCGTTGGCCCGACGGGAGGAGGTATAGCCTACAGCAGCTCAACGACTCCTCCGCAGCGTTGCCGTCTTCGGCTGGGCGGAGGAAAGGCACGAGGGAGGGAGCGCCGCTGCCGTCAACCCCGACGTTACCGGCGGGACACCTAAGGCGCCCACCTCTGCCGCCGGCGAACTCTGCTCGGTGGCACCACCGGCTGCCACGTACGATGCGGGGTCGCGGCAGCAGCGGCCGCCGCCGGCAGACCAGTCCGCAGCGCTCGCAAGCAGCCACGAGGCGACGTAGGCCACGGCCGTCATCGGCGCCTGGCGGTCCTCCACGCGCTGGTCTCCACCAATCCGTAACGCAGCAGCCACCATTTGCCCCGCCGTGGCAGAGGCCGCAGACTGGGCGAAGGCGAGGACGTCACCGCCCCAGTCTGCACCCCCGCCTGCCCCCCCCCGTCGCCGCCGCCGCCGCTCGTCATCCCGCCGCCACTGCCGCTGGCGATCCCGCCGCGGCCACTACGACCCCCGCCCACGGTCACCTTTACATCGACCATATTCTCTGTAAAGTTCACCAGCTTATACGAGTCCCCGTGCCACAATCCCCACCCCGCCCGCACAGCCTGTCTCGTCACAGCCCTACCTACCAACAGCCCCGTCAACTCGGACTCGGACGCGTCCACGGCGTTAAAGAAGAGCACTTCCGTCCCAAGCGCCTAGGCGGCAACCATCCGCTTTGTTTCTCCGCTGCCGTCACTGGCAGTCGCCGCGTCGGCCGACAGGCCGTCTCCTCCGCCACCGGCCGGCGTGTTTGCCCCTTGTGCCTGCTCCGAGAGCTCTTGACTGCTGCACTCGCTCAGATACAAGGCTTGTAAATCACGAATCGCCACGTTCCCGGTGCCGACAGAAGTTGCCGTAGCGGCATCCAGAAACCAATTCCACCCTTGCGAGTGCAGGTCATTGTGGAGGACGACCCACCGCATCACGCAGATCATGAACAGGTCCAGCTCTTGGACCCGCCTTTTCTCGCCACAGAGACCCCTCCACTTGTTGGTGGACTGGCAGCCGTCCTTCAGCCTCTGGGGCACCTGTGCGGGAGGCGCATGATCGTTTATGACGAATGCGGTGTTCCAGTCAAGGATCTTGATCTCAACTTTGTCGTTGTACAGCCGCCAAGCAATGGGAGAGATGTGTAGGTCCCCGTGCACGACACCAGCGGCATGCAGCTGAGACACCACTTGATTGACTGACCCGACAAATACGTGCGCAACTTTCCAGTCGGCGGGCGCGGACAGATTGTAGGGCGGGTCTGCCTTCGTCAGGTCGGGGATGATCACGTCCATCGAGGCGGGGTTGGGTAATTACGTACGCTTGACGGCACAGAACCCCAAGAGAAAGCAGATGCTGTCCCGTGGGCCGACACGATTCAGGCGCGATAAGACGCTCATGACGTGCCTTATCGACTCGTCCATCGTTTCCAAACCCGGAGCGTGACGCAGTTCAGCTTGCAGTACAGAGTCTCCTGAAACGACAGCACGTCCAAGTCACCTGCGTTTGCCGCGCGTGAGGTAGCTTCTTTGACAAGCCGCATAGTGTTCTGCAAGTGTGTGCGCGTAAGGGAATAGTAGACATCTGCCAGGCGAGCATGGTCAGGGTGTTTCAGGTCCAGCTCCTCGCTCATGACGATGCTCATGAGAAGACGCCCGCCAGCGATGAAGACGGCGCCAAACTGCACGATCTTGCCTGTGGCCACGTCCCCCGGCACGATGGCGTCCTCCGCTTGTAGGCCCCGCATCATTCAGCCCACAGCAACACAGGACCCGCATGCTCGCGCCTGCGGAAGAGCCTCCATGCAGAAGTAGGTTGACTCCTTGTACTCCCGCACGCGAAGGGGCACATAGTCATCGCTATACACCTTGAAGCCGCCGATGCTGTCCGCCTTCGAAACCGCCGTCGCATAGACCACCGGCAATTTTAGCTCCGACAGCGGCGCCTGCTTGCAGACCTCTTTGCCCTCAGCTCGGTACAGCCGGTGCAGGAAGTTCACAACAACAGGGTCCACCGCGACATCGCTGTCCTTGGCAGTCTAGACGACCACGGCCATGCGGGTATTGATCAGCACGCCGGCAATCAATAGTGGCTGAGCAGCATCTGTGGCATCTGTGCCAACGCACGATCAGGTACTAGCGCCCGCCATGCACGCTCGTCGCTCGTCGGGTCAATGGACATGTACGACAGTGCCGTAGGCCCACCCTTCCCGCCTCTAGAGGCAACTTCATCAGCAAAAGACAGGGGTTGCTTGGGCTTAGATACAACCATGACGTCGGCTCTATCAGCCGCAGCCGCGACATGCGAGGGGCGTAGTGGCCGGGTCTGACGTAGATCCCGCACCTCCTGCTGCAGCTTGCGACCTTCGGCTTGTTGCTGGGTCACGGCATCAAATGGGTCACGGGCATGGACACCTATGGACTGGATAAGCCGATAGTGCCCCGCATAGCTTCGTTGATGGAGCGCGATGTCTGTGAGCCTGACGAAATCGCGGCTTGCTTTTTACTGCCTAGCCGCCAAGAAAGCCCGGGCCTCTAGTAGATTTATGTGCGCGGCCCGCAACTCGCCAAGCGCAGAAATAGCGGCTGCTTTACTGCGTGCCTCTTCAGCGCACTTCAGCTGGTCACGCTTCAAGGCAGCGTCGGCAGCGGCTTCAACAGCGACTAGTGTATGGCAGACAAACGCCAGTTCCGCAATTGCGGCGGTTTCAGTTGCGGCCGGCTCCGCACCAGCATCGACGCCGGCGACGGGGGTAACGTCGTCCGTGGCGACGGGCAGCCGGCGTCGGAGGCGGCGGCGGCGGCAGTTATGGGGCGGGGGCCAGCCAGCAGGACCAGCGGCTGCGGCAGCGGCCAGAAGAAAGTAACCAGCCGACAGCGGCGAGGCCAGCCACGAGCCGGCGGTTGCGACCCCGGCGTCCGGCCGGCGGCGGGAGTGGCAGCGGCAGCAGCGGGGGGGGTGCGGGAGAGTGGCGGCTACGAGCCGGCGGCGGCAGCGGCGACGGCGGCGACAGCGGCGACGGCTACGGCTCCGGAAGGAGGGCGACGAAAAACACGTGGCAAAAGCAGCGGCGGCCAGCCAGCCGCGGTGGCAGAGGCGGTGGGAAAGCGGCAGCCAGCCGGCAGTGACGGCGGTGGCGGCGGCAGCGGGAAGGTGGGGGCAAGCAGACAGCGGCGGGCGCTGCGACCGGCGGGCCGCGGCACCCAAGCAGCGGCCTTAGCAGTGACGAAGGCGGTTCGGGGGTGATGGCCAGCCAGCGGCGGCCAGCTGAGTCGTCGTCGGAGGCGGCGTGGGTGCGGCGGCCAGCAGACAGCGGATACCGCATCAGGTGGGAGGCGGCGGCCAGTCCGTGGCGGCGATGAGGGCGGCGGGGGGAGCGACCAGCCACGAGGCGATGGACAGACGGCGGCGACGGCGGCGGCGGCGAGCCGGCGGAGGACAGGCGGCAGAGGTGGTGGCAGTGGGGCGGGGGCAGTGGCAAGCCGGTGGCGGCGGCGACAGCAACGGCGGTGGGGCGCCGGCCAGCCGGCTGCGGCGGCGGCAGCAGCGAAGAGGCAGCGACCTGCAGGGCCCGCAGACGTGGCGGGGGGGCGACCGCCAGACAGAAGTGGTATTAAGGGCGGTGTGTAGGCGAACGGAGGCCGGTTTCGGCGATTGTGTCGGCCGGCGGCGGGTGGTCAGATGGCGGCGTGTGGTCAGATGGCGGCGGGTGGTCAGATGGCGGCGGGAATGCGGCGGCCAGCCGGCGGGGACGACAGCGGCGGTGGCGGGCGGTGGGTTGACCGCGGAGACGGCCATGCTGTATTCCAACAGATAAGAGCTACTCGCACCGGCCGACCGTAACCGCATCCCTAACCGTATTCGGGCTTACCAATTGTGAGCGATAAGGTTACGGGGAGATAGTGCGCACGAACCGCGCAAAACGTAACCATATTCTGTACAGTTACAGTTTCGGCAGCTGTACTCCACGCCAGAATACGGAGGGCTGGCGCGCCCGCAGTATTCAATTCATGATCACTTGAAAGGGCTCAAAATGAGACGTCGAGCCACAATTGGTACTTTCTTCCGACGGATGGGCGGAGAGCATCGCAGACACGCTCCGTTTCCGCTTGCAAAACGGGCACCTGTCGCTGTCTCTTACCCTTCACCCACCCATCCCCCCTGCTGTCATCGATCCACTCCCATTCAGCGCAGAGCCCGATTCACGATTTTCTCACGTACGGAATCGACTTACATGCCACTTCATATGACGGTGGTCTCAACAGCCGTTTTCTGACTTGGCGAAGGGCCCAAGTCGAGACACCTCTCGGAGGTCTTCCGGATCCTGAGTCGGAGGCCAGTGTCGGAGCCTGAAAATGCGACGACTTGTTTGAAGACTGTGCATCTGATTTGAACTGCGAGACGCTCGCTCGCTGGACGGGCAGCCGCTGTCATCAACCAGTGTGCCGCGCGCACTCGTTCGCCGGCCCCGCCTCTTCCGGTCCCCCCCAGTTGATTTGGCCATCATCCTTGCGCCGGCTGTACCCCCCCCCCCCCCCCCCCCCCCCCCCCCCCTGCACCATATTGCGGTGTGCTGACCCTGTGCAGTTGCATTTGCGTGATGACCCATCTTCTGGGCGATGCCCTGGAGCGTCTGTAGGCAGCTGGAGAGCAAAATCACGAGCTCCGGAAGCTTGCCAATATGCTTTCCGTGGAGAAGGGGGCCCTCGGCCTGAGCTCCGTTGCATCCGACGAGACACTGGGGGCGTACCTTGTAAGGTTGGTGGGGTTGCTCCACGCGACGGAGCCCAGTGTTAGCGGCCAGTGGAGCAATATCAAGAGCGTTTTTGATAAAATTTCATCGGCGTTGCGGCCGGGTGCGGTGCGGGGGGGCAATGGCACGAGCTGCTCGAGATAGCGGAACTGGCCGACCTCACAGATATCTGTGGCCAGGGAAACCGGACTGCACCGCACGCTCGACACCTTTTTGGGCTCTTTTATAGGAAGAGCATTGAGAGTGGCTCTATCTTCCGACATGTGCGGAATACCCCGGCTCATTGTGATGAAGTCGTGGCGTTGGCTGAACCACATGTTTCACGCGGCCGGCGCAGCCCTGAGGTTGTCTTGCCGGCCTGGTGCTTGTTTGCTGCCCTGGTCCGCTTGCGCAGGGAGGGCGGCAGCGGGTCCTCGCGAGAGCCGTGGACGTCGCCACGTCCACGTTTAGGAGGTTATGCACCCCGATCGTACATGATCTCTGCCTTGGCCTCCCTGCTCCCATGTGCCATGGGCCAGATGAGCGCCGGCAGATAAGCACGGACCTCTCCCGGCTGATGGGGGAGACCTTGACGGGGGGGCCGCGTCTATACGCTTTTCTTTGCGTTCCATTGACATTTCCTTTTTCAGACTGACCGGATTGTAGCTCGAGAGCGACAGACGGGGGTCCTGGACCCTGGGTGGATGGACCCATACCCAGAGCAATACGTCTCGCACTGATACATCTCTTCTCTTACTGCTTTTGCTTCGATTGGTACAGTTGCGAGGCGGTTGATGGCTGCCACACACCGCTCTTGACCCCATTCGGAGAGCACAAAGAGGACTACACCAACGAAAATGCCACATCTTCGCTCCTTCTGTTGGCCATTTCGGGCACCTGTCGAATACGCTTCTATCTGGGATGGTTTTCGGGATCCTGTGGGGACTCAACCGTATGCGGCCGCCGTCGCCGCCACCACCAGCCGCCGTCGAAAGGTCAGATTGTGCTGTCGACGGCGACGTCGGCGACGACGGTGCCACGCAATCCTCCGCAAAAAGCAATCCACGCGTTTAATTAAGGGGCCTGCCAACTAAAGGCCTCTCATTTTATGGCTGGCATGCCGTCGTCGGTCGATCTCCAAAAATGTCGCGATGTGCAAGAAAACGCACAGGAGAACATTGCCAAATTAAGCAGGGTCTGTTGGGTACGGCCCGCGATCGATCACTCAAACATGGCCACCAGGGCACCCAGCCAGCTCTCACCAAGCATTGAGAGCCACTTCGGGGGTGCCGGATTCGCGTTCTATACTCACTTTTAGTACTCTTTTAGGGGAACACCCCCGCCCAGCGATCGGATCTAAACTAGCTTTTGCGTCGAGTCACGCCCCAACCTTCGGCATGGGCCAGCACGGCGACGTAAATAGGCCCTTTTTAGGCGCAGAGACTGTGAGTTGGGCCAGCGTTTGCGTCGCGCCACCTCCCCCCCCAGTCCACTTGCCAAAGCCTCTGTGAGTCACATCGCAAAGGCTCCGGATACTTGGACCTTACATTCCGCCTCGCCCCATGCCTTCTCGAAAGCATCTGTCAGCTGAAAAGACAAATACTCTGCTGTCGCCCTCCCAACGCCAGTGGATCATCCCGGTTCTGGCGCGCCACGCAACTCACGTCACGTTCCCATCCCCCAGGTGTGGTGCTCCCGCCCCCTCTTTCTTGCTGCTCGCTGTGATGGACACCAATCCTCCTTCCTCGCCGGCCTCCTCGCCCGGTCGTGATGCAGGCTCCGCCTCGTCGCGCGTAAAGGTCACGGCCGCGAGCGCCACCTCATTGTCTGATGAGGAGACCATTGATGACGCGGACGACAGCTCGGCCATTGCAGCAGCCTCCATCAATGTGCTGCACGGTAGAGGTCAGGGATGGGGAAGGGACGGACAAGGAGTGGTCGACGAGCGGGCGCGCCGTCAATGGGTTGCCGAGTGCGATCCCAGATGAAAGCCGCTTGTCGTGGCGGCCGCGTCGCGTGGGCGCCACAACTCGTCCAAAGTTATCCAATACTGTTTGTACTTTTGATACTACACTTACATTAAGTGTCTGTCAACGTAAAACATAGATCACGAACCGCAGGGCGGGTCGGTTCTCGACCGAGACAGATGTTTGCGGTAATCCTCTCAGTGTCGAGCACGTGGCAGGCCCTCTGGCCCTAAAAGCGAGAGCAGAGTCACACCGCTGAAGTTGCTCTGAGTTCTCCCGCGAGGGAAAGCGCAAAAACCGGGAAACACTATATCATTCTATGTTTGTATTCGGCACACGTCTTTTCATAAGCTTGTCGTTAAAGTCAGCTCCCGCCCAACTCCATAGGAGTTAGAATCGTCCTATGCGTGGACATACTGGCCAGGAAAGGTAGATGAGATCTCTGGAAACGCTTTGTCAACACTACACGTCCTAACATGAAGTCCAACCGTATCAGTCTCATCTAAGTGAAGTTCATGACGAAGAGAGGTGCCTACAAGTCATCCTGTCCATTGAACTATTCATTGTGAACCAGACGCATGCTGGATGCTCCTGCCGCTTCGCCTGCCGCAACCCGCCGGATCTGAACCTGACCAAAGCCCGAGCCCGGAACGCCCGGGTGTCTGCTTGACGTATGCGCGTCCCGCCGCGTTTGGACGGCCCGGCGTCGAGTCGGGGCGTTTCTCGGGAGCGCATCCAAGACGTTCTGTGCAACCAAACCGTCAGTGCTGGAAAGTGGCCTCACTGCCGCGTTCTTACATCACAGATGCTCCCGAGGACAGCATACATCATGTTCTCTGCTCTGGTGTACTCTCAACGGCGATCCGTTATCGAATCGTTGTCTCATTGAGAGGGTTGTCTGGGCGTTTCCTGGCCTGCAATGTGTATTTCTTGGGCCAAATATCCAGCATAAAATCCGGGTTATTGTCCGCAGGAAACGGTCCGCGGCCGACGCTGCCGACGCGGTGCTGACCGCGATCGCCAGCTCAGGCTTCAAGTCGCGCACCAGCTGGCACTGCGTGGCGGCGTGGCGGCGTGGCGGCGTGGCGGCAGCCGTAGCTGTGGAGGCGGCAACGGAGTCGGCTGGCCTCTGGCCCCCACCGCCACTACCGCCACCACCAACCCCACTCTCGACACACACCAACAAAGCGCGGCTCACAACCCCCCCCCCCCCCCCCCCCCCACCCCCCCCCCCCCCACTCACCCACGCCCTACCCCCACCCCCACCTCCGCCCCGCACCCACGCGGATCCACAGAGGTGAAGTGATCTGGTAGCACAAACTCCGAGATATAGTTACCTTTTAATTCTCCAAGTACTTACAGAACTCATACTGCACTCAGGCGGACCGACCACAGCGACGGGGTCGCGTTGTGTACATAACATGATGCCAAGAGATCTCACCGGGCCGCAACTATTTTCATGTGGGTTCGCGAGGATCGCGAACGGTACACACCGAAACAGTTGGACGAAAATGTGGTTTATCTGTCAACTAATAAGTGGTCCTCGCCATCAGTTGGAAAAGTAACCTGAAAACTATCATATCATATGGTGGCGTGATTCATAAAAAATCGGATCACGTCATCGATCGCACAATTTCGTACGTGGGAATGGCACTCGTGAACATTTTTTTTTCGTTTTAGTCTATCACGATCTCATTGGTTACCGACATGCCCCGACAGAGGTCGAGGTCACACGCACCCGTCTTGTTATGTACATAACGGAGCGCTGCGCGGCACTCGCAGGAAATATGTTTCAAAGTACACGCACAACTGATAAAGCAGACGGTGTTGGTCACTTGAATGTTGACAGCTCCTCTCACATACTGTGCAATGGGTTTGTCAAGGTGGTGTATCACGGTTTCACTAGACGGTTTCCTTTGCCTTTGCCATGGCGGGGTGGCTGCGCCGCACGCCAGTCGGGCGTACCGGTGCCGTTGTCGACCGGCGTCGGGCGTACGTACCGGTGCTTTTGTCGACCGCCGAAGTCGCGACGGCCGCCCGCCTAGACACGCCCAGTCCTTCCACCTCCCCCACCCCTTTTTGCCACCACCCCCACCATCGCCGCCGCCTCGGTAGTGATGGGCGCGAGCACGTGCCCGCGCCAAGTGGGTGGTTGCCAATCCCAATCCGCGTGCTTTCCCATTTGGAAACGGTCGGCCCAGCTCATTCCGACACGTTTACGCTGTCCATTTCCCCTGTCTCTGGAATACTGTAGCAATATGGTTGTCCGTATTGTGACCCTAATATTAGGGGGGCTACTTCTAACCCTTAACTTTCAATTTGATAGTTCGTACTGGTCACGGTATCTATAAGTTACGTATGACCAGAGGGACTTGCATCTTGGGGTGGAGGGTAGTTAGTAGTGTCTCCGAGGGCTTATAACGAGGGGGCCGGTGGCGAATCCACCGCCGGCCAAGGTAGAACAACAAACCCCTCCCATTTGGGCTCCCATCTTGGTCCCGTGGCTTGCGCTCCAAGGATAGCAACCGTGGCCTCCCGGTGACGTTGGTGCCGATCCCCCTTGGTGAGTGTTCCCTGAGAGTGGACGCGCGACGGATCCCTATTGTGCTACATTGGTGGAGCAGCAGGGGACGGGTTTCCGTCACCCTTGTGGTGACGCCGTCTTCGGCCCTGGCACACGGATAGGGATCCGGTCCTTTTCTTGTACTCGTGGTGTTGCGACCTGATCGATTGTGTTGAGATTTTACCTGTGACTGTGATCTACTGTTACTCTCCCCAATCTACCCCCTCGCTCTCTTGTTCGTGGTGATTGATACGTCGGTTGACTGATTGTGACCATGTCTACCCAAGAGACGGGGAACGTTCAAGATGACGGATCGGCGTCGACGCCGACCCCGGAGGTGACTACGGGAACCGGGATCGGGAACCCGATCGTTAACATTGAGACGCCAATGCTTTCCGGTGCCGGATCGACGTTTGGCACGGCTCGGACGGCAGGAGGCGGGGGCCCGCCTCAACTGTCGTCGACCGACCTCACTCCGCCGCCTCCTTCACCAGGGGATTCCCTGATGGCATCATTGGCCCGCATCGAGGCCCGGTTTTCCGGGCTCGACGCCCGTCAAGATCGGACGGAGGACGCAATGGCAGTGTTGATGTCAACACGGCACACGACGGGACCCCGTCGTGTTCCTCCCACACCGGTACGGTTGACCCCGGCCGGACTACTTTCGGAGTCCACCAGGGTCAACCCCGGTGTTGCTACTCCTGGACAACCCCCGGACACAATGGGGTATGGGTCCGACTCGTCGGCAGAGTTGGAACGGAGTCACACGGAGCGATACGCTCGGAGCACCCGAAGCGGACTCCGCGGACACGACCCGGCGGATACGTACGCCGGGGGAGAATCGGTTATTGGAGGAGGGGGTACCCTCTCGCAGTACCCCCACGACGAAGGAGGCCCGGCAACTCGGGTTCCCGAGGTGCCGACGCCTGAAGTACCATCTTCAGTGGTGGAAGCTATGACCGCGCAGGTAACTGCGAGCCTACTGAAGCGGATGGAGTCCGATGAGTTCGCTCATCAACTGGCTAAGCGACTGGATATCCAGGACGCTGACACGGAGATCGTCAACGAGGTCTTCCGGTCGGTTCTTACTCCGGAACGTTATCGTTTGGAGGACCGCTCTACCACCGTATCGGAATCGATGCGTAATACGTCGCATCGGGCGATCCGCTCTATGCAGACCCTTATGAAGGGAGTCCCTATGTTCGGGGGGCCGAACGGACGCCCGTTGGCAGTCATCGGCTTCTTGACTAGCTTCAAGGCAGCCGCAGACAAGGCGCTCGTTAACGAGGGGCTGGCCCTGGAGATCCTCCCGTTCTTTGTTGATGAACGGGTGCGAGGCATTCTTCGCCAGGCATCCCCGATGCCGGGAATGAGGGTCGCGGCCACCCCCATGGATTACCGTGGGATATTGAAGGAGCTGCTGAGCAGCTACCTCAGTGAGGACAAGTGCGAGGACCACTATCGGGCCCTTCGCACTGCCACCGCCCAGTCCTGGGTGGATGAGGAGATGTTTGGACGCCGGATCCAAGAGCTCGACTACGAGCTGGGGAAGCTCCTCGGAGAAGGGGAGCTACGGGCCATCCTGTTCGCAGGAGTACCCAACTACGTGCGGATATCCGCACGGGGCGCCAACACGGCACGGACGAACTTCAGTCGACTGATGCATATGTGCAAGTCCCTAGGGGACGCCTACCGGGTTCTACACCCGGAGTGTGCCTTGGCCCCGAAGCCCAAGGGTGAGGGAGGCAAGCCCAGTCTTACCCCGGTACCGAGGCAAGAGAAGGTGGAACGTAAGGCCGCACCAGTACTGGTGGCGACCGAACATACCCCTATTGGTGAGGGTGACCCTCTAGTCGACCAACAGGGCCACCTGTTGCTACCGGCGACGCCGGTGATTGATGAACATGGTACGGTAGCGTACATCGCCCCGGCTGGAACCCAGTTCCAGGTCAACGAAGGAACGGGACGGCGCGTCCCGTATGTGCGGACTACGGGGTACTCCCCGGTGAAGGGTAACCCTCACCAACCCTTGCCAACATGGGCGGTGCGCACGGAGGCACCCCCGCAGATTGCGGGCCGACCCAACCGGTTGGGGGAGTCCATGTTCCGGTTGACCCAAGGACCCAAGGCCTACCAGGGAGCAGGCACTCGGGCGCCCGAGGGAGGCAACCGTAGCTACGGGGCTACCCCGATGCGACCTCAAGGGGGGACCGGCACGTCCGGATGTATGTTGTGTGGGGATCCCCAGCACTGGGTGTCTTCCTGCCCACTCATCCCCGAGGAGTCTCGGCGGGCAGCGGCGCAACGCAAGGCATCCACCGGGGGGTATCCCGCCCGAGCACCCGGACCCGCACCGGGTAGGCAGCCAGCTCCAGGTGGAGTACTGGCCGTCGAGGGGGCACCTCCTCAGCCGGATGTCCCGGCGGACAGCACCCTACCAAGGGCGGGAAACGAGTAAGAGGAAGGATGACCGGGGGGCGCTGGGGTCACCCAAGCAAGCCACCCCGGAGTACCGCGGGGAAAGCCCCACGGAGAGCGCGGTTGAGCCGACGCCGCATCAACCCCCGGGTACACCTTCCGGCCCCGACGACACGGCGTCAGGGGATTGATGACCAACCTCCAAGGTTGGGAGGAGAGGACGGGAAGCCCCGTCACGTTGAACCAGACAAGGGCCCTGTTCAGGATGCCCGGGCTACACCGGATATCGGTGTAGGACATGTGTTGTTTACCTTGGAGAACTTCAAGGTATCAGCCACCCTGGGGGTTGACCCCCAGTCGACACGATCGTACTACCCTGTACTGGACACAGGGGCTGGACCCAACCTTATCCGGAAGGATACCCTCCCGGACAAGTGGCTTCCACGAGTCAGAGTGACTCGGGGACCCACCATCAAGGACGCGAATGGTCGACTCATTCGTACGACCGCAGCGATGTCGCTGCAGGTTACCATCGGGGATCTCACCACGGAAGTTGACTTCCTGGTATGTGAAACGCTATCGGTGCCCTGCATACTGGGGGTGCACCTTCATCAACGTTCACGTTGATGCAATCCGGCCAGGCCGGAGGACCGTCGAGCTTCAAGAAGCCGACGGGACGAAGCGAGGACACACGGCTATCGTCAGGGACCTGACGCTACAAGGAAGCCACGTTAACGTGGCTGAGGTGTACGCAAGCGTCGAGCCGAAGACACTTCGGTTGGCCAAGCGAACTCGCTTTGAGCCGTTGTCAGAGACAGTCCTCCCGGTTAACTGCGACCCTCGCAGGCATCTGCAGAGTCCAGTCCAACCTACGGACGTACAAGCGCCATGGGTTGACCATGGCCAACGGTCTCATAGACCTCCCAGCAGAAGGGTCGTCCCTCCTAGTGATGGCGAACTACCGCCGTAAGGCAGTCACCCTCCCGAAGGGAACTATCCTCGGGATTGCCGAACTCTACGAAGGAGATATTCTTACCCCTGATAAGGAAGGTCAAGTGGAACCACTTGAAGTACTGGCGGTCTCCGAGACCACCGAGCGACAGCAACCCGATGACGGGAAGCCTAACCCATCGGCGGCTCCGGCGGACCTGCCGCCAAAGGACCAAGAGGCCTTGAAGGCACTGGCCGAGGCTGACCTCGACCACCTTCCCCTTCGGTAGCCGAAGGGGTACGACGGATGCTAAGAAAGCATGACGTTATGTGGACAGGCGGGGCCTTGGGGACCATTGGGGCAACCCAACATCGTATAGACCTGGTACCAGGCGCACGACCCGCCGCTCACACCGCACCGAGCGGGACCTATGCAACGAGAGATCGTTGATGGAGAAGTGAAGAGGATGAGTGAAGCTAAGGTGATCCGACCTTCGATGTCGGAATGGGGTGCCCAGTCGTTATTGTGCCGAAGAAGGATCAAACCCCTCGGTTTTGCATCGATTATCGACGCCTCAACTTGGTTACCAAGAAGGACTCATACCCTTTACCAAGGATGG
>CM020619.1:16164975-16199907 GCA_009829735.1 Pyropia yezoensis
AGTGATGGGCGCGAGCACGTGCCCGCCGCCAAGTGGGTGGTTGCCATCCCAATCCGCGTGCTTTCCATTTGGAAACGGTCGGCCCAGCTCATTCCGACACGTTTACGCTGTCCATTTCCCCTGTCTCTGGAATACTGTAGCAATATGGTTGTCCGTATTGTGACCCTAATTTAGGGGGGCTACTTCTAACCCTTAACTTTCAATTTGATAGTTCGTACTGGTCACGGTATCTATAAGTTACGTATGACCAGAGGGACTTGCATCTTGGGGTGGAGGGTAGTTAGTAGTGTCTCCGAGGGCTTATAACGAGGGGGCCGGTGGCGAATCCACCGCCGGCCAAGGTAGAACAACAAACCCTCCCATTTGGGCTCCCATCTTGGTCCCGTGGCTTGCGCTCCAAGGATAGCAACCGTGGCCTCCCGGTGACGTTGGTGCCGATCCCCCTTGGTGAGTGTTCCCTGAGAGTGGACGCGCGACGGATCCCTATTGTGCTACATTGGTGGAGCAGCAGGGGACGGGTTTCCGTCACCCTTGTGGTGACGCCGTCTTCGGCCCTGGCACACGGATAGGGATCCGGTCCTTTTCTTGTACTCGTGGTGTTGCGACCTGATCGATTGTGTTGAGATTTTACCTGTGACTGTGATCTACTGTTACTCTCCCCAATCTACCCCCTCGCTCTCTTGTTCGTGGTGATTGATACGTCGGTTGACTGATTGTGACCATGTCTACCCAAGAGACGGGGAACGTTCAAGATGACGGATCGGCGTCGACGCCGACCCCGGAGGTGACTACGGGAACCGGGATCGGGAACCCGATCGTTAACATTGAGACGCCAATGCTTTCCGGTGCCGGATCGACGTTTGGCACGGCTCGGACGGCAGGAGGCGGGGGCCCGCCTCAACTGTCGTCGACCGACCTCACTCCGCCGCCTCCTTCACCAGGGGATTCCCTGATGGCATCATTGGCCCGCATCGAGGCCCGGTTTTCCGGGCTCGACGCCCGTCAAGATCGGACGGAGGACGCAATGGCAGTGTTGATGTCAACACGGCACACGACGGGACCCCGTCGTGTTCCTCCCACACCGGTACGGTTGACCCCGGCCGGACTACTTTCGGAGTCCACCAGGGTCAACCCCGGTGTTGCTACTCCTGGACAACCCCCGGACACAATGGGGTATGGGTCCGACTCGTCGGCAGAGTTGGAACGGAGTCACACGGAGCGATACGCTCGGAGCACCCGAAGCGGACTCCGCGGACACGACCCGGCGGATACGTACGCCGGGGGAGAATCGGTTATTGGAGGAGGGGGTACCCTCTCGCAGTACCCCCACGACGAAGGAGGCCCGGCAACTCGGGTTCCCGAGGTGCCGACGCCTGAAGTACCATCTTCAGTGGTGGAAGCTATGACCGCGCAGGTAACTGCGAGCCTACTGAAGCGGATGGAGTCCGATGAGTTCGCTCATCAACTGGCTAAGCGACTGGATATCCAGGACGCTGACACGGAGATCGTCAACGAGGTCTTCCGGTCGGTTCTTACTCCGGAACGTTATCGTTTGGAGGACCGCTCTACCACCGTATCGGAATCGATGCGTAATACGTCGCATCGGGCGATCCGCTCTATGCAGACCCTTATGAAGGGAGTCCCTATGTTCGGGGGGCCGAACGGACGCCCGTTGGCAGTCATCGGCTTCTTGACTAGCTTCAAGGCAGCCGCAGACAAGGCGCTCGTTAACGAGGGGCTGGCCCTGGAGATCCTCCCGTTCTTTGTTGATGAACGGGTGCGAGGCATTCTTCGCCAGGCATCCCCGATGCCGGGAATGAGGGTCGCGGCCACCCCCATGGATTACCGTGGGATATTGAAGGAGCTGCTGAGCAGCTACCTCAGTGAGGACAAGTGCGAGGACCACTATCGGGCCCTTCGCACTGCCACCGCCCAGTCCTGGGTGGATGAGGAGATGTTTGGACGCCGGATCCAAGAGCTCGACTACGAGCTGGGGAAGCTCCTCGGAGAAGGGGAGCTACGGGCCATCCTGTTCGCAGGAGTACCCAACTACGTGCGGATATCCGCACGGGGCGCCAACACGGCACGGACGAACTTCAGTCGACTGATGCATATGTGCAAGTCCCTAGGGGACGCCTACCGGGTTCTACACCCGGAGTGTGCCTTGGCCCCGAAGCCCAAGGGTGAGGGAGGCAAGCCCAGTCTTACCCCGGTACCGAGGCAAGAGAAGGTGGAACGTAAGGCCGCACCAGTACTGGTGGCGACCGAACATACCCCTATTGGTGAGGGTGACCCTCTAGTCGACCAACAGGGCCACCTGTTGCTACCGGCGACGCCGGTGATTGATGAACATGGTACGGTAGCGTACATCGCCCCGGCTGGAACCCAGTTCCAGGTCAACGAAGGAACGGGACGGCGCGTCCCGTATGTGCGGACTACGGGGTACTCCCCGGTGAAGGGTAACCCTCACCAACCCTTGCCAACATGGGCGGTGCGCACGGAGGCACCCCCGCAGATTGCGGGCCGACCCAACCGGTTGGGGGAGTCCATGTTCCGGTTGACCCAAGGACCCAAGGCCTACCAGGGAGCAGGCACTCGGGCGCCCGAGGGAGGCAACCGTAGCTACGGGGCTACCCCGATGCGACCTCAAGGGGGGACCGGCACGTCCGGATGTATGTTGTGTGGGGATCCCCAGCACTGGGTGTCTTCCTGCCCACTCATCCCCGAGGAGTCTCGGCGGGCAGCGGCGCAACGCAAGGCATCCACCGGGGGGTATCCCGCCCGAGCACCCGGACCCGCACCGGGTAGGCAGCCAGCTCCAGGTGGAGTACTGGCCGTCGAGGGGGCACCTCCTCAGCCGGATGTCCCGGCGGACAGCACCCTACCAAGGGCGGGAAACGAGTAAGAGGAAGGATGACCGGGGGGCGCTGGGGTCACCCAAGCAAGCCACCCCGGAGTACCGCGGGGAAAGCCCCACGGAGAGCGCGGTTGAGCCGACGCCGCATCAACCCCCGGGTACACCTTCCGGCCCCGACGACACGGCGTCAGGGGATTGATGACCAACCTCCAAGGTTGGGAGGAGAGGACGGGAAGCCCCGTCACGTTGAACCAGACAAGGGCCCTGTTCAGGATGCCCGGGCTACACCGGATATCGGTGTAGGACATGTGTTGTTTACCTTGGAGAACTTCAAGGTATCAGCCACCCTGGGGGTTGACCCCCAGTCGACACGATCGTACTACCCTGTACTGGACACAGGGGCTGGACCCAACCTTATCCGGAAGGATACCCTCCCGGACAAGTGGCTTCCACGAGTCAGAGTGACTCGGGGACCCACCATCAAGGACGCGAATGGTCGACTCATTCGTACGACCGCAGCGATGTCGCTGCAGGTTACCATCGGGGATCTCACCACGGAAGTTGACTTCCTGGTATGTGAAACGCTATCGGTGCCCTGCATACTGGGGTGCACCTTCATCAACGTTCACGTTGATGCAATCCGGCCAGGCCGGAGGACCGTCGAGCTTCAAGAAGCCGACGGGACGAAGCGAGGACACACGGCTATCGTCAGGGACCTGACGCTACAAGGAAGCCACGTTAACGTGGCTGAGGTGTACGCAAGCGTCGAGCCGAAGACACTTCGGTTGGCCAAGCGAACTCGCTTTGAGCCGTTGTCAGAGACAGTCCTCCCGGTTAACTGCGACCTCGCAGGCATCTGCAGAGTCCAGTCCAACCTACGGACGTACAAGCGCCATGGGTTGACCATGGCCAACGGTCTCATAGACCTCCCAGCAGAAGGGTCGTCCCTCCTAGTGATGGCGAACTACCGCCGTAAGGCAGTCACCCTCCCGAAGGGAACTATCCTCGGGATTGCCGAACTCTACGAAGGAGATATTCTTACCCCTGATAAGGAAGGTCAAGTGGAACCACTTGAAGTACTGGCGGTCTCCGAGACCACCGAGCGACAGCAACCCGATGACGGGAAGCCTAACCCATCGGCGGCTCCGGCGGACCTGCCGCCAAAGGACCAAGAGGCCTTGAAGGCACTGGCCGAGGCTGACCTCGACCACCTTCCCCCTTCGGTAGCCGAAGGGGTACGACGGATGCTAAGAAAGCATGACGTTATGTGGACAGGCGGGGCCTTGGGGACCATTGGGGCAACCCAACATCGTATAGACCTGGTACCAGGCGCACGACCCGCCCGCTCACAACCGCACCGAGCGGGACCTATGCAACGAGAGATCGTTGATGGAGAAGTGAAGAGGATGAGTGAAGCTAAGGTGATCCGACCTTCGATGTCGGAATGGGGTGCCCCAGTCGTTATTGTGCCGAAGAAGGATCAAACCCCTCGGTTTTGCATCGATTATCGACGCCTCAACTTGGTTACCAAGAAGGACTCATACCCTTTACCAAGGATGGATGAATGCATCGACTCCCTGGGGGAGGCTACGGTGTTTACCACCATCGACTGCAATGCCGGATACTGGCAGATCCCGGTGGCGGACGAGGATATCCCCAAGACGGCATTCGTCTGTCACAGTGGAGTGTACGAGTTCCTAAGGATGCCCTTCGGATTGTCCAACGCCCCCGCTACATTCCAGCGGGCTATCGACATCATACTGTCTGGGGTGAAGTGGCGTAACTGCCTAGTGTACCTCGATGACGTCATCGTCTTCTCACGTAACATGGATGACCATGTACAACATGTTGACGAGGTACTCACCCTCTTGAGGAACGCCGGGGTAACCCTGCGTCTGAAGAAGTGCGCCTTCTTCCAACAGACGGTCGAATATCTGGGCCACCAGATAACCCCTGGTAAACTAGGGGTACTCGAAGCCAATACCCGGGCACTCCGGGATGCCCGGTTCCCTAACACCCAGACGCAGCTCAAGAGCTTCCTGGGAATGTGCAATGTATACCGACGGTTCGTCAAGGACTTCGCTCGGATAGCTAAACCGTTAACGGTTCTTACGAGCAGTACCTTACCCAAGGTACTCCAACCCCCTTCGCCTAGCGAAGAGGAGGCATTCGAGTCGCTGAAGCGAGCCCTACTAGCCCCACCCGTCCTTGCGTTACCGCATAGACGGGGTACCTTCGTCATCGATGTCGATGCGTGTGATACACAAGTGGGATGCACCCTGTTACAGGGAGAGACGTTGATCGGTACCGATAACGTTATCCCGGACCTACGTCCGGTAGGGTACTTCAGCCGGACACTCAACCCGGCTGAGCGGAACTATAGTGCCACCGAGCGTGAATGCCTCGGAGTTATATGGGCAGTGCAACTGCTCCGTCCATACCTGGAGGGCTCCAGGTTCATCGTGAGGTCCGACCACGAACCCCTACGATGGCTCCTCAACCTTGGTGACAAGGATTCCGATAGCCATGGGAGGCTAGCCCGATGGAGGCTGAAGATGGCCGAGCACGACTACCGCACGGTGTATAAGGCTGGGTCAACCCACCACCTCGGAGACGCGTTGTCTCGACTCGACACCCCGAGCGGGGATACCCGCCCGGTGGACGAGGACATCCCGGTAGTACCGGTGTGCATGGTGGGTAATGCTACCCAGGGTATGGCTGACCATACCATGGCACATCTTGCGTGCCCATTGACCCTCGCGGACTTCCGCGAGGCACAGGCCAACGACGATGACTGTAGACGTCATCGTGCTAACCTCCTGGCCGGTACGGCCGGCATCTTCTCCGAGAACGAAGACGGACTCATATTCCGGCGGGCACCCGCCGATGGACGACATCAAGTCGTGGTTCCCGTGTCCTTACGGCAAGCCGTCATGGAACGAGAACATGAGAACCCTACAGCCGGACACCCGGGGGGCTCACGTATGTTCGCAGCAATGCGAAGGTTCTTCTACTGGCCAGCAATGGCCGTCGACGTGGTCGACCACGTAAGGGGATGCCACCCCTGTGCGCGTAACCGCATGAGTCTACATAGGCAGGCGTCTGCCATGAAGCTATTCCCACCCGATGGGCCCAACGAGCAAGTCGCTATCGACATACTCGGGCCACTTCCGGTAACGGAAGAAGGGAACAGGTACATCCTGGTCATGTCTGACCGCTTCACTAAGCTGTCAAGAGCGGCAGCCATCCCGAATGATACGGCATACACGATCATGAACGCAGTGGTTGACCACTGGATCAGTGCATACGGAGTCATGAAGCAACTCCTCTCCGATAACGGAGCAAACCTTACGTCGGCATTCTGCACGAAGGTCCTGGGCATGTTCGGTATCGAACCACGTCGGGCATCCGACTACCACCCGCAGTCCAACGGGCAGGTGGAGCGGTTCAACCGCACCATCGTAAAGATGCTACAGTGCTACGTGGCCGAGCACACGAACACTTGGGACAGGCTTCTGTCCGTACTCACCCTGGCATACAATGCCAGGCCACATCGGAGCACAAACATTGCTCCGCTGGAGTGGGTCATGCCACTAGGCGTCGGTAACCTGACGCTGCCACCCGGCAGGTGCACTCGGTATGATACACCGAAGGGCCGACCCGCCGAACGTATACACCTAGCTTGGTTGTCCAAGCTATCATGGATGATACCGAAGCTCAAGGGTGCCCTTGACAGAACACAACTTCGATACAAGAAGAACTTCGACGCCCGACTACGGGTGCGCAACGCAACCCTGGTAACAGGTGACTGGGTCTATATCAGACACCAGAAGTTCCGAGGGAACAAGCTTATGCAACCGGTCAAAGGACCGTACCAGATCCTCCACAGAGATGACCACTCTGTTATCTTACACTCCGATACGGAGATCCAACGCATCAGTATGAATGATGTCACACCTGCTCCGAAGCCGGAACAGCCTCAGCCGGTACCGGCTGGGTTGCTACATGAAGCTCTTACAACCCACCGGTCAGATGACCCGGTGGGACCGGATAGGATTCCATACCAAGTAGAGAGCGTGGTCGGACACACCGACCCGGACCTACCAGGACCCTGGTACGTCAAGGTTATGTGGGTCGGATACGACTCACCCACCTGGGAACAGGCGGCGAGTATACCCCGCCAACTACTCATGCATTACATGAGGCGACGACGCCTACTGTAACAACCCAACCGACACCGACTTCGGCTGTTGGGGGGTGAGGCTCGTACCTACTAAGTAGGGTGTGACATGGTTATGGCAGACTTAGGTTTCTAAGTCAAATCAGACTTAGGTTTCTAAGTCGAACCAAGCTTAGGTAACTAAGTAGAGCTAAGCTTAGGTAACTAAGTAAAACCTGAACCTTAATAAGTTAACTTAAAGGTAAAGGCTAACCTCGATAATATCGAAGTAACTAGGGGGCTTACACGGGAGGATGACCTCCCAAAGCCAAGACACAAAGTGAGGGAGGATAACCTCCCCAAGCATGAACCAACCGGAAGAAGTTGGACGGGAGGCAAGGCACCACTGAGCCAGAAGGGGTACTCCCCAGGGCAGCAAGCAGAGGCAAGCAATGCCCCCAGCGGGGGATGAGTTTATACTCACTACTACCCGGCTACCATAAGGGTTGCCGGGGCCCTCTCCCGCACAAACAATAGCACTCCTCAGTGGGTAGACCCACTGCCCGAGGGAGGCCACTCACGCGTAAGCGCGTAGACCTCCGTGCTCCACCGGTCGGCAACGTCACGACGGTCGACCACCCGAGTTACCTCGGTGCATAGCTGGACGGGGGTGCTGCGGCCAGCCTCCACGTCCTCCAGAGCTTTCTGGAGGCGGTACAGCACGCCACCGAAGCAACGCGCGGACCCAACCAGCGCAGCACCTGGGGGGATATCCCCCCAGCTAACAGAGAGATCCCCACGCATTGCGCGGGTAACAAGGGCGTCAACGCCCTCATACCAGAGACGGGGACCCCCGTCATGTAGGACAGGGGCGGGAGGTGACACTGGCGCAGCCAGAGGAGCCACAGGAGCCGACACGGCTACCACCGGAGCCGGTGGCACCTGATACGAGGACCGGTAGGACCCTACCGAAGGGGCTCCACCGTAACCACGGCGGTACTCCGCCCGACGACGGGACACCTCACGCTCCCCACCCACAGAGCCCCACTCTCGGGGACGACGGCCAACCGCCGCCGGCATCGGGTTACCGAACCACGGAGCAAGGACCTGAAGAGGGTCATGGATAACCATGGGAATACCCAGGTCAGGAACGGCCTCGGTGGACGCCCACCCATGGCAACTAGGCTCACCCGGCTGAGTACGCCGGACACGCAACGAGTGACGAGGCAAGGGGGAAGCCCCAGCCTGCGGGTCCCGGTACGGGGGAAGGGCCAACACCCCAGCCCAGTTCACGGCATCGTGAACAGCCAGCAGGGCTTCGAACTCCCGGGCCAACCCGGTCTTGGCAGCTATCAGATCCACGCCCAACTGCGCGATGTGCCGACGGACACCCGTCGGAAGATGAAACAGACGACCCTGCCGGCGGACGGACAGCAAGAAGGATGAAGCCTGCCCGAGGGTAACCTCAAGGGTGAAGGTACCCTGCAACGGGTGGACCGGCCGGGAGGCCAACACACTCCCGAAGTATCGGAGGCAGGAGCCGGTGTCAAACCGGAAAGCAGGGGCGGGTTCCCACCCCTCCTGCCATAGCGGCGGGCGCACGGGAGTGTATACCGGAGCACGACCGTTGCCGGTCTGCAACGCACACGTTATATCCGTGCGGAACGCATCCGCCATGACACCATGGTTACGTCGCCAACTCGACGCCGACTTCAACCCCGCCATGGGCGGGTAGGGAGCCGTCAACGACAGATACGGGGGTACCCCCGGGTAGTAGTCAAAGTCGGGATACCGACCGGTACGGCTCACCGTCTCCCCAAACGCAACCGGCTCCGCCGCCGCCGCAATCCCCCGAGCACTAGCCGGGTAGTCAATCTCCCGCGGCAACGCGGGGGCAATCAAGTCGCAGACCCCGAAGTTGGGGTCGAGGTAGACCTCACCCCGTCCCACCCGGGTGCGCCAGAGCTGCGCATGCCGGTCGTCCGGCTGACTCAGGATCCAATGATGTTCCACCCGGACCGCGTTCGGCTGGTTGACCAGCCGCACCAACTCCCGCTCCCAGCACGGGTCCACCTTGACGCGCCGGGAGGATTCTCCACGGGGATGCACCAGGTGGAAGTCCACCCGCATACGCCCATCGGACTCCATCGACTCTTGCACCGTGAGGCCTCGAACCCGAGCCACCAAGTCGGACACCGACATGGCGGGTTGACCCGCCGCCACGGCGACGCCGCCACCCAACGGGGCAACCCGGGCAGGACCAGGAAGAATCGGGGGCGCCGGGGGACGCACCACCGGCAGAGGGGCCGACGTCGGAGATGGACGAGGCCGAGGAGGAAGAAGAAGGGCGGGCGCCCGCCCGGAGTAACTCCCGGTGTCAACCGCCATGGGAGAAGGAGCGTCTTGACCGCTCGACACCCGCGGCACCGCAGGTATGGTACCGGCACCGGCACCACCCGTCGGCGTAGCCCCCGCCTCGGAAGTGGAAGGCACTTGGACAGCCTCCGGAGCCGGAGCCCCGGCCGTGCGGACACCCGCACCGTCTTGACCCGCCGCACCGGGTGTCGCACCGCCACCACCACCCGCGTCAACGTCGGGACCGCCTCGAGGAGTCACCGCCCGGACACCCGGACCACCTTGACCAGCCGGAGTCGGCTGCGGGTCACGACCTCCGCCGCAGGGCGGACCATCTTGAAGTACCTGCGGCGAGCCGGCACCGGCACCAGGCTCCATCCGGGCAGCCGGCAGAGAGGGGGTAGAAGCCGCCACGCGCGGTTGACCGCCGGGTTGACCTCCGGCCGACGGCACCGTCGTGCCGCTGCACACGGACGACAGTCCTCCGGCCGACAGACGGACGGACACCGCAGGCCCGTCGTCGTCAGACGAGCTCACCCCGTAACGCGCGGCGTCGGGACCGACAGGCGCGTCGTCCTCCATCTCCTCCCCGATCAGGAGGTCTTCCTCCTCTTCAAGCACCTGGGGATAGGACATGATAACGGGTGCGGAGTCCCCCGCGCCCACAAGCCGTCGACGGCTACCACCCGGTACGGTGGGATAACCGGGACGAGCCAGGGAAGCGCGGACACCCGCGCTTATGACCACAAACGGCCACGAGAAGCGCCGCAGGCACGCGGGTCGACCCGCGCCCCACGGGGCTACGACCGCGCTCCACCCAGGCACCTGGGCGGGACGGGGCCACACCCACACACGGGGTAAGTAAGGGGGGTCACCCCCAACCGCCCCCACGCAACGCGGGCAGCCCCCGCCCCCCACTCAATCGTCCACACGAGAGGGGCCCCCCTACCACCAGGCACCTGGTGGCGGATCCGCTTGCACCACCCCCCGGAAAGGGGGGGCGTGAACAGCGACCCGCATCGGGAATTTAACAGTCCGGAAAACGGATCGTGTTTGTGTACCACGCAAAGGGGGGCACCCCCCTGAGACAACCTCGAAAAGGGGTGTCTGTCGCGACGGGGCGCAAAGCCCCACCCGACGGGTAAACGGTCACGCGACCCACTTACATTCGGTACCCCGAATGCAACTCGACCCGAGGACGGGCCGAATCTAAGGGGGGGATATGTAGCAATATGGTTGTCCGTATTGTGACCCTAATATTAGGGGGGCTACTTCTAACCCTTAACTTTCAATTTGATAGTTCGTACTGGTCACGGTATCTATAAGTTACGTATGACCAGAGGGACTTGCATCTTGGGGTGGAGGGTAGTTAGTAGTGTCTCCGAGGGTTTATAACGAGGGGGCCGGTGGCGAATCCACCGCCGGCCAAGGTAGAACAACAAACCCCTCCCATTTGGGCTCCCATCTTGGTCCCGTGGCTTGCGCTCCAAGGATAGCAACCGTGGCCTCCCGGTGACGTTGGTGCCGATCCCCCTTGGTGAGTGTTCCCTGAGAGTGGACGCGCGACGGATCCCTATTGTGCTACATATACAGGCCGCCTCAGTGCCCGGTCACCCTTTTTCGCCGGTACGGCTGTTGGGGCGGTGACAGTGGCGACGGGACAGCAGGTGCTCCACCCACTCGCATCGGAGGGGCCATATAGTGTGGCACTGTGGCTGATGTTCTGGTGGCCGTTCGCATGCAAGTATACTCGTTTTTCCACGACCACAATGACCCCTTTTTCTAAATCTACACAGGACAAACCGTCATGGCAGGGGACCACAGAGAACATCCGGACGCGCAAACCCAAGGCCACCTGACCCACAGGACAAGCAAACGTTGACGCACAGGCTGTGCCAGCCCACCTACTCACGAACCCCCCCGCTGCTGTCAGGGCACGCGCTCGGCTACAACATGCCCGCCTCGTGTACACGAGGCGAGCCAGCCACTGCTGCCACCACCTCCGCCACCACTCGACTGCAGGCTGGCGGGGAAGCCCTCACCAAAGCTCATGGGGGGGGGGCGGAATGATAGGCACCGGCGCCACGCTAGGCATCACGACGTCCGCCAGCACGTCCGAGGTGCAAGGCAGGCCCGGGAGATCCACGCTTTTTCGCAGGTACACACGGCCAGCGCCGCCCTCTGGGCGGTACTCGCAGCGCAAGGCGCGCCGCTCGTCTAGGTTTTCCCCGAGGAATTCCTCCACCGCGTACTGATCGATCCACAGCACGCGTAGTAGCTCGAGAGCTGCCCCCAAGACGTGGCGCAGCGTGTCGTCCCCGTTGCACAGCGCCGCATAGTCGGCGTCGGCGAGGATGTCCACCAAGGCTTGAGGGATGAGGCACAGAATTTTTTTCGATACGACGGACCCCGCCAGCACGACGGCAACGCTCAGCAGCCACGAACTGGACAAGGCGGCTGCGGCCCCATTTTCACGCCGGTCGGACAGTAGCAGACTACTGCGGAGGAAGACGACGTTGTGGAGTGCCACGGGCATGCCGTACGGAACCTCCACCTGATACCACCACAAGGGAAGCGCCGGACACAGGTAAGTGAGGTTGTCGTGCGACATGGACACACACTCGACCTGGGAGGCACACACCAGTACCGGGTGCTTGCGACGGAAGAAGCGCTCGAGGTGGGCGGCACTCTTCTTGTACTCGAGCGCCTCGCGGACCGCCGTCGGGATGTCGCCCGGGTAGTTGTCCGGGTCATAGGACGGCAGGCTACCTACCGGCAGGTCGGCCTTGTCGCAGACGTGCTGCATGACCATCAACTCCACTCGCTCTGACGAAGTGTGCAAGAACATCCCGTCGGTTGCCACGCCATTGGACGGTACCGGCGCGGCTAAAGGGAAGAGGGACGTGAAAAGCGACCACGCAAAAAAGGCGACGTGCGTCGGCAGAGTCGCCCAGCGGTCCCGAGCACGGCAGTCGCGCAGGGTCGCGGTCCACGACGGGCCGCGAGCGGCGGGGAGGGCGGCCACCAAGGGCATAGCAGGGGAGTTGGGCGCGCCTTGGTTCTCCATCAGGGCCGGGTGCCGGGCGGCAGGCACCGGCGATGCGGGGGGGGAGGGGGGGGGGGGCAGGCGGGGAAACAATCGAGGGGCGGGGGTCGCGGTGAGGCGGCACTGGGGAACGGGCCAGAGGTGCCTGGACGACAGGGGTGGAGCACACCCGTGAGGCCCGCCTGTCTCTTTCCCGTGAGGGCGTGTGCGGGGCGGGTGGTGGGTGGGGGAGCCTGCGACGACGCCGTGCCGAGGCACACCCGCGGCAGGGCTTTAATGGGAGAGAGGGTTCCAAAGCTCCATTGAGAACAGACTCACGCGAGACCAGCACGGACGCGCGCCCGATGATGTGGAAGCAAGCGCTGCTTGCTCGTACACCCATACGCGACCCCCCCCCCCCCCCCCCCCCCGTGTCATTCGGAGGCGGGCGTGGGAGCGTGCCCCGGACGCCCCTTTGCCTTCTCCAGGGGCCCCGTCCCACAGAGACGGGTAATTTCGTACCATCCAATCAGGGTGTGGCTTTGCTTTTCACGTGGCGCGTCTCGTCGCAAGCTGCGGTGGACCAGGGCGAACAAGGGGACACAATTTCGACGCGGGTGCCACACCAAGCCGTTGTGGTAACAGGCCTCGGACAATGCACACGGGCGGTACCACCTGCCGATGGACACGTGGGGCACGGGGAATCGCGGTTTGTAGATACGACCATCACCTATCCATCAGCCGCTGCGAAGGACACGTGGGGCACGGGGAATCGCGGTTTGTACATACGACCCTCACCCACCCATCAGCCGCGGCTGTGGTCCCCGGGGATGGGGGGCGGGCACCCCCCCCCCCCCCCCCCCCCCCCTCCCGCTTCCCCACGCTTCCCGCCCAGTCTTGCCCGAGGGCCGCCCTGCTTTGCCATCATGGCATGATGTCGTCGAGGTCATTTATTCACGGTGCGGACGCACGGCCCACACAACCCCCCACTCCACCCCACCCTTCGGCCCTGCGCGTGTGCCCAGCCGATGACATTTAATCAGGAACGGGCCAACTTTTTCGCTAGAAGACGCCGTGTCCGGCTGGGCCCCTCCACACCGCCCCGCCTCAACCCCCCCCCACCAACGTCGCCGCCCCGCGCAATCCCTCCCACTGACTTAACCGCCCCGTCTGTGCAGCCACAGCCCGGCCCCGCCACCGCCATCACAGCCCAACCCCGCACCTCGGAGGATCCCCCGTGGCGGTGCGCACGTCCTTGACCGACGGCGAGACACGGCTGGCCATTTGCGATCACGATAACTCTCGACCACACCGCGCTCACGCGATGCGCGGCAGGCTGCTGCGCGGTCGTCGCCGCCTGTGGAACGGCTAGCAGCGGAACGGCCTCATGCAGGGGAGCATCAGTGTAGGGATGGTAAATCTGGTCCGGACAACGTCACGGAATGAATTCCCATTGGCTGAGAGACTGGATGCAGGTGGCGCCCAGCTGGGCCCTCGCCCGCCCCAGGTGGCTGATCTTCTACCGCTGTGCTGTAGCATATCCCAAACCAGGACTCCGCATTGGCCGCTGAGGAGGCCATGAATGTACAGTGTACTGTACTGTATGTACAGGTCACCTCGTTGGAAATCCAGTCCAAAAAAAAAAAAAAAAAAACAAGACAGCACTTGCTCGGATTTCTGGCTGGGGCTCTCCGCGCCTCCGTACATGCAGTGCTGTAACCTCTGTTGACCTCCACGTTTTGGTCCACCCCCTACACTCGTCTAGAGGAGCTCCTCGCCTGTGCGGGTCTAATAATTTCATTTAGCGGCCACGGCGATCATTGCTCGCCCTTCTGCCTCTCCCTTTGCGCGCTTTGACGGTCCATGGGGGACCTCGTGGACCATCTGACGGACGCAGGTTCTTATGTAAGCACTATGAAACTGGTGATTGTCTGGCCTGTCATATTTGCTCGCCGTGGTCAGATCGTCCCGCGAGAAGGATACAGTGCCAGCGCCTCACGGCCATCCCGAATACCGACAAGTCATCCGCGGTCAGGCTACGTACCGACACCCCCCCGGCGAAAAAATGGACCAATCAGGCTGCGACTAGGACTTGGGCGACCGTGCAAACGCTGACGTGGTGCTGGACGGATGCTTGCTTTGTGGAAAGGGTGTCAACAAGGTGCAAGGCGAGACGACAGACGCGATCATCCTGTTGGATTAAATATCCCTATTATCTTCCTTTGTGCTGTGTGCCCTGTCCCTGGTGCATTCCCTGTGTGCCCTGTCGGTGCGCCGCGGGGGGTACTCGTGACGATGCCGCGTCGGTCCATCCATACGGCCAATGGTGGCGCTCTGCACGGTGCCGTCGAGACGTTTGTGCTCGTGCCAACGTTTTTTGGCCTGCTGACGGGCGTCCCCGGCGCCGTCTCCTCCCACGTCAACGACCTCACGGCGGGGAGGTGCCGTAGCGGAATGCCTGCGGCGGCGATCTTTATTGCCCTTGAGTGGCACAACACGTACTTCGTTCCTGGCCGTCTCAACAACCCCCGGCCGGCGGCGCGGCCAGAGCCTGTGGCCGCCCAGTACGTACCGACTTCCATGCTTATTGCTTGTAGGGCCGCTTGTAACCGCCTGCAGGGATCGGGTCTGACACCCCGGGGGGCGGCAGCCGACGAAGAGCCCCTGCGGCTGATCTCCTCTGTGGTGGCACTCAACGCGGCCGACGGACTCGCTGTTGCGGTTGCAGAGCTCGCCCTCCGGGCTGTGTGGCAAGACGCTCACCCGCCAGTGGCACACGTGGCGCCGGCGCTTGCGGCGGACGTCTCTGCAATGCGACACTGTGTGGACCCTGCCAAGGCCCCTATCGGAGACAATGAGGACCCGCCCGCGTCGGCGCTGGACCCCGCCGCCGGCTTGTTCAGTGCGAGTGGGTATCCCGAAGGGGATTATTTTTCGAATGTTCCTTCGTAGGAGGTACACGGCCCCGGCAGTGTGTGGGTGGTTTGTCTGCACGACGGGTACTGGGTGTCCGTGGGGATGTATGGGTGGTTCTTGTACAAATTGTTTTCCATCGTGTTGTCCATCACGTTTCCAGGCCCCCACACGGGTGCCTGGGAAGCCCCTTGCGGGCGCCCCCCCCCCCCCCCCTCTCCCTCCCTATTTGGCGGCTACTGTACGCCATGGCCTCGTCAGGGTCCCCGGTCTTTTGTTTATGGTCCATGGTACGGACAGGGAGTACCCCAGACGCCCTCGGCCCGAGTGGAGGTCCCATATCGAGGCGCAAGAGGGCAGTGACGGCCAAGCAGGTCAGCACGGGCGCCTGGGCGTGGGCCGACGTGTCTTTCGCGTCGCCCATTGTGGCGCGGCAGCTCGCGTAGCGTAGCTGCGCGGGGACAAGAAGGTGAAAAAGTACTTGTCTGCCTGCCCCTCCCCCCCCCCCGACATTGTGGCCCGCATTGGTAAGTAGGGCGCGTGGACGATACGGTTTTTTGTACAGGTGGGGGGCGGCGGGCACGCTACATAACGCCAACGCAAGGTCGGCCAAGGACACGACCACGGACACAACGTGTAGAAACATGGGAATGATCTATGCAAAACATGACACGCCTCCACCCCGCCCACATCTCTTTCACCATAGACCGAACATGTGGTCAAGTGCTGGCACAGAGGCGTTCCACATGCGACAAAGTAGCTCTCAGTGGCGGAACAAGAGAAATCGCCCCCCCCCCCCCCCCTCAAACAGAAAAGGCAGCATCCTTTACATGCTTACCGCACACACGACCAAGAGAGTCGTCGTGTGAGCTCCCGTAGGCGCTCTCCAAACGGGCGTTTCCCGACATGGCGTGGATGTACCGGGTGATGCATGGCACAGGGTCAAAGACAAAAGAAGGCGGGAGAGGTGTCTTGGGCCCTTGCCCCCACTATCGCCCTCGTATGCTGCGCATGGCCAGGCGCAGACTCCGCCGACGGGACGGCGGGGAGGCTTCCGGGACCGCCGCCTCCTCAACGTGCTACCCCGTAGCCTCTCCCGCGACAGCGGCCGCTGTCGCGGTGGTGCGAGCTTCCAAGACGAGGTCCATGTCAGGGTACTTACTGACAACGGCAAGGTCCGCTGGGATACAAACCGCAGACGGCCATGCACCCGTGCCCGTGTCAGTGGGAGCCATTGCCGTGTCCACGCAACGCCGCATGGACGCAACGGCTGCGGCGGAAACGAACGAGGCGGCGCGCACGGTGGGATGGGCGTCCTGCCACACCGCGCGGAGGGCCAGCTCGGCAATGGCGACGGACAGCCCCTCAGCCTCGTTGAACGCCATCAGAAAGTAGATCAGCCGCACGGGCTCTTGATCGGCTTCCGCCGCGTCCGCCACCGGGCCACAACTCTGCAGCCGCCTACAGACGGCGCGACACGCAATATGCAAGGCAGTGGGCACGTGCTCGCAGGCCACCGGCTGCTCCCGAGCCCGACGGCGCCCGACACTGGCACGGGCAGCCACACAGTGCAGGTTTTCCCACTGGACAGCCACGGCCATCGCTGCTAGGGCCATTCCACCGTGACACATTGCCGCGGCGTCCTCGCTGATACGGGAAGCGGCGGCGTCGGGGGCTCCCGTGAGCAAGCCAAGAAAGCGCAAGTAGTCAACAAACACATCGACAGCAAAGTGAGCCGCCCCACCATGAAGGCTGTGCGCCGCATGCCTCGGCATGACGGCAACGTTCCCCGGGGGGGCTGCTGCTCTCGAAAACCCGTTTCACAGGGGACACACGCACCGCACCGCCACCACCACCCGCCGACTTGGCCACCAGCTCGGGAGGCGGGCGAGGGGGTAAGGGCAAGGAGCAAGGAAGAGGCCACGCGGCTGTGGGGCGGGGGCGCGGCTCGGGGGCGGCACGCCAGCAGCGGTGCCGGCGCCGTTTGAAAACCGCGCCGGCCGTGCTGGCGCGATCCGCCCCCCTCCCCCAACAGAGCCGCCGCGCTCGTGCTCCCCCCCCCGGCCAAGCCGCCGATCCACCTCCCTGGCGACGCCCTCCCCCCCCCCCCTCGCCTCCCACCCCCCGCCCCAACCGACCCTGGTCACCAACCAAGTCCAGACGACGATTGGGCAAGTCGCATAGGAGGGTCGTGGTGGTGCGACGGCGTGGGAGAGCGGGCGTCCCGACAATGGCGCGTGGTGGTGCGGCTTCACGGTGAGGGGGCGGCGTGCGTGCGGGCCGCTTCAATATACAGACCTCGCTGGCAGGGTAGGGGGCCGGAACCAGTGTCGCATCTTGCCAATGCGAGACGTGTCCGCAGTTTCCATGGGCGACCCGACCGCGCTTACAGCAGTGCCGGACGGCGTCCAAGACCCTTCGATTAGGCAGGCCACGTGTGCTGCTCAGCGCTCAGCGTGTCCACGCGCTTTGTGGCGTAGCCAGTCTGGACCTCATGTCGACCATTCTCGATGCGATCCTTGGTCTCTGTGTACTGCATAAGATGTACGACATACCACATTGTAGAGGAGACTGGGGGGAGTCAGATGGTATTTTTCATTTTCTGAGGCCTCTTGTTCTCCCTAAACTATGAGCAGGGAAGGCATAAGTACCGTCAGTTATGTGCTCCTCAAAGTCGACCACGTCTTAGGGCCAATGGGGGCACCCGATGTGCTCTCTGTCGTGGGCTGGGTGGGTGCCGGCGCGCGTGCGGGCGTCCTTTGCCGCCCGCCGGAACTGGACCGTTGCGCGCACGGGCGCTTTGAGCTCCATTGCCGGCGGCTCGCCACTGGTGCGCCGTCGCTTTTTGGCTGTCCGCCGCGTCGCCGTGGGTGCTAGGCCACTTTCGGCTGGCGGTCGGGTGGCCGCGGGTGCTCGGCCGCTTGTGGCCTTCGGGATGGTCGCCGCGGGTGCTCGGCCACTTTCGGCCGGCGGTCGGGTGGCCGCGGGTGCTCGGCCGCTTGTGGCCTTCCGGCTGGTCGCCGCGGGTGCTCAGCCACTTTCGGCCGGCGGTCGGGTGGCCGCGGGTGCTCGACCGCTTGTGGTCTCTCGTGTGGTAGCCGCGGGTGCGCTGGTGCTTTTGGCTGGCCGTCGGGTAACCGCTGGTGCCGCACCACTATTGGACGGCCGTTGGTTCCTGGCAGATCATTACACGGGTCCATTTTGGGCGTCCGCCTGGTTGCGGCGGGTAGCGGTGCGTGCCTGGCCGCGCTTCACCTCCTGGGTGGTCGCGGCGGGTTCTCGGCCTGGCTGTTCTGTATGGCAGTCTGCCACGGGTGCTCGGCCGCTCCTGGCTCCCCGCCCGGTCGTAGCAGTTGAGCGGGTGCATTTCGCGACCCGGCTGGTCGCCGCTGGTGCCCCGCCGCTTTCAGCCAGCCGTGGGGTCCTGGCGGATCATGCCACGGGTGCGTTTGGCCCGCTGTTTGGCCGCCGCGGGTGCGCCGCCGCGTTTGGCTGGCGGTCGGGTCGCCGCGGAGTGCTCGGCCGCATTTGGCATCCCGCGCGGTCGTGGCGGGTGCGCGCGCGTCCTTTGCCTCCCGGCGGGTCGCGGCGCGTGCGCAGGCGTGCTTGGCAGGTTTGCACGGCAGAAGCTATGGACGAACTCCCGTCGCCGGTCGACGCTGCAAGACCGCTGGGTTTCTCCTCAACGCATCCGCTGGTGTACTTTGCTCGTATCCAACAGGGGACGTGTGCGCAGGTGGCATTGTGCACCAATCACGTGGTAACTTGTGCACAGAACCAACAGGACTGGCGCGTGGACACTCTCACACCCAAGAGACGTATGCTCTCACGGTTCTGTCCGCGGTGGGCGTGGTACCTCGTCCAGTGCACTTGCCATGCACCTGCTGCTACAACTGTGTGGGGCGCGGCCCGCGTATCCACACAGACACACACCGGGTAGAAATGTCGGATGGTAAACGATGCCAGTGCTTCGTTCTTGCTCAGTAAGCACAAGTGTTCCAAGTACGCGTCCAGCATTCAAGTACTCACGTTGGACGCCACGTGGCATGAAATGCATACCACGATCAATTACTACGTATTCCGACGTTCTCCAAGACAGGGAACCAGGGCGGGTCCGTGTTATGTACATAACGACACCAGTGCGTGTTGGTTCTCCAGGTCGCTCTTTGCGGCCGCACTCGTTTTGTCCAAAACACTACCCCATGAACCGTTCTTCATTAAACCGCAAAGAAACCCGTGCCGCATCATGCGCCATCGTTATCGACTGCAAAAATGGGCACGACCGTCCGTATAATTTATGTCTGTCGATTTCGTTCCCGACATCAGTCCGCGCGATTTGGCACCGAATAAGCGGTCAAGCCGCCTGTGAACCACACTCATGTGATCGAGCGCCCGATCCGCTGTGTTGACAAGTCTAGGGGTTGGGGCCACTCGATCTGGGACGCGTTATGTACATAACAGCACCCCTTTCCCTGATCTTGATGGCATCCTCCCCGGCACACTCGTCAGTGTAGGTCGCGGTACTTGTTACTGTTAAATACCCCCTGAAGTGGTTGTGTAATGGCATGAGCAGCTTTGTTTGTTGTTGATTTTTTCACACCCCACAAATCTTTTTTCGGATGCGCTGGCGGGTCTTGTGATCTGGGCGCTGAGTGACACGTACAGTTGTGCGCGTCCCGTTCCTGTTTACTCCCGCAACCGCCGTCGTCCTGCCGGACAGTTCCCCCTCTACTCGACGGACGTCCCCCGCCTTTCCTCACCGCCTTTTTCCGGCTGGCGATTTTTGCCAGCCAAAGAACAATCCTTCCCGGTTCCCTGTTGTCCTCGACGGCGACCTGAGGCCTCTGGGCGGTTCGGGGGCATATCGACGGTGATGGACGCCAATGGTGGTGGCCATCATGGCCACGAACGCGACGACACCACCGGTAGCTCTGGTTGCGGCCGTGTCGGTCACGACGGTGGTCCATATGGCGGATGCACTCGTGTCGGTGTCAGCGGCGGTGGTGGCCGTGATGACCGCAACAGGGGTGGATCTGGTAGTGGTACCGGCGATGGACACCGCCACCGTCCTACCTATGGCGGTGATCGCAACGGTGGCAACGTGGACCGCGACGTCGCTCCACTCTTGTCGTTCCATGGAGCTGGCTACCCGGCCTCGATTGACACGATGTCCGTGCATCGAGAGTTTGGTCGCTGCGTCAACGACCACTTCTTTCCTGTGGTGGACGGCTCTCATCGCAAGTACACGCTGCGGCGTACGCTGGTGAAGGCGGACAGTGCGCCCGCCCACGACCATGCCTTTCCTGTGGTGGACAGCTCTCATCGCCTGTACACGCTGCGGCGTACGCTGGTGGAGGCGGACAGTGCGCCCGCCCACGACCATGCCTTTCCTGTGGTGGACGGCTCTCATCGCCTGTACACGCTGTGGCGTATGCTGGTGGGGGCGCACAGTGCGCCCGCCCACGACCATGCCTTTCCTGTGGTGGACGGCTCTCATCGCCTGTACACGCTGCGGCGTATGCTGGTGGGGGCGGAAAGTGCGCCCGCCCACGACCATGCTTTTCCTGTGGTGGACAGCTCTCATCGCCTGTACACGCTGCGGCGTATGCTGGTGGGGGCGGACAGTGCGCCCGCCCACGACCATGCTTTTCCTGTGGTGGACGGCTCTCATCGCCTTTACACGCTGCGGCGTATGCTGGTGGGGGCGGACAGTGCGCCCGCCCACGACCATGCTTTTCCTGTGGTGGACGGCTCTCACCGCCCTTAGCTCTCATCGCGTTTACACACTGCAGAGGCTGGTCGCTGGTACAGCGCTTCTGTTGTGGTAGGGGCCCCCAAATCCTATTCGATTCTACTCAGGTACGATGAGTTTTCTATACATTGACCACCCGACGCGCCCGTTTGGGCGATGGCGACTGCCCTGTACGCGCTGTACAACTCGGACCGGGCGTCTTTGTTTGATGCATCTCTGCCCCCCCTTGCCGTCAACTTAACTTTGCTTCCCCACCACGACGCTGCTCCAGCCGGAGCGCCTTCCCGGGTCGTGTAGGCAACAACGGCCGAGACAGTCACTGAGGGAACTTGAGGAATGCGGGCTTGGATGAAGGGGGGAGGGGGACAGCTTGGGGGGGGGGGGGGGGGGGGCGGGCATATTGGCACGTGGAAGCCCCAAGCACTGTGCCGCCCGCCTGACTGCAGCAGCCGCGCCCTCCGCCGGTACCAGCGGGTCCCATCGGTAGCAGTCACTCCACACGCGTACCAGCAGCCCCCCTCCCCCCCCCCCCCCCCCCCCCTCCACGGCTGCAGCAGCGGGAGGAGCCGCCTCGCCCTCGGTAGCAACGGCCCAGCACCGGGGGCATCTTCCCACCACCGATGGCACCCACCGACCCCCCTCCCCCGCCAGTGCCAGCCACCGCCCCCCCCCCACAGTAGCAGCCGCCGACCCGGCCACAGCAGACGCCCCTCTACACCGATACCAGCGGCACCCACGCCGGTAGCAGCCGCTTTTTTCTGGCTACATCAGCGGCTTTCCGCCACATCCGCCGGCCATCCTGGCCAGCAACCCTCACCGACCATCCGCACCGGTTACCGCCGCATGAAACCTCAGGTCGCCATGGCCACCGCTGACCATCGCCGTCAGCCACCCCCGCCGGCCACAGCCTCCTGTCCCCGCCGCCGGCAGCCATCCCACGCCAGTGCCGGCAGCCACCCCACGCCACTGCCGCCAGCCACCACCGCTGGCCAACCACGGCAGCCATCCTGGAGGCCACTGCCGCCGGCCGCAGCCCCCTGTCCCCGCCGCCGGCAGCTACCCCCGCCACTGCCGCCAGCCACCACCGCTGGCCAACCACGCCAGCCATCCCGGAGGCCACTGCCGCCGGCCGCAGCTTCCTGTCCCCGCCGCCGGCAGCTACAGCACGCCACTGCCGCCAGCCACCACCGCTGGCCAACTACGCCAGCTATCCCGGAGGCCACTGCCGCCGGCCGCAGCCTCCTGTCCCCGCCGCCGGCACCTACAGCACGCCACTGCCGCCAGCCACCACCGCTGGCCAACCACGCCAGCCATCCCCAAGGCCACTGCCGCATGCAACAGCCGCCGAGCGCCGCCGCCGGCCACCCCCACCGGCCACCCCAGCAGGCTACCGCCTCGGCAGCCGCCGCAGGCCACCACCGCAGGCAATCTCCACCGGTCACCCACGTCGGCCACCCTCACCTGCCCCCGCCGCAAGGCACACCAGCCGGCCACTGCCGCAGGCTGCGGCTGCCCACCATCTTCTCCCACCACTCCTCTTGGTTGCGCCTGGGGTGCGGCAGCTCGCCTCTGCCTCCTACGTGCACGCATGCAGGGACTGGCACACTCTGGGCTCTTAGCTGGCTCTGTAATGGCTCCTCGAGTGGTCGAACCTTTAAAACGGGCCCTCCCCCCCCCCCCCCCCCCCCCCCCCCCCCGTTACCAGGCATCTAACGATGAACCTGGCATCGAGAGTTGTCATATGCAGACTCCTTTTGCACGGCGGAAGTGAACGGATAAAGTGATGGGGAGAGGGGTGCCCCATCTGAAAGAGCTTCTTAGTCGCTCTTGTGAACTTCCTCAAGCCCCAGACCGCGGCTACCCACCGCTGCAGGCCACCCCGCATTGACCGCTGCCGCCGGGCGTCACAGCTGGCCCCAACCGATGGCCCGTGTCGCCGGCCACGAAAGCGGCCCCCTGCAGCGGCCCACCACAGCAGTGCACCACCGCCGGCCCCTGCAGCCAGCCACCGTAGTGTACAATCGCCACAAGCCACCTCTACCGGCACCCCCCTCCCCCCCTCCCCCCCCCGCCGACCCGCCCCGCCGCTCGCCACGGCGGCGGCCGGCCACTGCCGCACGCCGCCCCATTCGGCCGCCACCGCACGCCACTCCTGCAGGCCGCCCCCGCGGGCAATCGCCGCGGGCAGGCCCCTCCGGCCGTCCCCGCCGGTAATCGCCGCAGGCAATCGCCACAGATAAGCCCCTCCGGCTGTCCTCGCCGGCCATCCCCAGCGGCCGTCCCCGCCGGCCATACCCCGCCTGAACGACGGCATAACCCACCTTTTCTTCCATCTTGTGGTACGCACCGTCGCTGTGCGTCTTGGCTTACCCTCATAAAAAATGGTGGGAAGGCGACATCTATAGGCAATTAACACGCCCCATAGACGAAGGCAATAATGAACAGTCGGCCCGCACGGGGGTGTGGAGGGGTGTTCAGGGGTCCACTCGACAAGTCGCGGAGTGGCGTCACGGCTGAAACACAGGCTTGGCAAGGATCCCGGCTGAAGGATCACTGCGCAGGCGGCACACGCCGTGCCCCACAGCGCAGTGGCCACACAGCATTCGGCGAGGGAATAGGGCGCAGTTTGGGAGTGTGACACCCTCTCTTGACGCAATCACGAATGTGGTCAAGCACGCCTTTCCACCCTGTGTTTGAGTAAGGTCGGTCCTGTCGGCCCAGCACAAGAATCACGGGACGTGCGTGGGCCTGGGCATGGCATCACAGGCTCCCAATCTATTGTATTTAGACCGGACATGATCTGCCTCGTGCAAGGCGCCTCTCGGATTATCATGGAGAAGACGCGTGGGGCCTGAAGTCTCTTTGCCAGCACCACAGTACCGTTCCCCCGCGGGCGGCCCCCTTCCCAGGACGGATGCGCGTCGGCCTGTGTGAGCTCTTCGCCACCCTTCCCGCCCCCCCGCCCCCCTCCCCCCCCCGCCCCCCTTCCAGCCCTCGTCGCCCTCCGCAAACTGTTTTTTTGCACCCGCCTTGCCCATACCAAACCCCAGCCGGGCCTGGATCATGTCGGCTGACCGCAACTACCGGCCGCGCAGCTCGGACGACGCCACGGGGGAGCGGCACGGGCGCCGCCCCCCCCGGCGGTCCTCTCGGTTGGCCGAGCAGGCTAAGCGCTCATCGGGGAGAGCGGAGGCGGATATCGCGCTCTTGACGGGTAGCGGAGCGGTCGGGTACCCGGCGGGGGTCCACGGGGGGGCTCCTGTCCCCCCGCCCATCATCGATTTGACCGATGACACGGCCACGGATCCTGTCGATGCCTCCCAGGGTGCAGCGGCCATCCCGGGGTCATCCACAGCCGCGACGGCGCCCGCCAACACTCTCAGCGCCGCGCTCGACAACCTCAGCACGGCGGCAACGACGCCCCATGGCTCGCGTGGCCAGGTTGTCTTTGTGATGGGCCGTGTACCACAGGCGGGCTCTATTCCACAGGGGGGGTCCGCGGCGGGGGTGGTGGCGGGTGCCCCCCCGTCTGGGCCGGTAATTAACGCCCCTGTGGCGCACGGGCCGTGGCCGGCACTTCCAGCGGGTCTGCGCGTGCCTGTGATGCACATCGATGTCTCGCTTCCGGGCATGTCCCCGGTGCCTGATGTGGGTACGGTGCGTGCGGTTTCTGTGGCGACTGCCCCCCCGTCTGGGCCGGTGGCCAGCGTCCCTGTGGCGCGCGGGCCGTGGCCGGCCTTGCCAGCTGGTCTGCGCGTGCCCGTGATGCACGTCGATGTCTCGCTTCCGGGCATGTTCCCGGTGCCTGATGTTTGTACGATGCGTGCGGTTTCTGTTGCGACTGACCCCCCGTCTGGGCCGGTGGCCAACGCCCCTGTGGCACACGGGCCGAGGCCGGCTCCGTCAGCGGGTCTGCGAGTGCCCGTGGGGGGCGCTGGCGGCGGGGCCGGTGGCATGTGCCCGGTGCCCGCATGGGCAATGTTTATGCTACCGTCGTTCACACTGCAGGATGCGGACGCGGCTGGTGCTGAGGACCCGTGCAGCATCTGCTTGGAAGAGTTTCAGGCTGGGGACAAGGTGCGCCGCCTGCCGTGTATGTGCGTGTTTCACAGCGGCAAGATTGAAGAGTGGTTGTCGCACAAGGGCTACTGCCCTGTGCATGTCATGCGGACCGTGGTTGAGTACCTCGGCTCCTCTGAGCGCTTCACTGGGAGTGAGTAACCGCTTGCCTGACCTTGTGTCGCCGTCACCGGGCGGGTCGTGGAATGGGGCTGTGCAGGCGCAACTACTTGGCCTTCCCCACCCAATCCATGGAGCACGTTGCATTGCACCGGCGGGGTGGACCAGGGGCGAAGGGTGGTCTGCTGAGGCGTGGGTGTCGGGCGGGCGTGCGAGGGGGGCGGCAGGTGTTGGGTCCTCAAGCGTCAATGTAGTTCGCGGGGGGCCCACACTTAACCCTTGAGTTGATTGGCGAGTGCAAGGCTGGCGAGGGGTATGACCGTGTCAGGGTGTACGCGCTGCCCACGTCACGCTGGTGGTGACTGTCGGGCGCGAGAGGCCCGGTTTTTCACAGGTGAACCACCGCAAAGAGCTTGGCACTTGTGCACACACACACATTAAGCGTATCTCCGGGCAGTCTTGAACTCCCGCCCGGCCTGCGACCGCGCGCGTCGCCTCGCATTCCGCTCCCGCCAGACCGTCTGCGTGTGAACGCCCTTCTACTCGTTCATGTACTACACGCTTGCCCCGCTACGGACCCCCCCAGAAGGGGATGCGCCGGCGAGACCCCATTTTTGTGAGGAGCATGAGGTCAACCTTGTCAAGGGGTATGCGCAGAGTTTTTTTTTTTTTTTTTTTTTCGCCAGCACATTCTAAAGGTGCAGGAAGATGCCCTCAATCGGGTTTGCGGGTTGCGGATGCGATTGCGAAACCCTTCTCGCGGTACCGTCCGCCCCAGCTTTCTCTTTTTTTTTTGTGTACTTTCTGTTGACGTTTCGTCGGCCGACGCACGCACGCGCTGCATACATAGATACGACCATCATGTGAGGCATCATGCGCTGTGCTATTTATTTACAAAAGCATATGACGCGGAGGGCGTACCTCTGTCTCCCGACGGTCCCCTGCATCTGCGCCCCACAGCCGCTGTCAAAACGGACCCGCACTGTACTGTGGAAACGGGAAACCCGCTATGGAAGGGCTATAAACGCGCATTTCTCAGCTGAGGGTGCTGGACGATAAAGAGTGCCGGCTGGCTGATACTCACCCAGTCATCGGGACCAGACCGCGTGCTGAGTTTTTATCGGTTAATGCTCGCGAAGTCGTCACCCGGATGTAGCAATATGGTTGCCCGTATTGTGACCCTAATATCAGGGGGGCTACTTCTAATCCTTAACTTCAATTTGAGAGTCCGAGCTGGTCACGGTATCTATAAGTTACGTATGACCAGAGGGACTTGCATCTTGGGGTGGAGGGTAGTTAGTAGTGTCTCCGAGGGTTTATAACGAGGGGGCCGGTGGCGAATCCACCGCCGGCCAAGGTAGAACAACAAACCCCTCCCATTTGGGCTCCCATCTTGGTCCCGTGGCTTGCGCTTCAAGGACAGCAACCTTGGCCTCCCGACGACGTTGGTGCCGATCCCCCTTGGTGAGTGTTCCCTGAGAGTGGACGTGCGACGGATTCCTATTGTGCTACATTGGTGGAGCAGCAGGGGACGGGTTTCCGTCACCCTTGTGGTGACGCCGTCTTCGGCCCTGGCACACGGATAGGGAATCGGTCCTTTTCTTGTACTCGTGGTGTTGCGACCTGATCGATTGTGTTGAGCTTTTACCTGTGACTGTGACATACTGTTACTCTCCCCAATCTACCCCCTCGCTCTCTTATTCGTGGTGATCGTTGCGTCGGTGGACTGATTGTGACTATGTCTACCCAAGAGACGGGGAACGTTCAAGATGACGGATCGGCGTCGACGCCGATTCCGGAGGTGACTACGGGAACCGGGATCGGGAACCCGATCGATAACATTGAGACGCCAATGCTTTCCGGTGCCGGATCGACGTTTGGCACGGCTCGGACGGCAGGAGGCGGGGGCCCGCCTCAACTGTCGTCGACCGACCTCACTCCGCCGCCTCCTTCACCAGGGGATTCCCTGATGGCATCATTGGCCCGCATCGAGGCCCGGTTTTCCGGGATCGACGCCCGTCAAGATCGGACGGAGGACGCAATGGCAGTGTTGATGTCAACACGGCACACGACGGGACCCCGGCGTGTTCCGCCCACACCGGTACGGTTGACCCCGGCCGGACTACTTTCGGAGTCCACCAGGGTCAATCCCGGGGTTGCTACTCCTGGACAACCCCCGGACACAATGGGGTATGGGTCCGACTCGTCGGCAGAGTTGGAACGGAGTCACACGGAGCGATACGCTCGGAGCACCCGAAGCGGACTCCGCGGACACGACCCGGCGGATACGTACGCCGGGGAAGAGTCGGTTATTGGGGGAGGGGGTACCCCCTCGCAGTACCCCCACGACGAAGGAGGCCAGGCAACTCGGGTTCCCGAGGTGCCGACGCCTGAAGTACCATCTTCAGTGGTGGAAGCTATGACCGCGCAGGTAACTGCGAGCCTACTGAAGCGGATGGAATCCGATGAGTTCGCTCATCAACTGGCTAAGCGACTGGATATCCAGGACGCTGACACGGAGATCGTCAACGAGGTCTTCCGGTCGGTTCTTACTCCGGAACGTTATCGTTTGGAGGACCGCTCTACCACCGTATCGGAATCGATGCGTAATACGTCGCATCGGGCGATCCGCTCTATGCAGACCCTTATGAAGGGAGTCCCTATGTTCGGGGGGCCGAACGGACGCCCGTTGGCAGTCATCGGCTTCTTGACTAGCTTCAAGGCAGCCGCAGACAAGGCGCTCGTTAACGAGGGGCTGGCCCTGGAGATCCTCCCGTTCTTTGTTGATGAACGGGTGCGAGGCATTCTTCGCCAGGCATCCCCGATGCCGGGAATGAGGGTCGCGGCCACCCCCATGGACTACCGTGGGATATTGAAAGAGCTGCTGAGCAGCTACCTCAGTGAGGACAAGTGCGAGGACCACTATCGGGCCCTTCGCACTGCCACCGCCCAGTCCTGGGAGGATGAGGAGATGTTTGGACGCCGGATCCAAGAGCTCGACTACAAGCTGGGGAAGCTCCTCGGAGAAGGGGAGCTACGGGCCACCCTGTTCGCAGGAGTACCCAACTACGTGCGGATATCCGCACGAGGCGCCAACACGGCACGGACGAACTTCAGTCGACTGATGCATATGTGCAAGTCCCTAGGGGACGCCTACCGGGTTCTACACCCGGAGTGTGCCTTGGCCCCGAAGCCCAAGGGTGAGGGAGGCAAGCCCAGTCTTACCCCGGTACCGAGGCAAGAGAAGGTGGAACGTAAGGCCGCACCAGTACTGGTGGCGACCGAACATACCCCTATTGGTGAGGATGACCCTGTAGTCGACCAACAGGGCCACCTGTTGCTACCGGCGACGCCGGTGATTGATGAACATGGTACGGTAGCGTACATCGCCCCGGCTGGAACCCAGTTCCAGGTCAACGAAGGAACGGGACGGCGCGTCCCGTATGTGCGGACTACGGGGTACTCCCCGGTGAAGGGTAACCCTCACCAACCCTTGCCAACATGGGCGGTGCGCACGGAGGCACCCCCGCAGATTGCGGGCCGACCCAACCGGTTGGGGAAGTCCATGTTCCGGTTGACCCAAGGACCCAAGGCCTACCAGGGAGCAGGCACTCGGGCGCCCGAGGGAGGCAACCGTAGCTACGGGGCTACCCCGATGCGAACTCAAGGGGGGACCGGCACGTCCGGGTGTATGTTGTGTGGGGATCCCCAGCACTGGGTGTCTTCCTGCCCACTCATCCCCGAGGAGTCTCGGCGGGCAGCGGCGCAACGCAAGGCATCCACCGGGGGGTATCCCGCCCGAGCACCCGGACCCGCACCGGGTAGGCAGCCAGCTCCAGGTGGAGTACTGGCCGTCGAGGGGGCACCTCCTCAGCCGGATGTCCCGGCGGACAGCACCCTACCAAGGGCGGGAAACGAGTAAGAGGAAGGATGACCGGGGGGCGCTGGGGTTACCCAAGCAAGCCACCCCGGAGTACCGCGGGGAAAGCCCCACGGAGAGCGCGGTTGAGCCGACGCCGCATCAACCCCCGGGTACACCTTCCGGCCCCGACGACACGGCGTCAGGGGATTGATGACCAACCTCCAAGGTTGGGAGGAAATGACGGGAAGCCCCGTCACGTTGAACCAGACAAGGGCCCTGTTCAGGATGCCCGAGCTACACCGGATATCGGTGTAGGACATGTGTTGTTTACCTTGGAGAACTTCAAGGTATCAGCCACACTGGGGGTTGACCCCCAGTCGACACGATCGTACTACCCTGTACTGGATACAGGGGCTGGACCCAACCTTATCCGGAAGGATACCCTCCCGGACAAGTGGCTTCCACGAGTCAGAGTGACTCGGGGACCCACCATCAAGGACGCGAATGGTCGACTCATTCGTACGACCGCAGCGATGTCGCTGCGGGTTACCATCGGGGATCTCACCACGGAAGTTGACTTTCTGGTATGTGAAACGCTATCGGTGCCCTGCATACTGGGATGCACCTTCATCAACGTTCACGTTGATGCAATCCGGCCAGGCCGGAGGACCGTCGAGCTTCAAGAAGCCGACGGGACGAAGCGAGGACACACGGCTATCGTCAGGGACCTGACGCTACAAGGAAGCCACGTTAACGTGGCTGAGGTGTACGCAAGCGTCGAGCCGAAGACACTTCGGTTGGCCAAGCGAACTCGCTTTGAGCCGTTGTCGGAGACAGTCCTCCCGGTTAACTGCGACCTCGCAGGCATCTGCAGAGTACAGTCCAACCTACGGACGTACAAGCGCCATGGGTTGACCATGGCCAACGGTCTCATAGACCTCCCAGCAGGAGGGTCGTCCCTCTTAGTGATGGCGAACTATCGCCGTAAGGCAGTCACCCTCCCGAAGGGAACTATCCTCGGGATTGCCGAACTCTACGAAGGAGATATTCTTACCCCTGATAAGGAAGGTCAAGTGGAACCACTTGAAGCACTGGCGGTCGCCGAGACCACCGAGCGACAGCAACCCGATGACGGGAAGCCTAACCCATCGGCGGCTCCGGCGGACCTGCCGCCAAAGGACCAAGAGGCCTTGAAGGCACTGGCCGAGGCTGACCTCGACCACCTTCCCCCTTCGGTAGCCGAAGGGGTACGACGGATGCTAAGAAAGCGTGACGTCATGTGGACAGGCGGGGCCTTGGGGACCATTGGGGCAACCCAACATCGTATAGACCTGGTACCAGGCGCACGACCCGCCCGCTCACAACCGCACCGAGCGGGACCTATGCAACGAGAGATCGTCGATGGAGAAGTGAAGAGGATGAGTGAAGCTAAGGTGATCCGACCTTCGATGTCGGAATGGGGTGCCCCAGTCGTTATTGTGCCGAAGAAGGATCAAACCCCTCGGTTTTGCATCGATTATCGACGCCTCAACTTGGTTACCAAGAAGGACTCATACCCTTTACCAAGGATGGATGAATGCATCGACTCCCTGGGGGAGGCTACGGTGTTTACCACCATCGACTGCAATGCCGGATACTGGCAGATCCCGGTGGCGGACGAGGATATCCCCAAGACGGCATTCGTCTGTCACAGTGGAGTGAGCGAGTTCCTACGGATGCCCTTCGGATTGTCCAACGCCCCCGCTACCTTCCAGCGGGCTATCGACATCATACTGTCGGGCGTGAAGTGGCGTAACTGCCTAGTGTACCTCGATGACGTCATCGTCTTCTCGCGTAACATGGATGACCATGTACAACATGTTGACGAGGTACTCACCCTCTTGAGGAACGCCGGGGTAACCCTGCGTCTGAAGAAGTGCGCCTTCTTCCAACAGACGGTCGAGTATCTGGGCCACCAGATAACCCCTGGTAAACTAGGGGTACTCGAAGCCAGTACCCGGGCACTCCGGGATGCCCGGTTCCCTAACACCCAGACGCAGCTCAAGAGCTTCCTGGGAATGTGCAATGTATACCGACGGTTCGTCAAGGACTTCGCTCGGATAGCCAAACCGTTAACGGTTCTTACGAGCAGTACCTTACCCAAGGTACTCCAACCCCCTTCGCCTAGCGAAGAGGAGGCATTCGAGTCGCTGAAGCGAGCCCTACTAGCCCCACCCGTCCTTGCGTTTCCGCATAGACGGGGTACCTTCGTCATCGATGTCGATGCGTGTGATACACAAGTGGGATGCACCCTGTTACAGGGAGAGACGTTGATCGGTACCGACAACGTTATCCCGGACCTACGTCCGGTAGGGTACTTCAGCCGGACACTCAACCCGGCTGAGCGGAACTATAGTGCCACCGAGCGTGAATGCCTCGGAGTTATATGGGCAGTGCAACTGCTCCGTCCATACCTGGAGGGCTCCAGGTTCATCGTGAGGTCCGACCACGAACCCCTACGATGGCTCCTCAACCTAGGTGACAAGGATTCCGATAGCCATGGGAGGCTAGCCCGATGGAGGCTGAAGATGGCCGAGCACGACTACCGCACGGTGTATAAGGCTGGGTCAACCCACCACCTCGGAGACGCGTTGTCTCGACTCGACACCCCGAGCGGGGATACCCGCCCGGTGGACGAGGACATCCCGGTAGTACCGGTGTGCATGGTGGGTAATGCTACCCAGGGTATGGCTGACCATACCATGGCACACCTTGCGTGCCCATTGACCCTCGCGGACTTCCGCGAGGCACAGGCCAACGACGATGACTGTAGACGTCATCGTGCTAACCTCCTGGCCGGTACGGCTGGCATCTTCTCCGAGAACGAAGACGGACTCATATACCGGCGGGCACCCGCCGATGGACGACATCAAGTCGTGGTTCCCGTGTCCTTACGGCAAGCCGTCATGAAACGAGAACATGAGAACCCTACAGCCGGACACCCTGGGGGTTCAGGTATGTTCGCAGCAATGCGAAGGTTCTTCTACTGGCCAGCAATGGCCGTCGACGTGGTCGACCACGTAAGGGGATGCCACCCCTGTGCACGTAACCGCATGAGTCTACATAGGCGGGCGTCTTCCATAAAGCTATTCCCACCTGATGGGCCCAACGAGCAAGTCGCTATCGACATACTCGGGCCACTTCCGATAACGGAAGAAGGGAACAGGTACATCCTGGTCATGTCTGACCGCTTCACTAAGCTGTCAAGAGCGGCAGCCATCCCGAATGATACGGCATACACGATCATGAACGCAGTGGTTGACCACTGGATCAGTGCATACGGAGTCATGAAGCAACTCCTCTCCGATAACGGAGCAAACCTTACGTCGGCATTCTGCAATAAGGTCCTAGGCATGTTCGGTATCGAACCACGTCGGGCATCCGACTACCACCCGCAGTCCAACGGGCAGGTGGAGCGGTTCAACCGCACCATCGTAAAGATGCTGCAGTGCTACGTGGCCGAGCACACGAACACTTGGTACAGGCTTTTGTCCGTACTCACCCTGGCATACAATGCCAGGCCACATCGGAGCACAAACATTGCTCCGCTGGAGTGGGTCATGCCACTAGGCGTCGGTAACTTGACGCTGCCACCCGGCAGGTGCACTCGGTATGATACACCGAAGGGCCGACCCGCCGAACGCATCCACCTAGCTTGGTTGGCCAAGCTATCGTGGATGATTCCTAAGCTCAAGGGTGCCCTTGACAGAACACAACTTCGGTATAAGAAGAACTTCGACGCCCGACTACGGGTGCGCAACGCAACCCTGGTAACAGGTGACTGGGTCTATATCAGACACCAGAAGTTCCGAGGGAACAAGCTTATGCAACCGGTCAAGGGACCGTACCAGATCCTCCACAGAGATGACCACTCTGTTATCTTACACTCCGATACGGAGATTCAACGCATCAGCATGAATGACGTCACACCTGCTCCGATGCCGGAACAGCCTCAGCCGGTACCGGCTGGGTTGCTACATGAAGCTCTTACAACCCACCGGTCAGATGACCCGGTGGGACCGGATGGAATTCCATACCAAGTAGAGAGCGTGGTCGGACACACCGACCCGGACCTACCAGGACCCTGGTACGTCAAGGTTATGTGGGTCGGATACGACTCACCCACCTGGGAACAGGCGGCAAATATACCCCGCCAACTCCTCATGCCGTACATGAGGCGACGACGCCTACTGTAACAACCCAACCGACACCGACATCGGCTGTTGGGGGGTGAGGCTTATACCTACTAAGTAGGGTGTGACGTGGTTACGGCAGACTTAGGTTTCTAAGTCAAATCAGACTTAGGTTTCTAAGTCGAACCAAGCTTAGGTAACTAAGTAGCGCTAAGCTTAGGTAACTAAGTAAAACCTGAACCTTAATAAGTTAACTTAAAGGTAAAGGCTAACCTCGATAATATCGAAGTAACTAGGGGGCTTACACGGGAGGATGACCTCCCAAAGCCAAGACACAAAGTGAGGGAGGATAACCTCCCCAAGCATGAACCAACCGGAAGAAGTTGGACGGGAGGCAAGGCACCACTGAGCCAGAAGGGGTACTCCCCAGGGCAGCAAACAGAGGCAAGCAATGCCCCCAGCGGGGGATGAGTTTATACTCACTACTACCCGGCTACCATAAGGGTTGCCGGGGCCCTCTCCCGCACAAACAATAGCACTCCTCAGTGGGTAGACCCACTGCCCGAGGGAGGCCACTCACGCGTAAGCGCGTAGACCTCCGTGCTCCACCGGTCGGCAACGTCACGACGGTCGACCACCCGAGTTACCTCGGTGCATAGCTGGACGAGGGTGCTGCGGCCAGCCTCCACGTCCTCCAGAGCTTTCTGGAGGCGGTCCAGCACGCCACCGAAGCAACGCGCTGACCCAACCAGCGCAGCACCTGGGGAGATATCCCCCAGCTAACAGAGAGTCCCCCACGCATTGCGCGGGTAACAAGGGCGTCAACGCCCTCATACCAGAGACGGGGACCCCCGTCATGTAGGACAGGGGCGGGAGGTGACACTGGCGCAGCCAGAGGAGCCACAGGAGCCGACACGGCTACCACCGGAGCCGGTGGCACCTGATACGAGGCCCGGTAGGACCCTACCGAAGGGGCTCCACCGTAACCACGGCGGTACTCCGCCCGACGACGGGACACCTCACGCTCCCCACCCACAGAGCCCCACTCTCGGGGACGACGGCCAACCGCCGCCGGCATCGGGTTACCGAACCACGGAGCAAGGACCTGAAGAGGGTCATGGATAACCATGGGAATACCCAGGTCAGCAACAGCCTCGGTGGATGCCCACCCATGGCAACTGGGCTCACCCGGCTGAGTACGCCGGACACGCAACGAGTGACGAGGCAAGGGGGAAGCCCCAGCCTGCGGGTCCCGTACGGGGGAAGGCCAACACCCCAGCCCAGTTCACGGCATCGTGAACAGCCAGCAGGGCTTCGAACTCCCGGCCAACCCGGTCTTGGCGGCTATCAGATCCACGCCCAACTGCGCGATGTGCCGACGGACACCCGTCGGAAGATGAAACAGACGACCCTGCCGGCGGACGGACAGCAAGAAGGATGAAGCCTGCCCGAGGGTAACCTCAAGGGTGAAGGTACCCTGCAACGGGTGGACCGGTCGCGAGGCCAACACACTCCCGAAGTAGCGAAGACAGGAGCCGGTGTCAAACCGGAAAGCAGGGGCGGGTTCCCACCCCTCCTGCCATAGCGGCGGGCGCACGGGAGTGTATACCGGAGCACGACCGTTGCCGGTCTGCAACGCACACGTTATATCCGTGCGG